>CM053584.1:360519505-360566135 GCA_028627135.1 Pseudochirops cupreus
GCAAACTAAAATAAAATTTAAAAAATAAATAAATAAATAAAAAGAAACGGAAAGGAAAGCAACACTGAAAGACCATCAGAACTTGAGTCAATGCAAGTGACCAGTTTCAAAAGCCCGTCAATGAGAACACGTCTCCTCTCCTTTATACAGGCAAAGGGTGGCCTGTTGATGCCATGCAGTAAACATTATGTTGCCAGACATGACCAATGTGTTGGTTTATGTAACTACATTTCTTTATCACAAGGGAGGGTTTCTTTTAAAGGAGGATAGAAAGGGTGATATTGTTTTTTAAATCAATAAAACATTTTTCTAGACTCCCTGCAGCCTTATAAAAAAAAATTTTAGTTTTTTAGTCTGGCATTCAAGACCTACAATCTGACCAAAATCTACATTTCTACTTTTCTCTCCCATTACTTTTCCCAAAAACCCTTCTGTTCAAGTTGGTGGTATAAATATATATTGGTGCTACTGCCCCGGTCTGGAATGCCCTTCCTCATCTTCTAAATCCCATCTTTCCTTTAAGGCATAATTCAAAGGTCTCCCTATTTCTGTGAGGTGATGTTCTGATGCCCTAACCCAACTCTTGTGAATTACCCCCTTTTTTCTATGCTATAGGAGTTCAGTATCTTTACCTCTTCTATGATTTTTAGCTACTTTGTACTTTTTTTCTGTGCCCATAAGCTTCCTGAGGGAAAAGATCATGTCGGACACCTCTGTATCACTAACCCATTGAAGAATACTTAGAACACAACACAGTGTGTCCCAAGTCTTAGAGCAATTTTACGCTATTCAGGATTAAAACTTAAAATAGCTCCAAGACTTATGGAACACATATATACAACTCGATGACTGTTACTGATGATATTTAATTTCTGGAGTTAAAAAGTTACTGGAATATATTTAACTTCCCAATTCACTCCAGTCTGATCCTATACTGGACCATTTTTCATGCTGATGTGTAAGAAAATGGCGCTGAGGTACAAGAGTCCACAAAAAAAACAAGCAGCCTTTATTGCAGTATTACAAAACACTTTCCATTTTGGCAATATTTTACAACGTAGTCAGCTTCTCAGACTGTTCAAGGAACGGGAAGAAGGTTGGAAATTAAAAGGGGAAATTTCAATGGACATTTCTAAAAGAAAAATTGCCCCATCCCTCCCACCAAAATAAAAATCCAAATGTCACTGAATTCCACTACTGGAGAAGAGGCCACAAGGAAAGCAGCAGGCAGAGCTCCGGCAGCTTCACTGCCGAACACGTCAGAGGCAAAGGGACAATCAAGACGGGCCTCAGTACGGTCGATTACGCTGATCATTTCTGTAGTCGTTTCTAGAAATGAAAAACAAAAAGCAAGACTAAATGTGGGGTATTCTAAGTATAAAGACAAATACACGATGGTGAACTGATGAACGAAATCAGTGAAAAAATCACAATTCCCACTGAGAAGGGCGGAAGAGCTGTACCTAAGCCTCAAGAAAAGTCAACCTCTCAGAAATACAGCATTCCAAACGGAATCATGGGTAAAAAAGTATTCACATGCAAGCCCCCAGGTTTTATATAGATAGCTCCTACTGGGGAGAGCACCGGCCTTGGAGTCAGGAAAACCTGGCACTTACTAGCTGTGTCATGTGACCAGACAAGTGACTAAATCTTCCAAAGTCTGAGGTTTCTTGTCTGTAAAAGGTAATATACCTGTAGTTCTGACCTCAAAGGGTTAATGCAAGGATCAAATGGGATGGATAATTTTGCAGTCCTTAAAGCATGATATAAATATCAATTATTATTATGACAAAGAAAAGAGAATGGATTTGTTATGCTTGGCCCTAGAAAAAACCAGGAGGAACTGGCAGAAACTGAGGGGCAGATTTCAGTTTAAAAGGCCAAACTTCCTAATGATTAGGGCTAACCCAAAATAGAATGTGTTACCATCTAAATTGCCGCTGCATATATTAAAGAAGCTAGATGACCATTTGTTGGGAATATTTTAGAGAGGATTCATGCTTTAGATAGAGGCTGGCTTAAAAGAATGTTGAAGTCCCTTGTAATAACTGAGATTCTATAAAAATGCGAAGCAAAAGACCTAGCAATCTTAGAATCTAGGAGTAATGATTCCAAAGTACACACATATACTCACCTGCCTCCCATTTTGCCACCATAACCACCTCCTCGGTCTCCACCATAGCCACCGCCTCGGTCTCCACCATAGCCACCGCCACTTCGGTCACCTCCGTAGCCGCCACCACTTCGGTCACCACCATAACCACCGCTTCGGTCACCACCATAGCCACCACCACCACTTCGGTCACCTCCATAACCGCCGCCGCCACCACTTCGATCACCCCCATAGCCACCACTTCGGTCACCCCCGTAGCCGCTGCCGCCACTCCGGTCACCCCCGTAGCCACCGCCGCCGCCACTCCGGTCTCCTCCATAGCCACCGCCACCACTCCGGTCACCCCCATAACCACCTCCGCTTCGATCTCCTCCATAGCCACCACCTCCTCGGTCTCCACCTCTGCCGCCTCGGCCTCTGTAGCCCCTCTCACCACCATAGCCTCTTCCCCGGAAATCTGTAAGACAGAAATAAAAACTGAAGGGCCAAGGAGAAAGCCACAAAGCCCCCTCAGTACTGGTCAAAGGTCAAGCTACATGGCAATACTGTTAAAGAGGTGACCCACCTCCTCCTGAAGGACGAGAGTCCTCTGGTCTGGGTTCATTACACTGATTACAGGAATTCCTCCGGGCAAAGTTCATGTTTCCACAAGACCTCAGAGAGAAGGAAAGATGTGCTTTTAGACTGTTTCCAACTGATGCAGGGGCCCCTGCCCACAAACAAGAGATACTTACGGATTAGGACAAACCCAGTCACCACTTTTAGGGTCTCCACCTCTACCCTGAAAACCTCCACGTCCTCTATATCCTCCACGTGAACCTAAGAGAGAAAACAAGAAAGAAGAGAACAAGGCAAGGAAACTCATCTGACACTGAAAAAAATCAGTTCCCATACTACTCCTGCTGGCTGAAATGAACAAATACAGAGCTAATGGAGTAATACAAAATCAACTCTAGAATGTGGGTGCAGACTTTAGTAACTATAAGGCAAAAAACAGAACACTCAAACAGATCATCAATGACAGTAGATTCAATGTCATTTAAAATTGAATCCTAATTCAATCCTAAAATGTAATCCAACTTTAAAATTTAACCTAAGCATACCCAAAGTATTGAAAATCTACAGGTAACCCGACTACCCCAACTTTCAATTTCAATTCCCAATACACACTTGACTAATATAGATAATGGACCAAATCTGGTCACTATAAAGCTGAAGGCTGAGGTGGTGTGCAGATCCAACTGGGAAGAATCGTTCTCTTTGTGGAAAGAAACAAGTTTGTAATTCACACTATACCAGGAAGTTCACAAGATGCTCCTTAACCATTCCCCATGTGACTCGCTATTTTATCAGCTACATCCATACTTCCAACTGAGCAAAAACCTGCCACATGCCTTTCCAGATGACTTCCCAGATATTCCTCTAGCCAGCCATTTAAGAAATGTCATCATTTTTCACACTTGAAACATCTGATATTCCCCAAGGGTTCTCTGATATTCCAGGGATGGAGGTTGCAGGGTTTGAACATAAAAGACAGCTAGAAACAACTTTCTCTGATTCTAAACAGTCAATTCTAAGATGCCATAAATCCCACTTGACTGGGCACACCTCCAACCTCCATCCTCACCTATCCTATAACCCTCCATGCTAACTATCATTTTAATAGAGAAAAGAGGAACCTAGAGAAAGAAAGCTAACCCAGGCTCCTCCAATAAGGTAGAGGCCAAGGCAAGAGGCCTGGGAGTAATGAGCATCTTACCTCGTCGCCCACCTCCACTTCCACCTCCTCTCAGGAATTCAGGTCTTCGAGTGGCAAAAGACACCTTGATGATGTTGCCATGGAATTCTTTTCCTGGAAAAAATAAGTGGTTTCCAACCAACAGCTGAAATCAAAGAACAAGGATTTGTGTAACCACCCTCCATGAAACTGGTTTTTAGATGAACAAGGAGTGTTAGCAAGGCCTCCCAAAAATGCAAATGCATCAGAGCCACAAGATTCAAGGCAGAAGAGTTTAAAGAGCTCCTTTTCCATACAACATGGCCATCATGCTTTCTCTCAATCTAATACTACTACAGAAATACGGGGACATCAAAGTGCTTAAGATTTCAGGGCTCCCAAACATGATGGACACTTGACACAGGAAACCTCTAGGAAGTCAGTGTTCTAAGAAGTGAAATAAAAGCTGGGCAGCTCAAATTGTGGGCGCCAGTACAGAAAGCTATCTTCTCCAAATATATGCAGGCAGATGGCAGTTTACAATAGTCACTGAGTACAGACTGTGCCAAAGAATACAAAAAATTCTATAGCACTTTACTGTGGAGAGCACTTTCCTTACAACTTCATGAGTCTGGCAGCACAAGTATTAACATCCCCATTCTACAGAAGAGAAAAGTGAGGTTCTAAGACACTGACTTGCCTGATGAAACCAAGTCCCTCATTTCTGTTAAGGGCACCACCATTCTTCTAGTCGCACACAATGGTCAGCTAGGAGGTATTCTCAACTCCAGTAAGAGCTGCCAGCTCTTACCAATTTGTCTTTCATAACATCCCTCATAGCATTCTCTTTTCTCTTCACTAACACTAGAACTACTTTAACACTCACCCTCATCACCACTCGCCTATAATCTAATCTAATCAGTCTCCTTCCATCCAACTTCATCCTCTACAAAGCTTCCAAAATAATCTTCCTCTAACTAGATGTGAGTCTGATGGCATCACTTTCATGCCGAAGAAGCTTCACTAGTCCCCATTGTTTATAAAATAAAACACAGACCTTTGTTTTGAGCCTTCCAAGTCCTTCATAATTTTATTCCTATTTTTCATTGCGGGCTGAGTGCACATTTCTCCCCTTCCTATGCCTTATTCTTCAGTCAAACTTGCTTCAATGCTCTTCCCCACATAAGACATTGTGCCTCCTCTCCTGCCTCTGTGCTCCCCTCGTATACTTCCCACTCTCTTGCCTTCTAGAATCACAGACTCTACTCAAGGTTCCTCTCGTCTCCTACCAGAGCCCTTTGCACATTTTCCCCACTTGTTAATGTCTTCCCCACTGATTTTATTTTGTATTTCTCTCATATTAATTCATCTCTGTATGTATTTTATGCCCATTCCCACACCACGTAAAATTAAGTTCCTTGAGGGCAGGAACAATCGCACTTTGTTTTTGTACTCCTAGACCCTAACGAAGTACAAAAGCTTAATAAAGGCCTGGAATGACTTGAAAATTCAGGAAGTACATAAATATAATAGTACAATATATACTTTCATCTTCAGCTACAGAATGTATTTCTCTCAACAACTAATACATAAGAAGGTATAAAAGAACAATTCAAGCTCTACATACCATCAAACCAGTCAATTGCAGCTTTAGCTGAAGGAGGGTCATCAAATGACACTGTTGCCTCTCCTTTTGGTTTTCCTGTATCTTTGTCGGTATAAAGATTTATCATTGGTTTGCCAGTCTTCTTATTTGTCTAGGGGAAAAATTAAGTTGGTCTTCCTTAAATTCATGTTTAAATCATGCAGCAATCAAGACAATAGCTTAGGAGTAGTTCAACATCAACACAACAAGAGTGGGGCATCAATTCACAAGTATTTACCAAGTGCCTACTCTCTGCAAGACACTATGCTAACACACACACATAAAACCACATACAGTATTGGTCTACAGGAAGCTTACCATAAAACTGAGATGACAAGACATATATAAATGAATTAAAGAGTGAAAACAAAAGAAGAAATCGTATGGTGTAATTTATAAGCAGAGTCTATAGTGACCTAATACAAAGGAAGTTAAAGGAAAAAATAAATATATATATATATACACATATACATATATATATTTGACTCCCTGAAGGATAAGATAGTCTAAATTAACAAAGAGAGATAAGAAGACATTCCAGCCCGGGGAAGAAGTATGGCATAGTAGAGTTGGCAAGGAATAGAAAAGCTGGCCTAAACAAAGAGTCCGGACATTGTAAACACCAGAAACTAAGAGATCTTCTCCACAAAGAACTCACCTTAATAATTCCTATTTGCTTAAAGAAGTCCCCAACTTGATCAGTTGACACCCCTTCTCCAAGTCCTTGAACAAAGATTGTGTTGTTGTCTGAATTATCAGACTCTGAGTCTAGGAAGAGGGGAAAAAAATGTAAGGTTAAAATGATCTATTTCTTTGTTTGATTATATAAAGTGTTCTTGGCCCTAGGCTGTCAGTGACTTAAGATATATATGGCACATTGATCAAATGTGAAAGCAACAAAGAGCTAGAAAGGCTCACTACCTCCCTGGCAGGCTGAGGCAAGATCTGAGTTCTGATAGGCCTACATCTTTGACTGAACCTAGTAAGGTAAAACTTGGGACACAGTTAGACAGCAGCTTGTCTGAAAAAGATCAGAGATACAAACACAGCAAGCTAACAACATGGTATGGCAACCCCCCCCCCAAAAAAAAAGAATGTAAGGTAATCTTTGGCTGTGTTAAGAGACAGGATTTCCAGAAATAAGATGGAGATAGTCCACCCCCATCCTCTATCCTGGTCACACCACATCTGGAGTGTTTAGGAAAAGCACTGATAACTTGGAGCTGTTCAGAAAAAGAAAACCAGGATAGTGAAGAGCCTTGAGTTCATGCCCTATAAAGATCAGCTGAAGGAAAGAAGGATGTTTTGCCTGGATAAGACTCAGGGGAACAAGATACTGGTCTTTAACATGAAAGGCTGCCATGTGAAAGAGGGATCAGACTTGTGCTGTGTGATCCCAGGGCTAACAACCAAAAACAGCAACTGGAAGATGCAAAGAGATCAATCAAGAGGCTTTTCCTGACCTCAAGCCTAACAATGAGAACTCTTCAGAAATAGAATGGACTACCTTGAGAGATGGTGGGGCCAGCCATCCACCTCCTCCCAACACCCCCCAGAGCTGGACAACCACTTGTCAGGTAGAATTTAGCGGGGATTTGGAGAAGGGGAAAGATGAACTGGACTAAAAGGTCACCAAAATCCCTTCCAACTCTGAAATTCTTTGTTATACAATAGCCATCAAGAGCCAGGATGCACAGTTTTTGGTATTCAATTGTTTCTACAAGTGAAGTAAAATAAGTACAACCACCAGTTAGTGCAACTAAAACCCAGTGTTACCACTCAGATCTGCCCACTTCAGTCATTCCAACTGCAGGTATGGAGACAGCAAGTGTATGGAAGGACCCAATCAATCCGGGGAAGATCTTAGATTTCATACCCAGTACCGTGGTATGCAGCAATTGATAATAAAATTAGCTCTAAGAAATATCTGACCATGCAGGTTATTAAACAGGAAAAGAAGGATATGGGAGGGCTTTAAGAAAGTCTCACTGATTAGGAAAGTTTAGAAGTAGAACTGTCTAAAGAAAGACATTTAAACTGTCCCCCAATGCACTTTCCAAACCTGTTAGCCTATGAAGATAGGCAAGAGATGTTTAGAAGTGAGAAGACCTTTAAAATAACAATACAAAAGGTCTGGCATTAAAATATTATATTTTTCTCTCAAATGTACAATTCGGAGTGATGGATTTAGAGTCAAAGGTCCTGGGTTCAAGAACTAGCTTTTCCTATTCACTACCAGGGTTACCATGGACAACTTACTGAGGCCCTCTCTCTCCGCCTCAGTCAAATCCTCTATAAAACAAGGGTGGCTGGACTAGATCAGGGATTTCCAATAGATTTCAGGGGGCCCGAATTTGGATGAGAAAAAATTACATTCATTGTTTTCACTAACCTCTAACTGAAATTTAACATTTCCTCCAATTATTTTTTTTAATATTCTGTAAAGGTCCACAATCTATAATTTGCACCAGGCTGCCAAAGGAATCTGTAGCACTAAAAAAATTTTTTAAAAACGTGGACAAGATGAAGTCTGAGATCACTTCCAACTCTAAATCTACAATCATTATATTCAGCATCATTTTTAACCTCTGGATCACTGTCAGCTTCAAAAGCTTCCACAATTAGTGTAGTAGACCAGACCTTCATGCTCCCCCTCTTCTATGAGGCAGATATGCAGAAAGAGTATAATCTTGTTGGGTGGATGCTATGAATGACTAAAGAAAGTTTCAGGGTAGTTAATCTGCAAGTCTTGTTTGTGACTCCCAGTTTGTTTGTGCCTCCGGACACGGTCCTAGGATTAAGTCCTAATGTATAATGTATATCTAATGTACATATATATATATAAAATGTATACTTAATGTATACCTAGCCTTGGGCTAGGGTAAGGAGTGGTCAGGACTAAAGAAGGGTCCCGGCATTTCAATTACCTCAGAGTCTCTGCTATAAGGTATATAAAACCCTGTGATTTTCTTGTACTTTGGTTCTATATAAAATGGCTCTGTAATAAACAGACTACTGAATACATCCCTGTCTCTCTCTCTCTCTCTTTTTATTCAGCTGGTTGCTGGGTTATATACTGTGCTGGTCACAGCAAATTAGCAAGATGAAAACCTGTTGAGATTTTGTGGAATCAGTTTCCCTTTGATCAAAGACCTCTCACAGTCTACTACGCAGTCTCCTAGAAAGTCTCATAGATATCATTCAAATTCTCAATATATGTAGCAATGTTCCCAATTCATATCATTCCAGTCACTCATTAAGGGTACAAGAATTCAAGCATCATAGAGCAGGTAAGGAAATCAGATCCAGAGATTTAACCCACAAAACATTTTACATCACCCCTATTCCTTTTTCCTGAGGTTCCTTCAGAAATTATAAATAAGGTTCTTTACTATCAACCCCCACACTAGCATCCAGGAAAAAAAAAACAACTTCCTTCAAAGAACCCAAACAAAGGCACATATTCTTAATATTAAAAGTTAGCAGCTTAGGGCGGCTAGGTGGCACAGTGAATGGAGCACCAGCCCTGGAGCCAGGAGGACCTGAGTTCAAATACGACCTCAGACCCTTAACACTTACTAGCCGTATGGCCTTAGGCAAGTCACTTAACCCCAACCACCCCTTCCTTCCCCTCTCCAAAAGAAAAAAGAAGTTATCAGCTACAAACTGCTTTGCCTTACCAGCATCTGTTTTCGGTCCATAATCCCTGTGGCCTAGGAGAAAAGAAAACAAGTAATAGCTATTTAAGGAAATCCAATTGAAAGGTTTTGTTTCTAAGACAATGAAAACAAGAAAATCTCAACTGTATTTCTATAACTTACAAAGTCAACCATAACAGATTTATAGAGTAAATATATTGGTTAAATGATATTTTTGAAAAGTTTGATAACAAATCAAAATTGAGTATCAACATTTCCTTAAACTTGTCATAGACAGCATTTGCCACTTCGGCATTATGCTAGTATTGCTCATATTAAGTACTGGTTGTCAAATCGATTTAAGACCACTGTGTCGGCTACCTTTATAAAAGAGCATTTTGTCAAAACCTGGTGATGGTCTCATTGGTCACCACAGACTCTTTCATGCAAATCCACAGAAGTAGAAACCCATTGGACCGTTAAAGAGATCAACTTTGGCTTTTGTTTTGTTTTGTTTTAAAGCACACAACACACACCAGCCTCAACCGAGTAAGAACAGGCTCAGACTGCGTCTGAGGGATAGATAGTGGTGGCTTTTAGATTTATACAGCATTTCCACTGAAACATTTTGGGATACTCAGCACTTACCACCAAAATTTTTGAAGCCACCGCGGTCACCACCACTGCAGAGGAAAAATTGAAGAAATGATTTCTTCCTTAAGTCTCTAATGTGCTGAGCCCTGGGCTCAATCTACACTTAACTGATCACAATTAGAGAGTTTATGGCGTAGGGGAATAGTAGCACCTCTAACTTTCCAGTAAGTTTCATTTCATAGGCTTCCAGGGGTTGTTTCCAATTAAGTGTTCTAAGGATCTACTTCCAAGAGAATCACTAAACTAAAACTAAGTATCATATCATATACTCTGACCTAAAAACTTTCCCCAACCCAAGGCCAAAATGGATGCTACATAACCCCTGACTTAAAAGTGGGAGGACGTAACAGTAAAGAAAGCTTAATTATGGCAAATATTCTACCCAACAGAAAAAAAATAAACAGGAATAAAGGGACTAGAATAATACTCAAATTCAAGCGTAAATTTTCAACACGATAATGGGAAAAGTGATGTTAAATGGTAAGGTAAGAAGGTAAAGAAACATATGAATAGTGAGTTTCAGTATGAAAGGCTGTTTATATTTCATTCATTCATTCTGAAATCTAGTATAAAAATACAAGTGAAGATATTAATGAGAATGGACTCTAAGGATAAGGAAAGATTTAAATTATGCTTCTCCATCCCCACTATAACACAATTTGATGCTCTATATAAATTACTAAATATAAACTAGCTCATTATGTCAAATGTTCCGCACATTGATCTACAGAGCATATCACACATGTAATGAAACACTAGACAAATCATAGCAGTCCACAATTTCAAGCATATGGTGTTTTTCTTAATTTGGTAAATATCCAATACCTTCAGATATCCTCTCTGGTAGTTGTGTGCAAGAATTCAAGTTTCCTGCTTGAATCAAAAGGAAATGCATTTCAAATGCATTATGATTCAAAGCCCCTACAACAGCATGATGGTGTTTTCAACTGCACTGAAGTACAAATGTAAAGACCTGCCCTATGAACTGAAAAGGGGACAATACCCAAAGTTTTTGATGGAAGCATTTAATTTTCTATTAAGCAAAAGCCCTCACGTGAATGATTTTCCTTTATGGTACCATTCTAGAAAAAAGTAGCCACTATGAAGTTCCCCTTTAAATCATTCCCACTTTATGACTGACAGTTCTTCCTTGCACCCCTAAGCAAAGGCAAATCTTTAAACTCGAAAATCTACTCAATCTGGTTTCTGCAAGCCTAGAAATTAGGAGGCCTTTGTGAAACTCAAGCCTTTGTGAAACTCAAGTCAGAGCTTCAAGCTGTTTCTCTAAGTTCCATGTTTCAAGAAAACATCCATCCCCCCCCCCCTCCATCCCTTCTTTACATACCTAAACAACTATACCACCTTCCAGTCCTGGGCTTTATTTTGTTTAGCCAAACATTTACATGTAGCATTAGCATGAACCTAGACCTCTGAAAATGTTATTAACAGCAACTCTGGGGATCTCAAGTAACACTCCTCTCACTGGCACAGAATTTTCATTTGCACGAGTTTCTTTTTATATGCCCAACAAAATTCCAAAGAGACAAAAAAGAGCTAAGAAGTATATCCAGTCTCTAATCCTACTAAAGTGACAAAGGGTAGAATTATTCAAGAGGGAACTTGGGGGAGGGGAGGGCAGGAGTAATTTTTTTTCATAAGTGGATTAATGATTAAGTTTTATCTCACTTATAAACGCAAAAAGGAACACATTTAATTACTCTACTACCATCTTAATCAATGGGGCATCAAAGAGTTGATGCGACTAAAGAAAAAAAGAAACAATCTGGTACAGGACGACGCTATTTAATTGCTGGTTTCAATTTCCATTGCTTTCCAGGAATTTAACATTGAAATAACCTAAGAAAAACGTGCCTTTAGAAGAGAATGGTTGTATACGTCAAATGGGAATACATTTGTGACCTCCCATTAGCTCTCTTAAGTGATTTTTTAGGTACTTTTGATAAGTAATTGAACATTTCAACACAATGGCTACCAACAAGATGCAAAGCATATTTCCTAGCTCCATACAATAAATCCATTCCATCATGAAAGATGACACGGTCACTCTTCATTAGTTTATTTCTTTAAAACCTTTTCAATGAGGTTAAATGTCAATTTATACCATGCTAGACTAGACTAACAAATCTAGGGACATTCTAACAAAGGGATATTCTGAACTAAAAATGGAGTGGTTTAAAGTATACAACAACCTCCAAAGTTTCTCAACTTTTTGGCTATATCTATTGCAAGAGACAAATCTAGGTCTGTTTTGTTGAATTAAACTCAAAACAATTGGGTCAGCATGGTTTTTCTCCAAGTCCACAATAGATATATATAGCAAGACTACTTTCCCCTGACAGATCTAGGGGAAGAGCAATGTTCCTCACTGCATTCCTCCACTGTGAGAGAAAAGGAATGAATAAAAAAGGGTTTATGACCATGTTAAAAGATTCTAAGGTTCTTTGGTGGGTTTTCTAAAAAGATGTAAATACTGTTCAAGCGTATAACCTAACAGAAACAAAACAGATAGTTCAAGAGTTCAGTTGGTGTTCTGGTGAAATTCAGAATTTAGAGAAAATAGGAAAGCAAAATACGGATTTCAACTATTTACTGGTGTTGGAGAAAACCATTAGTTATTCCAAACATAAATGATTCACTAGATTTAAATACAGTTTTCAACAATAGCTATGTTTATTTTCTCTGTTCTGTGGAAGTTTTGCACATATATGGCAAAAGCTTCCTGAATCCAACAGCAGTTCTTAATCACACCTAGCAAGTCAGGGAAGAGGAACACATGCACTGTTTTCAAAGAAGCTATTATTCAAACACTCTTGTTGGAGAAGGAAGACACTCTAAAGGGAGAACTTCTGGCTTGATCCATAAAATCCTAAAACCATAGCTACAGATAAAATTTCAGCTACTTCAGTCTAAAGCAAGGAAGAACATATCACATATCTATGACAATCTATAACAAATTACCAATGACAATCTAAGACTCCATCAGAACTGTAAAGTTCAGGATGAGAAAAAGTTATCAAACTATTCTGGTACTGAACTAAAAAAAAGGATAAATTTTCTATTTCAGTCACATGATAATACTAGTTAATGTGACCACCAAAAATGTCAATTTAATCTTCCTTAGGAATTATGGCTTTTTTGTGGCAAACAATGTGATTTGCTGAAGAATTTTTAAACATAAGGGTGTCTCCCACAATCTTTCTACCTCTTTTTTTTGAAATCTGAAAAACTGAAGGCCTTGTTCTGGATTGAATTTTTCCTTCTGTCATCTAGGGGGTACTCAAGGTGGATTGTGATTGTAATCTTTTCTGTTTTCTCTTTTTAAATTTTTAACATAAAACCCAAGCAGTGTTACACATTCTTCGAGCAGCCAAGAAAGGTGAGATTTTCAACCCTACTGTTTTTAAGTGAAATGATTCAAAACATGGAAATGTCATTGAGGACCAAGAGAAAATGTTGAGCAAATCATATCTGCCTTCTAATTCATAAGCAAATAAACCTAAGAAATTTCTGTAAGACTGAATCTCTAACCCAAAAGTTTTAACCCAAATGAAAACTCTGAACAATGTTTGGGTCAACATTTTCCATAGTCAGTTTCTTCTTACAACTAAGATGGCTTCATTCACCACAAATAATGAAACACTTTATTGGGACATTTAACATCAAATCACAAGACTTGAAATGATCCTGAGATGTCATCTACCTATATCTGCACTGAATAACCAAGGGAAGTTGTGGAATCTATGAAGGTGTTTAAAAGTGGGATTGACATTCACCTCTGGGTTGCTTTACTAGTAGATGTTAGGTAAAATCCAAAGGATTTTAGCCTTCAAGCTTCCTCCCAAAGACGCAAACCTAGTCCTCCAAAGACACCAAGAAAATTCTACCACTCTCACAAAAACTTATAGAGTATAAGAGATTCCTGCAGCTAAGGACAAAATTACAACTTCCTTATGATGAATATTAAACCTATGATGTAACAACTAGAGAGCTGTTAATGAAGGTTATTTGCTATTATTATACTATTCCAAGGCAATAAGTTATGGAAGCATTCCCTTAAAGCTACTAACATGAAGTATAACATGATGCCTCCCAGGGGGTTGGCTCTGTGTTTTGTTGGGACTAGTAAGACAGGGAGGGGAAGTTGCACAAGTCACCCTGTGCTCATCACTTCATGTTCTGTTGATGAGATGATGACAGCAGAGTCTTCTTCAATAATAAAAGAAAACACAACGTATTTAATCCACTAACTATATAGAGTAACCTGATTGTATTATGGTTTAATCAAGATCCTCACAAAGTCTGAGGCTTGCAGAAGTTTATCAAGTCATGGTAAGGCTTTATTTAGTTTGTGCCCAAAATATCAAAAGCATTATACAATGAAGAGAAAAACAGCATGCTTAAAAGTCCAAGGCAGGAGGTTCAAATGCTGGTTTTACTTGAGTAATAAAGTAATAAGCATTACTGGTTTGTTTTCAAATTCATTTCTAAGGATCCAAAGGCAAGACCCAAGCAGCAAAGGAGTGAGATGGAACTGGTTTGTTATTAAGTGACAGTTCGTGGACCATGGCCAGTTTCACTTTCTGACCAACACACATTAGGCTTTTGCCTATGTATTTAATAGCCACAAAACTGCAACTTACAAACACAGTCTTATGAGAAAAAACTTCAACGACCCTTTCAGCTTGGTCTTAAATGGCCAAAATGTTAAATGTATATGTACACTTTAAAATATTTAAATTAAGCCAACTATAATAACATTTTTAAAAAATCAATCTTAAAACTTGAGGATCCAAGAAAAGGCCAAAAAAAAAGCTACAACAGAAAGCCACAACTTTCTTAAGCAAATAAGTAAGATTTCAGATTTCAAGTTCTAGACTGGGGGTGGGGAACCTGCAGCCTTGAGGCCACATGTGACCCTCTAGGTCCTCAAGTGTGACTAAATCCAAACTTTACAGAACAAATCCCCTTAATAAAAAATCTGTTCTGTAAAACTTGGATTCAGTCAAAAGGTCACACCCAAGGACCTAGAAGGTCATACATGGGCTTGAGGCAGCAGGTTCCTCATTCCTATTAGAAGACAGATTTGTTTTACGATGCTGCACTAATTAATTCCATTATCCAAAAGGAAAAAGGGGATAAAAACAATATTGTCTGCTTTATTAAATTACCAAAATTAACTTTTTTTCTAAAAGAAGTCAGGTACTATCCCTAACATAAGATCTAATTTGTGCTTTTTTTGCTACATACATCCCCTTCCCAAGGGTATTCAAAATTATCAGAGAACCTCTCTATCCTCCAACTTTGAGTTAACTTACCTTTTTTTTCTTTTGATATGCAAAATACTTGCAATTGCCAGAGGTTTTTTGTTTTTTTTTTAAAAGGGCTTAGATTTTAGCTCTGGCAGAAAAATGAAATGGTTTGACAACCATAGTGGTGGGTCTTTGTTCATCTCTGTTTAATACATACTTTGTGGACCAATATTGTGCTAACATGGCCTAACCTAAGTAATTTATCTGGCATGTTGGGGTTAAAAAGCATTTTAATATAAGAATTTTGCATTTTTCTTCCACCCCCTTCTGGGAACATAATTCCAAATCTTATAATTCTTCAAAGCTCCAATACTTGGTTAGATCCTAAAACCAAATCAGCTAAGTAACAATCAAGAAAGAATTCTAGAATTTGGATGCAAACACTTACCTTGATCCCGTCATAGGACCTCTTCCATCCTTGTCATATCCCCCACGCCCTCTACCTCCTCCCTGTGACCCGCCATATCCTCTATTATCTTCTCCATACCTACTCATGTCACGACGGTCATCTGCAAAAAAGCACAAAAAAAATCACATTTCTGATAAATGTTCTCATTATACTCAAGTGAATTTTTTTCTAAGGTCTTCTGAGGCACTTTTCTGCAAAATTCAATACAAGTCTTCTTAAAAGACACTGGCGTAACTATATTTGGCACAGTCAAGCTTCATAAACTAATAAATGGCTGACATTTCCATAGTGCTTTAAGGGTTGTGTAGTCCCTTCCTCACAACAATTCTGTGGGGTTACATCTCTTAGTAGCAGTATGATATGACAGAAAGAACAATGAATTTTTTAAAACTCAATGGAATTGATCTGTAACATTTATTGGTTGTGTGGCTTAGGGCAAGTCACACCTCACTTAAGTCTCAGTTGCCCCAGCTCTAAAATGGGAAGGTTTAGCAACTAAAGGTTGCTAAGAAGGAAGCACTTTGTAAACTGTAAAACACTTATAATTACTATTAGGACAAACAAGATTTTTATAGACATTCCCTACATAAGAGACAATGAGCAGAGTCAAAGGGGTAAGTCATCTGCACATAATCATCAGCAGTAGGAGCAGCAGCTCCAGATTCAAACATCGGCATTCTGATTTTTTTTCCCCCATTAAATCATACCATCTCGACAATTCACTAAATTCAAATAGCAAACCACTGGTTTTTCTTTCAGTCTATCCTCCAAGATTTACTACTGTTTATGTATGGTAAAGGATTCCCATCAATCCAATGACTTTGATGTATTAGATAAAATAATAGTTCTCTTTAAAGTTTCTATTTATTTTACCTCAAAGTCAAAATAAAAGGCACCAACATCCTAGACATTTGCTCAAGAGCCACAGCCTTCACCAAGTATACTCAGGGAATAGAATTTTTCTCTCAAAAGAAAAAAAGTAATTATGTGGGAACAATGGATCAACCATTAATCAAGGAAGATGTATAAATTTATAAGAAAATGCTAGTAAGATCATAGCATCACTAAATCAAAGCCCTTAGAACAGTAAATACAAAAACAAGGAAGGGGTCTATAAACAGATTTCGTGAGTTCATGTGCTTAGAAAGGTAAAGAAAAATACATCATTATTTTTATTAACTTTTAACTGAAGTTTAGCATTTCCTCAATTATTTAAAAACATTATTGTGAGACTGGGTTCATAAACTTCACCAGTCTACTAAATGGGTCCATGAAACACATCAAAAAAAAAAAAAAAACTTAAGAAGCCCTGACTTTTAGAAGGACACAGTCACAAATAAAACAAGGATTCCAAAATAATCAAAGGACATTTGGCCTATACTGCAGGGGTCCCAGCTACTCAGAGGTATACTTCTAAGGTAGAGGAAGTTGGTTTAAAAGACATGTAGACTACTAAAGAAAGATAAGATGTTTCAAGAGCATTCAACCTTTTGGTGAGGAGCTGAAATCTTGGTTGACTCATCTAAACAAACCCACTACTATAAGCCAATGGTCATTCTGTAGCTATAAAAAAATGATGCTGCAAAAACAAACTAGAACTCTACAGTCAGTGTAGCTTACCTTGTGTATGGTGGCTGTAACTTTCCCTTTGTGAATGATAGGACTGCTGATTTTGATTATATGAGTCTTGCTGCTGATCATAATTTGACTGCTCGTCATATGAACCTTGGTGTTGGTCATAGCCTGACTGTTGGTCATATGAATCTTGCTGACCATAGTCTGACTGGTCATATGAAGGCGCTCTTCCACCTTGGCTAAACAGGAATCAAGAACTTAGGAGAGTTCTGAGGAGGATTATTTGAAACAGAGAGATGGCCTATGCTGAAAAAGAAGGGCTAAATGGCTAGATCTCAACTCTATCAATTCATCAATCAACAAGTATTCATTAAGCATCTCCTTTGTGCCAAGCACTGTGCTGGGCCCTCAGGATACAGGTGCAATGAATGGTACAATCCTTACTCACCAGGAGCTTACACTCTAACTGTATCTGGCCGGCCATGCTTCTTCCTAAAAGACTCTTCCTAAAATTTAAATCTTCACTTTACAAGGAAATTTTGCACCGATGTCATTGGAAAGTCAAAGAAATGCCAAATCTTGAAGAAATACCAAATCATGGAAAGTATCTCACCTCAAAACACTCACAAATCCAGAAATGGCTTCCTGTTATTACCTTCTTAAATAAGTTAATTGTAAAGTACAATTCTATTTTAAAAACAAGTATACTAGAATAAATACATCAGAATGAGTGCTGCCTCTTCAAAGTCGTTACCTCGGGGAGGGGCCATACAATTATTCCAACAATGCTGCCACTGCTCGAGTACTTTTGGAACTTTTCTTTTAAAACTGCCTTCAGAGCCTGCAGGACAGTTTTGGAAATGGTGGGAATGGTGGGAAATCTTCCTCCTTCGAGGGAGGATTTGGTTTTTTTTTTGGAAATAGCTAAGAGCCTTTCATAACTAAGTCTGGTAAATAAGCTACCTTATTTATATAAATATATATGAACATAAATATATGCATGTGTGTATACACACATATACACATGTGTGTATATGTACATATATACGTGTGTGTGTGTGTGTGTGTGTGTGTGTGTGTGTAAAATTGCAAGCCATACCACCACTTTGGGTCAAAAAACAGGGTGTATCTAAGAAGATATGGCACTGGTGTTTTTCTCATGTGGGCTCTAAACTGATTCTCAAGTCAATTCTAAATGAGAAGTTTCCAAAATACTTTGAGTAATCACACTATTATGGGCTTAGGTGTACATAACCCCTCAAAATAATTAATCAGGATAACATTGACCTGGATGCCTAAATTCTTGAGGGAGGGCAGGGATGTAAGGTTTGTGTCTGCATGTGTTTTAATTCTCATTTGGGAAGGCCACAGATTATACAATACCAAAGAAGGTGAATACTACTGACAAGTGATGGTACATGGACCAACTTTCCATGTAATGGGCTAGCTGCTCAAACAGTCCACTGCAGAAATGCTGCCATACCCCTTCCCATCAGCAGCACTACTGCTTTCTCTTCTAGTGCAAGAAAATAAGAGGGGTCAGAACTTAAATCCCTCCCATTCAAAGAGCTGTCAAGTCACTTTCTCTTTTCTTTACAGTTCACAGCGTATCATTTCAGAAAGTGCATCTTCATACAAAAATGCTCCGCATGCTTCACACTCCACTTTTATGAACCTCTGCCAACTAACGGGCTACTGTGATTCTCCCTTGCAGCTTACATATAATGCCTTATATCTGTACAGGTTTTCATGCAGTCATATGGAAAACATTCATGGGATTCACAATTCAGACCTCCTGCTGTACTACTCTACATGTGGTTTTTATTTAGTTGCATTTGTAACTTGTGATAATTTTTAAGGATTTTTCTTTATGCTCTCTATAATAAAAGCCCTTCAAAATGAAGAAAGTTTTTGAGAAGCCTTTAAACTTGTTAATAAAATCCTAGCTATCTATACTAATAATTTAAAACATTTTTTAAGGCAACCTATGTTTGTGGGTAAGTTTTCACTTACATCACTTACATCTACAGGAAGCTCCATGTACAGAACTAAACCCCAAATTTCATTTTCTTTCAAAATTTTCAACTAAGTTAGCATCAGTTACAGGGGAAGCATGAGCTTACTTCTTGTAAACTTCACTGAAGTCACAAAGAAGCAAACTCCTGCCTTAGCTGCCAGTGCAACCCAGGAATCATCTCACACATGACAGAAGCAATGCCATATAACCGCACTGTTTTCCATTCACAAACATCAAGCTAGTATCTATCAAAGAAATCTCTGGAAGACATGACTACCTGAAGTTTCAGGAGTTTCATGATGATATCCATGTTTTAATACCTACAGTATTAACCATCTCCAAATGTCCAACACTGGCCCAGTGCTTTCGCTTTATTTCCTTACCCTCCCGATGAGTCCATATTTTGCTGTCCCTGGTTATTATAAGATTGCTGGCCATATGAACTTTGCTTTTGATTTTCATAACCACCGTAGGACTGTGAATAACCTAAAAAATGTATGGGTATACCATTTAGTAAGTGTTCTGAGATTTTAAAATGTCTAAAATAGAAAATTTAACAAACCAGCCCAACCTGATTGACTCTGTCCATAACTTGAGTAGCCGCCATAGTTCTGTCCATAAGAGGAATCAGCCGTTTGCCCATAGCCAGAATAACCCTGAAATTTAGGTAAAGGCTCACTTCATTGCCTACTGAAAACAAGTAAATATGTAAATGGATCATAGTTTGGACTTCAACCTACTTGTGGTGCTTGTCCATAGCTTTGGTTGCTTTGATTGCCATAGGAATAGCTGTAAAAGAAACATTTGAATTTTTTAACAAAGGCTGCCAAAACTAAGTCTTACATCATCTACCATTATATAAGGAACCCTGAATATTTCAACTCAAAGCTTTCCAACAAAGTTTAATTTTATGTCATCTCTTAAAGAGTTAAGTCAGAATCTTATGGTATAAGGTAGTAGAATCTTTACTGGAGGAGGCCTAGACTCAAATCCTACATCAGGTGGTCGAGTCACTGAATATCTGAGCACTGCTTTTCCTCATCTCTAATATTTACACTACATTCCTACCAGGGGTGTAGGGCGCAGAGCACTACCCAAAGATGAGTTACTAGGCATTTCCAAAATATGAAAATTGAAAGAGATTGTCAAGTTCATCATGTCCAAACCTAAGGCATATGGTGAGTTAGTGATAAATCCAAGGCCTCCTCTCAGTCTTGTTTATTTTCTGCTCCCCAGTATGCCTAGTGAACTTGGGCACTAAATATTCTTAGTCCATGAAGTCATCAATGCCATCACCCTAACTTCAATGTGTACTATGCCATACACTTTATATGCACAGTCTCATTTTCTCTTTAAGGACCGTCCCCCACCCCCACTCTGAGCAGAGACACTCTGAATGCCAAGTACAGTCTAAAGAGTTGGTTTTGCTTTGTAGAATCTTTCATAAGCCAAATGTAGTGTCAGCTACACCAGAAAACATCACGCTCAGAAAAAGGTACATGCCAAAGACTGACAAAAGATGCCATAAGGCTTAGGCAGCATAAGGCTAATTCTTCACATTAACAACCTCATCTATTTCACTATCATACTTGACAAATTCCTTTCTTCCTGACATTTTGACACACCCATGCAATGTAACTTGAAATTCCCAGAAAAGGAAAAGGATACAGCTTTAAAGAAGCATTTAACTGCATATCAACATATGAACGTGCAACACTGTAACTTGAACCCTTTTTAGTTTTCTACTGACACCAAGGAACACTATTCCCCACCTTTCTCATATGCATGTGCACATATACTTATTTTTCTGAAATTCAAATTTAAAAAACACACATACAAAAGTCATTCTCCATAAACCATTTTTTCTTCTTATTTTAGCTTATACAGGTTGCCATGGGATTTCTTATACACTTGAACTGCTACTCCATGTATCTGTATGCAATGAGGTGCAACCCACTTTCCAATACCAGAACTACAATGACAGAGAACTTATTGGTAAACAAGAAAAGCAGATTCTACAAGCTCCTTCACAAAAGAACAATAATAGCAATCAATTTCAGTTAGGTCCTTCTACATGCTGGACATGGCACTCTTCACATTCTGGCACTGCAAGAACTCTCCCAATGTGGCCACGGTTGTAAATACTGCTGCTTTCAGAAAAGACACCGCTGCCTGGGAATATTACTCCACAGAGATCTTAGCATCTTACAGTTATGCTAGGACATCATATAGGAAACAGCCAAAAGCCTAGGGTAAATTAGTTATTTAAATACTCCAAAATCAGAGCTAAGTTGTTTACTTTGGGGTAATTTCTTAAAATAATTTCTTAAAGCAAATGGTTCAAATGAGATATTTTCTTCTATCTCCATGTACAGGAATTCCATGTATTCTGTTCAACTTCAATCCATTTCCTTACTCTGCTACATCTCTTGTTTACAAAGGCTAACCTTCTTCCCCTTGTGAATATTTACAGCTAATTTTTAACTCCCCTAAGACATCCAGAAATCAACTCTCAAGTGGTGAATCTCACCTGAATTCACCTGTTTCAATTCCACTCAATATATTAAGCATATACTTTACCTTTGCTGATCGCCCCCAGACTGACCGTAACTTCCAGAATCTAAAACACAAAGAAATAATGTTAAAACCTTACAGGGAAAGCATGATCCATTCAAAGACAAACTGTAACCCCTCTATGCAAGAGCTGACATTTCAACTATAAGCCCTTTTATTCCACATATGCTACTGGTCACAAAGTGGGTTAGGTGAAAACATATGGATACATCTGCACAAAACCATCACCATCAAAAAAACGTTTTTGCTGATAAAATACATCCACAGAAAGGGAAGGCTACTAATAGCCTACTCTGACAAGATATTCTACTACACAGAGTTACTATTTCCTTTAGCAAACTGCGGTGTCCAAGCCCAATTCCAAAATACTGATTTACTTGTATATTTTACCTCACAGTTCCCTAACATGCTGCCCACCTTGAACTCTCAAGAAATCCTAAAAAAGCGGCACATATTTCTCCTTTCATGAGTCATTGCAACTGTCAGCAATAGCAGAAGCCTCTCTCAGGGCTTAGTTGAAATAAGAGTTGGGGGAAAATAAAATATTGCTGACAATTCTTCAAGTGTTCCTGAAGAACAGTTAGGGGCAAACATGTCCTAGTGTGGATTTACCTGGTGAGTAAAGGAATGATTTACCACCACCCTATACACACATACAAATTCCCATATATCTTTCAATCGTAGTAAAATTAGGGAAGGAGAGGGAAGGTATGAGTAAATACAGCATAAAAGAAAGCAACGCAACATGGGGAAACACCTCAAAATCTGAATTCATATTCTTGATCTGACTGACTTGAACCAGCGACACACATTTTTCAATTCACTACCTCCTGAATCTTTACTATCTCACAGTCCAAGGCCGTACAAAGTAACACATGTTCTCAAAGTTCATTTGTCATGTGATATTACTTCTGTAATGATATAATTCAACGTTTCAATTCTATATTTGAATTACAAAACTAGCTCTGGTCAGATTAGTTGGCATTTATCCCCAGCAATCAACTTAATTCAATGACATGCTTTTTCTTCATTTCAATTCGTTCAAGACGTCAACGGGAACATGGCATTAGCTATGTGTCAGAATATCTGCCATTTTCCAGAGTATGCTATCTATATACGTGTAGAAGATATCGCTTACATAGTATCATCACATTCAAGACAAGTTCATTAATTCATTATATGGGGGGAAAATACTGAAAGAGAAGCAGTTACATGTTACTTCCCCTACCAAAAAATGGAGAGGAGAGTGGACTAAACAATCATAATCACTAGTTTAGAATTTGTTGACCAAAATTTTTTGAAACAAAAAGATGCTGTCACTTCCACATTTTATAAACAGTTTAGCACATTAAGCACTCACTGGTACTTTTAATAAACATTATTACCATTTTTAATAGGCACTATGTTATAGGGACTTGATACAGAAATACTATAAACAACAATACCACCTTACATTTGAGGTAGCTGGATGGCCTAATAGGGCACCAGCCAGTCAGAAGGCCTGAAAGCCAATCCCATTTTGGACACCCTAAAGTCATTTCGCTGTCTCAGTCTCAGTTTCCCCTGTATAATGGGGGCAATAATAGCACCTACCTAGCACTGTAAACCTTAAAGAGTCATTCAAACATTAGCTAGTATTATTATTTGTATGAGACAAACTTACAAGGTGATTTTTTTTTTCCACAACTCTGAGAAGGTGGAGAGTAAATCTCATTTTACAGACGATAACACTAGGTCAAGGAGAGGTTAAGTGAAAGTGATTTTTCCCATGTCACCAGCTATTTTTTACTGGCAAAACCAACACTCAAACCCAGATTCCCAAGTCTAATGCTATTTCCACTACAAACATGCAACCCTATTCCTCAATTAGAACTCTAAGTGTAAAAAAAAAAAGCAGCAAAATATGATCTATCACACAATTAACTGCCAAACATTTAGTGACTTGGATATTTAAAGGCTGGTACCACAGGATGAACCAAACTTTGATTACATCTACAAAGAAATCACGAATTTCACGGGTGCTAAGCCCCTGGAAGTATTGTTTATGTTCAATCATCCATTTGAACTGAAAATGCACACACAAATAAACCATCTATGGTTACTCTAAATAAGTTTAAGCATCCTATAGAATACTGAAGGAGCACTTTCAGATTGTAAACCATACATAACTCCTCCCTTGAAACATGCCAGATTTTACTCATTTGGGGAAGAAATCTCATTTTTAGTCAAATAGCCTGGATGTATGTACTAATGTACTCTACAAATACTTCATTTGATCCTCACAAGCCTAGGAGGTGCTTTTATTATCCCCATTTCACAGATGTGGGAATTGAGGCAGGCAGAGATTAAGTGACTTGACAACACCACACAGCTACTATGTGTCTACAACTTGCCACCAAACAAACTGTTGGGCAGATCACATTCTTGATAGATACAATTAGGCCATAAGCAATACCAAACTCCATTAAATGTTACACCCAGTCAAAAGTGTTATGCCATTGCCCCTTTAACAGTCATAAACTCCCCCCTATAGGGTCAAAGGAAGGGAAACTCAGCATCTGACTTCCAACACCCAGAAAATGTGAGCAAAAGGCCAGATTCACTGATTAGCTAAGGAAAGTATGTGTGCCCGATTCCCAATTTTTATTTGTTTGTATTCATTCATTCATTTCTGCCTATACCATCGGCAGGATAGTGGGTCACAATGACTTTTTCCCCCAAGCTTTTAATTACTAACCGGCAGCCCTTTGAGAAAAAAAAAAAAAAACAGCAGACTTTGGCCACCAGGCAACATTTCCAACCACATGGTTTCATTTCACTGAAATGTTGTGCCTGCTCAACTTAGCACCTAGGAAGGGAGGGAACCCGCAAGGCTAGCCAGGAGCTCCCGTCCCTCCTTTTTTTCCAGGATGGAGAACAGGGCCACAGAGTCCATCAGCCTGGTGGGGAGCCCAGTGGTCCAGATCCTGAGGGTCCCTGGCACCTTAGCATTCTGACTTGGCCTTCAACCCTGGCTGTCTTTGTTTCTTTCCTCAGTCTTCTGCCCTCCTCAGTGCTCAATTCAGTTACTCCCACAGAGTAGGTGCTTCATCATTGTTTATGGACGGGTTTCTTTCTTTTTCCAAGCTCTTTGAGGGCAGGGGCTGACTTTTGCCTTTGTGCTTAGCACCGTGCCTGGCACACTGTCAGATTAACGAATCTTTTTTGTCTTTAGGTTGGGGGCAGTCAGGGCTAGCTATCTTTTGCTCTTTTTTATATCCCCATCGATTAGCACAGTGCCTGGCACACAGTAGGAGTTTCCTAACGGTTCATTGATTGATGGACATCTCTCGATTTCCCCTCCCCCCGTTGGGAGCAGGAGGATTGTCTTTTGCCCCTTCTCCCACGCCCACGCTTAGCACAGTGCCTGGCACACAGTAGGCGCTTCTTGATCTTTACTGGCTGATTTCTCTCGTTCCTTCTCTTCTCTCCGTTTCGTTCGAAGAGAGCTTTAAGCGCCAGACCGTGCACGCACACCCCGCTGGAGACACATCAATAATAGAAAAGTGTCGCTTTCAGGGGCAGGGACGCCAAGACCCCCCAAAACAAGGGGGGATTCGTGAAACTGGGGGGACCAAGAGGCTTTTACGAGGCAACTTTCTTTGAAAAGGACCGCATACACAAAAGAGGCGGGAAGTGAGAAGGGGAAACTGAGGCCCGGGGCTTCGAAGCGCTCGAGGCCTCAATGGCCGTGGCGGGGGGAGGGGGAGGAAGGACCCCGACGCTCCGATCGCGGCTGCCCCCCCCGCCTCTTCCTAGACCCAGAGAGTTTAACGGGGGCCATCGCCCCCCAACAGGCTCCTCAGCAGGGGCCCGTCCCCGCAGATCGGGGCCCGAGGCCGGAGGCCCGGCCTGCCGCGGGCCCGGAGCGTTGGGGACCGACCGTCCCCCTCAGCGCAACATGGCGGCGGCCGGTCCCTCCCCCCCCACCGCCTCAGCCTCCGCCTCCGCCTCAGCTGGCCTGTCGGAGGGCTGGCGCGGGGCGAGCCTCGGCCGGACCGGCCCCCCCACGCCGCCGCCGCGGCCGCCGCCGCTCGCCACAAGGCGCACCTACCCGACATGACTAACGGCCGCGGCGCGGAGCCCCCACAGCCCGCCGAGGACAACGAGGAAGAGGAAGAGAGCCAGGCGGCGCGGCGGCCAGAGCCAGACTGAGGGCGGCGCGGCAGGCCGAGCCCGACTGCGGCGCTCCGGCGGCCAATCAGGGCGCGGCGGCACGTACCACTCCGGCCCGGTCAGAGGGGGCACGCGCTGACCGAACCCAGCCTCCTGGAGCCAGAGCACGGAAGCAGCCGAGGAAGCCCTCCCCGCCTTGGACCGTACCATGATGGAGAGGGAACTGAGAGGTGGGACGTACCAACTCTGCCTTCCCCGAAGGGAGGGAAGAGTAGAACAAACCAGCTCCCTCCTTTATAAGCCCCATCTCTCCCTCCCTGATCTAACATCCTGGAGAATCAGAAAGTTTGGAGCGATCTAGTGTAACCCTTCCCAACCAATAACTAGAAAATATTTCTCCACCTAATATCGAAATGGTACGACCTGCTCCCTTCCCTCCCTCGCGCTTCATGCAATTAAATAGCAGAGATTGAGCCACAAGATGGCGTTCTCACATGGGAGGAAAAAAAAAAAGAGGGGAAGAGGGAGTCCTAACATCCAGGGCTCCGTGACCACCCGGGGCGGATCCAGCGGATTGGCCTGCCCCCTCAAAAAGCACTACAAAGGGAGAAATGGACAGGCCTCCCAAGCCACCCCATCCCCCAGCGCGCGCATGCACCCACCCACCGACACACACACACGCGCACACACGCACGAGAATGAATTTTAAATTTGAGCAAAAAAACCAACAAGATCAGCTTCAATGGAACTGAATTGAATAGCACCGAGATAATTATAGATTAGAAACAATAATTTCCAAAAAAGGACATGGCCAATGGGAGAGGTCTGCAGTAAGAATTCTGTAGAATTAGGGAGCGTGTCGTTTACACTTCAAAGAAAAAGAAAATTGAGTGTAAATTACACTGAAACTGAAATGGGCCAGTTTGGAGCCTTAGACAGATGCCCTGAAGGTCTCGGGTAGGACTCGGACCCTGGGGACATGAACACCTGTGTATGCCTAGTCCCTAGCCCGCTCCTAGGCTTCCCAAGAGGGAGAGAAAAAAAGATTAAATAGTGGCTACAGGCGGCCTCTGTGTTCTTTCACTGGTTACAAAGCACTTTCCAGTACATTGTATCCTTGGAGGAAGTAGCACAATTCCCCCTTTACGGATAAGGAAACTAAGGCTCCGGGAGATTGGGGTCATTGCCCAAGGTTACACAGCCAGTAAGCAGAAAGAGTGTCGAGTCTTCTGACCACCGGTCCGGAAATCTTGCAGTACAGCGGTTCTCAAAATGTAGTTGGGGATCCCTGGGGGATCTCAAAGTCACATAAACAAAAACTCTTTGGAGTGTCGTCAAGAATTGAGTGAAACCAGAAAGTTTAAGACCCTCTCCTCTGGTACAAAGAGTACATTAATTAGCATGCTAGGCACTGTTAGGTTCTGGGGATGATATGAAACAGGTCCTGTTCATTTATTCAATATTAATTCATTCAGTAAACATTTATTAAGTAAAAACTGTGTGCCGGGCGCATAGGCTGGGGACAGAAAAAGAGGCAAAAGACAGTCCCACCCCCTCAAAGAGTTTACAATCTAGTGGGGAAGACAACATGAAAACAAATACATACAAAGCAGGATATATTTAGGATAAATGGGAAATAGTCAAAAGAGGGAAAAGACTGGAATTAAGAGGGATTAGGTAGGTTTCCTATAAAACGTGAGATTTTAGTTGGACTTAAAGTCAGGAAGGTTCAGTAGCCCGTGTGAAGGAGGGAAAGCATCTTGCCACAATCTAAGTCTGTCCCAATATTTGTCTTTCCATTGCTTGCCATTTTTAGTGTTTGCCTTGCATTCAGGAAGACCTGAGTTCAAAGATGGCCTCAGACACTCCCTGGCTGTGTAACCCAAGCAAATCACTTAACCTTTCTCTGCATCTGTAAAATGGGGATAATAATAGAACCTACTTTCCATAGTTGTCATGAGGATCAAATGAGAAAATATTTGTAAAGCGTTTTGCAAACAACAAAGCTTTATATAAATGCTGTCTTTTTTAAAATTATTCCCGTATTATTTTATTCTATGCTTTGCAGGTATGGGATACCTCAATGGATCTGTGATCTCATCACTGTAGGCACTTGATCCCCTCATAATCTATCCCACCCCCTCTCCTCCCATATAACTCTCATCCATATCCTCCCGTTAATGCTCCACAGATGGGCTGCAGACTTCTGAGCACCTTCCTCTACTCAATAATACAAAGGATGCAAATATCCTGCCTCCCCCCACCACCCAAAGACAGTCTCTCAAGTACTGGGAGCTTACAGTCTAATGGGGGAAGACAGTTGAGACGGAAGTGGGGTATGCAACTGGGAAATAAGATATACAAGCACTGGAGTGTAGAAATCCATCTTGCCCTACTAGAAAGTCAGAGGGGGCATGGAGGAGGATATAAGAGAGAGCAGGTTGGGGGAAGGGGTATTCAGTAGGATCACTGTCTTGGGGAGGGGGGGAGGGGAAAGTCAGGGAGAAATTTGTAACTCAAAATCTTGTGGAAATGAATGTTGAAAACTAAAAATAAATTAAGAGATGGGAGTGGGGTATATCTAGTGAGGTCAAGGTAGGGGCTGGTGGAGAAGCCAAATAAATCCAAAATGAGTGCACAGCTGGTAAGGAAATTAAGAGATATCTAAGGAATGTCATCTCTCCTGCTTCTCCACCTTAAATAGAAGTGGAAGAGTTCATGGCTGCACTCTCCAATCAGACGGGCAGAGGACACTGATGAGATGTGAATAACCAAGATTGATTGAATCTTTCTAGATGAGTTTACTGGGGGCATGGTGAAGCCAAAGAAATGCAAAATGAGTGCATCCAGGTGGAAAATGAGGAGATGTCTCTAGGTGTCTGGATGATATTTGGATGTCAATGGAGCACACAAGCTGTACTGTCCATCTGTTATGCTTTTCTCTTTCTATCTCCTTTTCTAGGTACACCTTTCCTTGCTGATCTATTTTATGCTGTGCTTTTTGTAAACAATTATCTGTGGTATGTTGAAGCCTATTTATTTATGCCCACCAGATGTCTCTACATTACCCTTTGGGTGCTGGAAAATTTAGACTCCTTGGAAATTATGATACTGCCATATGTATAGCCACTTAGAATCTTGGGAACCATATTGATTTTTAAAATATAGGGGTGTGTGGGTGGGTGGGTGGGTGTGAGTGGGTATGCATGGATGCTCAGGAAAAGCTTGGGATCATTAAAGGTGCTGAACAATTTTCCAAAACAATCTGTCCTACTATTTCCCTTGTATTCAATCTTGGGTCCTGTCCATCATAAATCTGTTCCATCTGCTTCCAGATCAATCAATCAGCAAGCATTTATTAAAGGAAAGAAATAAGAATTTATTAATAATAATAATTAATACCAGATACTGTGCTAAGTGTTTTACAAATATCTTATTTAGAACTCACAACACCCCTGTGAGATGAGTGCTATTATGCTCTCCATTTGACAGATGAGGAAACTGAGGCAAGCAGAAATTAGGTGATTTGCCCAGGGTCACACAACTAGAAAGTGTCTGAGGTCACATTTGCACTCAGGTCTTTCTGACTCCAGGCTCAGCCCACTATCCACTGCACCACCTAGCTTCACCTACTAGGTATCTCCAACTTTGGAGATAGAAAGAAAAATTGATAAGAGATCCGTCCCTCATGGAGCTTTCATTACATTGGGGGAGATAGGATGTACTTATATAGGCATATCCAATGCATTTGCAAAATAAACACAAAGTAACCTTCCACAGAAAGGCTCCGGCAGCCAAAGGAACAGCTTGCCACAGAGAAGATGGTGCTAAATCTTAGGAGAAGCCAAGGATTCTAAAAGGAGAGAGGGTTTTCCAGTCACTGGGGACAAGTGCAATGCAAAAAGATACGAGATGGAATATAGTGTGTGAGAAGCAGCAAGTAATCCAGTAGGTCCACAGAGGGCAATGATGAGTAAGAAGACTGTAAAGATGGGAAGGAACCAGGTCATGACAATCTAAAAGTACCTAAGGGAGGTATTTATATTTCATTCCACAGGTGATTCGAGGGTTGTGGAGTTTACTGAGTAGGGGGTGATCTGGTCAGTCCTGTATGTTAGAAAAAACTTTGACAATGATGGAGGATGATTGGATTAGGGAGAGGTTTGAGACAGAGACTGATTAGAAATCTGTTTCAATAAAAAGGGGTAGAAATAATGAGGGCCAAAATTAGGATGGTGGATGGAGGAAGTAGGATACAAAAGATTCTGTAAAAAAAAAAAAAGGTAAAAATGACAGGAATTGACAACTGATAAGATATGTGAGGTGAATTAAATTGATGAGTGGAAGATGACATTAAGGTTGAGGACCTGAGTAACTAGAATGATGGTGGATCTGTCTAAGACATTTGCACTAATCCAATAGATCTATAGGCTGTCCATCTAACTATACTCTTCATCAACTTGGAGCTCTCATGGTAGATAGTGAAGCCAAATTCTTTTATGTAATTGTGGATCTCATTTAGGAAGTTTGGCATGTCCTGGAGTTCTATGCAATCAACATAATATAATCCACAAACAAGAGTATGTAGAATGTAGCCGCCACAATGGGGAAAATAGGGATGTTAAAGAGATGAGCAGCCTCAAGGACTTTGGGTTCATTAAAAGCACTTCACAATGTGCTAAATGTGATCTAGCCCAGTCCTGGGCCCAGTTTGTGGTCCGTCTTCAAGACCTAGCCAATATAAACATATTAATATGCTAATTGCTTGGCTACCCATTTAGCTGCATGTCAAGATCTAGGCAACATATTTTCATCCATTTTCTTTTTCCAGTGTGAATAGTTTCTTGGGTGGGAGATCTTCAGCCTCAAGGCTACAAGTCACCTTCTAGGTCCTTGAGTGCAGCCTTTTGACTGAGCCCAAGTTTTCCAGAATAAATCCTTTCATTAAGAGTTATTGTTAGATTGATCCCTTTTGAATTATCACAGATTTCACGTAGGAGGCTATCTAATGTTCTGTGACTCAATGTAATTAATATAATATCATCTTTGACTAGCGATTGTAACTGTGGTTTTGAAACGTAAGTCTCCCTTGCCTCTCCTGGGCTGTGAGTTCTTTTGTACTTTGTCCTGGGGTGACTTGACACTATTGTCGGAATTTCCCTCTTTCAACTTAGGTTAGATTCCTGTGCTTTGAAGGATGGGCTTTGCCCATTTGACATTTTGGGTGTCAGAAGTAGGGAAAACCCTCTACCAATATAGTTCCACATCTTTTGCCCTTTGAGAATTATCTACAGCTCTAAGAGATCAAATGACTTGGTCAGGGTCACACAGCCAGTATGTGTCACAGGTGAGTCTGAAATGCAGGTGTTCAAGGCTTTAAGGCAGGTTCTCTACCCATTATACCACACTGCCTCTTTGACTAGGAACAGTGAAGAACCTCACCGTCTACTGGAAATTTTCTCCTGTCTGGACTCTGTACAGTACATCTCTCATAACACTAGCAAAGTCCATATTTAACAATATAGTAAGTGATGAAATATGGTTCGCATAATTTCCCACATATCATAGGTATTATATTGCTTTCTCAATAAGTGGGGAAAGGGAGAGAATTTTGAACTCAAAATTTAAAAAAATGAATGTTAACTAAAACAAAAGTAATTCTCTTTTCCAAAAACATGCAATACAGCAAGTGATATGGAAAAAGGAGACAGGAGGAGATGGTGTTGACTCGTGTGGTAGGAGAGCGTCAGATAATTTAGAAGTTCTCCCTCTTGCCTTTAGGATAAAATACAAATTGTTCTGTTTGGTTCTCCAAACCTTTACTATCTGGCTTCAGCCTTCCTTTCTGGGCTTATTACATGGTATTCCCCTAAACACACAGCCAAACTGAGGTGCTTGCTGTTTCTTATTATACATCTTTCTCTAGGACTGTCTTTGAACTAGGTGTGGAAGTGTCTGGAATGCACTTTCTCCTTAAGTCAAACTCTTAGAATCCCTAACTTTCCACAAAGGTGCGGATGGGTGGATAGAGCACCAGACCTGAAAACAAGAACACCTGAATGCAAATCCTGCTTCAGATACTTCCCAGCTATGTGACCTTGGGCAAGTCTCTTAAGTTCCGTTCACCTCAGTTTCCTCATCCATAAAATGAGGGCAATAATAGCACCTACCTCCCAGGGTTGTTGTGAGGATAATATTCGTAAAATGTTTGGCGAAGTCCCTGGCACATGGTAGGTACTTAATAAATGCCTGTTCACTTCCTTCAAGTGGCACTTCTTGCTTTTCCTGATCCCTCCAGTTATAGCCCACCATCTCCCCACTTACGGACCCCAAAGTTACTTTGAATATATTTTGTGGTATACATATTGTTTCCTCTAAAACAGAGCACAATCTCCTTGATGGCTGTCTGTTTTTGTCTTTTCTATCCCCAAACAGTAATGTCCAACATATAATGGTCACTAACTAAATGCCTTTTGAATGAATGAATTCATGAGGAACACCCTGGGGCTTTTTGTTACCCCTCTCCTCCTTCCCTTTCTGAATGGGGGATCTGCTGCTTCCAGTCAGGATCTGTCTTCTTCCACAGCTCTCTTCCTTTTCCCTTCTTCTGCCCTTCAAGTGATGCACACAATCCTCAGCTCCATTTTTTTAATATATAATTTTTAATTGCAAAGGGATCTGAGTAACTACTTTTCCTTGTTGGGGGGGGGTGAGGAGGGAAGAATATGATGTAATAACCAAAAGGCCAATTGAACATTGTTTTAAAAATCAGTCATACCTTTAGAAACCACTTAACAATATTTTTTTAAACGTTGGCGATTTGAAGAATTCTTTCTTTAGCAACTGCTCCTATAGTCACTTGATAGACCGTGGAATTGCCCTCAGGGTATACAGAAATTCATCCATCTGCCTCAATTTTACTGGGCATCTGTCTTCAATAGGTGAAAGGACGAGCCAAATGCTCTAGAGCTTTGTCCAATAAGAGAATTCAGGGGGTTCAATGATTCTAGGCTGGAATTCATTGTAGTGAGGTAAAAAAAAGGTCCAGGTTGAAATGACTTTGATAATAATTGATGTCTCTTTAGCACTGTGCCTGCACGTAGTAGGTATTTAATAAATTCTTAGTTATTCATTGAAAATCCTAGCTCTGCCACTTGCTACCTTGGACAAATTACATATCTGGGCTTCACTTTCTTCAGCTATAAAATAAAGGAAGTGGACTAGATGATTTCAAAAGTCCCTTCCAGCTCTCAATCTGTGATTTAATTTTCAAAAAAGAACAAGTTGATCTCTCTTAGTCTGTTTCCTCATCTAGAAAATGGGTATCATAATAACCCCTACCTCACAGTATGATTGTGAGAATCAAATGAGATAAGGTATGTAAAGCATTTTGAAAAACTTAAAACACTATATACATTTCATCTGTTATTATGATTAAATACAAACAGATACAGATGCATTTGGAGTGTTCTATAAAGCATACAATTTAAATAAGGAAGATTTAAACAACTCCACAGTGAGACCCCTTGAGATGCCAAACTTGTCATGTAAAGGAAATGCCCTTGTCCACTCACCAGTGGAAACAGAGGTGGTGGATCAAAGGTGGGAGTGGTTGGGGTGAAAGCAGAAAAAAAAGAAGGTCAGCATGCTGTTCTCCAGGACATGAAGATCATAAACAATTAGAGAATATGTCCTGAGACCAAGGCTATACTGGCATCCCCTGAAGGTAGATGAGGGAGAGGGAAACAGGGCAGTTTCCACCTATCATTTCATTGTTCCTAAAAATATTAGGAGGTGGAGAAGGAAGAGGAGGGTATGGTTCCCAGAAAAGATTAGGAGCTGGACTTCTCCAGATCTGATTGCTCACATGAGAAGGAGGGAGAGAGAAAAGGAGGAAGGAAGGCAATATGGAAAGGTGTGGGGGTGGGAAAATGATGGAGACTTTTGCCTTCAATCGCCTTCCTCAGGCCTCAGCTTCCTCCGATAAATTAAGAGCCTTTGTGTCAATCATTTCTCTAATCCTTAAGGAGTTTATGTTATATTGCTGCCTTTGCATGGGCTGTGTTTCTCAGACCTTCCTAGAGAGGTCATAAGCTTTGCTTATACTGAACCAGCTTTTTAGGTTGTAGAAATGACATGCCTTCGAAATATCTGGGATACCCCAGCCTCCCTATAGTGATTGGAGCTTCCTGTTTGGACTGGAAAGGAACCAGACATTTTCCTGTAAGCAGGAAACCTCTTAAGCAAAGGAACAGATTTTCCCCAGGTTCTGGCCACAGCAGACTGTCTTTATGTGGAAAGGAAGTGGGGCTGTGAGCCAGCTGGGGTTGTCTTGGCTTTATTGTACTTTGTACAAGTCTCCCAGGGCCTGGTAAGTTTCAAAAACAACCCCGGCCAGGCAAACTGTCTGCAGAACAAAAGAGGGAAAAGGCGATGGTCACTGGATCCAAGGGGTATGTGTGTCATTCCAGCTGGAGTGTGTATACCTGTGATTGTGTGCAGGGGTATAGGCATGTGTCATTGTAAACATGTATTTGTGTATATAAATAGTTGGGTGAATATGTGTGAGGGTCACCTCATGTGTGTATATAACCTACTGCACATATATATTGAAATGAGCTTGTATTACTATACATAGTACACGATTCCAGTGTGACGTGTTCCTAATATGTGTGAGACTACATTTGTATATCTCAGAGCATAAGCTTTGATGTGTGTACAACGTATTGCTGGTGATCAGTAAGTTTTTTGGTTGTGTTGAACTCTGTGACCCCATTTGAGGTTTTCTGGGCAAACATACTAGAGTGGTTTGCCCTTTCCTTTTTCAGCTCATTTTATAGATGAGGAAACTGAGGCAGAATTAAGTGACTTGTTCAGGATCACATAGCTAGTAAGTGTCGGACCAGAGTCTTCCAAATTCCAGGCTGGGCACCCTCCCCACTGTGCCGTCTAGCTGCCCTTGAACTTAGGTCCCAACCCCTTTTAATTCTAGTACCTTCCCTCTGTTAGAGATTTCTTATTGATCCTCTTAGCATCTAGAGTCTAGATAAAATTGTTCCTAGTTGTTTGCTTATCTCCCCTGTTAGATTACAAGCTCCTTGAGGGGAGGGACTGTCTTGTTTCTTTTTGTGTCCACAGGGCTCATTTCAGTGCCTGCCTAGTATTTGGTAAGTGCTTCACAAATGTTTATGTTCATTGATTGATCCAATTATGTGCTGTGTAACTTATAGGTATATTTGAATGTGAACTTATTGGAGAGAATGTGTTTAGTGTATCTGTGTGTGTGTGTGTGTGTGTGTGTGTGTGTGTGTGTGTGTGTGTGTGTATTGGTTGGGGAGGGAGGTTACAAGAAAGTCCTCATGGGGGCAGCTAGGAGACACAATGGATAGAGCATTGTGCCTGGAGGAAAGAAAAGGTGAGTTCAATTTCAACTTCAGATACTTCCTAGCAATACTACACTCTCCTCCACCACCCATCTCACATAATGAAGTGACCTTACTCCTTACCAAGGCCAATCCCCTACATTTGTTCAAGCCATGCTCCCTCACTTTCACTTATTTTCAGTCTCTCTGTCTCTATGGCTTACCCCATATTGCCTGCAAACATGCCTGTCTCCCCCATTCTGGAAAAAAAAACCCTCACTTGATCCTTCCACCCCTGCTAACTATAGTCCTATATCTCTTCTCCTCTTTGGAGCTAAACTCCTCAAAAAGGCCATCTATAGTAGGTGCCCCCTCTCAGTCTCTTCTAAACCCTTTACAATCTACCTTTCAACCTTATCGTTCCACCAAAGCTCCTCTCTCCAAATTACCAGTGGTTTCTTAGTTTACCAAATCCAGTGACCTTTTCCCAGACCTCATTCTCCTTGACCTCTCTGCAGCCTGACTTTGTCAATCATTTTTTCTTCCTTGATACCCTCTTCATTCTAGTGCCCCCCCTTAAGTATTTCCTATTTATCCTATATATAGTTTATTTCACATGTATTTATTTGCATGTTGGTTCCTCCACTGGATTGTAAGCTCCTTGAGGGTAGTGATTGTCTGCCTGGAACATAGTAGTAGCTCAATAAATGTTTATTGATTGATTGGCCTTGGGCAAGTCATTTAACCTCTCTCTGTCTAGATTTCTCTAACTGTAAAACAGGAATTAATAATAGCACCTACCTCATACCACAATGTTGTTGAGATAATATTGGTAAATTGTTTCACACAGTCCTGTCACAGAACAGAGACTTAAATGCTTATTCCCTTCCCCTCCCTCTGGGCTGGGCCTTAAAGAGAAATGAAGGCATTTCATGCATGGGATAGGAGGGAATATTGTACATAGGGACCAAGAAGTAGATCAGGGCCAATGGCAGACACCAACCATTCCACACTTTCTTATCCTTCCCTACTCTTGTTATGGAAATCTTCCATGGAGCTTCTACACAAAGTGCTGAGGACTTTCTCTAGCTTGACCTCATACAGGGACCAGATGGACTGTCCATTGATTATCCCTCAACAAACAAATCTTCTCCAGTGCCACATTTGCCTGGTAACATTCTTGGCAGTTTCTCCAGCATGGTTCTTCATTGATGACGTGTCACTACCTCCCCATGTTCACCATGCATGGATGCATTGGTCCATCAGCCCTTGTATCTTGGACAGATGCTGATGATGCCAGCCGGGTTCAGAATCGAAAACCCAAAGACGAGAGCAGATGCATGGCATTTGGCAGACATGGTACTTTCAGAATCCCTGAGCTTCTCTGTGAAACAAACAGTCATCTTTTGAACATCAGTTTGCTCCTGGTAGTACTGTGCCTGAATGTCTTGGAATCCTGCAGGTGTAAAGAAGTAAAATTACACGTCGCCTCCAGGGAAGTGGACTTATCATTTCTATGCATTTTATTATGATGACTGAATTATTAGTCATTCCAGAAGTGCCTTTCCCATGCTCTGAGGGCAGGGGGAAGGGAAAAGAGGAACAGAACTCATTCTTATTATCTTGGGCAGGGAAAAGCTGAGTTCCTGAGATGCTCTTATTCCATTTTCTGCATGCTGTCAGTCAGAAGAACTAGGAGGAAAAATTCCCAACCCCTCCCCCTCACCATTTCCTCCCCATTGCTATCCATATTTCTGTCGGGTTTGTAGAACCCAGGCAAGGTATTGGCCTCTCCCTCAGTCAGGCTTCGTGCCCTGACTCTGGTGTAATTCTCAGTGATCAGAACCTGGGAAGGTTAGCCCCCAGTCTGACTTCTCAGCTTATCATATCTCTTTGAGTTTGAGAACTTCTTGGAAGAACAGCCAACAGGATAAGGAGTGGAAACAGTCCAGCCAGGGATGGACAGTGAGAGGTAAGGAGAGACAGGATGTTCATGATTCCTGGAGTCATTCCCTTCAGATAATATTCTCATCATGTTACTCCCCCTTACTATTTAAGAACTTTCAATAGCTCTCTATGACTCATCATCTCAATAGAAGCATCATGGTATAGTGGAAAAAGCAATGGATTTGGAGTCAATTGACCTGTGCTAAAATCCTTCCTCCAAGGCTAATTAACTAGGTACTGTTGAGAAAGTGACTTTCCCTTTAGGAACCTCAGCTTTCTCATCTATAAAATGGAGAAATTACACTTGTCCTCTCAAACAACTTTGAAAGACTTGAGAATGCTGATCAATAACTAACCATGATTCAGTAGGACTGATAATGAAGTATGCTATCTCTGCCTCCTGACAGAGGGGTCATGGACTCGGGGTGCCAAATTAGACATATGTGTGTGTGTATATACATATATATGTATAGGGGTATCTAGGTGGCACAGTGCTGGGCCTGAAGTCAGGAAAACCTGAATTCAAATCCTGCCTCAGACATTTACTAGTTGTGTGATCCTGAGCAAGTCACTTAACTCTTCTTGCCTCAGTTTCCTTATCTGTCAAATGAGTTGGAGAAGGAAATGGCAAACCCACTGCAGTATCTTTGCCAAGAAAACCTCAACTTGAGATCACAACTGAAACAGCTAAACAACAACACAATATGCCTATATGCACATATGTTGTTTCCCGTGCTTCTTATATTTGTCTTCGTATGTCCAAGCACCTAGCATAGTGCCTAAGACAGAGCTCCTTAATAAATGTTTACTTTTGTATTGATGCCTCACCAGTGACTCCTTGCAATCCAGCTTCTGGTCTTATCGTTCCACCTAGTCTGCTCTCTCCAAAGGCGCTAATGATCTCTTGGTTGCCAAATCCAATGACCTTTTCTCCATTGACCTCTCCCTGCACTCTCTGCATCTTTTAACACTGATGATCACCCTCTCCTACTTATTACTCTCTTCTCTTGAGGCAGGATACCACTCTCTCCTGGTTTTCCTCCTATTTCTCAGACCACGCCTTCCAAGAGCAGAAAGAGTCTGTCTTCAGGTTCAGCAAAAGAAAACCCTAGTCTCAAGCAATTCAATTAAATAAGCTTTTGTTACATGCCTATTGTATGGTAGGTATATTATATATATTATTATTATTATATGATAATAAGCTTTTATTATGTGCCTATATGGTTTATTCAGTGCTGAATAAAAGGGAATAAAAAATAAAAAATCTCTGCCTTTAAAGACTTCTCATTTTGCTGGGGGTAGATACCATGTACAGAGATAAGTAAATATTAATATATGGAAAATAAAGATGAAGAATTGGGTTTGTGCTTTGTTCTCAAAGAGGTCCACGACATCAGGGAGATGATGAAATGACTTGTGATTGATTTTGATTTGAGTGAGGGAGGGCTGTGCAAGGTCACCAGCCTTACTTTCTTCTCTGGAACCATCTGGGTCCAGTGATCAGATATTCATCAGGATGACTGGAGATGGCCAGGATGCAGTGGGAGACCCTGGCCCTTTTAAGGATGTGGTCATTGAAGTGAGCCATGAAAGGGGCTGGAATTTACAAAAATTGTTTGTAAGTAGCAAGAACATTTAAAGCATAGTGGGGTTGGGGAGAGGTGGAACACAGACTATGCAAAAGCATAGTGTGTACAAGAAAGAGAAAGGAGGTCAATTTGGCTGCATGGTAGAGCGCACAAGAGGGAGCATGGTGTCATCAGTCTGGGAAGAGGCTGGAACCAGAATATGATTCAAAATACAAGACAAAAAGAACTCTAAATGCAAAACAAAAAAAAAGTCTAAATTGTAAAGGCAATTGGGAGCCACTGATGTTTCTTGAGCAAGAAAGTCATCTATTTAGACTTGCTCTTTGGACAGCTGTGTGGAGGTTGGATTGGAAAGAGCAGAGGCTAAAGCAGAGAGACCAATTCCAAAACTGGGGACATAATCCAGGCAGTAGGGAGGCAGTTAATTTGGATAATTATGGTATGAGTGGAGAGAAGAGGATAAGCTTGAGAGATGAATGCAGTTGTTCACTTGGGTAACTGAAAGAATGAGAGTGTCCCCTAAAAAATTATCAAGTTTAGAGGAAATGATAATGAGCATCAGACATGATGGTTTTGAGATGCCTATGGGACATCAAGGTAGAAAGGTCGAGCAGGCAATTGGAAATGAGGGCCTGAAGCTCAAAAAAGAGCTAAGAGCGGTAGATTTGGGAGTTGTCTGCACAGAGAGGAAAGTTGAATTCATAGGTGCTGATGAGATTTCTGAACGTAGAAAGATGAAAAGAGGGCTCAGGAACAAAACCTGGGGTGTATCCCCATACAAAGAACAGGAAATGGTTAATGATCCTATAGAGGGGATTGAAAATTCTTGGCCAGACAAGAGAAGAACCAGGAGAGAGCAATAGAAGTTCTAGGATATGAGGGTATCCAGGATATGTCTTCTGATGGTGTCCCCAACTTTAGCAAACTGACTTTCGTTGGAAACAAAGGTTTGCAGGTATGAGTGATCTCTGATGTGTGTGTGTGTGTGTGTGTGTGTGTGTGTGTGTGTGTGTGTTTGTCTGTCTATCTGTCTGACTGTCTGTCTGGTGGGAACAGAGGTCCCATAATCCCTGTTAATGAATCATTGAGACCATTAGTGGCAGAGCTCAGGGCTTGTCATTTGTACTTCTCAGCTACCCAACATACTGAGCATTTGTGATATTTATAGCTGCTACCAGACTGAGAAGTGGTTATGAGAAGAGCCCTGAACTGAGAATTGGTAGATCCGGGTTAGTCCTGGCTCTGCCACAAACTGGTGGTGTGACTTTGGCGAAATCATTTCCCTTTTCTGACCACAGTTTCTTCATCGCTAAGATTATCTATAAGATTCCCTCTAGCTTAGAGATTACAGGAGTTTGTGAACCCTAATTCACTAACAGGGAACAAGCATCAGGGAAACTCAATTTTCAGAGAGACCCCTCTGGGTAAAGAATCCTGCAAAAACTTACTGTGGAGGAAGAGAAGCAAAGCTGCCTAACAAGCTGCCTTTCTTTGAGACATTCATATGTCTTTTGTTCCCTAATGGCCCATGTTGCCAAGTCCTCAGGGTCAGGTAGAAGAACACCTAGTCTGGGGATAAATGAGACTGTAACAGAGGCAGCTAGGTAGTAGTGTACTAAAGAGAGTCAGGAAGACAAGCTCAGATCCCACCTAAGACTCATCTTAGCTCTGTGACCTGGGGAATACCACCTTTGTCTAAGGATAAAATGAGATAATATTTGTAAAAGTACTATGGGCGTGCTAGTTAGCCATTACTGATTTTAGATGGGGCCAAAAATGGCAAAGGAGTGGAAGTAAATGGAAGGGGAAAGAGGAATTTCAAGAGGCAGAAGAAAGTAGGAGGAAGAAAATTGGCCTTGGATTCAGCAAGAACTGGGCTTACTATTTGTCTGTCCCTGTGCAAGGACAAGCCCTGAGGTCTGCAACTAGTGGTCTCAATAATTCATTCTTCACAGGGCTTGTGGGACCTCTGTCCCCACCAGACAGACAGACAGACAGACAGACACACACACACACACACACACACACACACACATCAGAGATCACTCACGCCTGCAAACCTTTGTTTCCAACGAAAGTCAGTTTGCTGAAGTTGGGGACACCATCAGAAGACACAGCCTGTTTGTCTTTGTCTGCCTCAGTTTCCTCATATGTGAAATTGGGGTAATGATGGCAGCTACATCCCAGGGCGATTGGGAGGATAAAACTGGATGATATTTGTAAAACGCCTTGCAAATCTTAAAGTGCTTTATAAATTCTTATTCTCATTGTAGTCTTGTTTCTGATACGTGTCAATACACTGAGGCAAATCTTTAAGACAATCAATTGCACAAGGGTAGTGGATGCTCCCTGGTACTTTTTCCCTTCCCTTCTGCCCCCCGCCCCAAAGATCCCTTGGATTGGGGGGGGGGAGGGGTGCAATGGAAGGAGGACAAGCAGAAAGCTAGCTGCCGTGAGAGCCAGCACTCAGGCATCGGGGTCTCCCTCCACTTTCTCCTCTTTCCAGAAGTGCTTTCTCTCCACCGGTAACTCCCAGATGTTGCAGCCCCGGCCTCAGCAGGGCAGAGGTTGAACGGTAGCTGGGAATTGACCCTCCCAACCTCGCGTGGCTTCCTCCCCAGGCTCGTGTTCGTGCTAGGGATAACCAAGAGATGATAGGCAGGGGACAGAGAAGGGAGACCCGGGCTTGACCCCACAGGCACAGTGGGCGGTGCGGAGCGGGGCGCTGCAGCTCTGGGAAAAGCTCCCAAGGGTCCCCACCCCGCCCTCCCTCCTCCTGCAGCTCTGACTGGAGCAAAGGGGGTGGGTGTGGTTGGGGCTGGGCTCCCAATCCCGCCCCGCAGAGTCCCAGCCCAGTTAGCTAACTTTAAGGCAGCAGGAGCCCACTCAGGGAGCAGAGAGCCGGAGTAGCCCAGCAGCTCTGCAGGAGCAGCGGTCCCGGACAGCCGGAGTAGCCACCGGACAACCGAAGCAGCCCAGGGGTGCTCTGACAGCCAGAGAAGCCCCCGGGGAAGTGGAACCTCTCAGCAGTCACCGGACATCCAGAGCAGCCCAGCGGCCCCCGGACAGCCGGAGCAGCCCAGGGGCTCCCGGGAACGTTCCAAGGAGCACTCGCACCCTGGCACGCGTACTGCCCACGCGAAAGCAGCCCAGGCTCCAGACGGCTCCCACAGCCCTGGGCATTCGTGGGAGCTGGCCCGGCTCAGCCGCTCCCAGCAGCCGCCTCCGCCTCCTCCATCACCGCCGTGTCCCCCCAAAAAAGGACAAGAAAAGCAAGGATCGGCGAGCGTGATGGCTCTGAGTTTCAGGATCCAACTGCAGGTCCTGTTGCTTGTAGCTGGCCCGGGATTGGGCGCCCCGCCCAAGGCAGGGGAGCGAAGGAGAGAAGCCGAGGTAAGTGGCATCCTTGGTGTCTGTGTCTGTGCCAATGTCTGAGTGAGTCAGTTGGGGGATGTACTAGTGGGGAGCAGGGGTACGTGTGCTTGGGCCAAGACTAGCCCCTGCAGCCAGACTCTGAATGCCATATGGGTTGTACCGGGAAAATTTTGGCTTTTAATGTACATTTGCTAGAAACACCTTACTTATATTAGAAGCAATAGTGTGCTGGACAAAGTCAGCAAAACTTGCTTTCAAAGCTCCATCCTGAGACACTAGCCTCTCTACTTTCTCTTACCTCCTCTCACAACAATTCAAAGGTGGGACCAAGTCATTGACATTTTCAAAGCAGAGGAAGCTGGAAAGTAAAGCTCAGAGAAAGAAAATGAAGAGCCCAAGGTCACTTACCCTCTGTGGACACAAAATTCTAATCCTCACAGGGGTTCATTCCCACCCTAAAATGACCCACTTACTACCTCCCTTCTGTGGTGTCCAAGAGTGGGAAAGAGCAGTGGAGAGTTTAGGTCTAGGTCATTCTGGGGGCCTCATCCCTCTCCAGTTTTGGTTTATAGTGTGGTAATTATGTGTATTAATTAAATAAAGGATCCCCACCCCAAGCCACTTCCAAAGATTGGTCTCTTAATTCTGATAGTTGCTTCTATGTTCTAAGTTATTACATATATTATAATATAATTTGATATAATATATTATATTATATTTCCTTGCATTGGGGTCCTGTAACCATCACTCCAAGTGTTCTCATGGCTACCAGGACTACTACTAATAATTGACTTCTAATAATAATAATTTCCTAAAAAGTTGATATGTTACTTTATATTTGATAGAAATGCCTCTGACTCCAATCTCATGTGTTCCTTGATAGAAAATGTTAAGTACCTGCTGTTTCTTGCTGTTGAGAACATTTTATAGATGAAAATTTGAGGTTCAGAGGTGTTGAGCCCATTTACAGATGAGGAGACAGAGGCTCAGGAAAATGACCAGTATCATACAAGTAATGTGTCAGAGCTGGGCCTCAAAGCCAGTGCTTCTAGTATCAAGTCTCTTGCTTGTGCTCTTATGCCCTACTGCTTCTGGGTCTCTGAATAACCAGCTTAGGGTTCCTGAGACATCTCTGAACCTCCGCATCCCCATCCCCCACTGTGTCCCTCCCCAGCCAGTTCTGATCAGACAGTAGTTCTGCTGCTCTCTCTTTTTACTGTCTCAGGCAAGGGGGAGCTTTGGAAATTAATAGCTGGCAGATTGACCTTATTTCAGTTTATTGAATATCATCCTTGGAAGTGGAAGAGACAAGGAAAGAGGATGTGTGAGGTGGAAATGTTTTAAAAGCTTAAGAACTCTGAGTGTGGCAGTGTGTGTGTGTGGGGGGGGTGTATGTGCCCATTTTTGACCCTCCTTGAGGGCATGAGCTGTGTCACTTTTGTCTTGATTTCTCCAGCACAGGGCATGGTGCCTGGCCCATGTTAAGCACTTAGAAATGCTTATTGATTGATGGATGGATTGGATTGCCTGTGTAAAGTGTCCCTGAGTAGCTGAGTGCATTCTCACAGGGTAATAAACTACAGTATTTTCTGGAATTCTGAAGGTTTATTGTTTATAAATCTACTATATGTTGAACTGTTCACTGTTGTCCACTTGGAGAGGTTCAGGACTATTTGGAACAGCAATAAATGGGAAAGGCAGCCTGGAAGGATTTACAACTAGGGATGAAGTTTTCAGATTTCACTCCTTATCCCCCACCCCTTTCCCCAACCCTTGCTGTGGACCTCTCTAATGGAAAGGACTATCTTTGGGGGACTTGTCTGATTTCACCTGCACTGGCATTTATTATAATGACCTAAAAATAATGACTTGGGCTCTGCCTGCTGATGGCCTCGTTGAATTGGCAAGTCAACACCAAATATATCGATGGGAAGCCAGGAAATTTGAAGCCAATTTCCCCAGGGAGACTTTAAGTTGTGGAGTCTCTGCCACCGCAGTCGCTGTGTCTGTTTCTCATAGTCTGAAGCTCCTCATTTTTGCTTACTGTGAGTCAGAAATAAAGTTGTGGAAGTTGTTCCCACCATCTGAGCATCAGTGACTCATGGGTGCATGGTAAATCACTGCATTAAGTAGAAGATGATCTAGGGAACCCTAGATCTACAGAACCCTAAACTGGACATGAATTGGTAAAAGAGTGGTCAGGGTGTTCAAAAACCAAGAAGGATAGCAGGAGCCACGAAGTGGATGCAGAGAGAAAATATATACTCCTTTCCTGTCTGTGGCTAGGCTTGGGGGACACCTTAGGGCAGTATCCAGCTCTGGGCCCTCAGATTCAGGAACGAAATAAGGAGAATCATTTAGTACAACACAATTGATTCTTTAGCCTACAGAAGGGAGTATGTGAAATACAATCAACGGAGGATAACCAGATTTTCTTCATTGATCCTAAAGACAGAATATTAAAGAAGTGGAAAAAAAAATCAGCAAGACTCCCACTCTCAAGGGTAGCGGGGAGAAGGGAAGGGAGGAAGAGAGATGAGGAAAGAGAAAGAGAGAGAGAGAAAGAGGGAGACAGAGAGACAGAGAGAGAGAGAGTGAGAGAAAGAGAGAGAGAGAAAGAGAGAGAAAAGAAGAAGAAGGGAAGAAAGAAAGAATGAAAGAGAGGGAAGGGAGAAAGAGAGGGGGAGGGAGGGAAGAAGATGAGGGAGAGAGAAAAAGAGAGAAGAAGAGAGAGGAAAAAGAAGAAAGAGAGCAAAAGAGGGGGAAGGAGAAAGAGAGGAACAGAGAGAAAAGAAGGAGAAAGCAAGGGTGAAAGAGAGAGAGAAGAAAGGGAAAGGGAGGGAAAGATAGGGGGAGAGAGAAAAAGAGAAAGAAGAGAGGAAAAAGGAGGAGAAAGAGAGAGGAAAGATGGACTACAGATAAAGAATGAGGCAGACATATCTAGATATGGCCACGGGTAGGATTAGTTTTATTTGACTCTACTTACTGATGACTTGGAAGAGGCTTTATGGGGAAGGGATAATTTGGGAGAAGAAAGGGAGTAGCCATAGAGGTACAAAAAAAAAAACAAGAGAAAAGAAGAAGGAGCATTAGCAAAGCATTTTAAAAGGTGCAGAAGAGAAGAGAAAGTGGTTCAGAAGGAAATGGACAAGCAGGCCAACTTTGGTACATATATACTGAATTCACAGTCTAAAGAGAAGTAAAGGACAAGCTTTATGTGGTAGAGATTTGTAGGGTCAGCAGCAAACCTCTCTCTGTATTAGAAAGAGGGCCAGTTCAGTATTCAGCAAGACCTGGGTTCAAATCTTGCCTCTGACACTTGCTGGCTATGTAATGTAACCTCTCAGACTTCAAGGGAACCCTCTATAACTCTAAGTTACAGATGTGCTGCTGATCCATAACAAGTAGAAGGAATTTCCATACTGGCAACTCCTTACACAGATGAAATCATGAGCCTGGTTCAATATTTGTGTGTGCATACAAATATAGACATACAAAAATACACATACACATACCTAGATATAAGACTCTCCTAAAGTCTTAGTGCAGTTTTAAGCTATTGAAGTATGGGGACCCTTGCCTCTTAATATATATGTATGTGTACAGGTATCATGTATATGTATAGGCAAATTCAAATTGTTGAATAGCTTAAATCTGCACTAAGATTTTTGGGACACCCTGTATATAATGAGTACTTTGCTTTAGTAGAATCCTTTCTCTAAAACATCCATCATTTATTCTTCACAATATCCTTCATGAGGGAAAAACTGGTATTCTTACACTCATTTTATAGAGAGGGTGGTTGAGGGCAGAGAGAGAGAGGTTAAGTGACAATTACTCAGCACTAGAACAATGTCTTCCCTTGTTTCTTTCAAAATTCTGCTCAGACACCACTTGGTTCATGAAGCTTTTCCTGATCCCTCCCCAGCTGTGAGCACTCTCTCCCCAAAAGTTACCTTATATTTGTTTTGCTTCTGTTTTGTAAATAGATCAAAGACAGATAAATAGATAATAGATACCTAGATTATCAGATGATTGATATAGATGTAAGATGACAGATGGAAAGATAGATGATAGATGAGAGAGAGATATGAAAATAGAGACAGAGATGGATGGATGATGGATGGATGAATAGAGACAGAGATGATAGATAGATAGATAGATAGATGATGGATGGACGGATGGATGGATAGGTAGGTAGATAGATAGATAGATAGATGATGGATGGATGGAAATGTAGATAGACAGATAGATAGGAAGATAGATGATGGATGGACGGATGGATAGATAGGTAGGTAGATAGATAGATAGGTAGATAGATAGATAGATAGATGATAGATGGATAGATAGATAGATAGATGATAGATGGATGGATGGATGGATAGGTAGGTAGGTAGATAGGTAGGTAGGTAGATAGATAGATAGATAGATAGATAGATAGATAGATGGATGGATGGATGGATAGGTAGGTAGGTAGGTAGATAGATAGATGATGGATGGATGGATGGATGGATGGATGGATGGATGGAT
>CM053584.1:360566635-360596336 GCA_028627135.1 Pseudochirops cupreus
ATTGTCTCTTCAGCTGTCCCCCAGTTCCCATACACAATCTTCAAAGTCCAAGGCTGGACTCCAGCCTCAACCCCTCCCTGCTGGGCTGTCACACAGAGAGGAGTACCAAGTGCTGGTGAAAAGAGCACTAGATTTAGGGTTAGAGGAACTGGGTCAAATCCTGGCTCAGCCACCTACTTACCTGTGTGACCTGGGACATACTTAACCCAAGTTTTACACTCTAAACACCCCATGAAAGAAAAAGAAGAAATTCAGACTTCTCTAGTACGAAGGAAGTTCCAAAAAATTTTACTCAGGATTTCCAGATTGCAGGGCATCCTAGCCTCAGTGATGTGGAAGGGATAGTTATACAGTGAAAAGAATATTCTATTTTTAGAGTCAGAAAAACCGTGTTCAAATCCTGGTTTGGGCACTCAGCTTACTTAAATCTGCCTACCTCTGTGACCTTGGCCAAACCTCTGGGCCAAGTCTCCAAATCTATAAACTGAGGAGGTTAACTCAGTGCCTTCTAAGGCTCGCCCATCTCTGTGAGACGTGACATATGGTGAGCATTTCCTCCGCACTCCCAAATCCAGGAGTCAAGGGGTGAGAAATGGAATTGTTAGGATCATGTAGTGAGGAGATTCCTGGATTCTAGCCCAGCCTGGTCCTTCACTTGTTATTTGAGATTTGGCCTGCTGAGTTTCCCTCTCCAGGACCGGGTTTCCAGCATACAGCCAATGCTGGAAGTGGATGGCTGACTCCTTGCTCAACCGAGCGCTCATTTCTTGGCTCTGGGCACATTCTCTGGCAGTCCCTCGTGCCTGGAATGCTCTCGCTCCTCATCTCTGCCTTCTAGCTTCCTGGCTTCCTTTAGGTCCCACCTTCTATAGGCAGTCTTTCCCAAGCCCTTTATTCAAGAGCTTTCCCTCTGGTGATGCTTTCCGAAATATCCTGTATAATAGCATGCTTGCAGATAGTTGCTGGTATACTCTCCCCCGCCCCCACCCCATCAGACCAAGCTCCTGTCTTTCTCTGCATCCTCAGCCCTCAGCACAGTGCCGGGTACCCCATAGGTGCTTAATAAATGCTTATTGATTGACCATTCATCCGGAGGTAAGTGGGAGAAAGTTGGCATCTGGAAGGGGCTTGGAGAGCCTCTGTGGGTCTAGAGGAGGAGGGAAAGGTTGCCAAGCTGACATCTGCCTGCTGCTTGGTCCTGGGGAGGGGTGTCGAGGGCTGTAAGGGAAACTGAACGGGTGAGGAAGAATGCCAGGTGCCACCTGGCCCTGCGGGGATGTCCTCCACCCAGTGTAACTACGGTGACCAATCTAGTCCAGCCTACTCCCCATAGCCCCAGGTCAGGAATTTGTAAACTTCTCACTCACTGGGGCTGGTCTAAAGAAAACAAGCCTGGGCGCGAAGGCCGTGCACCCGTCCCCACTCACCTAAGTTCCTTCCTTCTCTCCTGGGCTCCCCCTCCCCCCCAGGAAAGGCCTTTCATTTGCTTCTTCCTTCTCTCCCACTCCTCCACACAAGCACTCACAAAGGTCGCTGTGAAGCTTCCTCCCTGGATCTGGCTCTGGGACAGCTGTAATCCCCAGGGCCGGCCTCAGTAAGAGAGGAGGAGAATTTACCTAGCCAGCTGCTCCCCCTGAGTGGGCTGAGGGGCCCTCTCAGGAGCTGCTTGGAGCGTCCCTGTCTCCTCCAAGAGGAAGGGCTGGGAGAAGCCTGATCTGTGCTTCCAGACAATCTTTCCCCACTTTACCCCCAACATGCTACAGATGTCTGTTTTCTTTCCCTCCCCCATATATACACAGCCTAGAGCCTGCCTCCAATTCCCCTCCTTCCCTCCCAGTTCATCGGGTGATCTTTCCATCACCGTCCCTGAGGGGTTGTTCTCCTGGGCAGTCTGGGGCCCTGTGCCAAACCAAACTCACCAGAGAAGGAGCCTTATTTTAAATGGCATGAAGTATGGCAGGGCTGACAAATGTGATTCTCTCCATCTCCCAGCCATGCCCTTTTTGCTCCCACCCCTCCTCAGCCTCTGATCCTCTCACTTTGAACCTGTCTGGAGAACCTAGCCCTCTGCCCTCTCTCTCCCTGTTCCCACACAGTTTCCAAGTCCTTCTCCCTGCACCCCCTAGGCAACCACAGCCAAAGGAGGAAGCCAAGAACACTTCTTTTGATAATAGATGCTAGCCTCAAGGTTTATATTTCTATATTATATTTATATTTTATTTCCTCAGATTTATAAGCCACCTCAACCTTCAGTGTTATACTCCTATTCTCTCTGCTTCCCAACTTCCCCTCCCTGCCCTCCCCCCAGCACCCCCTCTACCCAGGAGGCAGCAGACCCTGTGTCCCAGACCCAGAAGGATGAGGGGAAATGGAAGGATGGAAACCCCTTTGGTCTCAGGAACCACAGTGGCCCCTACCTTTGGGTAATCATAGTAGCTGATACTTAAATAGTACTAGACTAGAGCTTCTGAACCTGGGAGCCATGGACCATACATTTTTGGAATTCCCTGAAATTAGATGGGAAAAAATTATATCTCTATTTTCACTAAACTGTAATTGAAATTGGGCATTTCCTACAAATGATGACTGTAAGCAACAAACCCCAGTAAGTCATCAGATATTTTTATATCACGTGATAGTTGTTGCAGATATCTTGAAATATCGTTTCTGTTCATCACTACTTTAAAATTTGGGCAACTAGGTGGCGCCATAGTGGGTAGAGCAAAGGGTCTGGAGTCAAGAAGAACTGAGTTCAAATCCAGCCTCAGACACTGACTAGCTGTGTGACTCTGGGCAAGTCACTTAACCTGTTTGCCTCAGTTTCCTCACTTGTAAATGAACTGGAGAAGGAAATGGAAGACCACTCCAGTATCTCTCTGCCAAGAAAACGTCCAAAATGGGGTCACAGAGTCAGACATGACTGAAATGACTGAACAATAACAGCTTCAAAATTATCGTAGTCTCCAATGACTGCAAGCTAATGCCATGTAAATGCAGTTTTCCTGTCTACACACTATATTTATTTCCTTCATAATCCTGTATGTTTCATTTCATTCATTTAAAAACCTTATTATGAGAAGGGGTCCATAAGCTTCACCAGACTGATGCCCCCAAATGCTGGAGAGTCCCTGAGCTACATATGTGATTTCATTTGAGCCTCCCAACAGCCTTGTGAAGTAGGTACTTAGGCATTTTTATCCCATTTTATAGATGAAGAAACTGTGATCTGGGAGGTCAAATAACATAGGTGATAGGGATTAAAAAGCCAAATTTGAATCCAGGCCATCCTGACTCCAAGTTCAGCACTGTTTCCAGTATGTGAAGCTGCTTCCCAAGTGGTGTGCCCCAATTGTCTGGTTTCCAGACCTGTGGGCAGCATCCATGGTGCAGCTGGGGAAGCAGAGGGGCAAGTGTTCCCAATGCACTGGGGCTTGGATGGAAATGGCCTTCAGATTGGGCCTCTGCCCCTCTGGCTGACACTTTTCTGTCCTCTCTCACAGAAACACCACTGCCCCCACAGCTCTGAGCTGCACAGCCTAGAAAGAATTGTCACATAGAGACACGGGGGCTATTCATTCTGGTCAGTTCCTATCTTGCATAAGCCCTGCATTGTAGAGAGACTGGGAGCCAAGCTGGAATCATGGCGCTATTCTCACTGGCCAGCCTTGAGCCACTCTTTTTGATTCTCTGGACTTTGGTTTCCTATTTGTAAAATGAGACATTTGGACAAAACGGCCTCTGAGGTCTCTCAGTGCCCCCCAGTGCTGAATCCTATAGAATTCTGAGTCAGCCAACGAGAAGTGAGAGGAGGGATAAAGAAGAAGGCTGGGAAGGCATCTGGAAGAAAAAGCAAAGGCCAGAACCACCCAATCAGCAGCTTCCGGGCCTCAGACGGTGATTTGCCCTCTCTAAAGTTGGAATTACAGTGGGGTGGCCTGGTGGGGAGGACAGTGGCCTGGGAGTCAGGAGCACCCAAGTCAGAATCCTGTCTTAGACACTTACTTGCTATGTGACCTTGGCCAAGCCACTTAACCTCTGCCTCAGTTTCCTTATCTGTAAAATGAAGAAGTTGGATTTGATGCTCTTTAAGATCCCTTCCAGATCTAGATCTATGATCCTACGAAAGAAATTGCTTAAACTGACTAGAGATGGAAAAATCCTTCCAGGCTGAAGCTAATGACAGAAAACTACTTATTTCTTCCTTCCTTCCTTCCTTCTTTCCTTCTTTCTTTCTTTCTTTCTTTTTCCTTCCTGCCTTTCTTTCTTCATTCCTTCTTTCCTTCCTCCTCCCTTCCTTTCTTCCTTCCTTCCTTCCTCCCTCCCTCCCTTTCTTTCTTTCTTTCTTTCTTTCCTTCTTTCCTTCTCTCTTTCTTTCTTCAGAGATCCCAGGCTTCCTGGATGAATCTCACAGAAGCATAGAGGGTGGGATGAGGTGAGGGGGCTGAGAACTAGTAGGAAGAAATGACAATGAGCTTTTCTTGTGGCTCTCGGGCAGCCACAGGCCAGGGAGCCTGTAAATGGGAGGAGAGGGGTGGTGGGAGCAGAGGGCATAGTGGAAGCAGCTGGAGATCCACAGCTGTGTGTTTTCTTCTCCCAAACACACCCCCCTCCCCCTTACCACCTACCTAGCACTTTGAAAGGATGGGCTGGAGCAGGAGGTCTCAGCTGGGAAGGAACATAGATAAAGAATGAAAACCACTTTCAGCTCTACATGGTCACCCCAGGGAGGGATGGGAGAGGGAAGAAGATGGGCCTGGATGGTTAGGCCTTAATAACTTGGAGTTAACTTACCACGTGGGCCTGTCCCAGCATTAGCCTAGGATGTCCCTGAGGGAAGGAGCCCCATCTCCTCTATTTTAGAAAATAGACTGTCATTTTTTAAAGTGAAGGTTTATTGCCACCCTTTGATTTTAAATCTCAGTCACTCCCTACCCCTTAAACTGAAAGCTCTATTAGAAAAACAGTCCTTCAAGGAGAACCAGTGCAGTGACCAGCTTAGCCAAGTATGCAACGCTCCTCCCCTGTTGCTCCTCACCTCTCTGCCTAGAGGAGAGAGGAACACTTCATTTGCTGTTCTCTGGGGCAAATACTGATTTTTCTTGTGATTCAGCATTCCAAACCAGATTTTGCAAATCTGGAATTTGGAATCGGAGATCTAGAAAAGAAGGTAGCAGCTGTTTGGAATGGAACAAGCATTAATTAATTAATCACCTGCTCCATGCCCAGCACTGGGATAAGTGCTTTACAAATATCTCATTTAATCTTCACAGCATCCCTGGGAAGTTGATATTATCATCATTCCCATTTTGCAGAAGAGGAAACTGAAGCGGGCAGTGTTTAAGTGGCTTGCACAGGGTCACAGAGCTAGCAAGTATTTGAGGCAGGATTTGAACTCAGGGCTTCCTGAGTCCAGCACTCTATGCACTGAGCCATCTAGCTGCCCCTGCAGGAGAGGTCCAGTGAGTTGGCCCAAGTCAGGCATGTAGTAGGTGGCAGAGCTGGGGTCTCTTGCCTCACCCAGGTCAGTGTTCCTTCCACTCTGTCAAGACTCCTCTGCCCAGCCCCAAGACAGGGCCATGCATACCAGAGAGTTCATTGCATAATCAGTCTAATGTCCAATTTTCTGGCTTTTTCTCCAGCAGGAGGCAAATGGTACAAGCACCATCTTTCCTACCGCCTGGTAAACTGGCCCGAGTACCTGCCAGAGACAGCGGTGCGCCGCGCCGTGCAGGCAGCCTTCCAGGTGTGGAGCAATGTGTCCTCCCTGGAGTTCTGGGAAGCACCAGCATCAGGCCCCGCCGACATCCGCCTCACCTTCTTTCAGGGCGATCACAATGATGGGCTCAGCAACGCTTTTGATGGGCCAGGTGCTGACTCCTTCCTCCTCCTTGTAAGCCTCTCTCTTTAACTCCTTCCCCTGGGAAATCCCCCCATTACTATCCCTTAGCCTTAGAGGAAAGATGAGTAAGGGGTCTCTGACTAAGAGCAGCAGGGGGGAATGGAGAACACAGAAGCACCAGAGAAGTGTCCAAATACATGTACAATATACATACACACATATATACATTCTATATACACACACCCCATATATACATATATGTATGAGTACATATGTGTATATTTATATGTACACATGTATGTGTGTATATACACACACTCCAGCCTGGGGGGCCTTCCAACACTTCCTACCTTCTCCCATTAGGGAACTGTCCCTTGCCCCTCTTCCAACAATGAATGAGATCCACAAAGCTGGACCTCAGAAGGCTGGGCCATTTCCTTTTAGCTTAGGAAAAAGCCAATAGCACAGATTCCTAGCAGCCTCCCTCCCCACATTGTCCATGAGGGATATGGCTAACCCTCCAGGATGAAGATTTTCTGCCCCCCCCCCCAACATTGTTGTTGCTGTACAGTCACTTCAGTTTGACTCTACACTCAGGGCCAGTTCTTCCTGTTATCACCCCTGAGTTTTTCCTGAGACACATTTGGCTTTTCCCCTCTTGTTCTATCCTTTGTGGAGATGGAGAGCAGCAGAATCCCTTTCTTCCCAAAATCATCTGTCAGAGACTTGGAAATAGTGGTCCTTTTTCCCTTACCCTACAAGGAAAGGAAGGCCAGTCTGGGCTTCATTCTCTCCCCATCCCAAACCTTCCCCAAAATAATGATAACTGGCTTTTTTAAAGTCTACAAACATACATTATTTCCTTTGAACCTCAAACAATCCTGTAAGCGTGATGGATAGAATTAGGTCTGTTTTTGCAGGTTCAGGGCCATTCATTGACCTGCCCAGTTAGTTAGCATCAGAGGCAAGGTTCAAACCTCAGTCTTTCTGATTCCAAGTAAACCCCCTTCCACTAGGGCTTTCTCTGCTCTGTCCTTTTGAGGTGAGGATTTAAACAGGTCTCACCCCCATATATGCTTCTTGACCTCCTAGATCACCTCATATGGCTCCTTGTCTTTCCCATCAGATCTGCCCATTCTCATTTTTGGTCATGAGATTGTGATGCAAGTCAAGATTGGGGAAAATCTAGAGCAGTGGTTCTCAACCCTCCTAATGCCGTGACCCTTTAATACAGTTCCTCATGTTGTAGTGACCCCCAACCATAAAATTATTTTTGTTGCTACTTCATAACTGTAATTTTGCTACTGTTATGAATCATAATGTAAATATCTGATATGCAGGATATATTTTCATTGTTACAAATTGAACATAACCCACAGGTTGACAACCGCTGCTCTAGAGCATACTCCCCACCATTGTCACTGAATGAATTTCGTGTACATTCATTGGTGCGCATGTTGTTTCCCAGAAATGAATGTAGCCTCCATGAGGGCAGGGACTCTCATTTTTTGTCTTTGAATCTCCAGCACCTAGCACATGCCTGGCATACAGTAGGTGCTTAATAAATGCTTTTTGATCGATGAGAACAGACTAAAACTAGGGATTCTAAGTGGTAGAGGTGAGGAAGGAGTGAGCCCATGCCAGGGAGGGCGGGGCCAGGCTGGGCAGGAGGCACAGAGAGAAGGAGGGCCACCAGGCAACAGTAAAAATCAGCCACTTGGGCTGGAACCGAGAAGGCATGACAGGGAGTAATGCACAGTAAACCTGAATGCTGGGGGGCTCCTGTCAGAGCTTAAAGGGCTGCAAAGATCAAACTGAGGACTGTGAGACAGGATGATGGCCTAGATCTGGGTGGGGCCACAGGAGTGGAGAGAAAAGGATGCATGTGAAAGGGTTCATGGAGAGTCTTCCTATCTCCATGAAGGAGAGAAGGAGGGAGGGAAGAAGGAAGGAAGGAAGGGAGGGAGGGAGGGAGGGAGGAAGGAAGGAAGGAAAGAGGGAAGGAGGGAGGGAAAGAAAGAAGGTAGGAAGGAAAGAAGGAGGGAAGGAAGGAAAGAAAGAAGGAAGGAAGGAAGGAAAGAAGGGAGGTAGGGAGGAAGGAAGGGAGGGAGGGAGGAAGGAAGGAAGGAAGAAAAGGAGGGAGGTAGGGAGGCAGGAAGGAAGGGAGGAAGGAAGGAAGGAAGAAAAGAAGGGAGGTAGGGAGGAAGGAAGGGAGGGAGGAAGGAAGGGAGGGAGGAAGGAAGGAAGGAAGGAAGGAAGGAAGGAAGGAAGGAAGGAAGGAAAGGAGGGACGGAGGGAGGGAGGAAGATGCTATTTAAGTGCCTACTGTGCACCAAGCCCTGTGCTAAGCACTTTGCAAATATTATCTCATTTTATCCTCACAACAGCCCTGAGAGGCAGGTGCTATTATTATCCCCAGGAAACTGAAACAAAGAGAGGTTTTGTGACTTGCCCAGGGTCACACAATTCAGAGGTGTCCGTTTTCCTGAGTCCTGAATCACATGGTTATCTTCAGGAAGGCTTTAAGTGACCTAGCCAAGGTCAGAAATTATAAATTGCAGAGCCAGGATTCAAACCTAGATTCCCTGACTCTCAATTTGTTGTCCTTTTCACTACACTCAGACTGGTTTCTGTTATTATCTGTGGAGTGTTGGACAAGTCACTGACCTTGCTAGCAAAACCCTACATTTTGCCAGTCTCTAAAATGGGGACTGGGGATAGTTAACAGGTACAATAGATAGAATGCCAGGTAAAACCTGAGTTCACAGCTTGCCTTAGACACTGGACTCTGGGTAAGTCACTTAACCCTGTTTATCTCAGTTTCCTAATCCATAAAATGGGCTGGAGAAGGAAATGGCAAACCACCTCAGTATCTTTGCCAAGAACATCCCAAATGGGGACATGAAGAGGTGGACATGACTGAAATGAACAACAACAAAATGGGATCAGAACATCCTTCCTAGATACCTCGGGTTGTGAAGGAGACTTTGAAAGCTTGTGACGCGCCATCTTACTGAGGGCAAGGTATCAAGCACTCCTAGGTAGTTCACAGCCATCGTGTTCCCCTGAGGACTCTACTCACCACAGGGAGTGAGGGGATGGATCTCCGGTCCTGTGACTTCTTTGCTACCCAGAATTCCCAGAGGAAGGAATTCCCTCTACCAATGAAGGTCAGCTCCTTCTTTGCAATTTAGTCTCAGAAAGTGTCTTGAGGTTAAATGACTTTCCCAGGGTCACACAGCCAGTATGTGTGAGAGGCCAGATGAACCAGGCCAGTTTTTAACCCACTACCTCATGTGTCTTCTCATGTTGGGAATTATACTTAATAAACTGGAAAATTTTCATCCCAGGCCAGCATCACCCAGTCCTCTCCTAGGGCCACCTCTCCCTATCAATTCATTCAGAGTTAAAATATGATGAGAAGTGCAATTCTTTGTATCTGGAAGTGGTAAAGCAAAATAGAGATCATTTGTCTGTGATCCGCATCTTTGCTTTCCCTCCACTCCCACAGAGAAGAGTGTTGGCTTATTACAAACACACCCTTTCCTGTTTTCCTTGGTGGTTCGGCTAGTTTTCCTTTCCCAGTCTGGTAGAATAGAAATAACAAAAAATCCTGAATTTCCTTCCAACCCACATCTTCCATCTCTCCAAATCTCCAACCTTCCACTCCCTTCCACCGAGTAGCATGGAGGCTGTGGTTATCGAGTCCCAACTCTGCCCATGTCTTATTTGTGTGACATTGACCAAGCTGCTTCATCTCTCCAGGCCTCAGTTTCCAACTTTGTAATGAAGAAATATTAGATGATTTTGGAAGTCAGCAGAGTATAGTGGAAAGAGTGTTAGATTTTGAGTCAGAAAACCTACATTTGACTGCTCCCTCCTCCACTAAATTCTGGTGTGACCTTGGGGAAAGTCACTCAGTTTCCTCAACTGTCAAATGAAGGCACTCTTTCCCAATAAATATAAGCCCTGTGATCCCACCCTGCCCTGCTCACCCCTGCCTGCCTCCTACAAGGACTTGTTACTGATCTTCTGCCTTTGGGTATCTGCAGGAGGTGCCCTGGCCCATGCCTTCCTTCCTCGTCGTGGGGAGGCACACTTCGATCAGGATGAGCATTGGTCCTTCAAAAGTCGCAGAGGTCGGAATCTATTCGTGGTGCTGGCCCATGAGATTGGCCACACGCTGGGGCTAGGCCACTCCCCTGCTCCTCGGGCTCTCATGGCCCCCTATTACAAGAGGCTGGGACGGGACTCTGTGCTGAACTGGGATGATGTCCTGGCCATCCAAAATCTGTATGGTGAGCATCCCTCATCTAAGGCCCTCCCATCCTCCTTACCCCTACCTCCAACCTCAACCAGAGGCTCCCAACCTCTGGGTATCAACATGTCCATTCCATGACGCTTAGTCCCCTGGCTCCCAATACCAATCTCATTTCTCCATCTCTTTCAACCCCATGACACTCAACACTCCAATTTCAGACTCCCAATTCTTTCCACCTTATGATATTCAGCCCTCTGAATCTCTGGTCCCCAATTCTTTCCATCCCATAGCACTATCTTCTTGAATCCTTGGCTTCCAGCCCCTCTGCACACACCACCCCAACAAAACCCTGGATCTAAGCTTTTTTCCCCTGTTCCCACTCAGCATTTTAACCTTTCACCTCCATTCCCTCCTAACCCCTGACCCTTAGCAACTCCCACAACAGGACCTCCAGGCCTCCAAATCTATTCTTGCCATAATATTTAACTTCTTGTTCCCCAGAGATTGCAACTATTTGACCCCAAGCTTCTTACCCGTAGACTCCCTGATTCTCAGTCATCTTCAACAACTTCTAATCTCCCCCTTTAGGTTATTATGACTTCCATAGCTTATTGGTATGGGACATACAGAGTCAGTGGCTTTCCAAAACTATCCAGGCCCATTCCCAAGATGCAAAACTACTGAGCAGATTTTGGGTTCAAGTGAATACTTCTCCCTCTGGTGGCCCCATTGCCTCTTGTGGTCTCACTCGTCTGTGATTCTTCGCAGTCTGGTGCTTTCTATCAGCCAGCCATGGGAGATGGGGAGTCCTGTCCCAGCTCCCCATGATTCTACCTCTGATCTCTGAAAAGGCCTCTCTGCTCCTCCCTCACCTGACTACATCCCACCCTCAACAGCCAGTTTCTTTTTTTTTTAATGACTTGTTTATTTCCTTTTAGTTTACAAGATTCAGTTCCACAATCCCTTGAGTTTCAAATTTTCTCCCCTCCCTTCCCCCCCCCCCCATGGTGGCACACAGTCAAGTATAGGATCTGCAAATACTTTCATATTGTACAATAGTCTGGTTGTATAGAAGGTTGTAACCAATGAGTGAACAATGGGAAAAGAGAAACAAAATCAAACATGAAAAAGAGCGATAGCATGTATTGCTTCAGTCTCCATTTGAACTCTAGTCTTTCCAGATCTTTCTCTGAATGTAGATATCTCCTTCCATCCTGAGACTTGTAGAGTTGTCTTATAGCTGTGCGTTGCTGAGAAGAGTCCAGTTTATCAAGGTTGGTCATCACACATGTGATGTGTCTGTGATTGTGTACAAATTTTTCCTGGTTCTGCTCTCCTCACTCAGCATCAATTTGTATAAGCCTCTCCAGGTAATTATGAAGTCCATCTCCTTCCCATTTCTTATAGCACAATAGTATTCCATCACATTCATATACCACAACTTGTTCAGCCATTCCCCAATTGATGGGCAACCCTTATGTTTCCAGTTTTTTGCCACCACAAAGAGAGCTTCAGCAGCCAGTTTCAAAGAGAATTGAATTTGGAGTCAGGGAGCATGGGTTCAAATCCTGGTTCTGCCTTTTCCCACTTGTGTTACCTTGGACAAGTCAGTCACCTCCCCTCCTCTGTAAAATAAGGGGCTGGGACTTCGAAGACCCTTTCCCGCTCAGAATCTATAATCTGTGGTCCCTCCTCAAAGGACAGGAAATTGGGCTTCTTGGGGTTTCCAGTGTCATTTTTATTTAAACCACAGACTTAAGGCTAGAACGAGTTTTAAAGCTCATCTCATCTGACCCCCTCATTTTACAGGGCAAACTGAGGATTACTGAGATTAAGTGACTTGTTCAGAGTCACCAAGTTGGAAAAGCCAGAATTCAAACCCGTTTTCTTGACTTTATCCACTACTTCTGTGACTGACTCCATCAAATCCAGGAGCAACAATAGTCTTGTCCTATTCTCCTTCCTCTTACTGCTCCCTCCCATTAGACAGTGAATGCAGCCTGGCATAACCAGAGCCCCAACATTACCTTTCTTCTCTCTACCTTTGTAGGACAGCCCCTGGGGGGCTCAGTGGCTGAGCAGCTCCCTGGGAAACTCTTCACCAATTTTGAGGACTGGGACCCCCAAAGGCCCTGGGACAGGAAATCTGGAGCTAGAGGACCGTATTACTGCCACTCTTTTTTTGACACCATCACAGCAGGTAAGGTGACACTTTTCTGTGCCCTTACATCCTCAGGCATCCCAAGGATCTCTCTCCCCCACATTCCATCCTGGTAACGGAGCAAGGGCATTAGATTTAATAATCAGGAGCCCTGAGTTCAAGTTCCAGCTCTGCCTGTGTGACCTCGGGCAAGTGTCTTAACCTCTCTGAACCTCATTTTCTTATGTGTAAAAGGGAAGGATGGACTAGCTGACCTCTGAGGTTTCTTCCAGTTGTAACTCTATGACCCTTTCATCCTTCCTATACCATTCTTTTGCTCTGATCCTCAGCTCTTAAGGCTCAAATTCATCCCAACTTTCCCTGCCTAACCCTTCCACCAAATGGCTAGGAGTCCCCAGGGCTTGGCTCTTGGGAAGGTAATCTGGGTTTGGTAATTTGACCCCACCTGCTTGAATGATTCAGGAGCACACAGCCAGTGATGGTCATGTTATGCAACCAAGCCCTGGGATTTTGTCTTCCCATGGTGTCTATGTAAGGCAGCAGTGGAGGCAGTAATGATGGATCCCCACCATGGCACCTTCGAGGACTGGAGGGGGAGAGGACAAAGGAGACAAGGGCCTGAGTAACCTTTTCCCCATCTTTTTTTCGGGGGAGGGGGTGTTGCAGACAAGGACCATCGAGTCTATATCTTTAAAGGAAACAGTTTCTGGGAGGTAGGGGCTGATGGCAATGCTTCAGAGCCCCAACTCTTGCAAGAGAAATGGGCCAGTCTGCCCCCCCACATCGAGGCAGCTGCTGTGTCCCAAGATGATGGAGACTTCTACTTCTTCAAAGGTATAAACTGGGGGTGGGGAGGGGGGAGGGAAGGGGGTTAAGGGGCCAGGAACTCCCATCTCCTGCCTCCTCAAGGTTCCAACTGGGTCTGAGCTCCCTGGAGACATGGAGGGAGCAGTGAGGAGAGAACTCAAGAGGTAGAGACTTGGTACTGATGTAGGAACTCTCTCTGATGCTCACTGCCCGCGTGACCTTGGGCAAATCACATCATTAGCTTCTTCTATAAAGTAAGAAATTGGACTAAATGGCTTCTGCGACTCCTTCCAGCTTTAGAACTGTGATCTGACTGTGTGTGGGGGGGGGGGTCAGAAACAGAGGCAAGACCTCTTTATCCTTCAGGTTCAAGGCAGAATGGGGCTTTGTTGCTGCAGCAAGTCCCTAGACCTGACCTGAATCCCCTCCACTCCCTGCACTACTCAATGCAAGCTAATAGGACCAGAAAAGACCCTTTTGTCTTTTGCCGTATGAGCCCTCTCCTCCCTGGAGGCTCCTCCTGCCCCCACCTCCATACTCCCTTGAACTTGAACCTGTGACCTCAAGGTAAAGATCATAGGATCAGAGATCTAGAGCTGATCTGAGGGCTCATCTAGTGTAATCCCCTTTTACATATGAGAAAACGGAGGCCCACAGAGGTTAAGGGACTTGCCCAAGACCATGCAGGCAGTAATTGGAATAATTAAGATTCAAACCTGGGTCCTGCATTGCCAAGTCCAGAAATCTCAGTTCAGAGCCCTTTCCACTGTGCTGCACTGCCTCTCCTCTGCCCTTTGACCTCACCCCCAACCTGAAAAATAGTCATTTCTTTCAAGAATGGGCAAAAAAAAAAAGATGCGGATGACTTAAATGGCAGAGCAGATGGAGAAGGCAGGGAGAAAGAAAGAGGGAGGCAAGGAAAGAGACTGAACAGAAGAAGGTGGAGGATACTTCTCAGCCGTCCCTTTGTCTTCCCCTAGAAAACAGGGGTGGTCCTGGGGCTAGCAGTTTACACTTCCCTGGGCTCTCAGTTGGCTTGGAGCTGGCTGCCCACTGCTGCCACCTGCTGGGGGCTTTCAGAACACACCTTCCTCCTTCCTGAACTAGCTAGATTATCGTTGTAGACTAGAGCTGGGGAGGGACTTCAAGGTAATGGGGATCATGGAATCATAAATCTGGAGCTGGCGAGAGCCTCAGAGAACATCTAGTCCAGCCCTCTTATTTTACAAGTAGGAAAACTGAGATCCATAGAATTTTTTTTATTAACTTTCTTTTTTCTCCATAGAAGTTCATTGACTCATCCAAAGTTAAACATGGTGGCAGAGACAAGAGTTGATCATGTTACTCTCTTGTCCAGTAATTTCCAATGGCTTCCCATTTCCTATAGAATCAAATATAAACTCCTCTGTCTGGCATTTAAAGCCTTTCACAACCCAGATATTTTAGACTGTTGTTTAGTCCATTAGTTGTGTTGGAATCTTTGTGACCCTATTTGGGGTTTTCTTGGAAAAGATCCTGAAGTGGTTTGCCATTTCCTTCTCCAGCTCATTTGACAGATGGAGAAACTGAGGCAAACAGGTCAAGTGACTTGCCCAGGGTCACACAGCTAATAAGTATGTGAGATTGGATTTGAACTCAAGTCCTCCTGACTCTAGGGTAGGCATTCTAATCCATTACATCACCTAACCACACATTTAATAATCTACAGTCCATTCACACTAGCCTTCTTGCAATTCCTACTATATGCTGTCCCCTCTATCTAGAATGCCTTTTTTTCCTTCCTCCACATCTTAGAATTCCCGGTATCCTTCAGAGCTTAGTTTAAGGGCCACCTTCTTGAGGTCTCTCCTGATCCCCCAGCCTTGAGTTCCACCGCCCTCCAAAAATAAAAATGGTCTTCTATCTATTTTGTGTATTTTGTACAAATGTATGAACTATAATCTTACTCAAAGGCAGGAAGTGTTTCATTCTGACTCTACAAACCCAGGACCTACCTAGCACATTGCCTAGAATTTATGTTAGGCACTAAATAAATTTGTGACTGACTGATTCCAGGTGCTATGACTAGAATCTAGCACTATTTTCACAGCACTGAGTGGTCTCCCTTTAATCCTTGCAATTTTTAGAATTAGTTCTTAACTTCTTCTAATATCCAGGAAGTCCAAAATGGGATGGGAACAGAGAGCGACAAATACTCTTTGACAAAGAAATGTGTAGTTCATTGCTCTCTTCTCTGCTGCTGTTCTCCTCTCCCATCCCTGTCCCACCTACTAAAAGTGACCTTCCTCCATTTCTGTTCCATGGTTTGCCTCCCCATTCTCTCTCTCTCCTTATCTCACTGCTCATACTCATACTTCTGCCCTCCTGATTCTCTCTCTCTGTTCCCACAGGGAGTCGATGTTGGAGGTTCCGGGGATCAAGGTTACTAAAGGGTTACCCCCAACTATGCCGAGCAGGAGGACTCCCTCACCACCCAGATGTGGCCTTCTTCTTCCCACCCCTACACCGAATTGTGCTTTTCAAGGGTCCTCGCTACTATGTACTGGCTGATGGGGGGCTACAGATTGAACCCTACTACCCCCGAGGCTTAAGGGACTGGGGGGGTGTCCCCTCAGGGATCCAAGGGGCACTGCCTGGGCCCGAAGGCTCCATCCTCTTTTTCCGGGATGATCGCTACTGGCGGTTTGACCAGATCTCACTGAAGGTGGTAGCAACAGGTCGATGGGCTGAAGAGCTTCCATGGATGGGCTGCTGGGATGCTAACTCTGGCAGTGCTCTGTTCTGAGCCTCTTGATCTATGATCAGTCAGGACCCTGGTATCCAGCCTTACATTCCTCTGCCATGGAGAGGGATTTCTATTGCAGAAAATCACCATAGTGCCCAATTCCACAGCAGGAGGAACTGGTGGGGTTTTCTTGGAGTGAGGAGAGGGCCATGGATCAGTCATTCTCTAGCCAAAGTGTCCAAAAGGAGAGTCAAGGAAAATGGAATCAATGAACAGGGCATGACCCTGCCCCAGTGGACATGATTGTAAATGGATTAATCCTGAATAAAGAGAGAGGAAAGCAAAGAGAAGGAGCCAGAGTTGAAGAGGGGGAGAGAAAAGGATGAAAATGAGAGAATTAGAAAAATATTGCTCCCCAACCCCACCCTAAGCAGCCCTAGAAGGGTCCATTGGGAAGTACCAGCAGCAAGGTCAGGTCACTGGTCCCTCTAAGGAAGGGCAAACTTCTAGGGTAGAAGATTAAAATCTCTCCATGATGCAGGGTCAGCTGGGCACCTTTCTCTTTGACCCCTGTTGTCTATCACAATAAAGCCATTCTCTAGGACACACACACACACACACACACACACACACACACACACACACACACTCTCTCTCTCTCTCTCACACACACACACACACACAGCATTCCTTAAGCCCTAGGCCCCCGAAATAGCTGAGATTCTTAGTGAAGGAGGCTGATTTTCTGCCCAATACTAACCCTGCCCCCAACCACCAGTGTAGGACCTACAATGAAGCTACCCATTCTATTCCCCCCTCTTCTTAATGTCCATGCCCAAGCTCTGGGTCGGTCTGCTAGTGTCCACAAGTATTCCCCCTTGCAAATAATCCCCAGCTGGGGGAATGAGACGTACTGGACAGACCATTGTTCCAGGAAACAAAACTTGGGTTTAATTCTAACCACCAGAATTTGCTTTGCTTTGCCTCATTTTCTCACTGTGTATAAAATGCCTTTTACCTTGGTGTAGATTTTGTAGATTTTGACAGGGTAGAAGGTAGATAGGAGTGCCTGGTTAATGAGGTGGGGATGAGAATCCATGTGAGGGGCCTGGGCTCCAGTTTACTCTGAAACTCATAGACTGGACCACAACAGGTCCCTGCCCAAGCTCCACTTAATGGCTGTATTTTGGACCCTCCTGGCTTAGAGTGAATGTCAGTGGTAACTGTTTCTCTTTAGAACAGCAACCCTGATGATCTTCTCCTCCAAGCTTGATTATTTTTTCTTTTTCTCTAAATAAAAGAGCCATCCCTTGACTCACTTCTTAAAGAGGTCTACTCTGAATGGGCATTACCTCACTCTAAGTGAGTGCCTGATAAGGCCTTAGCCTAAAAGGGCCAGGGTCTCCCATTGCATCCTGAGCCATCTCCAGTCATCCTGAACACAGATGGCTCTGGAGGAGAAAGTGAGGCTGGAGACCTTGCACAGCCCTCCTTCACTCAAATCAAAGTCAACTGCAAGTCACGTCCCTGATGCCACGGTCCTCTTTGAGAACAAAGGACAAGCGCAACAGTAAAGGAGAGATGGCAGTGGACTGAGCTCCTTGGACACTGCTCTATAACTTGACTTGCAAGGGGCAAATCAGATTATCTTGAAAATCAAACCTTGGAGGAAACTCAGGAAAGAAGGAACCCTCCCCTCCTCCCCCTGCCTCCCCTTGCCCTCTCTCAACAGTGTCCATGTTCACACGAGCACATACACACACACATTCAGTGCTCACTGAGTTGACTGATGCACTGAGGCTTTTATTGAATATCTTCCATGACCGGAGGGGTCATAAAAAAAATTGTCTCCTGGGAAGGGTTTACTTGTTCTCCTTCCAGTTCTTCCTGATCTGAAACACCTGAAATGACCGAGAGATTATTGCAGGGGAGAGAAGGCACAGGGTCAAACAAGAGAGCCTAGGGATAGCAGTGGGCAGTGAGGCTGTGATTATGGGCAGGAAGACTCTGAGGATTCTGGGTTGGGGCAGCAGCTAGGGATTTTCATAGTGTGGGCCAGGATTTCTTCTCATCCTTCATCTGAAACATGCTAAGTGTCCCCAGCCCCAGAGGGTCAAAATGTTGAGGAGAGCAAGGGGTTGGGAGATACAGACATGGAGGCTTGACAAATCCCATGTGGCCTGAGAATCACAGGTGGGGTCTAAGTGCCGGAGATAAGGGTTCATTGCCTCACATGTGAGCATATCAAAGATACCTTGTTTCAAAGGTGGTAACTAAGTGCCACGAATAGAGTGTGTTTCATTGAGGAGCTAAGGGACGGTGTCTCAGTGCTGGCTAAACAGTTTAAACGTGAGAGATAATAGGACCTCAGTGGCTATGAAATCCAGCTTCCTCATTTTACAGGTAGGGAAACTGAGCCCTAAATACAACTCTCTCAGGGCCATATAGCTAGTCTGAGGGAGGATTTGAACCCAAGAGCCCTCTGCCTCCAAGTCTGGTGCCTTATTCACTACACCATTCTCCCTCTCATGGATGGGGGCTCAGGCACCACCTGGCATGGCCCTACTCCTCCCACACCCTAACGAACGTCCAGAAGGCTCACCACCCTCCCAGTGGTCCAGGATACAGTGCTCAACATAGTTGGGATCACAGTGCAGAGTCTCGCATTTCCTGCAGAAAAGAATCTCACAGCGGGAACAAGACCCTTCATTAGACCGCTGCTTCTCCCGTAGGCACACCTCCCCTGGCAGGATCCTCTTCCTGGTGGTGGTGGGATGGAGGGAGATGGGGGTCAGCATTGTCTTACTCAAGCTAATACCAGAATCCTGCTCCTCTGGGCCTTGCTAATGAAGGGATTTAAAAGGAGACATTCCTCCATCCTACCACTCCCCATCTCCCCATTTTAGACTGTCCAGGGGTGGGTAAGGGCTTCAGAGGGAATACAGTAAAATGAAGAAGCTCTTTTTTTTTTCTGGAGGGGGTAAGGTAGGGCAATTGGGGTTAAGCGACTTGCCCAAGGTCACATGGCTAGTTTTGTGTTAAGTGTCTGAGGCCGCATTTGAACTCAGATCCTCCTGACTCCAGAGCTGGTGCTCTATTCACTGCACCACCTAGCCACCCCTGAAGAGGCTCTTAAACCTGTGATCCTATAAGTAGGACCCACCACATTCTCCCACCCCACCCTGTGAGAAACCTGCTGTTTCCCAAGACTGGTAGCATCCTTTGGATTTTCAGCGCTATGAAGAACCCAAGGAGTACCAGATTCCTTTCTCTTTAATGGCCCAGCCCTCTCAAATCCCTCCAGAAACAGAAAACCTAGTCAGGAGTGCAGGCTCCCTATTCTAAGCACCTGTCCACAGGGAAGGCCAAGTTGGATAGGAGGGTGAGGGGACTGAGCCAGGTCCAGAATCCACTCTCGGAGCGCCTCAGGCCTGACACCTCGGGCACACTGGACTCTTGGCGGAGGGGGGAGTAAGACACTGAGCCTTTGTCTTTTCCATTGCCATTCTGAAGCTCCTGCTCAGATTCCCAGTACTCCCCCTCCTTCTGTGAGGTTTTCTCTGCCTCATCTGAATCCTTCTCATCTGAATCTTCCTCCTCTTCATCATCACCCTCTTCTGCGTCTTCATCCAGGACTTCTCCTGGCCCCTTTTTCCACAGAGGGATCTTCAGGCCTAGGAAGTCAGGGGAAGGGAAACCTCAGTACTATTTCACCCTTGGCCTAGCTTTTCTCCACTAAGGTCTCAGGCAGGAGAAGGAGAATGAGTTCTACCATGACCACAGGTCAAGTGAGAAACTCTGGATGCATCCTACTTTTGAGACATTTTAATTCAGAGAGAGAAATCAGGGATTTCACCTCTGTCCACTTAGTGCAGACCTTACAAAGTCCCAAGAACTGCTGACAAGTCCTAGATACCTTTATAGGACTAGAGATTCAGAGATTTCCACCCTCTCATTTTGCAGGTAAGGAAACTGAGGCCTAGAGACACGAAGTGGCCTTATACATAGCTAATAAAGTTGCTAACTGCTAATTATCTGCAAGAACCGATGGATGGAAAGATAAACCTTTCCCCATCCCATCCCCCTGTCCCCATTCTCTCTATGCCCACTGCCACCACTCTTACACAAGACTCCCTTGGTTGTTGTTGTTGCTGCTCAGTCATTTCAGTCAGGTCTGTCTCTTTGTGGCCTCATTTGGGATTTTCTTGGCAAAGATACTGGAGAGGTTTGCCATTTTCTTCCACAGCTCATTTGACAGATGCAGAAACTGAGGCAAACAGGGGAAGTGACTTGCCCGGGGTCACACAGCTAGTAAATGTCTGAGGCCAGGTCTGAAATCGGATCTTCCTGACTCCAGGCCCAGCGCTCTATCCACTGTACTACCTAGCTGTCCCAAGCCTGATTACCAGCCAATTATTAGAATAGTCACCTAAAAAGTCATCCTGCCTCCACTTCCTTCTCCAATCACCTTTCATGTTATAAGAATCTGTCTTATATTCATAGATCCTTTCATGGAACTCCACTGTTTTCTTTAGTCTTGGAAGGAAGGATAGGGTACTCCCCTTCCCTCAACCACCCCCATACCTTCTCCCACCCCCTTCCCCATGAAATTTTCCCCTTCATTCTTCTTGACTCAGTCAAACACGAAGTGACAAAAAACGAGAGGGAAATGAGGATCTGCAGCCCGCCTGGGTTCAGTTAACCTGGGACGAAATGTTTGCTGTGAACAATCCACAAGGAAGGTAATTGAGAGGGTCTTCAGGGTATGTTGCCATGATGACAGCCTTCTAACCCAAGTTCCTGCAGGAAATACAACTCTGTGTGTGTCACTTCTTCCCAATCGCCCTCCTACCCTACTCACCATTGCCCCGCTTATCCATTCTTCAGCTATTTCTGTGCCACTTGGGGCACTCCTCAGCCCACCTCAGATATGTCTCCTATCCCATCCTAGAAAGCAGGAGTGACAAGGACTTCCCTCATCCCTGCATCTCTTGGTTTTATCACCACACCTACTATTGGGTCACAAACAATGGAGTTAGAACCTGCCCCTCCCAAGATACCAGGAAGGGCCTTCTTTTCCTGGGTGCCCCAGGGTCCACTTGGTTCCCTTCTTCTCCCTCCTTCCTAGCTTTTTTCTCTCATGCTCTCCCTACACCTCCAAACTGTTCCCCTCCTTTTACTCCTCCTGGAAGGAAGACATTCACAAATAAAGGACAATGTGAGAACCTGAAGAACAGGACACAAGCCCTGTCTGATGGATGGTCCAACAGAAGTATGGAGCGTAAAGAAAAAAGAGAAAGATCTCTGCTGACATCCCTAATCTTCCAACACGGGTTCACCTATAGGTGGGTCATCTGGGGGCCATCCTTACTTTCAGGAAGCTTCCAGGCTGAGGAACCACACACACACGCACACACGCACACAGACACACATGGGCACACAGACACACACATGGACACACAGACACATAAACACATGAACACACACACACACACACACGGACACAGAGACAGACAGACAGACAGAATCCCTGTCCTAGGGCAACCTCATCTGTTATTTCCAACAGAACTAAGGGAAACATTTAATTATGAAAAAAACAGCAAGTATATGCAGGAGTTTTCCTAAAGGCAGCACAGTTTTAAGATATTAAAGCTTAAAACTGCGCAAAAGACTTTTGAAACAACCCATATATGCTTACTTATATATACTGATTGGATGGGTGCTATGAAAAAACAGACTTCTGAACAATGAAATGTAAGCTCCCAGAGGTCATGAAGGAGAGAGGGGGTCTGTTTGGGACACAGTTCTGGACCCAAGGGGATGGGGACTTTTTCTCTTTGTGATCTCAAGCACCTAGTACAGTCCCTGGAACAAAGTAGGTGCTTAATAAGTGTTTTTTGGGTTGGAAACAGCTGGGCAGATATGAGAGAGACAGAGAGATAGAGACAGACAGACAGATACAGAGAAAGAGACGGAGAGACAGAGAGAGACAGAGAGGAAGAGAGAGACATATACATACATCCACACTTATTTATGTGAAATATTATCAGATTAGAGGCATGGGATAGGGAAGGAGGAGAAACAAGGCAGAGGGAGAAAAGTCACCTTCTCCTTTCCTGTCCAGGGTTTGCATCTTATGACCGGAACATCCAGGAATAGTATCCATTCTTCCCTCCATCCTGCTTTCCTTCTCGGGCTCTGTGCTGTCTGGCAGTTTTCCCCCTTCCCTGCCCTTCCTCTGTTTCTCTCCTGTTCTGGGCCTTCTTTCTTTTGGATTCTTCCTCCACGTCCATTTCTTCAAATACTTCTCAAGTTGTCAGGGCCCCAAAGCATTGATTTATTATTGTTGCCACCAATTAGGCAAATATGTTAAACCTATGAAAACCAAGGAAGGGAGATAGTGATCATCACCAGACACAAGATTCTTCTGTTTAAGGATTTATTAATGAGTCAGAACCTATTCTGTATGAAGTGCTATCGGCTCCAATAGGAATGCAGTCACACACTCACCCAGACTCACCCATTCATTCAGTCACACATGCACGTGCAATCAATGGTTATTAGCCAGGTGAGCTCCCATAGGAGATCCAAGCTCTTCCTGCCTGGTGCTGCAAAGCCTTCTATTAGTGGGCTTGAGAATGGGCCTATTAGAGGCATAGCCCTGGAACACTGGGGATAGTCCTTCCATGGGGACTGTCAATCCTGAGACACTTTCCAACTGACTCTGGCATGGCCTGGATTGGTTTGACCACAGATGTGAGGTGGAAACACAATGAACTAGGAGTTTTGAAAGAGACAGGACAGAGAGAACAATGGCATTTGATGGTCCTATGGAAGCCATGACTAATTCCTACAGCTTGCCTTCACCTAGGCTGGTGGAAAACTCTGGGAATATTTTCCTCTTTCCTCCTTGTGCTGACAGCTCTTGTGATGCCAAGAGGACAGTTCAAGACATTGAAGGCAACAAATTCCTTCATTGTTGTCTTGCTAGGAGGAGCCAGGGACCTGAGGAGCCCACAATGTGCTTTTCCATTCATCCAAGCACCAATGTTCCATTTCAAAAAGCCCATTCTGGTCCTTAGGTGCTGCTGGAGTGCTGGTAGCCACCCCTTGGAGGGCCAATGTCCATCCAGGCATTATGAGTGAGAGCTATCCCTCTCCCTTCCATCCCAGCACCTATGGTGGTAAATATGAAACAGTCAGACCTTCTGGTTTCATGTTCTCACTCATGAGAGTGAAGGGATCAAAAACAGACTCCAACCATTTGGAGATGGAAAATGGTGGAAAATATTGTGCTCTGTGATACCTGGAGCTAATATTTGATTTTATCATATTTTTACTAATTTAATTAATTGAACTGTTTCTTTAACTGCAAACTTGAAGCTGAGGAATTTTGCCAACCACTGGCAAGAATTGAGAGGAAAGAGGAACTTTTCAGCGAAGTTAATGTACATGAGCCAATGAGTATAGAGCCTTGGAGTATTACGTACCCCTCCCAGTGACTTTGTGGGATGCAATCTTTTACTGCAGAATGTTTTCACAAGCCCATTTCATGGGATCCTTTCTATTCAAAAAGTTCTATTTGGCATTGGCTCAAAGATCCCTTTGATTAACTCCCAAGCTTTCTCTCCTCTGCTAAATTTTTGCTAAGCCTGGGACAATCCCCAGCTTTTGTCTCCTCCTCCTTCTTGTGATGTTCCTTTTCTTCATTGTCTCTGGCTTCCATCTGTGGCAGCCTCAAGCTGGGTGGGGTCCTTGCAGAGGGTTTTTTCTCAGTGGGGTGTCCCTTCTGTGGTCAACAACCCTTTATCCATTTCCTGGCAACTCAGTAACTTGGTGATTTTCACAGAAAACTTTCACACAGGCAATGCAAGAGACACAACACATTCTCACAGTCACTGTATTTCTGCTTAATACTTCATTTTCCAGCAGGAACTAAGAACATTCCCAAGGTCTCCATGTTTCTTCTGACTTCCATTGAAATGAATCAGATCTATAATTACTCTTATGATTGCTTCTTTATGCCATTAATAAAATTAGCTAGTTGTATTGTGTATGTAATCTATGCCTCCAAGGATTTGGGTGGGGGAGGGAATTTGGGTGATGTAGCATCTTGGAAAAAGTACTGGATTTAGAGTCATAGGACCTTAGTTCTGGATCTAGAGCCATAGGACCCGAGTTCAAATCCTACCTCGTCTGTGGGCCAGCAGTTGTTCTATCTCTCTGACCGTCAGTTTCCTCATCTATAAAAATGAGAGTGTTGGACTACACATGGCCTCTGAGATCCCTTCCAATTCTAAAGATATCATTCTGTTGAGGCTTAGGGGTGCTGGAACCCCAAAATTCAAGGGCAAATAATGCAGTTCCTGCCTCCAGTGAATTCCACTCAAGCCTTCTTTCAATCTGAGCACTGGCCAGACTCTTAAGGAATATGAATATTTTAATGGGGGGAAAGATGGACCTCATATACAGAAAGACTGTAGGAAGGATCCAGGAGTGGCCAAGTAGTCTGGACCCAGAAATAAAAGGACCCAGAAGAGACAGGGACTCCAGGCCAATGCCAGGGACCTGGGCCATGTGGGGTCCAAATGCCAAAGACACGATCTTTTCCTTTTAAGGGTTCAGATCCTATCCCCATCAATCCCATTTCTGTCTGATAGAAATCACAACCCCTTTACCACATGGCAAATCATTCAAAGGACCTTTGGTTTCAGAGACAGGGGCTTTTTTTCCTTTACACAGGACAGATCACGATTCATTCACATTCTCTAACCCTGTGTGACTCTTATCTATGAACTCCCACGACTCCTCTGAAGATAGTCTACCCAACGTGCTGGGGGCCTTCCTTTAGGTCTCAGGACATTATGCAAACACCAATGGGACACTTGGGTTTGCCCATGACTTATGCCTGTTCTTGTTGATGATGAGCCTTTCTGGTCTTAGTGAGGTTGGTCTTGAGATAACAGGTCTATAGTCTATTGCCAGGCACCCAACAATGACTGGGGGCTCCTTGAGGGCAAGGACTGTCTTTCGACTTTATTTGTGTCCCCAGCACTTAGCACAATGCCCAGCATGCAAGAGACACTTAGTCAATGGTTATTGACTGACTGATCTCCATTGTTTACCCGTATGCCTTTGGTGATACTATATGGCTGCAAGTCCTGAAGTTTCATCATCAGAAGAATCAAAGATGTGGGGGATCCAAAGAATAACTGATCACAGCTCCAGAGCTGAAATGGACCTCAGAGGCCATTTAGTGCAATCTCTTAATTTTACAGATGAAAAAAATAAGGACCAGGATAGTTAAGAGATTTGCTCATGGTTCCATACTTAGATAATTCATGTCAGAGGCAGGATCCATTTGTCTCCAGAGTCAGTGCTCTTTCCCCTGTTTGTTGTTTCATGGCGCACTGCAGAATATTTTCATTGAAGACCTACGTGCAAGTCATGGCTTAACAGATGGCATCAAAGAAATGTATGATCAGAAAAGGATGTGAGTGAGTCAAATGGCAAGAGCATGTGATGGTGGCTAGAGACTCATAGGGTTGCACTGATACCCAGGAAATGTAAATATGTCTAGAGGAAGGCTTCCAACACCGTGGCTAGTTCTTCTGTGGATTCCCCCTCTCCACCCCCATTGGACCAATTTGAATGTAGCACTTATTCCACTATGATGGCAGACATAGCACCTGACCTCAGACTGTCCATCTCCATTCTGGCCCCTGCTTTCAACTGGGGATCCTATTTGTAATAAAATTAATAGTAAAAACTACTGACATTTGTAGAGCCTTTGAAGATGAGCAAAATCCATTCATTTACATGATTTCCTCCCATCCTAAAAATAATTCAGTCAGGGTGGTACTAGAGTTGTTTTTATCTCCACTTTACATTTGAAGGAATTGAGGCACAAAGAGGCTAAGCAGCGAGCACGGTCACACAGCTAGTCAGTGTCAGAGCTCTTGGGTCCATCACTTCTCTGTCAGGAGTTGGGTAACATGGTTCGTAATGAGCCTTCTGGAATAATGGTTGGTCACTGCATTGATCAGAATTCCTAAGTGTTTCAAAGTTTTACATCTTCACAATATTGTTCTGGTTTTGCTCACCTCACTGTGCATCAGTTCATACAAGTCTTACCAATTTTCTCTGAAACCATCTCTTATTTTATAGCCAATAGCATTCCTTTACATCAATACGCCATCACTTTTTTACATTTATATACCATTCTATAATTGATGGGCACCTCTTGGTTTCCAGTTCTTTGCCACTATAAAAAAATGTGGCTATTAAAAAATTTGTACATATAAGATAACTAGCAATATATGTATAAGGTAGTGCCCCTTTCTTATGTAAATATTTTCTTTACTGAAAGGGACAGAAAAAGGATATTTTTGTGATAAACATAGGGAAAATCAGTTTGATGAGAGACACAGACAATTCTGAAATAACCTGTGAGAAAAGTAATCCCTCAGAACCAAAATTACTAAAAGATGGTAAAGATGGTTATGATTCATTGATTTCCAGAAGCTTATTTATATGGAATAGGTTGACTGATCCATGAGGCCCCATTAGAAGCTGCATATAGAATACAGAAAATAAAGGCCCACAGAGCTAAGATAGTCAACAGAAGTAAAGAAATATAGCAGAAACAGAAAATAATAGCAGCTGCTTTCAACTGAGCCCATCTGGGACAAGTTGAATATAAAGAGATTTAGCAGTTAATGTGGGGAGCTAATCTGAATGGAGGAAGGCCCTGAGGCTGGGAGCTGATTGGAGACAGCAAGATCCCCTGCTATTTGATGCACTAACTGGCGATAGGTCTTTCTCTCAAGAACAGTGGTTCTCAACCTTCCTGATGCAGTGACCCTTTAATACAGTTCCTCATGTTATGGTGACACCCAACTATAAAATTATTTTCATTGCTACTTCATAACTGTAATTTTGCTGCTGTTTTGAATCTATCTGATATGAAGGATGTATTTTCATTGTTACAAACTGAACATAACCCACAGGTTGAGAACCGCTGCTCTAAAACCATTAACTGCTTGAGAGAGGGAAGGCTTGTCTACCTTGCCCTTCACTGACCTCTGTGGTTCAAGAAGGGGGGAAATCTCACAGGCCAGAGAGTTAACCTGCAGTTAACACTGCAGATGCAGAGCTAATTTTCTCTGAAAGAGTATAATGCTGCCCTAGCAATAAGCCAAGGGAGGAGCCTTGGAAAACTCTGCAGATCCCAGGCTTAAGGTTGCTGTTTACTTTTTGAAAAGCGAAAAGCTCAATGCTACATCAGCAACAGAGTAGAGAAGCCCAGAAAGAAGAGCACCTGCCTGGCAGGTAGCAAAGGTTACAGACTGTTCCCTAAAGAAACAAAGACTCTAGTCCAGAGGTGTGAACCCAGACATATGGGCTTTTCTACTCATGCTATATTTGTGTGTTTGTGCTCTCTCCCAAGTGCCTTGGTGGTAGAGTGTGAACAGGCTTATGGAAAAACTTATGATTATCATATTATAATTCGTATTTATATGTGTTATATCCTATTACTCTTTGTAAATGCTTCCTAATTAAAAGTTAATGGTGTCATCTTGGCTGATTTGTTTAAATGGGAAACACACCAGTGGGGACTGAGAAGCTACAGTTGTGAATAGTCAAAATATATCTCCTTCAGCACCAAGGTAACCCCCTAGGACACTAAGAGTGAGTGGCTGTAATATATTCACCCTTTTGAAGAATCACCCTAACCAATCATCAGGGGCATAGATGGGGTGAGTGAACCAGTCCCATCCTAGAAAGAGTGTCTAGAGAGAACTGGGAGTCACTTACACTACCCAAGGTAGAATAGACTAGTGTTGTGATTCTGACATTGGGAATATTGGGTTCAGTACCTACTTATCCCCTACTTTCCCGGAGCCTGAAGCTCTGGAAATATCAGGCAGAGGCTGAGCGAGTCCTGCCCACCATAGACCTAACGGGCTATCTATTCAGAGAGAGGATAAGTCAGGGAAGGATAGTTGGGGAAGAGTTAATCCTCTTTAGGGGGTGTGGGTCCTGAGTCAGGTCTGGAAAGATGAATATATACAATTTGAATAGGTAGAAAAGAGGAAGAGGAGTACGGGGAAGGAGAGATTCTAATTTCCTTTTCTAAATAAAGCAGACTTGGTAAAGAGTGACCAGCTGAGAGAGACAGAGACAAATAGTCAGACAGAGACAGACAGACTGAGACAAATAGCCAGGTAGAGACAGACAGAGACTGAGAGACAGAGACAAATGGCCAGGCAGAGACAGACAGACTGAGGCAAATAGCCAGGTAGACAGACAGAGACAAATAGTTAGCCAGAAAGACAGGCAAAAAGATGAAGGGAGGATATGTTATCTACAGAAATCCTTTCAGGCGCTGCTTCACCCCTCAAGCTTCTCCCCTTTCCAACCTCTCAGCCTCTCCCCTCATGCTAGGCCTTTCCATCACAAGTCCCACAAGTCAGGAAAAAAAATTACAACAATCTACCAGAAGAAATTTACTTACACGTATCCCAGTAGAGGGGGTGAATGTCCTGGGTCTCATTCTCTTCTCTCTGTACCCTAATCCAGGGAGCAAGGCTAGCCAGAGTCTGCCAGTGGCTGCCCCGAAGGGGTTAATAGGGAGTGTCTGTAGCAGCCCCTGTCACCTAGGAGAGGAGAGAGCTGGAGGCAAAGCCCAGCAGGGATGATCCAGCCACCTAGGGTGGTATTGGGGGGTGGGGGCCGGGGAGAGGAGGCTTCATTTGACCAGTGCAGCTCCTAGGGGAGGAAAGAGAGGCAACCGCCCCAACCTGTCCCCTTGCTGTGGCAGCAGGTCCTTAGGATGGCCTCAGCAGCCAGAAGAGTGAGGTACCAGTTAACTAAGTGGGGAAGGGAGAGATAGAGGGAAGATTCAAGAAGGAATTCAGGAATCCAGTGGGCAGGGGGAGGTGGGGTTGGAACTAGTTTTGCCATGGAGATGGATCCTGAAGAGTGAGCAGAATGGGAAGAATGGACTTCTGAGGGGGTGGGGAAAGAGGGAGAGATAGCTCAGAGAGGTCAGGATCTGCATAGAAGCAGCTCAGAAGGGAATCGCCCAGCTTGGTCAGCCTGAGTCACAGGACCCGAGGGACAGCAAGGAGGGAGGAACGCAGAAAGGGAAAAGACCCCAGACTTGAACTGATAGATCAGGAACCAAGGGAGAGGAAGTAGCATTAGGTTTGACCCATAGGTCAAGACTTGGAAGATGAGTGGAGGGTCGCTTGCCACCAGCCTCTCCAGGTCCCAGCACAGTGGCAGGGGAATGCCTGGACTCCCAGATCCCCCTATATGCAGCATTCGACCCTTTAAGTCCAGTGAGCAGTACCTGGAGGCAATGAAAGAGGACCTGGCTGACTGGCTTAGGAATCTCTACAATCTGGATATTGACTCGGCCAACTTCCTGGAGATGCTGGAGACCGGCCAGCTGTTGTGCCAACATGCCAATGCAGTCACTCAGGCTGCACAGGACTTCCTGACCCAATCTCCAGCTTTGGCCCAGAAAATTTGGCTGCCCAGATCTGGGGTTTCCTGCAATGGGGCAGCCCAGCCAGGTACATTCCAGGCTCGGGACAACATCTCCAACTTCATCCAATGGTGCCGAAAGGAGATGGGCATCAAAGGTAAATACCTCTTCAGGACCCACCCTGAGACAAGGCTTCTTTGGGGGCCATAGTGGGAAGAGCATGGGGCTGGTACCTGGGAGGCCTGGGTTCTAGCTCAGCTAGAGACAGCTAGGTGCCATAGTGGATAGAGTATGGAACTCATTAGTTTGCATCATTCATTTCCACAAGATTTTGAGTTACATATTTTTCCCCCTCTTTCCCCCACCCACCGCCCCAAAACAGCCATCCCAGTGTGTCCCCCCTCTCCCAGTCT
>CM053584.1:360596836-360661719 GCA_028627135.1 Pseudochirops cupreus
TCATGGTTGTTCAGTCTGTGATTTTTTTTTAAAATCTCTGTGGGGCTCTGCTTCCAGAAGGGAAAGCTCTGTCCCAAATCGCTTGGGTCCTCCCGGCTGCCGTAGCTCTCAGGAAGATGCTGGGACTCTTCCTACTTACTTCCGGCTGACTGGATAATGAAGACTCCAGGACCGAGGCCCAAGACGGTGATCCAGATCCAGGCCGCTCAACGCGAGAGCACTGGCCTCAGAACAATTGCTTAGTCCCCCTGCTGTCTGCAGGCCGCGGGCGGGAAGCTGCAACGTGGAGGCGGCTGCAAAACCTCTGCCTTTCGCTTTTCCACTCTGGAGGCCTTTCGGCCAGACTGCTTAACTCTCCTAGATTCGCAATCTCCACTGAGCTAGTTCTGAACACTGCTCGCAGCTGCTGCTAATCCGCTCACCTGAGGCTCCTCCGCTCCTCCCGTCCAGCCACTCCTGGGGCACAGCCACGGCTTCCGGCCAGGCTGGTTTTGGTTTGCAGTGCTGATATGGTTCCTCATAGCCGAGCTGACTTTAGTGGGAAGTATCTTCATGTGCGTTTTGGAGTTCTAGGACTGGTTTAGAGTCCTATTTCATGGGTATTTTGGGGTGGCTATGTGAGAGCTGCAATATGTTGCTGCTGCTACGCCGCCATCTTGGCTCCGCCCCCCGAGTGTGGCAGTACTGAACTCATTATAAAGAACTTACTTGCCAGTTTTTTCTTTTTTGACAAGAGCTGAACTTATCAAGAAAAGTTCAAATCCTGGCTCAAACAATTTCTAGCTGTGTGATCCTGGACAAGTCACTTAATTTCTCGCAGCCTCAGTTTCTTCATCCATAAAATGGGAATAGTGATCCACTACCCTACCTACCCTGCACAGGTCAAGGTAGTGTACAGATGTCGGTATTTTATAAAGAGCACAAGACCGGCAGCTGAGAGTCTTGATTTCTAGTAATTAACTGGCTATATGACCATTGGTAAGCTAGTTCATCTCTCTGGCCCTTATTTCTTTATCTCATAGGGAGCAATAAAGCAAACATTGAAATGATTGGCTTAGATGATGACCAAGGTCTCTGCCCTACCCTGCATCCACTGAAGGTCACCGCCTTTTTCAAAAGTGTTAGATGTTATAAACCCCTCACAGCCAACATAGCCCCTCCCCAGGAAGTCAGACCCCCAGCAGATTATCTCCAGGGCCTAAAGGCCATCACTGCTCCACTGGCCCCAAAAAAGCCCACACAGAGCAAGCTTCAGGCTCCAATCCAAAAGTCCCCATTCTCCTCTTGGGGCTCTGTCTGTGCTAAATCATAAGAAATCACTCACATCTAAGACCACATCCCTCTTCCTCATACTCCTGATGCCATTTCAGAAGTGGGAGTGAAGAAAGAAAGCAACGATTTCCTGTAAATCCCTTGAGGCAGGAACTCTGTAATCCCAGTGATTAGCAGTATCACATACCTTTACGTGTCTGTCTCTATCTATCTGCCTGTTTGTCCCTCTATTTATCTACTTACCTATCTATCTGCCTATCTACCTCCCTACTTACCTACCTATCTGTCCATCTCTCTGTCTACCTATCTATCCATTTGTGTATCTACGTTTTTGTTCATTCATTCATCTATTCATCTTTATATCTGCTTTTTCATCCATCCATTTATTCATCTATTTATCTACTTATTTACTTATTCATTTATTTTGCTGGGTGCTAGACCTGTGATTTCATGGACATGGTGAATTCCCAGTAAAGAAATTCCCTTTACCAACCAGGAAGTTATGGTACTGTGGAAAGAATGCAGGTTCTGTAGTCAGATGACTTGGGTTCAAATCCTGCCCCAATGCTCATTACCTATGTAACCTTATGCAAAGCACTTACTTCCCTGTGCCTCAGTTTCCTCATCTGCAAAGTGAAGGGGTTGGACCAAGTGATCTCTGAGGCTCCTTCCAAGTCTGCATCTATGACTCTACGATCTATATATCTATTATCTGGGGCACTGAGAGTTTAAGTGACTTGCCTAGGGTCTCACAACCAGTGTGTGTCAGAGAGCCTGAATCTAAGCCTTCCTGACTGATGCTTGACTTTCCATCCACTATATCTTGGTATCCTAAACACTTAGAAGATATTTAACAGCATTTTCCATTTCCATAAAATTGCTGTTATAAGGATGCTAACAGCAAACAGTCATTTGTTTAACTGAATTGAAAAAAAATTGAGAATGTGAAAAGCTGGGATAAAGGGGGTAACCATGAGAGGTTAACCCCTTTCTTGACACAGTCCTATAATTATACAGTCTTTCTAATGTCAATCTTTTAGGCAACCTGCTACATCTTAACAAACCCCATCTTTTTCTGTAAAGAGGACCCCATTTTATTTAGTCCTCTGCCTTCAGGCTGAACTGAAATTGTACTCTTAGGGGATTTTTTTGGATTAATGTGGGTTGGGGGTAGCAAGTATTGCATCATTGTGGGGAACTTGCAGTATAGAAATCCCCTTCACTGATGCAGATATAATACATCTGAAATTTACTATCTTAGGGAGTTGCCTATGGCACTCTCTAAGGCTACATAGTTTGCCAATGTTTACACAGCCAGGATAGGTCAGAGGCAAGACTTGGAACCAGGTTTTCCTGACTCCAAGGCCAGGACTCCATCCTAGGCTCTGTTCCCTCCTACCTAGGAGATAATATGACCCAAATGTTCAATGACCACTGAGGTTTTTTTGAATTTTGAAATGGGCCTCAGTTTCCTCATCTGTAAAAATAGATCTCCCAAGATAAAGATGTGAAGATGATCCCAAGTCTCTCCCAACTCTGATATTCTAGGAATGTAAGATCCTGTATGTCTTGCTGAACCCTAACCCTCCCTTGAGAACCTGACAATGGTCACCCCAGGAATCTCCCCTTTTCCCAGAAGGGTCACTCTTCCAAGAAGGGAAAGGAAGAGGAGGAAGAGCTGGTCCCCCAGATGATCACCCCCATTTTCCCTTCCTCTCTGGCCCACAGAGGTGCTGATGTTTGAGACAGAGGACCTGGTGCTTAGGAAGAATGAAAAACATGTGGTCTTGTGCCTGCTGGAGCTGGGACGGCGAGCCTGGAGGTTTGGGGTAGCAGCTCCCACCCTGGTGCATCTGGAGGAGGAGATTGAGGAGGAGCTGCGGCAAGAGCTGGCCCTGCCCCCACCTGACCCTCCTCCACCAGCTCCCCCGGCCCGCCAAGCCTGTCACTTCAAAAACTTGGACCAAATGGTGAGGGATGCAGGGGAAGGAAGAAAGGATGACTACATACACCCCCCAATCCTTCCCTGACCTGCCCTCCCAGCCACTGGTCCCCCCATCACATGACTACCTTGGGGGAAGGTGTCAAGGTCCAGAGTTGGGGTGACTGATCTCTCTAGCTTCCCAGAACCAGAAAGGCAGGAGCTCTGGGATCTAGTCACTTATTCTGTCACTGACTTGCTGTGTGAGTGTGATCCTCTGGCAAATCATCTCCCCTCCCTAGACTGTGAAAATAAAGGTTTTCTAGAGTCCTTTAGACATTTTGCCCTCTAATTTATCCTTCTTCTCCTGGAACACTTGGTAATGAATGCTCTGTGTTCCCTCCTGCTCCCAGCCTAGGTCCCAGCTGATCTCTTGAGGTAAGCCTACCAGAGAGATGCAGCACTACTCCAAAGTCCTTCTCCTCTTTTCTTAGCCCTGCGTGTGTGTGTAAGACAAGAAATGGAATGGAGATCAAGTTTAGAGAAGTGCTCCTGATTCGGAGGACAGGGAGTCCTCCAGGAGCTCACCTCCTGTCTTCCCTTGCAGGTGCAGAACCTGGTGAGTCACTGTACCTGCCCTGTGCAATTCTCCATGATCAAGGTGTCTGAAGGAAAATACCAAGTGGGGGATTCCAACACACTCATCTTTGTCAGGGTGAGTTCCTGACTGAAGACTAGTAGGAGTTGGGGTAAGATTGGGTGGGTGGGATAGTCTCAAAACCTCCCTCTGTTTCCCCTGGTAAGGAGACTTCCTCAGCCAAGGTTGGAAGGTACTTTGGCATAGACTCACACCACTTCTCCTGGGCTGGGATGTGAGGGGGTAGGGAAAGGAGGGAGTCCCCTGAGGTAGAGAGTATGACTGAGTGGTTGTTCTTTTAGACTGCTGGGGAGTGGGACAACAGGGGGTAGTTAATACAGATACACTAAGGATAAGAGGAGTCGCTTTCCCAAGTATCTTGGGGGCAGGGATTGAGTAATAATTGTGCTAGGGAGTCAGGAGCCTCTCAGATAATTCCTGAAGACTCATGACCTAACAGAGAGTTATGAAGCCCCTCCAACCATGTGGCAGCTGGATCAAGATGCCCATAGGAGGAGGAGTGTTGGTCAACCTTACCCTCCTGAAGAGACACTGAGCTTAGGGATACAGAGAGGTTGGTACTAACTTCCCACAGTGTCCTTGCCCAACTCACCTTCTTGCCCAAGGCAGAGGAGGGAAAGATCCATCTAGTAATAGGTGAGCCTGGATTCATGCTTCCTGTTGGTATGGATAAAGAAATAGACAGACAGATATAGAGATAAACAGATAGACAGATAGATCTATAGAGATCTATAGACAGAGAGAGAGAGAGAGAAATGTGGATATATATAGATAAACACACATACACATACATATTATTATGTATGTGTGTAAATATACATATGTGTATTAAATAGGCATATATATGTATGTATACACACATGTGTGTGTATGTATGAATGTATGTATGGAATGTATGTTTTTATGGAGCATGGCCCCTACACACATGGAGCCCAAGGGCAAAATTGGAAGGGCAGATACGCCAATAGCAGTTACTCCCAACATACTCTGTGTGTATGTATGTGTGTGTGTGTGTGTGTGTGTGTGTGTGCAAGTGGTAAAAACACATGTGTCCCTTTGCAGTGAGGAAGAGGTATGTTCATGATCAGGGGTCTGGGCCACAATCTGTAATATAGAGTATGTGAGGGTACATGTTGTATTGTAGGATGAATACTGGGTTTGTAGACAGTGGTACTTTGTTCAAATCCTGAATATTTTCTAGCTGCAAAACCTTGAGGAAATCACTTTACCATCTGGAGCCTCAGTTTCCTAATCTGTAAAATGAGGGCGTTGTACTGGATGGTCTCTGAAGTCCTTTCTAGTTTTAAAAGTATAGATGAGGGAATTTTGGCTCAGAAGGGGTTCATGACATTGCCAAGATCACTAAGCTAGTCAATGTCAGTCTAGCCTCAAGCCCAGGGTTCCCCCATTTCCAAGGCCAATGTCCTTTCCTTTACCCCATTCTACCTAGGCCTGTCATTAGAGAAGGGGTCACAAGTGAGGGTGGCAGTAGCTGTCCCAGAGCAGGATCCCAAGAAGACTAGTTTGAGATGAAGCCAATAGGGGGCAGAAAATGTAGGCTGGGGAAAACTGGGGACCAGTGATCCCTTTCTGTCTATGTTTTCTCATCTAACACTCAAAAGGCACTTATTAAATGCCTATTGTGGGTTAGGAATTGCACTAGCCAATGGTAAGATAAAGAAAAAAAATGAAACAGCCCTTACCCTCAAGGAGCTTACACTCTACTGGGAGGGGGGAAGATGGCACTTATACAGAAAATAAATGTAGGATATATGCAAAACAAATACCGAGTGGGTGAATCCCTAACACCTGGGGAAGGGGAGCATTAAGAGAGGCATCATTGGAAGTGGTGCTTGAACTAGATACTAGGGGTGAGAAGAGAAGGAAGAATGACAAAGGCACTGAGACCAGAGGAAGATTGTTATGAATGAAATAGGTCGGTTAAGGCTGGCCCTAGAGGATTTGGTGGGCAACATGGAACCAGTCTGGAAACATAAGTTGGATTGAGGCGGCGAAGGTTTTTAAATGCTAGATAGAAGAGTTATTAGTTTTATCTTAGAGGCAAGAGGGAGCCACTGAACATTTTTGAGCAAGGGAGTCCTACGGTGAGAAAAGTGTTTTAGAAATATCAATATGGAAGCTGTGTGGAGGATGGACTGGACAGGGAAGAAGCTGGATATGGAAAGACAATGGAGGAAGCTCTTGTAAGAGTCCAGGCAAGAAGTGATAAGAGCCTGAATTTGGGTGATGGTAGCATGAGTGGAAAAAAGAGATCGGATGCAAGATGGTGGAAAGCAGAGCTGACAAGATTTGGCAACTGATTGTCTATGGCGTTGAGGGAGACAGAAAAGTTATAACAGATGACTCAAGTTGACCCGGGTGTCTGCAATGATGGTGGAATCCTTGGAAGAAAGAGGGAGGGAGGGAGAAGGGGAAAGGAGAAAAGGCTTCCCTTCATAAGGGCTGAGCAATAATCAGCTTTGCACAGTTCAAGGACACCTTTCACCACAGGCTGAAAGGCAGACTCCCAGAGAGGGCTTTCCTTTCTTGAGTCTTGACACAAGCAACTGTAAAATTTGGAAATCATAAATGCTAGTTATATGGAATTTACGAACTGATTTTATGTCCATCATCTCATTAGATACTAACACATTGGTGAGGGAGATACTATGGCTATTATCACTGCCATTTTACAGGTGAGAAAACTGAGGCTCAAAGAGATCAGGTCACTTGTAAGCAAAGTCACAAGGCTTGTTAAGATGTGGGATGTGAAGTCAAGTTCAACATTCTTTCCACTGAACCAAACTGTCCTTTCATGAGAGCCAGAAAGATCTTGGACAAATCCACAATCAAGTTTAAAGCAGAGTAGGGAACTAAGGATGGAATTTACAATACCTCAAGATGGGTACATGCATGGGAGTTCACCCAACAGAGCCTACAGAGGAAGGAGGGAGTCCTTGAACTATATTTATTGACCTCTTCCAGCCTTCCTTTCACAAATCCACACTGTAATATGCATCCATGGCTAATGCGGAAATACCTCATATGTATATGGAGAACAGTATTTCTTGCCTTCTCCGTGAGTAAGGAAAAGAGTGGAGGGAGGGAGAAATTTGGAGCTGAAAATAAAAATAAATTTTTTAAAAGACTTGTGCATATACATGAGATACAAGCTGGGAGGTCAGATGTATTGAGATATCTCTTAGCATGAGGTACTCCATGGTAGCATAGCTCATGGCAACACCTTATCAGAAGCAGCCAGGTGACACAGTGGAGATCTGGAATCTGGAAGATCTGAACTCAAATCCAGCCTTATATACTTTGTAGTTGTGTGACTTAAATCACTTAGCCTCTGTCTCAGTTTCCTTATCTGTAAATGGGGAAACTGTAAGTAATATAATAGCACCTTCACTCTGGAGTTATTGTGATGATAAATGAGATATTGTATTATTAAAAAAATTTTTTTTGGAGGGGAGAAGGCAAGGCAATTGGGTTTAAGTGACTTGCCCAAGGTCACACAGCTAGTTAAGTGTCAACTGTCAGAGGCCAGGTTTGAACTCAGGTTCTCCTGACTTCAGGACCGGTGTTCTATTCACTTTGCTATCTAGTTGCCCTCAAATACTGTATTTATAAAGTACTTTGCAAACTTTAAAATGCTATATAAATGATTGGTGGTGGTGGTCAATCATGTCAGTAATGTCTGACTCTTTGTGACCCCCATCTGAGGTTTTCTTGGAAGAGATACTGGAGTGGTTTGTGATTTCCTCTTCTAGTAAATTTTACAGATGAGGAAACCGAGGCAAACAGGGTTAAGTGACTTGCTCAGGGTCACAAAGCACTAAGAGTATCTGAGGTCAAATTTGAACTCAGGTCTTCCTGACTCCAGGCCTGGCACTCTGTTCACTAGCTGCCCATATAAGTGGTAGCTAGCATTACTATTTATTCCTCTTTTCCTGCCTGAAGTATTCTCTCACAAATACATGTTGAAACAAATGTGGATTGAAAGACATACATGGACATGTGTTGCAAGCTGGGAGGACACACCTTCCCTAAGCATGAGCCCAGGTACTCTGTGGGAGCACAGTGTTAAGTGTCCAAGTCTTGATGGGACACTGGTCACCTCATCCTTCTCTCCTCTAATTTCACCTTTATCCCCAGCAGATCTTGCGAAATCACGTGATGGTACGAGTAGGGGGTGGCTGGGACACACTAGGCCATTACCTGGATAAACATGACCCCTGCCGATGCACCTCTCTCTGTGAGTCTCCTCTGGCCACTGAGGTCACTCCTCTATCTAAGGCCATCCTCTTTGTAATGGATGGAAGGGATAGGGGAGGGGAAGGGAGAGGGTCTCCTGGGACAGGAAGCAGGACTAAGCTCCAAGTTTTGAGGAAGTACTGAAGGCTGATAGCTCCTTTCCCAAGAAGAAGAGAGAATAGTTTCTATGTTAGCTTCTATGTCTCTGGCTGGTTGAGAATCTTGAAGACACACCAGAAGTAGATGGGAAGCTGGCAGAGGGAGTAGTTGAAATGCCAAGAATCACCACCAGGTGGAACCCAAATACTGGGATAAATGTGATGATGGTGCTTAAATCTGGGAGGTCTTTGGGTTTTTACAGTGTGGGAAGTGGGATAGGGAATGGAAGGGAGATGATGGAGTGAGGGAAGGGAAGTTGGGCAATATCAGCAGATGCTGAGCCCTCTCTTAATCCCTCTTTGCTTCCCCACTCCTGGGGGGGATTGTTTTGGCAGCTCATAAGATGGGTAACTCCCAGAAGTCACAGAGTCACCCAGTACAGCATGAGGTGAAAGTCCAAGGGGGTTCTGCACAGCCTCAGCCCATTCTGACCATCAGCCGCTCCCAGAGTCCTCTGCCCCCAGTGGATTGGAAGACATACATACCCCCAGGCCACAAGCTGCGACCTCCCATCTCCTGCTTCCCAAGACTTCACAATAGGTGGGAGGCAGGTGAGGGGTCTCCAGGAGAGACAGCTGCACCTCAGAGGTATGGAGGGGGGACAGGAGATCTCTCTTTCTCTCTTGGCACCCCCATTCTCAGGACTACTCCCTAGTTCTCCCCAGTCTCCCTTTCACCTCCTTCCCATTTCCCTTTACACCCCAATTCTGGACACTTGATTTTTTTTGCCTTTTCCCTGACATCACCCCCTTCTGCTCATCATCATTGAAAGTGAAATGTTAGAACTACAAGAGATTCTTAGAAGTCATTTAATCCAGCTTCCTCAACTTAAAGATGAAGTAGTTGAGTGACTCAAGTTATTAGGGGAGTTAGGCTTAGGTCTCTGACATTTGACCTAGTGCTATTGACCAACATTCAACTAATTCAACTTTCTTTGGAAGAGTCAGAAAGCCAGACCTACCTAGTCCTCTAACTCTTTCCCTTTCCAATGGGGAAAATAATGCAAGTGAGGGGGTGTGAGAGTATGGAGCCTAGAGAAGTGGAAGGAGAGACAACCATCATATTCACATCAAAGGAAGAAGGTGGTTATCCTAAGGGGTGGAGATTAGTCAATTTTTATCCAATGAGCAACAAAACATGCAATCAGAGCTGAATAGATTTTTCCTGGACCTGTTTCACCCAGTGAGCAAGGTAGATAGGGTGAGGGTGCCTCTTTCTCCAGAATAAAAGAAGTCTTTTAGAGGTTGGGGAGAGGTCATCTTCCCCAGAGGCAGGAGGCTGGATGAAGCTATCCCACTAGAATCCTCTGACTCTATTGCAGGAGCCGGGAAAGATCAGCCACTCCAAACCATCGGCAATCACCAGCTGGAGTTGTATCCCCCAAATCCCAGTGCTCACTGACACAAACTAGCCAGGATTTGCAGCGGGTTCCTTTAGGACAACAGAAAAGCAGATGCTCACCTGAGGCCCCCAGGGGAGGGACCCCTACTCACTGGAGCCCCAGAGAGATGGATATCCAAGGAAGCTGGTTCACTGACCCTACTCTTCAGAGGGCTTCAGCCCCTGAGATGACTCCTAAGGAGCCAGTGGGAAGAGTTCTCTCTACCCTATCTGGTTCCTCCAATCTATCCAAGCCCTTTATCCTCAAACAATCCCTTCTTGGTATTGAGAAGCCTTCCCAGGATCAGGCACAAAGAGTCATTGCCTCACAACTTAAGGACCCTGGAATTATTAGATCCTCTTCCCCTAGCAAAGGGGTCACCAAGATCCCCATCTGTTCAGCTCCCAGTTGCCCACTAACACCAGGAAGGAGTCCCTCAGAATCTGGAAATGGTATCCCAGTTCCAACAACAGAAACAGAGAGAGACTCCACGACCATAAGAATCAGAGCTGGAGGAAGAAATACCCCTCAGCCCATAAATGGAAGTCAGTCCCTGGAGGTGAGGTCAAGAGGCCAAGATCAGACACTGGGCACTGTGACAGAAGCTGGAAGACACCATCCCAAGCACCAGCATGGAAGACAAACATTCACCACTCTGCCCATTGACAAAGCCAAGGAACAGGTGCTGTACCAGAACCTGGACGATGAGATCTTGACCAATATCAAGGTGCTAGAGGCCAGAGGGGCCCACCCAGGAGTGATTCCTTGCCCCACAGAGCCCCCAGCAATGCATATTCCTCGAAGTGGTGTATATGTCCCTCCCCCTGGGGCACGATGGCCAATACCTGGGGCTCCTTATGATAGTGTCATTCAAGAACTGGCTCTGGAGCCCCCTGTCCTCCTCAAAGTGGACATGGATGGCTGGGGGATGCCCACCATGCATACTCCTGAGCTAGACACAGGCCAAAGCAAGTGTGACTTAGAAGGAAAGAGGAGCTTGGAAGGGAATGGGACAGGGAGGAAGGCTGGTACAGGGGTCAGAGGCACAAAAGTGAGAAGAACACCAGCTCCAAGAGAGCAGGAAGGCCAGTCCAGGGCTCCACTCCCTGAGACCAATGGCAATGAAGTACCTCAACCCATACCCACGTCAGACTTGGAAAAGTCAAAAGCACCCACCGGGAAAGGCAAGAGGATGTTGAAGAAGCCAGAGAGGATACCATCCATTTATAAGCTAAAGTTGAGACCCAAGATTCGACCTCGTCGAGACCACCGTCCAGAAAAGCAGCCCTCCCGGATTCCCACTCCCCTGGCCTACCGCCAGAGCCGAGCCAGGGTGCCTCCTACCACCTCTAGGTTGAAGGTTCAGCTGGGCAGTGCAAGAGATGGGGGTTCAGTGGACAAGGAAGCGATCTCCCCATTAGAGATCAGCACTGGCCTGTCCACTGAAAGCCTGGAATCACAACCTGCTGGTCGATCCTGGCTCCCACAGGATGATGAGGAGTCTTGGGTCTGAAATGGTATCCAACTTTGGTCACCCTGCTCTGTTTTTTGTTTGGAGTGCTCAGTGTTTGGAGATGGGGGCAGGGAGGGACAAGGGATGATATTGTTGACTTTCAGATTTCTGAACCTCCCACCCCACCCCCAGAAAATGGAAGATTTTCCTTCCTCCACTCTTTGTCCCAAGGTTTGAGCTAAAAAGTCTAAAGTTCAAATAGTGCTTAGTTCTGATGCATTCTGTTGTTCAGAGGACACAAACCCATTTTAGAAGGTGGCGGGGGAAACTTCCAAGCTACTCTATAACCTAGTGTGGCTTCTGCTCCCATCCTCCAACCAGGAGCCATTTCCTGACCCTCTTACCTTTATCTTCAGACCTCTGGATCAAGCCTGAGTCTCCTCTCCTAATTAAATTATTAAAGCTATAGTCTCTTTGAAGCAGGCTAATTCACATGTCCTCTCTCCAAAATTTTGGCTGGTAATCAAGTATAGAGCCATAACTAAGAGGAGGCAAACAGCTTTGTCCCAGGACACGGACATGGGAAGTCACATTTACTTCCTTACTTCTTGGTCTTCTGGAGACAGAGGGTACAACCATCTCCAGTTACCATCTTAGGGTCCTGCCACTATAGCACTGTTGAGGGCCTGCCTCCCCCTTCAACCTTTGAAGAGGCAAGGACAGAGACTCATTTCTACAGTACTTGAAATTTGCCAAAGGCTTTTCTGGATTACAACTTTGTGAAACAAGTAGTTCAATGATTGCTCCTATCACACAGCTGAGCAAACTGAAGTACTAACTTGCCTATGGTGATGTAGCTGGTCTTGGAGTCAGGATTGGTACCTGAGCCTCCTAACTCCAAATTTGGTGCTCCTTAGAGGGCCCCACACTGCAGGAGAGGGGCTCAGGGACCCCACCCAGGAGGTGAATCAACCTGTCAGAACCTTGGAAGGGGAAGAGGGTTAGAGTAAATGGGTAGGTGAACTTCTCTGTCTAAAAAGAATTGAAGGTTCTCAGGACAGTTTGGGATCTAGATTGGTGGACCTGTGGGATGATATTTAAAGAACTCAGATCATAAAATCATTCGGCTTATAAAAAAGGCTATGGTTTGGTCCTACAGCTGAGTCTAGGGAATGGGATAAAGAATAAGAAGAAAAGCACTTGAACTAAACAGGAGAAAGCCAAGTTAGACATCAGATTCTCACTGGATTTAGACCTCAACAAGACTTCAAAGATAATCTAATCCAATGTGAAGAAACCCAAGGCCCAGAGAGGTTAAGTGATTTTCCTGAGATCACACAGCTAGTAAGAAGCTGAGTTGGGATTCAAACCCAGGTCTAAACCCAAGTTCTAAACCTGATGTTCTTTCCTCTCCATAGTACTGCTTTATAATAAGTTCCCTGGAGGAAGAGTAGAATGGGAAGGGACAGACTGGTTTTGAAAACTAGGAGAAAAGACATCCTTCTGGATGCCTTGGGTGAAGTACCTAAGTAGGAGATGTAGTTCAAATAAACTTCTATCCTATGGATCACCTTCTCTTGAAATTATTACTGGCTCATCTATATGACCCTCTTTAAATACACCATCCTTGAATTTCTGTTCATTGGCTGAGCCTAGTTGGCTGGCATTGGCAGCCAGGTGGTCGTCTATTCCTTGGAAAGAGTCTGGGCTCTGTCTCTTCACTCCCTCTGGAAACCTTCAGCCTCCAGGAATGAGCCCCTTCCCTCATCCCCCATTCCCAAGCTGTCCGCGCATCATCCTTCTACCAAAGATAGATCCAACTGACTCCTCAGTACAGAAACAAGGGAAAATGCTCCCTGATTTTTTTTTAATCTGACTTCCCATAACAGCACAAGCTTTACAGACACTTCCAGACCCTATGGTCAGAAACCCTGGAGAGGAGGAACAGAGACTGGGGGAAGGGGATGGGGGGGATCCAAAAATCCAAAGAAGCAAAAGAAGGTGTGGGAGAATCAGTAAGGTGATACATTCGGATAACTTCCACCAAGGGGGTATGTGTGAAGAGGGGAAACCAAAGGCCTTGGTCCCCCTGCCCCCCTTTTCAGAGGACACACACCCATCCAGGGAGGATACATTGGAGCTAGAATGTGACAGGGGCAGCTAAGATATCACTCTTCCTTCCCGTCTCTGGGTCCCCTGAATGAGGGGCAGTGATATAAGGGAAGGAGGAGAGGAGGCACTCTCATTTACCCTCCCAGCCACCTGAAGGGGTGGGGAAGGGGAGCCATCTCCTCTGGTTCAGAGGGAGGCTCAGAAAGGGAGAGCGACTTGTCTCAGATCATACAGCATGTCAAGGACTAGAATCCAGGAGGCCCAGATTGACCAGGGTTAGGGCTATTACAAGTCTCTGTTAACTTTCTAGGGGAGACTGGGGGACCAGCTGGGGAAACAGAATCGCGGACCCCTCCCAATACCCTAGATTCTAATGACAAAGTCACACATGTCCCCAGGGCCCTTCCCCATCTCAACCCCATTTGCAAACCTCACCTTGGACCCAATCTATCTTCCGTCCTGCAAGCTGAGTTCTCAGGCAAAGTCGACTTCGACACCCCTGGAGAAATGCCATCCTACTGTTTTCCCACTGAGCACATATTTGTGGGGTTTCACTTATTACATGGTCTACCCCTTGGGAGGTGAGACAGCATATATATAGGGACGCAGGATGATTTCTCTCTCCCTCTCTCTGTGCCCCCCAGCTCTGAGAGCCAGCATCCTAGCCCTTACATTATTATTAGTGTCATTTTCAATGTTATTATTGTTATTTCTAAAAAACTGACAGTGATGAGCTCCGGTGACAAGAGGTAGAAATCCGGCCAGAGAGTCGGCAAAAATGGGGAGAGGGTTGAGGCCGCAGTGGGGAAAAAGGGCCAGCCAGAGAGAGGAGGGGAGCTCCCAAACAGACCTCCATCCCAAGGGGAGGTTGGGGACAAATCTAGGGAGGGAAGGAGGGATCCCCATGCTTATCTCAATTCCTAGTTTTGCTTGTCTGGGATTGGTAGGAGGAGCTAAGTAATCAGAGAGGCAAAGACAGCAGAGAGAATCTGGGCATATTGAGCCTGTGCCCAGATGTCTGAGGGAGGCCTGCCCTGTTTGCCCTTTCCATCTTGGGGAGGAGAGGAGGACACACTCTACCCCATGGTTTGGCCTCCTGGGGGTGAGCCCAGCCACTCTGGGGAGGTTGTCCCATCCATCATCCATGCCCTGCAGGGGACACAGATGTCCCAATTCTAGAAGGCCAAAGGGATGAAGAAATTGAAGCCATAGGAAACCTGATCTTGTTTTTGCCTTTTTTTTTTTTGGTTCCAAACTGTCTATTAATTAAAAGTAAAATATTCAAACCAAAGATTGATCTGGCTCTGGGGGTTGGAGGGTCAGGGAAGGGAGTACCTGACAGGTACCAGGCCATCAAGTTAAGGCTGGAAGGTAGGTGAGTTGTGTTTCTGGAGGCTGCTGGGTGGGAAAAGTCTACCTGGAGAGGGAAGGGAGGGGGCAGCTTCACATTTGGAGGTTCTGCCCCCTTCCCCTCTCAATGACCTGGGACTGCAACCCCATGACCCTAGTCCCAGGGAGGCCATCCATGTTTCTCTGCCCTTTACCCCCTCTGGTGCTGTGCTGAACAGACCTTTGGGATAACCACACAGATACACACAGACCTGAGGCAGGCAAATGGAAGAAGGAACGTTCAGGGGACTGGGATGGTCAGAAGATAGACATCTACATAGAAGGAGAGAGGGACAGACAGACAGACAGACAGAAATGGAGTGGGAAGGCTTTCAACAGGGATGGATTCTCAAGATGTGACAGCCTTAGGCCAAGGTGGCATGGACTCACCATGGGGTGAGGGTTACCCTCCAACCCTGGACCCCAATCCCAGAGGGCAGCAGAATCTGGGAGGGGGACTGTTTATAGGCTACATGGTGGACTATGGCTGTCCCAGGAAGACAAACGTTAGGGTGGGGAGGGACTAAGGACTGGGAGATCCCATAAAGACTGAATTATGAAATGCTTCCCTTACCCCCCTGAATCGCACCAGGGTAGGACAGAGTAGTTGGGGATGGGGGGAGTGTAAGTGTGTTTGAGTGTCAGGATGGGCGTCAGGCCTGTGCTGGGCTGCAGGTTCAAATCCCCTCCTCATCCCCATCAGCACCCCTTCCAGCTACCTCTGAGGACCCTCCCCCCACCCCCAAAAAGGGCCCCGGCCCTCAGTCCTATATTGACCACTTTGGAGAAGGATAGCCGGGCAAACCAAATGCTCCACCCTGCCACCCTCGGCTGGCTCTGTTCCCCACCTCTGCCGCTGCCTCCTCCAGTGAGGGGCAGCAACCTTGGTGTGACCACCCGCCCTGCCCTCGCTTGAGGGCTAGGGGGGGAGGTCACATGATGGTGCAGCGGTTGCGGCGCAGGGCCCCCTGGAAGCGCAGGGCTGCGTGTACGTGTTTGCAGCGGGCGCAGCCCACACTCTTGAGCAGCTCGCTGAACAGCAGGAGGATGTGCCAGTTGTACTTGGCCGAACACTCTACATAGCCACACTTCCACGTCTTCCGGACCAGGTGCGACACGTTCCAGCGCGGGATGACCCGGCCCCGCTGCAGGTCCCGCTTATTCCCCACGATGATGATGGGCGTCTCTGAGGTGCCGATCACCCTGAGTGACCAGGGTAGAAGACAAGGAGGGTAGGAAAGAGGGAGAGCCCATGGCAGTGGAGAATGGGGAGCAGAGGTAAAGAGGAAGAAGGGCAAGGGGAGAGGAAGAAGGGAAGGGCAAGTAAAACCCGACTTGGCCTAATCATTTTCACCCATATGCCCCCCAACCACTCCTCTAAGGAGTCTCAACCGCAATCGTGGACGACTCTCTCTTTACAAATAAAATAAAGCAACCAGGAGGGTATGGGAATCAGGAGAGGGATTTCATGTGTAACTCTGGTGCCTTCTCCCCTTCCTGTGCAATTTGGAGAGGCTCAGGGGCACCACCAGTCACCCATGGGAAGCCTAGTCCTTTATGTATTGTTCCCAAACTGTCTAGAAATTTTAAAAGAAAAAAGAAAAAACCAGGGCTGGTTGGGCCTGGAGATGAGAAGAAAGGAAAGGAATGAGTGTCAAGGACTAGTTCACCAAGTTAGGACTGAAAGATAAGTTAACTTCGTCCCTGGAAGCCAGTGGTTGGAAGAAATACTCTCAACTCATGTGCCCCACCATGAACCTTGGTACCACTCACCATCCTCCCTGGTACTCATGGGAGAGTATATGGCATTGCTGGAAGAAGTCCTGCTAGGGGGTCCTGCCCTTTATACCTACAGTGGGGGGAGGAGAAGGCTCTGGCTTTACCCTTCAGGGCAATACATTAAAGTGCTAAAGTTACCCCAGGGAATTGTTGGAACCTGGGATGGAAGGATTCAGCATTGTGTATGTGTCTCTCACCTTGTCTCCAGGATCTGCTGGCGGATGGTCTTTACATATTCGAAACTGTCAAAGCAGCAGATGTCGTAAACCAAGATGTAGGCATGGACACTCCGGAGCCCCCTGCAGCAGGCATCTGCCCACTCCTGTAATAGCCCCACACCCCAGGGCCATCGTGAGAGTAGACAGTGAATCTCTTCATTCTCCATCCCTCCTGTTCCCTTTATTTACTGATGAGGATACCTGCCCCTGAGCCAAGCAGGATGGGCCATCACCAAGCTGAGCTTAGGCTATTACTGCTCCTCCCCTGGAAAAGGAAGGCTCTATCCCTGAAGGCACTGTCTTTAGGGAGAGCCTAGACCTGGCCACCTCTGAAGCTGAGACTTGGCAAGGTTAGCAGTGTAGATGCAGTGGAAAGAACCTCTAAAACCTCTTCCCTCCAGTTCTATATTGGTGAGTTTATGGACCCCAAACTGGAAGTCAGGAGACTTGGATTCACAGAATCACAGGATTTAAAGCTGGAAGAGATGTTAGAGATCATCTAGGCTCTGTCTCTCATTTTGCTCAATGATGTTGTTGTTCAGTCATATCCAACTCTCCATGACCTCATTTGGGGTTTTCCTGGCAAAGATACTGGAGCAGTTTGCCATTTCCTTTTCCAGTTCATTTGACAAAACTGAGGCAGACAGGATGAAATGACTTGACCAAGGTCACACAGCTGGTAAATGTCTGAGGCTGGATTTTAACTTATGTCTTTCTGACTCCAGGCTCAGTACTTTATCCACTGTACCACCTACTGCTCCATTACTAAATATTCAAATACTAATGGATACTAATGATCTGTTTTGGTGAGCTCTAGCCCTTCAACAATGCAGACTGAAATCATTCAGTACCTGCCCATCCTATGGGACTTTATCTATGTCCATTCTTCAACAAAAATGATGACTCAAAGTGTTGGAGTCCTTCCTCTATTTCTCTGGACATTAAGAAGTTACCAATGGAGCACTGTATCTATGCATCTCTTGTGTCTTTCCCTCAATATTTGACCTCTTTCGAACCTAAAATTGCTTAGTAACTTTAATTCTTATTCATATTTGAAGTCCCAAAGTATATATATACATATATTGCAGCCTGATCAGCCCCACCATCCTTCACTTTACCAGTGGGAAAGTTTGAAGATCTAGAGAAAGTAAATGACTTGCCTGTTGTCATACAAATAGTATATGGAAGAGTAGAGATTTGAGCTCAGATCTGATTCCAAGTCCATTGCTCTCTCCAAACACAAACCCTCTCATTTTCTTGTCCCAGTTCTGCTGCTGTGTGAGCTTGGACAAATCACTTTCCTCTGCAGCCTCAGTTTCCTCCTCTGCAAAATTAGGGAGCTGGACTGGATGATCCATAACTTCCATTCCAGTCTTTATGTATTAATAATAAATCACTTTCTAGCAAAGTTCCATGACTTCCCTTTCCAAAAGCACAGTGAGAGTCACCTGCTGTCCATGGTCCTGAAATCAAGTTTTCCCAGCCCAAGATCCAGAATCCCACTACATCATTCCTAATATTGACCCTGGTGCTTCAGATTTCAACCTATGGCCCTGGGGCATTGATAGAGATGATAGATATACCGTCATACGGGGCGGAGGGGGGAGGGTGACAAGGCAGCAGAGAGAAATGCTAAAGCTGGATGAATTCTAGAATGCTGTAGAGGGATAAAGTAGGTATAAGGAGGACCCTGGGATAACCCCTGGGGATTAAAGCTTAAGGAGACTTACCTAGGGGAAAGATTAATGGGTTGATACACTAAAATGAATGGGTCCCTGTAAAAGGTTGATTGGATTGAACAGCAAATCCGTTAATAGATTAATTAACTAATTACCCAGCAAAGGCAGATGGATTTGCTGTAGTTTGGTGGATCCCCTTGGGAAGGGGATAAGCTCATTGCAGAAGGTCTTACTTACAAGATGGGGTTATGAAACAAAAAACAAGTCTCTGAGCTTCTCCTTAAAGGGATCATGCGTACCACAGGCCACTGGTGTGTAGGGGGAAGTGGGGACACCTCTCCTGATCACTTTCTATGAAATTAGCCAGAGATTGGCGTGAGAAAAGTAGAAAAGACAAAGGACTATCTTGAAGTTTCTTCATCTCAATTAAGGAAAGGACAAAGGTTTAATTTGCATTGACTGGACTTTGCATTGATGGGGCTTTCAGAAAAATACACCCAATTTGAAATCACGGTAAGATGTGAAGTACCTGTTTCAGGACAAATCTAAACCTTTGGATAGCTGCTCACTCTTTCTAAGCTGGATTAAGTTTCAGTAACACTGAAGAGTTTCAGGGGTGTGGGAGGGTGGCAAAATGGAATGTATGTAATGACCTCAACAAAGTTCAGCCTGGGGAGCCAGCCACCCTTTTATGGGGGTTTATCCCCATCCCAATCCTGCTGAAGCAAAAAGAAACCTGAGGGAGAAGGGATACCAGATACTCATTCACCATAAATATAATCAGAGATTTCAAGCCGGAAGGGATGTTGGGTGCCATGTATTTCTCTTTCTACCCCTGAAGGTCATAGTGGGGTTCCAGACCCTGTTCTCTGATGCCAAATCCAATATTCTTTCCATTGCTCCCTGATACCTCACCAACTCTCTTTGCTCTCCCTCTCTGGGAGAGAAAGCAGCAGCCTGCCTTCCAGGGTGACAGCCCCACCTCTCCCTTGACTCTAGCTGCCTCTCTTGTGGGGGCCTTCCAGGCTTATTCCCCCCCACACACACATCTCCCCAGGGGTGCCTCAGGGGAGAAAAGGAGGAGAAAAACTTCTGTAGCTTCCTGATTGGCTAGGCTCTTCCCTCACACCTCCCCCTTCCAGTGGAAACTAAAGTGGGGGGAATAAAAGAGGAGATGAAAATCCCCAAGGAAGTTGATTTTCTCCAAGCCAGATCCCTCTAGGTGCCTCAAGTATTTCTTTAAAGATTGCTCTGGGGTTGTATTAGTATAGTGATGATGATATTGGAGTGGGAGGCAAGTAGACAATCCATGCTGGGCTTTGGGACCACTTACAGATCTGCAAGGGAGACACCCTGGATTTCCCTATCTTTGTCACTGATTCCATTAGTTCTTTGGGACTGTCATTAAGTTGTCTAACCTCCCTGGGTTCCCTACCTGTAGGAAGGAAGCAACTGGGAGAAGATTAAGGCCCCATCTTGGGAAATTCAGATAGATAACAATCTAGAGAAGAACTCAAAGGACATTAGCCCAACTGCATTTTACAGATGATGAAAGTAAGGCCCAGGAAGTTTAAATGGCCTGCCCAATGTTCACAGGTACTGTCAGTGGTGAGATTTGAACCCAGGTGCTTAGACTCTAAGGCCACAGTCCCTTTTCACTTTACCACATTGCCTTTCAAAATAGATATTACTATCATTGGTGTAGACCTCCCTTGGTAGGGCTGCTCCGATAGAGGAAGAAGCAGGTTTTAAACAGGAGAGAGAGACAGAGACAGAGAGAGATCTGGTAAACCAGAACTCTAGAATGGAGTGGAATTTTGATGGTGTATCTATGCCTCAGTTTCTTCTTAAAGGCTACTTCTCAACTAGCCTCTAATCCTCTCCTGTTTTGAAGAGAGGTAGCAAAGGACATCTCCCCGAAGTCCAAAAATGAGGAAAAGATCATTTTCCCACTTGAGCAGCAAGATAGTAAGAGGGATCAAAAACCAGAGTAAGAGCAAGCTGGTCATTCTGCCTACAGATACAGCCTTCTTCAACCTCAAGGAGTGGGCTAAAAGTTTTTGTTTATACACTCCTTATTTCAGGAGCTGACCACCACCATTCTTCACATTCTGCCCTGGTTGAAACTCTTTATCTGCTCTGTCTTATGTCCTTGGCACTGGCAACCTGGTTGATGGAAATGCAGAGATAATGGTGATTATGAGGCCAGCATGGCTGCCATAAGCCCTGGCTACTGACTTGAGTGGATGGAATGAGTTCTGGGTAACACTGTCTTTGTTTCCCTATCCCAGCCTCTGCAGTTTTCGTCAGAGAGGTTGCTACCACAAGCCAGTCCTTCAGTCCTCTGCATGCCAGGTGACCCCACTGTGTCTTCATATTTTTCTCCAATCACCTCTAGAAACTGTCTGCAGAGTTGTAAGATTTCCCTAATGAACAAGCCTGCCCCATGGCTCTGTCCCAATACTAATAATAGCTTACATATTATATAAAGGTCTACTTTCACATTCATTATCTCCCTTCCTGTGGGATGTCGGTTGGGACAGGTATAACTTGTCCCAGGAGGGGTGGGGGAAATAGCAGAAAATGAGGGACTGGGGAGAAATCTAGACTCAAAACCCTGGAGGATGTTGTCACCAGAAGCCAGGGCTATGAAGTGAGGATTCCCTAACATCATTCACAGTGGAGTCCAAGAGAGTGGGAAAGTGTCGGCGGGGGCGGGGGGGGGTAGGGGGTAAAGAGAAAAAGGACAGGGGTGGCTAGGTGGTGCAGTGAATAGTGCACCAGCCCTGGAGTCAGGAGGACCTGAGTTCAAATCCAGCCTCAGACACAACGCAAAACTAGCCATGTGACCTTGGGCAAGTCATCACTTAACCCCAATTGCCCTACCTTCCCCCCTCCAAAAAGCAAAAAGAAAAATCTAAAAAAGAGAGAGAAAGGACTAGGAAAATTGGATCAGGGTGGAGAGAGCACTGGATTTAAAGTTAAATGATGGGTTTGAATCCAGATTCCCCTACCACTAACCACAGTCAGCTTACTCTTATTCTGGGTCTCCTGACCATTCTTATTGCCCTGCTGCTCAAGTTGGAAAATGAGACTCTAAGCTTTTTCCCATTTTCTCAACCTTGAAAAAATATTCATTGCTTCCTCTCTTCAAAAACAAGAGAGGATTAGAAGCTGGTCAGGAATTATCCTTTAAAAAGAAACTGAGGCATAGATGCACCATCAAAGTTGTATAGCCAAAATAAAATTCTAGACTTCAGGTTTCCGAGGCTCACCTATTATTAACCTTCTCCTATGTACCATCAAATGAGGTAATAGGCAAGCATGTAAAATACACAATGTTCATATGTATTTATACATATGTGTACATATACAAGCTACTATTTATAAATACGTATAAATTGCTTTGCAAACCTTAAGTCACTGTAGAAATTATACTATTACAGAGGCAAGTCCCAGCTCAAATCTCATCTTCTGAAGAAAGCTTTTCCTGATCCCCCTTAATTCTAATGCCTTCCTTCTGTGGCTTATTTCCCATTTATCCTGTACATAGCTCATTTGTAAATAATATGTACTTATTTCTTTCTCATCAGACTGTGGATTTTTTAAGAGCACCGACTGTCTTTTATCTTTCTTTGTATCCCCAGCACTTAGTGCCTGGTGCATACATAGTAGGCACTTAATAAATGTAGACTGACTGATTACTTGGGTTTAAGTCTTACCACTGACTTTTTGACCCTGGGCAAGTCACAAACCCTTAGTGTCAGGCAACTCTGTAAGACATAAGCTACAGAGAAGGTGAGGACCAGCATGGGGAGAGGGAGTTAGTTCCCTGTGTCAATGAAATTATAGGTCCAGTTCCTATCCTTATTACTATTAGCTTAACTCGGTCAACTCACACTAAGTCTGTAAAATGAGGAGGGTGGACAAGAAAAGGCATTGTGGTGTAGTGATGAAAAATGTTAGTATTGGATGGAGTCTGAGACCTGAGTTCAAATCCTGTTCCATTTACTACTTACGCAATTTGGAGTAAGTAATTAATAATAGTTGCCCTTTACAAATCCTATCCAGTGCACACAATACCCCCCCCCCCCCCGGACTTAAAAGGGGATTTAGACTAAAGAAAAAATGGTTTTGCTCAGCTCCTAACATGCAGTCTGGGGATTAGAACCCCAATTTTGGCGGATTCTAATGAAAGCAGTCTACGCAGATATGGTAGGAGTCAAGTACAATAGAAGGTGGAGTTCAAATGCTGCCCCTCCCCAACAGACAAACTAACCACTCTCGCTCCCCACCTGCAGCGTGTTGACAGGGAAGGCGCTGATGGGCGGGAAGTCTAGGATCTGGAGGTCGTGCACGTGGCCGTTCATGACGACGGCAGGCAGGTACAGGCGGCGGGCGGTGGTGGGCACACAGACCTCGCTGAATTCGTTGTAAAGGAACTGGCGTACGATGGCGCTTTTGCCCACGCCTCGCGCCCCCAGCACGGCCACCCGATAGGTGGAGACCATGCCTCCGGCCCCGCTCCGCCTCCGCGTCCTCGCCGCTGCCTCCGGAGGACCCCCCGGGCTGCATATTCCAGGGGCTGGGGGCTCAGCCACCGTCAGCACCGACCATTGCTGTCCCTGCCGGCCTCTGCTCCACGGCTTCCGGCAGGCCTGCGGAGGAAAGAGATCTGGCTTAGATGTGTCCTGGTTATTCAGTCTTGTCTGACTCTTCGTGACCCCATTTGGGGTTCTCTTGGATGCCGGAGTGGTTTGCCAGTTTCTTCTCCAGCTCATTTTACAGATTGAGGAAACGGAGGCAAACAGGGTGAAGTGACTTGCCCAGGATCACACAGCTAGTGTCTGAGGCTGGATTTGAACTCAGTGCTTCCTAACTCCACGCCCCACCCTCTGCAACCTAGCTGCCCCTGTGTCCTGGTAGATTTCCTATCTTCTCTATTCTGGGCAGTTTAAATAAAACTCCCATTCCTTCCCTCTCCTTACTCTAGGCTTTAGTCAAGATAACTAGGGAAAACCTTAGGTCAACTCCACTCAGGTCTTCCACATGTATCTGCATGGCTACATCTGTTTCTATGTTTGGTGGTACCTAGCTAGTGCAAGCACAGCAGTTATCTTCTAAGCCCATACTAGATGTCCCCTTAGAGAGGATCCCTGAGAGTCAGTTCGAGTCTGCAGGGTATCCTGATTACTATGTGTGTTCTCAGTGGGTGCCTATTCTCTCCATGTACACATGGGTGCTTCAAACCTCATCCCACTCAAGTTGGAGGGGCCAACCAGCTGTTAAAACCTGCCCACATCATTCTCATCCTCCAGAACAATTCCACATGGTTCCTCCAGACCCAGACACTCAAGGGCACTACAGCTTGGCCAGCAAGCAGCTTCTGTTAGGTTAATTACATAACAAACCCTCCCTAGGACTGAAGGAAATCCTGTGAAAGGAGTGAATTGCTGTAGCTGCAGAGGCGGCAACAAGGGCCCTGGTTGCTGGTTTTTGCCACCATCTGCAGCACAAGCACAGGACCTGAAGCTTGGAAGGGAGACACTCAGCCTGTCCCAGGACTGCCTATTCTTGGTTGGTTTCGAGATAGGCCCTGCCTGTCTTTGTGCCTTGATTACTAAGTCCCCAAACCACACTGTCACATCAGAAATGCAGGCATTCTCTTGGGGGCAGGGAAGGAAAGAGCCACTACAGCAGGACAACAGTATTAGGCTGGGGGAAGAGGGGGAAAGAAGTCCCTAGGCCTTGGAATCCCAGGGAGCCCAGGTCTGATCTAGCCACAGTGCCTTGCCTCTCACTGCCATCACTATGTTGGACCCTGCTGTAGTGTGGGGAAGGCCATGGAGTAATCCCACCACCCACCAATGCCATGCATTTCTCCAAATACTTCGATCCCAGCCCCCAGAAAGGGTGATGGGGGAGAAGACCGAAGTCTGAAAAAACAGGACTGAGACCTCTGTAAGCTCTCCCAAGGCCTGTGAACTGCAATCAGCCCTGGAAAAAAGAAAGGAACTGACTGAGGGGCTAGCATCTTGTTTCCTGAAGACCCATAGCCTGGACACCTAAGGAAGGTGAGGGCTAGACAGGGTGTGCCTCAGTCCGGCTATGCACGTTTGGAGGTAGGTAAACCTTGGCAGAGGTACTCACATGCCCCTGTCCTGGCCTCAAGCCCAGGCACGAGGGAGCCAGGTTCTACTTCATATAGGCGGTAGGTAGCCCAGGCATGGAGGAGTCCTTAGTTGCATCCTCTACCTCTACCCCTACCTCCCTAGAGCGACATTCCTCATCACCTTTCTCAGGGCGATCAGTTTCTCTGCTTTTGCTTCTCTACATCCCACAGACTCTCACCCCCTCCCGCCCCCATCTCTCTTCCCCTCCACCCCAAACACCAGCCCTCTCACATGGTCCCAGAGCACAGTTCCCCCAGCTCAACGCCGCCGGCCCCCGCCTCCCCTGGCCCAGCGCCCTTGGCCTTCTCCACCCCCTATGCCGACCCCCCACCCCATCACTGCTGGCTCACACCTGGTGCGCCCCCACCCATAACGGCATCCTCTCCCCCGCCCTCACCTCCACCCCCGGCCAACTCGGCCGCTTACCCGGGGCCGTCTTAGATGCCCCCAGCCCCGTTGGGCCCGGGGCCGGGGTTCCCCCTGTATCCGGCGCTGTCCCCTCCCCGGCTCCCCAGCCTGGGGGGCAGGGGGGGTGGGACGCCCCCTATCTGCTGAAATAGGGAGGGGGAAAGGATGGGGGAAAGGAGATGAGACGGAAGGTTTTGAGATTGGAGGGGTTGTTTTGGGGGGGGGTTTTGTTTTTTGTTTTTTAAATCTCCTGCCCCTTCTCTCCCTCCGGAGCCCGCGTTGCTCTCAGTGGAGGGAGGGAGGAGAGCGGGGGCCGGGCAGGAAGGTTGGGGGGGGGGAAACCCTGATCTGGGATTCCGCTGGGTCCCTGAGTCTGACACATTCACTCATTCAACCTTTTTTTCCCTTGGTCCTTTCTCGGGGGATCTTTTTCCCAAGTCCCCTCCCCATTCCTACTCCTTCCCTCCTTCCAGTGGGCATTTTTAAGTATAACCGTAAGACCTCCTGCCTCCACACACATAGACTTCTAAGGACCGGGGGTGGGGCAATTCCAATGGGCTCTAGGATCAGGTCAGCCCAAGTCTGGGAGAGGTGTAGGAGGGGGTAAAGGAGGAGAGTAGCACTAAGGATGAGTTGGCTTTTTTAAGCCTTACTTCTGGCTTTCCTCTGTCCGAGCGGTCAGCAAGTATCGACTGTACTTAATACTATCCTGGTCCCTAGGTCTAGGTTTTCTACCATGGTCAGCACCCCGCCCGGAGTGTTGGGGTGAGGCGAGGTAACTTTGTTCCGTTTGTGATGAGGGGGAGACTAAGGAGGGAGACCCGCCTTCGAACAGCTGTGAGCGGATTTCTCTCTTCCCTCCCCCCCGCCCCCGCCCCCCCCCCCCAGTCTACAGTTTTACCTCCCGGAACAAGCCTGAGTATGTCTGGCACGCGCTGAGTTTGGGGACTCGAGACAACAAAGCATCCAATGTATCACGCTGACCTGCCCCGCTTTTCCCCCTTTGTATTCATTTTCTGAGTAAGGGTAGAGGAAGGAGAGGGGAACAAGGAGACCAAAAGTCCAATTCTACGTTTTCCTTTTTTGGCTCTGAGTCCTGGGCTCGGGATCTCTCTTTTGTAACCCGTGGGTTCACGTTCATACCTTTCCAGGGAAAACTAAGCTTCCCCCCTACCCCCACCCCCTTAGAAGTGTGCAACATTCAGAACAGAACGTTTTCCTCTTCCTTCCAGCTGGGCTCTTTTTGGCAACAAACCCAACCCAGACAGAAAGGAGGGGAAGGCTGGATGGCAGCCAGGGGCAAGGTACAGAGCTGATATAGTATGTATACATTGCTCAGTTACTAGGCCAGGTTGGGGATAAGTGGACTTATGTTATAACACGTATTGGGAAAACTTTGGATTGGATTGAACAAAGCCCCACCTATGGCATCCTCTGGAGCCTTAACCTGTCTTCATTCCACTCTGCCATATGTATTCCCTATTGCTACAGCCCTATTTCAGCCTGAACAGAGGTTGGCTGAAAATTTTAAAGTCACCTCTTTGAATATACACAAACATGCAATTGGATCTCCTGGGTTGGTGAGGACTAGAAATGCCTGCTGCAGGGGGCTGGAACCTGTGAATCCACCTGCACTGTTAACAGCCCAGTTTCTTCCAGTGGGAGATAATAGAGAAAAGGGCCAAAGTCCTTGGCTCCTGCCTGTTTCTTAAACAATAGTAAAATATCCTGGACACCCATTTGGATTTGGAAGCTGCTTGACCAGAAGGGAAGGGGAAGGGTCAGAGGCATCTGAACTCAGGAATATAGGATGGGTGGAGTTTCCAGAGTCAGACTCTTCTTAGCCCACCCAGAAGCATCTAGGTGGTACAGTGGTTAGAGCTCTGGGCTTAGGATCAGGAAGTCCTGAGTTCAAATTTGAAACTACACTTGTTAGTTGTGCCACCATAGACAAGTCATTTAGCTTCTTTGCCTGGTTTCCTCAACTGTAAAACAGGAATAATAATATTTATTACCTATTTCCTAGGGGTATTTTGAGGATCAAATGAGTTATTTGTGTAAAAAAAAAGTGCTTAGCACTGCGCCAAACACACATATTAGGTGGTACATAAGTGTCCCTTTCTCACCCAACTCAAGACCAAAAGTCTGATGGCCTTGAAAAGTTGCCCTCACCTAGGGATTCTCAAGCATCTTTTGTCATGAACCCTTTTATTAGTTTGGTAAAAAACAAACAAACAAACATATGGGCCATTTCTTAGTATATACTTTTTAAAAATTCCAAATTGAAAGAAATTATTTTTAAAAAATTTAGGGATTGACTGGTGAAAATAAAGGTGCAATTTTTTTTCCCAACCAAATTCTCAGACCTCTGAAGTCTATGCATGGACCCCTTATAGGTTGGTAGACCTCAAGTTAAGAACCATTACTCTAATGTCAAGAAGGTTCCTAGGATTTCGACCTGAAAGTACTCTTGAAGATCATGCAGCAGCACACTCTTACCCCCACGATACTGCAGATACGGATCCAAGGAACAAAGAAGCAAAGAGATTTTCTCAAGGTCGTTCAGGTCATGAGTAGCAGGGCCAAAATGTGAATCTAGGCCTTCTGACTTGAACATTCTTCCACTACACTATCATTACTTAATAAAACCCCTCAACCCCCATTTCCAGCCTAGAATCTCCTCCCTTTGTTGGCAGCCTTAGGGATGGCAGGTCGTAAACTAAATGAGAAAATGAGAAGAGTTTGAAGCCAACTCAAAAACTTTTCAAGAAACACCCTTGCAGCTAATATTATTGTCTGGGGGTTGGTTGGGATTCTAGGATTAGCGTTCAGGAGCTAGAAATGGGTAACAACGGGGGAGGTGTTAGCTTTTCCGAGTACCACACCAGGTATTAAAATAAACAGGCTCTTGCCTGCTGGAGCTGGGGGTGGTGGGGAAAAAGAAATCTGGGCCCCTCAATGAAGCCAGAAAAAGCAATCATGGAGAAGCTGGGGTGGGACTCCTTGGCAGTTCTCCTGCCTGTTCACCTTTGATCTCGGGACTTCCAAGATTACCATTCCGGTAACAAGGGGTGAAAAGCAACTGTTACCTTGAAGAGTGGGTGCCTGCCCAGCTCTAGACTTGCTTCCTGAGACAAGCAACTTTTAATTTCCTACACATGGCAAAGGGGATTGGGGTAGGCTGACTTCTACCAGTTTTCCCCTTAAGTGGAAGAGAAGAAAGTAAGCCAATAGATGAGAATGTTTTCCCAAATATTTCAAGAACTACTCATTTTTTAATAGCAGACCAATACCCTGTCCCATGCACAGTCTGAGCCGGAGGTCACGTGGATGAGTTCTCCAGTTTGATCTCATCTTTAAAGCACTGGTCCAGAGAACACTACAGAGAAGCAGACAGACTTTCTAGTTCTCTTTGCCATCTCCACCAACACAACCAGAAAAGCTGCTACATATCTAGGGACCAAAGTCATGGATTCTTATCTTCCAGATTATCACCACAATCTTCTGCATGGTAGCCTTCATTTACATCGAGTTCTTCACCCTTTTTTGTGTCATGAATGCTGTTAATTTGTCTGGTAAAACCTATGGACCCTTTCTCAGAATGTTTTTAAAATGCATAAGTATATATTATTACAAAGGAAACGAGTTATATTGAAGTATACTTTCAAATTAATTTTTTTTAAACAATAGACTTTAGCTTAAGAACTCCTGATTTACAGGGAATTTGAATGGATATTTCCCCAGAGAACAGGGAATATAAACACAATGGGTACAGAGGTTAGATTAGCTAATCCAAAGGTTATTTTCTCTGAAATTTTATCCTGAGTCGCCCAATCAGATGCTAGGCTTGCCAACTGGCATTTCCATATAATCTGAAATAAGGTAGGGGTTAAGGTCTAATTTATGAGGTGTGTTAGTATGACCTACTTCAAAACCTGAAAAATCAGTGGGATGCACAGGAAGGCAGGAAGATGAAGCTCTGATTCGGGGCAGAGCAACAGAAGGCCCCTCGAGTGGCAGTGGTTCCAGCCCCTAAGGCTCTCTCCACCCTCTGCTTCCCTGGCTGCCTGCCTTGGAGCAGGAAAGAAGCAGCTGCCCTTGGAGCAATCTGGGTGTCTTGGGGGCTGGGGGAAGTTGGGTTGAGACTGGTGAGGAATAAGAACAGAGGAGGCTGATCAGGTAGGTATGGCCTTATCCCTTAACTGCTCACTGCTTTGTGGGTGTATGCAGCTGGGGTGGGTGGTCCGGAGTGCGGGGAGTGGTAGTGGTTCACAAGGGCCGCCAGGAAATGTCTTCACAAACCTGTGAATTCTCATCACTCCAATTTCAGATACCATGTCTGAGCAACAGCTGAAACCCAGGGTCAGGGCCTAACAGGGCAGAGAATAAGGATGTCAATGACCTTTCCAGGTTGGGCTCGGATCGTTTCTCTGCTTAGCTGTGTTTTCTGCAAGTGCTTCAGCTCAGGGAACAAAGCATACACCATACTTTTTTATTTTTTGTAAATGAGTTTATTGACAAGGACACCAGGTCAAGAGCCCTGCCCCTCCCCCCCCCAAGAGATTCCAACAGGGGATTAACAGAATGACAAGCATTCACAGGGTGGTATATTCATCCTCATTCCCAACCCCCACCCCGCCACCTGTTTCCACAGTTTCAAACTTTACATAACAGACACATATAAAGTCCAGGCCCAGGAGGGGAGACACTTGGAAGGAACCTCTGGACAGCAAAATAATTCTGGGTGGTTTTTTTTTTCCCTTTATCCCCAGCATTCATGCCAGACACACACACACACACACACACACACACACACACACACACACACACACACTCAGTTAAGTTGGGCATGGTCCAAAAGCAATAAAAGGAAAGAGTGTAGAGCTGGTTAATATCTGTTTCCCTCTGAAAGAGAGTTGGAGAGATTGTGCTCCATGTGTAAGGATGTGTAAAGGTACCATCGTGACCAACTTTTCCAAAAGACCAAGATGTCCCAGACTGGCTCACTCCACTTGGCCAAGTGAGGACAATCCCTACCCCATGATGGACGGTGACTGGAAATTATTCTGGCCTTCCCATTTTAGGGCAGAGGCACACATCCTTACATAAAGCCAACTGTCCCAACCCCTTCTCCTAAACATTTCCTCATTCTCCCAGGGCATTTCTCGGCAGAGATGCTGAATCACTGAGGAAGAAGCTCTCCACTCTGGCCTTCCATGTTACACCAAGAAAGCCAATTTAGCAGACCTCATGGTCCTTCTTCTCCTTTTCTTCTGACATACATGCAGACAACTGGGCTAATGCTCCCTCTTCTTTGCACCCCTTTCACAACCACTGGCAGACACCAGCTGGTGCCACGTGCCAGGAGGTATACTCTCTGACTTCTTGCTTAGGTTCTCACAAGGCCTTAAAGCTTGTTTGAGGAGAGCCACTCCTAGACCTACAAATGGTCTCAGCCAGGCACACTTCACACAGTGCAGAATCCTGGCCATTGGGATGCCTGCGGCACACACCGGGATGATGGGGGGCCTCCTACTTCCTGTCTGGTCACTAAAGCCAAGCTTGTTTTATCAACCACCTGGGCCATCTGGTGGGTCTCTTTCCCCATTTTCTGGAAACAAAAATGTCCTCTAGAGCACTCTTGACAATGGGTTCTCTATGGACTCTGTCCATTGCTTGGGATTGGTGGGAATCTCCAGAATTTGAGAGCTGACAGGGTGAGGCAGAGAGAGTAGTGGGACCAGTGGTCTTCAGTCTTAAAGTATCTGAGGTCTACTCAGGAGAATCTAAGCAAGAGCAACCCTTTCCTCAGCCTCATATAGGGCCCTGGAGCTCAGGAAATACCAGCCAGGGTTGGAGGTGGCCAGTGGCACCCAAAGATCCAGGTTGATGTTGTAGGGATTAATTGCAAAATGGCCATGCCAGAGCAAGCCCCCAGAGGAGAAAATAATAAAACAAAGTTGCTGTTTCAGATGTGGTAGCATTCTTCAAAATACATGTCCGACCACAAAGGAGGGGCTGGGGGAGCTCCTGGGACACTGTGTGGTGATAAAAACTGACAACCCCTTCCAAGCTAATCTTAACCGTCCACAGAAATTAGGTGCTGAAGGTGAGCAGCACAATGGATCTGTGGCAGTTCCAACCTACGTCATCACTGAGCCAAGCCTGCTGGGCCCAGGGCCTGTGGGAATGGGGGATACTTCCTTGATGGAATCTGTATTTTACAGCATGCTCCTTCATGTGACTGGTGGGCACTGGGAAAGCTGCTGGACTGAAGGGGGTGCTAAGATCAGCAGGGAGAACACAGACAGGCACAGAGGACAAGACATACAAGGCAGGGGAAGAGGTGAAAGGCAGTGGGATGGCGTGCAAAGAAGGGGGCCAGAAGGTCCAAATTTCAGTCCTAGCCTGGAACCACAGGGAAGCCCTTTCTTATCTGGGTCTCAGCTTCTGCAACTATAAGATCAAAGTGACCATCCAGGTTCCACCTCATCTAACAGGAGAATTTCAGGGAGTGGGACCCATGTGGGAATAGGCCCTGAGCCTCTACCACACCCATCTGGCCAGGGGCAGAGCAGAGAGCCTCTCATTCTTTTCACTCAACGACCCCCAGGGCTGACAGCTGTATTTCTGTCTCTCTCAGTTGCAAAATTGGGGACCTCCTCCAATCTCCAGCACCCTGGAATCACCATGTAAAGGAGACTGGTTTGTCCAAAAGTGGAGCAATTTGGGGAAAACAAAATCAGGGAAAGCACACTGCCTGAAGGAGAGAGGGAAAGGAAAAAAAAATCTCTGGAAATTCAATTAACTGGGGATGAAGTTTCTTCTCCTGAAAACATGCTTTGCAGAGAGAATGGTAGCTCTGACTTAGCATCTACCCTTCCCTGAGCTTTGCTCAATTACCAAGGGGCAGTTGCTTTTTGCCAACTTGTTACGCTAACAAAAAAAATTTCAATATGTATAAAAAAATACAAAACAATAAAGTGCAATTCATGATTCAACAATACTTTTCCTTGCTTTAATAAACAGGTTTTTTCCCTTTTTTTTTTTGATTTTCGAAATGAGTTTTCAATTACAAAATAACAAACTAGGCCCTAAAGCAGGTTTAGAAAATGCTAGTCATTGGCACAGGGTGGAGAAGCTTACAGATGACAGAGGCAGGGATGGGGCAGAGCAGGGCTTAACAGACTTTTGTGGGCAGGTAAAACTATCCAGAGGGTTGTGTCCTAACTTTAGCACACATTAGTACACTAGTCACTACCTTGGTGGGTCAGGGTGGTTTGGACTCAAGAGTCTATACATCAACACAATTGCTTCCAGTTAAAGAGTTCTTGGTTCACACAGATGGCAGGGGCCGTAGGGCGCCTCCACTTTTTAGTCTTTTAGTTTTTCAAGATTCCATCGTAGACCTGGTAGATGTACTGGGAGACTTCGGGAGCTCGACACTTCAGAGACAGCTGTTGAAGAAGTCAAGAGAAGGAAGATTAATTAGCATAGAGGCTGGTGATAACCTAAAGGGAGTTGTCACCATGTCTTACAGGGGCAACATGCCTCACTGCAGTCTCAGAACAATGAGACTGTTCATAAGTCAGTCTGGATGTTGGAATTTTGTCTTGATTTATATGGTAGCAATATGACCATACCATAAACCTTGGGTGGTATGGTGGAAAGCACAATGGCCCTAGAGTCAGAGGACTGGGTTCAAAAGCCAAGTGGGACACTTATGACCAATCAGGACCATCTGTAAATGAGGATTCTATGTAGCCTGAGTTGTGTTGTGATTCTATCCAGAGTCTATGATAAACCTCTTTAGTCAGGATGGAATCAGTGTGATAGAAATGACAACAAGTTAGAAAATGAAGTACTAATAACTTACTAAGGGATTAAAACAGAAAAACAGGGCATGACGTACAACAGAATGTACCACCTCGGAAAGGGCGGGCTGAGACATGGCCACATAACCACTAACAGAGAGAGAAACATTCTGTTCTTCTCTTTCACAAGGTTGCTGCATGAGCTCCAAAGAATCTTTTTCTAAATCTTATTTTTTTATCGATATATATTGTTTTAAATCCCCTTCATTTCTGAACTCACCCTGAAGTTAGCCACTCCTGGTAACAAAGACTTAAAGAGGGAAAAAAGAAAGCAAACAGTTCACTAAAACTACACATCAAAGTGAGCATGTAGGTCATAGCATGTCTATGTAATATTATACCTTCTGCAATGAGGGGTGTGAAGGCACATTCTCATCTCTTGGGTACCAGATTTATTCATTCTAATTAGCATTCAACTGTCATTTCTGTTCCTGTTTACATGACATGGCAGCCTCATTGTATAGACTTTTCCTCATTCTGTTGACTTCACTTTGGAATCAATCACTCATAGAAGTCTCCCCAGGATTCTTCATCCTTGTCACAGATTATGGCACAGCACTATTCCCTTACATTCATGTACTCACAACTGGTTTAGCCATTTCCCAAACAATGGGCATCTATGTTTCCAGTTCTTTGTTACTACAAAAAAAATAAAGATGCTGGGAAACTGGTTTCTGTGTTAACTGTCACCTTTAACTTCCTGGGGCTCGTGCCCAGCAGGGACAGAGACCTGTGGAGATGGACACTAAGCTGACTCTTTTAAGTCTAATTACAATCTTCCAGAACGATCAGACCAGCATCACCGAGAGGGAGTGGTGTGCCAGTCTTTCTGCAGCCCTGCCAACACTATCCTCAGCTCTTGCTATCTTTGCCAATTTACTGGGTATGAGGTGAAACAGTGTGATTCTGATCTACATTTCTCTTATTTATTAGTGATGTGAAGCATTTTTTCCCATGGTTGTTAACAGTTTGCAATTTTTCTGAGAATTTGCCTTAAGACCCTCGGTCTAACACCTTTGTGTTACTTTACTAAGCGGTAGATCTTGGATGGCAAATCCTTATCAAAATTGCCACGCAGTGGTTTTCCCAATTGATGCTGTCCCTCCTAACTGTGACATTCATGCAAAAGTGTTTCCACTTTCTATGGCCTCTTTCAGTCACTGCTAAGTTACTGCAAAATTGTAAATATGTAACAGTTAGAAGTTTTTCAGCAGAAAGGTATTATTTAAGTCTAGGGTATTATAAATTTACTGAATAGGAGAAAAACAGCAATTAAGAAGGGACAATAATGGCTTAGGAAGACTGATTTGCTTAGAATCAAAGCTTCAATGTTGAAAAGAACAGTCATCCAAGTCCACCTAGGAATCTCTTCTGTAACACCCTGACAGAAGGTTATCCAGTGTCTGCCTGAATACTTCTAGAGATGGGTAGCTTACCACTTTAAATGGGAGTCAGCTATGCTAGAGAGCTCTGAAAGTTCTTTATATTGAACCAAAAGATGCTTCCCTGTAATTTCTCTGTCCTGGCCCTTTGAAGTCACAGGGAAATTTACTTTCTCATCCACAAAACAGCCTTTCAAGCATTTGATAAGTCTCTTGTGCCCCTTCCATACATTAAACTTCCTCGAGCCTGCCGACTGAGAAAGCACTGCATGAAAGACGTCACAGATGTGGCATGGTAGAGCAGAAAGTGGGCTGCATTTTGAGTTAGGAGACCAGACTACAACATTTAGTAGTTTTGAAAATAACAATAATGATAATAGTAATAAATAATAAAGATCTACATATGGCCTTAAAGTTTGCAAAATGTTTGACATTCTTTCCACTTCATCTGACGTGCACAGCCACCTTCTGAGGCAGATGCTATTACAGCCCCACTTTACAAATGAGAAAAATAAAGCTCAGGAAGTCTGACAAACCCATGGTCACATGGCTAGGCCATTTAACCTGAGCACCTGCATTACCTAACTTCAAAGGGACAGTGAACAAATAACTAAGCCTTTCAAAACACTGAAACGCAAAGATTACACAAAGAATGGACATTAGTAAGGCAGAAATGTCTGCCTGTAGCCCAAGTTTATATGCCTTTGCATATCAACACACAGAAGCTAACTTAATACCTACCTATTCCTCTCCCTCTTCCCCCTAACCTTTGTTATCACTGCAACAATGACATTAGACATCTATATTTAAAAAAAAAAAAGATCAAAAGGGCCTTCTGTTTAAAATATAAGCCAGGTGAAATTCCTCAAAATTTCTTTCAGAAAAGAGAGGCCTTAGGAATGTCAAGGAGATCAATCTACACTGTGTTAAATTATGCAGAAAAGATGTCTTTATCTATAATGTGGATCTTTACTTTGGTCCAAGTTCTAGAATCAACCTGCTGTGGATCCAAATGACCAGCTAACTTGACTTCCTTGCTCTACAAACTCACCCACGTTTTTAGAGAATCTATCTATAGTGGAGAAGTAGAGGGATGGAAGAGTTGAGGTTGGCCATCTCCCTCTTCCACATGGCCTGCCTATTTGTTCATCAGCCTTTGACAAGTCTCCTTTTCTAGAAATACAAATAATCTTTGGAAGGGTTAGGTCCTCAAGTTGTGCGTGCATGCGTGCATGTGAAGGGAGGTAATATTGGAGAGTACTGCCCTAAGAAGTGTGAAAGGAGGTATAGATATGGAAGTAAAAAGCTGTTTTACAGTTATTTCTGGATCTAGAAAGGCAGCCTTCTCTCTTCCATTCACCTACACAGTTCCTTGGCTCCCTAGACCTAGGATTCAAGGCAGTTTTACTAGTATAATTCAACTACATTATAGGTTTGTGTGAGCTAGGTTGGGAAAGTTTAAGTGCCATCTGTAAAACTGTTTCTATGGGGAAAAGACAGTTCTATTTTGAAAGTGTATTCTGGTTTTCATGACCCCAAATGGTGGAATGACCAATGATGACTTTAGTTTTTTAAAAGAAAACTGTTATGCTATCAATAATCTTATAAAAATGTCCTAAGTCATTATTAATAAGAGAAATTTATTTAAACAACTCTGAGGTTCCATTTCATACCCATTAGATTGGCAAAAAGGGAAAATAATCACTGGAGGGGTGATGGGAGGATAGACACATTAATGCAATCATGGTGACGGCCCTGTCCTGGCCCTTCTTTTCTTCTCCCTACATTCTTTCACTTGGTGATCTCATCCGCTCCCACGGTTTCAATAATTATCTCTGCAGATACATCTTACTTATTAATCTTAATCAGACTCTCTCTTTCTCTCCCCCATCTCTGCCCTGCCTCTGGTCTCACATGTTCAACTGCCAATGAGACCCCTCAAACTGGATGAACACATCTTAAATTCAACATATCTAAAACTGAACGCATTATCTGCCCCTCTATCCTCCCCTCTTTCTAATTTTCTTCGTATTGTCCAGGGTTCCACAACCTTCCCAGTTACCCAGATCTGCAACAATGGTGTCAACCTCAATTCATTCTCTCTTACACCCCCTTCTCCCAACTGATACCCAATCTGCTGCTAAGGCCTATTAATTTTATCTTCATAATATCTCCTCCACATGCCCCCTTTTCTCCTTTGAAACTGCCAACACTGTGCTATACACAGGTCCTCTTCGCCTCAGCCCCGGACAATTTTAATAGCCTGCAGGGTGGTCTCCTTGCCTCAAGTCTGTGTTTTGATACATAGGGAATCCAGCTTGGGATGCGGACAACAAATTATGTCAGTTTGGGGGTGGGGAGGCTCCATCCTTAACATGTTCAGGACCTCATGCATACTTTGGGTCCAATGTTTGTGGAAAATTATAGTGACTCAAAAAGACAAATACAGGGGACCCCTTAACATTCTTTAATATGTCTCACCCTACTCTACTGTCAAACTGATTTTCCTAAAGCGAAGCTTTAACCACATCACAGTATTCAATAAACTACAGTGGCTCCCTGCTAACCTGCAGGATCCAATATAAAATCCCATTTAGCTGTTCAAGCCCTCCATCATCGGGGCCCTTCCTACATTTCCAGTCTTCTTCGACCTCCCTCATACTCCTCCGCAAGCCATCAAGTGAGTTCCATGCCCAGAATGTCATCTCATCTCCATCTCTTAGCTACCCTGGCTTCCTTCAAGTTTCAATTAAAGTCTCACCTTTTTTCTTTCTTTTTTGGAACATGGCAGGAATTTGTTTTGCACAATTTCATATTTGTTTTTGTTTTTTTTTAAATTTTATTATAGTTTGCATCATTCATTTCCACAAGATTTTGAGTACATATTTTCTCCCCATCTTTCCCCCACCCACCGCCCCAAAACAGCCATCCCAGTGTGTCCCCCCTCCCCCAGTCTAGTCTCTCCTGTGTCACTTTTCGGTAGGGCAGGATGGATCTCCCATCTGCAGTGCCTGTGTATTTCAAGTTCCAGTTGGATGTAGTCAATAATAATAATAATAATAATTGCATATGTATATAGATATATATTTATAACATTTGATTATGGAACTTTAGATTCTAGATTCTTTCTCTTCCTCCCTCGTCACCCACCCCCACTGGAAGGACAAGCAATCAAATACAGGCTGAACATCTGAAACAATTTCATATTTGTAATGGGTTTTATATTTAGTCAATTTGGGAGGGGGGAGAATTTAAAACTAAAAATAACATAAAACTGAAAAAACAGTTAAGTCCCATCTTCTACAAGAAGCCTCCCCTTCAGTCCCCTCCCTCTGAGATGACCCCCATGTACCCTGCGCCGACCTCACCGGCGCGCAGCTGTCTGTGTGCTCTCTCCCATGTTAGACTGGGGGCTCCTTGAGAGCAGAGACGGTTTTTTGCCTTTCTTTGCATGGCCAGCACTTAGCGCCGCACCGTGCTGACTAATTCAGACTGAAGTGTGAACTTGTCCCACAACTCTGCAAAGTAATTCAGTACTCTACTCAAAACCTCCTTAGCCTCAGCGATGCCACAAAGAGAACAGAGACAAAAGAAAGGGCCCAAGTTATATGCACATAAATATTTATACAACATTTTTTTTTGGAGCAGAAGCAGAAATAAGATGAGAGTCCATTAAGTGAGGGATGGGAGGGATGGTTAGACAAATTATAGTGTAGGAATTTAATGATATTATTAAGTTACAAAAATGAAAAAAGGCATGGATTCTGAAAAGCACGGGAAGACTTGTATGAAGAGATGCAGAATGACATCAGCGAGACCATGAGAACAATTCATACAATTGCTGCAGCACTGCAAAGAATAACGATTCGGAAAGACTCAAGAACTCAGACCAATGTAGCGACCCCCCGCGGTTCTAGAAGGCTGAGGCAACAACCGCGCTCTCAGCACAGAGGTGACTGACAGCCGGTGCAGAACAAGACACGCGTTTTCAGGCAGACAAACGTGCGACCATTGCTCGTTCACTAGCTCGGCACAGGGGAGAGCACTTCTCTGTCTGTCCGCTTATTTATTTATCTGGAGAGTGTGCACAGGGAATGACAGCCACACGAAAGGAAAAGTGTTAATGAACCTTAAAAATACAGAGAAGAGCGAGAAAAGAAGAGCAAAACAGGCACGGACGAGCGAGGCGCTGCCACATCCAGTTTAGCGCAAACTTTAATCGAGACCCGCAGGTTCACGCGCGAGCCCTTTTTATGTTATTTACACACAGAAATGACTATGTTTCCTAATATTTGTTAAGTCAGTAATAAAAAAAACTGGGAAGACAGTGAGGCGGAAAGCTCTTCCACAGGCTGAATACGCCATGATACCGCTGTGTTGGCAGGGCCGGCCACGGTGAGACGTGCGTCTCTCTTCTCTCCTCTTCCTCCTAACGCAGACCGGCAGTTCTATTTTGAAAACTGCTGAACTTTGGCAAGGCTCACAGTGAAGTTTACACAACTGACTTTAAAACACACAGAGAAGCAGCCCCAGTAGAAATAGCCAAGGAAAGAAAGAATTTCCCTTTTGGGTTAGAGCCAGAACACAAAACTCCAATGAGACAAACTGGCTAGGCCGGAAGGTCTAGGAAGAATGCATACTTCTGGAAGAATCCTAAAACTCTCCAGTTTACAAATAACTAAGTAAAAGATTCAAGGTCTGACGAGACAGTCCAAGTTTCATTAAGAAACACAGCTGCTCCAGCTGACTTAGAGTGAAGGAACAGGAAGCTAAAGAGGTAGGACAATTAGCACAAGACCAACAACAGCTTACTTAGTGGCCACAGATAAAAAGAGCAAAAAGGAAGTCACTGTTTTATATATGGTTAAGCATGATCAAAGTTTCATCACAACATTTATTTCAAATGTGTAGGATTTTTCACGTAAAAGCCTCCCAATGGACTGCTGGAGGTCAGCCCAAATCTGCCTCACATTCAGTGATAAAGGGACACACACAGGGGGGGTCACAGAGTTGCTAGAAAAGACTTGTGAATCTCTTTACTTTTCTTGGGATACGAGCTCCTCAGGTGGGGTAAACACACATCCTTTTGGAATCAACTGCTTCAGAATTTATTACGGCAACATGTATTTAGAGGATGCTCACTCTAAGTATTCCCTGGTGCTAAGTATTAGTTTGCCATGACTTGTGAACAGTATGTGCTGAAAAGAGGAAAGGGCAGAGCCCCTTGAAAAATAACAAAAAGCATCTTTCCCTGTCCTTGGTAGGGCTGGCAAGACTTACCGTGTAGTTGGGGTTTCCTGGCTGGATACGGAGCTCTGCCAATATCCAAATGCCATTAGTGAGCTTCAGGGACTGGTACAGCATGTCCTGCCCTTCCACATTTCTCTTGGCGATAGTATAAACATTGTTGTTTTGCAGTTTGCTGGAAACAGTGTCTAGAAACAAAACAGAAACTCAAACAGTCATTTAGAACCTTTAAGGACACACACAGCCCATCCCCACCCCCCACGCCTCTTCATATCTAAAACATAACGAATGGAGAAGCAAATACCAGGCTTACATGGGTATGATCAGTCAATAAGCATTTACTAAGCACCTACTGTGTGCCAGGCTACATTCTAAGCACGAGAGACACAAAGAAAGACAAAGACAGTCCTTGCTCAAGGGGCTCACAGTCTAAGAGGTGGGGAGCCAACAGAAGACAACTAAGTAGGAACAAGCCACACACAGGCCAGACAGGAGACCACTGACAGAGGGAAGGCCCTGGAAGTACGATGACTTGTGTAGATGATGCAGTTTTTAACTGGGGTCTGAAGGAAGCCAGGAAAGTCAGAAGATAGAGACGAGGAGGGAGAACATTCCAGGGAGAGGGGAGGGATGGAGAAAATGCTCAAAGCCAAGAGAGAACGTGCATCTGGTTTGTGGAACTCGAGGCCACTGGTCAGAGTGGAAGCAGGGAGGTGTGGGAAAGGGGGGGAGGGGAGGGTAACAGGCAATGAAGGGCTTTGAATGCTAAACAAAGAATTTTGTGTTTAATCCTAGAGGTGATAGGGAGCCACTGGAGCTTACTGAATAGGGGGTAACACAGTCAGACCTTTGCTTTAGGAAAATCAATGGAGGAGAGACTGGAGTGGGGAGAAACTTGGGACAGGCCTCTAGAGCCCCTAACAAGCTACTGCAACGATCCAGGTGTGTGATAATGAGGGTCTGTGCCAGAATGGTGACTGTATCAGAGGAGGGAAGGTTTTTGAGAAAGTGAAGTCAACAGGCCATGGCATCATATTGGACTGGGGCAGGGGGAGATGAGCGATAGGAGTTCCAGGATAACTCCTACATTATCAGACTAAGGAATGGAAGGATGGTGTTTTCTTCAACAGTAATGAGGAAGTTTGGAAGTGAGGAGGGTTAAGGGGGAAAATAATGAGTTCTGTTCTAGACACTGGACAACCAGTTTGAGATGCCTGAAAGGCAGCTGGAGATGTGGGATGGGAAGTCAGTAGATAGACAGGCAGGAAAGGGAGATCTGAAAATCATTAGCATGGAGACAATCATTAAATTCCTGGGAGCTGATGAGATTGCTAAGTAAATGGGTATGGAGGGAGAAGAGAAGAAGGCCCAGGACAGAACTCTGAAGGAAGGGCACCTGAGGTTAGAGCGTGAGATCTGGAGAAGAATACAGCAAAGACGACAGAGAAGGATCAGTCAGGTAGGATAAGCCGGAAAGAGTGGTACCCCAAAAGCCTAGAGGCATTTACTATACAGAACCTTTTCAAGGAGTTTAGTCCCAAGGGGCAGAATACAGGGGACAGTGCAGATAAAACAGTCAAGTGAGAGTTTTCTTCAGATTGGGGAAAATAAGGGCATGTTTACAAGCAGTAGGGAGTGAGAGACTGAAAATAAGTGACAGAGTGGGGATGACAAGTGGGACAATCTGCTGGAATAGAGAGGGTGGAGTGGAACTGCTTGGGCAGGTAGACGGGTAGCCTTGGTAAGGAGTACCTTCTGCATGGGGAGGAGGAGGAGAGTGGCAGAAGGAATCTGAGTGATATGAAACAAGGATGTGGGGGAAGGAGGAGCTCATGAAAAGCGGCCTAAATTTTTTGTGTGAAAGATGAGGTGCGGTTCTCAGCTGAGACAGCAGGAGGATAGGGAGCCCCGGGAGGCTTACAGAAGGACAAGATCTAGAAGAGCCACTGTGGAGAGGGCAGCAGTGACTTGGTGCAGGAGGTGTCAAAGGATTGCCCAGCAACAAGGAGGGCCCAGCTGAGACTGTGTAACGGTCTTTGTAGCAGACCCAACCAGAATAGTTGTTCAATTCTCTCTGTTTTCATTCAGTAGCATGTGCGTAGGAGTAAAGGCAGTGGTCTGTGGGAGAGATCAAAGGCTGAGGCTTGGCAAAGACACAAATGGTGATATGAGGGGCCTGGGGACTTAAGAAGAGCTGGATTCAAGATAGGGAAAAAGCACCCCAAAGAATGGCCAATGTGAACAATGACCTGAGAGAAATGGAGAGTGGAGGTGGGGTGCTGAGAGACTGGAGGTCATAGTGTGGATAAAGAGAAAGGTCTGGTATCAGAAAGAAGTGGAAAGCCCACAGACTATATTCAGAAAAGGGTATTTGAGGATTCTTGTACACAGAGGAGGCACATGTGGGTGATCACCGGGTCAAAGGTATGACCATCTCTGTGTGTGGCTGAAGAGGGGTGGAGGAGCTGGGAAGTGGGGAGGTTGAGGAGTTGAATGGTTAGGGTGTTTGAGGAAGAGTTAATGTGTATACTGAAGTCCTCTAGCCTGAGGGCAGGAGTTGAGGAGAAGAGAAAGATGGAGTTAGGTACTGAACTGGCTGAAGAAGGAAGTGAAGTGTCCTATAGCTCTGTAGGCTGAATGGAAGATGTGGATTGTCCACAAACTTTTCTCCTTTACCTCCAGGGCTTTTATTAATGCTAAGAGCAGTGCCTTTAAGAATAAAGAAGCTCTCAGAAAATCCTGCAAAGTCTTATATGAACTGATGCTGAGTAAATTAAGCAGAACCAGGAGAACACTGTTCACAGAAACAGCCACAGTTTCTGGATCTGATTTTGACAGACTTAGCCCTTCTCAGCAATGCAAGGATCTAACATAATTCCAAAGGACTCATGATGGTAAATGCCATCCACATCCAGAGAAAGAACTGTAGAGTTGAAAGGCAGAGTGAAGTAGACTACTTTTTGTTGTTTTTTCTTTCTTGTGGTCTCTCCCATTCATTATAATTCTTCTATGCAATGTGACTAATGTGAAAATGTGTTTAATAGAAATGTATGTGTAGAGCTATATTAGATTGCATGCCATCTTGGGGAGGGAGGGGGAGAAAATTTAAAACTCATGGAAGTAAATGTTGAAAACTAAAAATAAATTAATTTAAAAAAAAAAAGAATAAAGAAGCCCTATTCCAGAGGACAAAGTTAGAAGTTATAAGCACTACTAATGTTCTTTCTTTTTGGGGGAGGGAGGGGGAGGAGAGGAATGGAAGATATCACCTTAACTGCTATCCCCACCCCACTCCTCATGTATACTTTAAGCCATACTATGAACACATCTTCCCAAATACATACATAATCTAAGATAAATGCATGGGGCAGGGGGCCAGAGAATTTAAAACACTGCCTATTCCTAGTCATCCAGTGTCACAACTGCCTCACAACAGGGCCATTCTTTTAGCATGCATTGTTTAAGACTTCAGAGTCTACATCTCAGGTAAAAGTCATTTTAAATGATCTTCAGGAGTAAGGCGGCTGCTCTAGCCAGCACTCTGTCAGACTGACTGGGGCGTTGCAAGACAACACTGTCAGCTGCTTGGCTTACAGCAGGATCCCCAGGGCTTTAGTTTTCTTTAAAAAAAAAAGTTCTTTTTTACTGCTATAAACTTTGTCATCAACAAAGATGAATATTTCCTTATGCTAAGAACGTAATAAAGAGAATTATATCTAATACCATGAATCCTAAATATAATCCATAAAACAGGGACATGGTACCCACACTGCCATGCTCGACAGTGTCCTAGGCTGAACTTCCTTCTGCTCTCTTTGGTGTATTTTTAGATGTTTCATTAATGCTACTTTCTTTTCTTCCACCTTTTGACAGGGTTTCTTTTAAACTGTGAAAAACTATTCCTAACTTCCAAGACTCCTGTTCATTTCCCAGGGAAACAGAGAAAATGAGCAAGGATCTTTTGCTCATCACACAAGCAAAGCCTGTTTTATAGGAAGAGTCTGCAGACTTCTTATGACTTCCCTACTGAGAGAACACACACACAGACACACACAGACACACACCCCTCCCAAAATTGGAAAATGTGGCAAATAGCCACGTAGGACAGGCAAAAGTTGAATGGATCTAAGTTTGCTGCACTTGGAATTTCTCCACCTCAGAAGTCAGCCCTGCTTCCAGATACAGCTATGTATCGTTGGTTTCAGCAGAGAGAATGAAGGTAAGTTTCTAAAACAGGTCCACTAGCCCTAAATTTTTAGAATCATTTCTTTCCCATATATTCAAACCTTGTTGGCAACAATTAAAGTGGAGTGTAGGGTCATTTGTTTCAGACAAAAGAGCCTAACAACTTATATTTTCCATCTAGTGCAATGTACATCAGGAAGTACAAAACACAGCACTATGACCTGATAAAAAGAACACCCGATACTATTTAATTTACCAATCTAAATTAAGTTCTGACTACAGAGTGGAGTTTCCACTTTAGAAATGGATCTATCTGGAGGATAGAGTAAGCTGCAGTGGGGACAAAGAAATAAAACTACCACTCCCCTCACAACTCTAGGCCACAACAGATGCTCTTACGAAGTGCATTCAAGTCTAGCTAACTGGATTATCATTTCATCTCTAGGCTTTCCAGAAGGTAAAAGGCCACCAGGACAAAGGAGTTTATTAAAAAGGCTTATAGTAAAGGCTTCCTTCCTTCTGGACAAATAGATGGATATTTATATGTAAGAGAAAAAAGGGCTGGAGGTCTCCCAAGGAGAGGTATATCGGGGACATGGAACGTGAAAATCAATTTCTTCAAATTGGGCAAAACACTCCTGTGCGAGGTGTGACTGAAAAACAGATAGAAATGCAAACTTATCTAAAGAGCGATCTACTCTTCATATCCCTTTATGTGACTACTAAACTGGAACACTTTATGCTGCCTTAGATAAGTGGACCCTGGCTTATTTATTCTTCAAGATGAAGTAAACTAGTCAAAGTCAAGGTCCAGGCCTGGCCTATGGCCCCCTGAAGTTCTCAGTATGTTGACTCCATCTGTCATACGTCAACTCTGGCATGGCTGCTCTATTTAAAGAGCTGCTACTGCTGTGATCAGGGCAGATCAGCTGGAGAGAATGGTATTTTTAGCTCACAGCTAGACTCTGAGTGTTGAATCAGATACTGCAAAATTGAGGACTTACAATGCTTTCTTGAATAGACAACTCCTATGGCTGGCAGGGAGCAAGCAGGTCAGCTCACTCTGGGCCATATGTGATAGGTGCAGGCAGGCCACCTACTTAGGAACAGGCTTTAGAAAGTAGTCTCCCAACAAATATCAGTGATTTAATGAACAAAAAAAGACGGTCTATGTTCTTAAGAGAACTTAAGGAGATTTTGCTATCCCAGATTCATGTTGCCACTAGTCAAAGAGCAGTTACAATGGAAAACAGTTCATGTAGTGCTTGGAAGAGCCAAGGCAGGGGCGAGACGTGGGGACACGGGAGCAAAGATGAAACACCTCTGTCGGAAAGGCTGTTTCAGTCTTCAGCAGAGTCTGCAACTACTCCCTGAAGAGCCAAGATGCCTCCTCTTGTGGAGGGCACTCCAAATATGCACAGTCAGAGGCAATGTTCCCGGGCACAGGCAACATGGGGTCACTTTTCACAATGGCTTTTGGCTTTCTTCTCTGAAATCAAGAAAGCTCTTCTTTTCTGTCATTTTGGCAACACACACTTGATTTTTCTAACTCCCATTTCACTTATGCAGATTGTTGTTGTTCTGTCGTTTCAGTCAGGTGGAACTCTGTGATCCCACTTTGGGGTTTTCTTGGCAGATACTAGAGCAATCTGCCATTTCCTTCTTCAACTCATTTTACAAATGAGGAAATGGAGGCAAACAGGGTTCAGTGACTTGCCCAGGGTCACACAGCTAGTGTCTGAGGCTGATTTGAACTCAGGTCTTCTTGACACCAGGGCTCTCTCTATCCACCGTGCCACCCAGCTGCCCCATTTATGGAGAAGAAAATAAAACCAAAACTAAAACAAAGCCTGCTCTTTCATGTCCCTTTTGCCCTGGATCCCCTGACCAACTTTGCTGCCACCACTGTTGTCAGATAAGAGGAGCACACAGAATATAGCCAACTGATCTTTTGCAGCTGAGCACAAAGACTCGTCGACCGTGACCCACTTCATTTCCTGCTTCCAGAGGAATTCTGAGGCTCATGTTTGGAAGTGGGGGCCCTTCCTTCCTTAGTCACCAAAAGAGGACTCATTAAGCAACAATGCAATGGAGAACCAACATCATCCTTGTCAGCAGGTACTACAGGAAAAGAGGGTAAAGACCTTATCTTTTCACGAAGGATATAAAGTTCTGTTCCTGTCTGCCAAGGGGTAAAGGGCCATTAGAATACCAGGTTAAAGATTTACTTGGAGAAAAGGTTGACATTTGGCATGTCAGAAAAGAATAAAGAGACGGGGCTATCAAAATACAACAGGGATTCCAACTACGACAGTAGTTATTAGTGGGAAGCTGCACCTGGTGCCTAGACAGTGATTAACAGGTCTTCTGAAGCTATTGTAATCAAAGGTAACTAGACTATCTGTTTGACATTTCCAAAGAAAAAACTAAAAATTCTAAGTTTCCTGAAAAACTCAGAGTCTCTAAGTCCAGTAGTATTTATCAAAAGAGATTACACAGAATTCAATCAACATTTGAAAGTACTGAGGATTTAGCAAGGACCTCAAGCATGATCCCCAAGAAATAAGCTACAGATTAGAAACAAAAGCCCGGACTTTCATTTCCTTTTTCCCCCTGAATTGTCATATCCCCTCTCTCAGTGGCATGTGCCAGAAGCACCAGCGCTAGCAGCATGATAAAAGAGCCAGCACTGGCAAAGGAGGGAGGGAACAAACAAGGCAGAAGAATCTCAGTCAGACTTCAAAGAACCAGACCAACCTCGAGCCAGAAAACAAAATCCAGCAATCGAGGGCAGAGCCTGGAATGGCCATTAGTCGCAACATCAGAGCCCAGGGGGTTAGCCAATCACTCACCAGCATTCAAGTGGCATTCCTTAATCTGGAACTGCAGCTCGTTCTCGTTGGGAATGTCCTTCCACGTTGCAAGGAAGACTTGGCGCTCTAAATTTAGGAACAGAGGGGAGAAGAATGCTTGTAATCTGGTAGTGTTCCAATGCCACACACGCAACACTATACACAATGGAGGTGCTACAGGACTAGTGGTGCGGTGGACAGAGCGCTGCTCTTAGAGGCAAGAAGGTCTGAGTTCCAACCTGGTCTCACACACTTCCTAGGTGTGCAACCCTGGGCAAGTCCCTTCATCTCGACTTGCCTCAGTTTTTTCATCTGTGAAATGGGGATAATGATAGTGCCTCCCAGGATCGCTGTGAGGACCAAATGAGTCAATAATCTGAAGTGCTCAGCGCGGGGCCCAACACGCAGTAAACGCTCCAGGAGCGTCAGCTCTTCTTATCCCCAGTGGACTCTGAACTTGTCTGACCACACGCCCCAGTACGTTTATTTCTAAATCATATTGTGTACTCCTGCACTAAGAAGGATGTACATTATAAACTTCACACCTAAATCTTGTCCTGTCCAGGGGCCCAGCCTCTGAGGGGCAATGGAGTGCCAGAGATGGATGTGCTGGGGTGGGCGAGCTGGGGGAGTCTGGAGGCAAACACTTTCCCAACGGCAAATAAACAGCTCCTATGGCAGGTGCCTGGGTAGTGGAGAGGTTACCACAGCCCTAAAGGGCCCAGCTCAGAAGGTTAAAGGGAACGGACAGAGTGCGGCTACCCTGCAAACAATGCCCATGCCTGGGTACCACGGCAAGTTGGGCGTGAGCTCTCTTTTTGCTCTCTGATTGCTTGTTCACACTCCTCCTGGAAGTCAGGCCTCACTTGCCACCAGGGCTGAAGCCTGGGCTCTGATCCATCTTTGACGCCACGCTATGAAGTTATTTCCAAAGCCTGTTAACAGTTCTGATCTAGGTGCAGCTTACAGAACACAGCTTCCCTTGGAGGTGCTCTGCACTCCCACACCCGCTGCCCTAGCACAGGCCCTCATCACCTCTCACCCAGCTACCTTCTAACTGGCCTCCCTGATCTAAGTCTCTCCCCCTTTTTGATACATCTCCCACTTAGCTGCCAAGATTATTTTCCAAAATTCTCGCTCCGATCACATCATGCTGCTCAATAAGCTACAATGGCTCTCTACTCCCTTCACATCTATGCCAGGATACTCAAAATTCCTTGAAAATATGACTCTCCATCTCCCACCTTTGCCCTAGCTGTGCCAATGCCTGCACTGCCCCGCTCCCTCACCACCCGTGGGTTTCCCTCGCTGTCTTCAAGACTCTGCTCATGGCCCGCCTCCTGCAGAGGGCCCTCTTGGCTTCCTCAGCTACTAGCACTCCCTTCTCTTGGATGACCTTTACATGTTGTCTCCCCACTGGACCGTGAGAGCCTTGAGCACAGGACAGTTTTGGCTGCTTGTTGTATCCCCAGCACTTAGCACAGGGCCTCTTGGTCGGAGACCACAGTCTCTGAGGCGATTTACTAGCAGGCACAGTACAGCTGGCATCACAGAGTCACAAGCCCTAGGTTTGCTCTGAAATAACTTGTGGCATAGAAGGAGGCATCATCTTCTTGACTAGGACATTGAATGGTAGAATGAAGCCACACTCACCCATTTTTCCATCCTCTACAAAGAGCACATTGAGTGGGATGAGGCAGCTGAAGTAGAAGACGTCAATGTTATTTTTCACAGCCACCTGCCAGGGAAGCAGAAAGGGAGAATCAGGACACCTGGGAGCCAAGAGGAAGGGAAGGAAAGCCTGTGTCTGGAAATGCTTCACCTGGTTTCCTTTCCTCCTCCAGGTGGCTCAAGGCTTTCATCCACCATCCCTCACTGTCCTTACCTGTCCTGGGTAATCAGTATCTCTCCATTTTCCCCTGGGTGACTTTCTATAAGACCCCATCACACTGCTGGAAAAAAATCTCTTGTCATCCAGCTTCCTCTTCTTATCAAAAGATCTCCCCATGATGCACTTCTTTCAAAAAACCTCAATTACCAGAGACAGAGTCAATGAATACAAAATGGAAAATGAAGAGATTATCTTTTCATAGCCCACACCTTTGTCTAGCTTTCTAGAAATCTGGGTGATTTATTTTTCAACATTCTATATGGAATATTGGTATCAGAAAATTAATGGATAGTCTTGTCTAGAAAAAAAGCATTGATTGGTATCTACTTGAACAGAAGATGCCAGTGCAGCCAGAGCAGTATAAGAAGAAAAAAGGACTATTCTCAAAGCATCACCTTCCACTCCGCGTCTGTAAGCAGGGCCAGCAGGGTACCCGTCCGTGCTCCTGACATGACTGGGACACTTGGACACCGTCAGAGGATATCTGTGCCTCCTTCCTTGTTTCCCCCATCCCTACTATGGTCACTCCCTCATTTCTTTAAAGACCTACCTCTGGTAAACACTTTTTTCCCATCCTTCAGAAACGGCTCCATTTCTGGGATTTCAACAAGCATCTTTAAGGGCTTACTATGTGACAGAGACGGCAAACCCGCTTTTCCCATGACCTCATGAACCAGGAGGGCAGAATGTCTGGTCTTCTCAACGCCTGCCCTTTCCCATCTCTTCACCATAAACTCTCCTTCCCATCTAGAATCTGCTCCATCTCTTTCCTAAAGCCCACATCTTCATTCTATGATGTTCAACTCGCCTTAACTTCCCAGCTCCTGCTCAAAGAAGCTTGTTGCAGTTCCCACAGGTAACTAGACTCAAGTCTATCATTTGGACTCACATAAGTCTTGCTTTCTTTCTCACACAAGAATCCATCCAAACAATCTTGCTCCACAATTCCCTTTGCCTTCAACTCTCCCATTACTGTTACCTGCTCTCACAGCAGGAGGTTCTCACACAGATTCCACAGCAGGACACTCAAGACGCTGTGGTGCGTTGATCCGGAACAGGGCGCCACAAGCAAGGAGGGCAGAGGAAGGACATACAATGCAGTGAAACAAAACCTTAGATTTGGCATTAGACAATGGCCGCTGGAAAACAGCTGCTGCAGATCAACCGTCTAGGGATACAGCAATCACAGGGACGCCAGACAGCCCCAGAAGCACAGGTGCAGCTGAGCACCAGGCTCAGCCAACAAGCATTTAGTACAAATATGAGCAAAAAGAAAACAGTCCCTGCCTTCAAGAAGCATGCATTCTCACAAGGGAAGACGGTACATCAAAAGGAGCTAAAAAACAGGAGATGGAAAGATGGGATGGATGAGAGAGGGTCAGTGAAGCCAGGAGAAGGATGAAGGATGAAGGCAAGACAAGTGGCCTCCAAAGGGAGGTGGTGGGAGCAACCTGCCAGTGAGCAAAGAAGGAGGCTGGAGGGATCTTCCAGAGTCAGAAGGCTTGGGTGTGCGTGCGTGCGTGCGTGCGTGCGTGCGTGTGTGTGTGTGTGTGTGTGTGTGTGTGTGTGTGTGTGTTGGGGAGAGAGGGGGTCAGAGTGAGAAGAATGGTGGAGAAGTTTAGAATTGGGAATAAAATTTCTACAAAAAGTTGAAAATCAATGAACAGGCTTTTGAGTAAGGATATAAACTATTCTTGGTTGTGGATCAGAGGAGGGTCAAAGATCATATATTTAGAGATGTAAATGATCTTACAGATCATCTGGTCCAAACCTCTAAGGCCCCAAAGAGGAAGAGGCCAGTCCAAAGTCACAGAAGCAAATAAATGATGAAGGGAGGATCTGAGCCCTCTCTTCCACTCTCCCTGACCTCTGAGTACATGCAGTGAAGCTGCTCAGAAATAACAATACACATCACTATCTCTGGAGATGAAAAGCCCAATCTTGTGGGTAGGAAGGGTGTCACTAAGTCTAGCCCAAGGGCTAGGCTAGTTCAGCTTCTATCATTACACAGGCCAGGCCTCCCCCTTCCTAATCCCTACAACCTACAAAGATACCTTCAGGGCACAGCACTTCTACAAAGAGTTAACCCCAGGAACAGACATAACATTAGACAATGCCTGGCGGCTTGAAACAAAACAACACACAGTTACTTACAGGAACAAAACAAAACTGTAAGGTACAATCTTATCCTAAACCAATGGGAAAAGGGAAAGGACAGAAGACACTGACTGAATTACTGTTTTTTTTTTGATGTTCTGGCTTCAATGTGCCAGTCTGGGGGACAAAAAAAAGACTACAGGACACAAAGAATACAAACACTGGACGAAAGGACTCCCTATCTGTAAAAAAAACAGAAAGAAGTCAGGCAGAAAACAGTTAGTTTAAACAAGCATCTTTCACCATACACCACAATAAGCATCAAACGGATAAGCAACCTAAAGGTTACAAAATATAACAAAACAATTACAGGAAAAAAGGAGGTATCTTCCACAGCAACTGTCAGAGTGAGAATTCAAAACCAAACAAGGGACAGAGGAAATCACAAAAAGTAAAACGGACAAATTAAATTATATAAAATTCAAAAGTTTTTACACAAACAAAACTAACGTGACCAGAATAAGAGAAGTTGGTGAGTAGGAAAACAAACAAACCAAAAAAATCTTTGCCTTAAACATCTGACAAGTTTGGTACCTAACACATAAAATTCATATAAGTATCTAAAACTAGGAGCTATTTCCCCACAGATAAGCAGTGAAAGGAAATGAACAATTTCCAAAAGAATAAATGAAGGATGTGGACGGTCCCATCTCGGCTGGTATTTTTTGCATCTGTTTCCTATATTAATCACCAGCTTTATTAATTTATGATCCATCAGGGACGTGTTTAACACTCCTGCCTTTTTCCCGTTACTGGTTCTCTGTGCTCCACAGTTCAGCTGTTTCAGTTGTGTCTGATTTTTCGTGACCCTCTTTGGGATTTTCTTGGCAAAGATACTAGATTTGACATTTCCTTCTCCAGACCATTTGACAGAAGAGGAAACTGAAGCAAACAGTTAAGTGACTTGCCCAGGGTCACACAACTAATTAAGTGTCTGAGATTGGTCACGTTTGAACCTGACTCCAAACCTGGCACTCAACCCACCTAGCTGCTTCTTCTCTCTGGTCTAGCACATGCTTGCATAAAGAATACCTTTGGGGTATCCCATTCCTAGACAGAAGATAAGACCTAGTCTAATTTTTCCAATATTTCATTCAGCTCTCTTTTTGTTGATATTTATATAATATAATTTATATTAATATAGAATTATTAATTATATATTGTAATATAATTAATATAATAGATTATAATATAATTATATATTAATATAATTACATTTATAATATATTTAGAATATAATTTATATATAATTTTATTTATATGAAATGTATCTAGCTCTGCGTGTTTTTGTAATGTGGTTAGTTTTTGTGAATTTAGAAGCTAGGATATTTGGCACATAAGTGTATAATAGTGATACTATTTCATTGTGCCTGGCAAACTGAATCCTAAAGACAACCATTTATCCCTGCCTTGTCAGAAATCATGATTATAACTTTTTAGTTTTTTTTTTTATAAATTCCTGACACAAAATTCCTTGAATTTTTATCAAATTGTTCATTTTAATTCTATTAATTCAACTAATGTAAAAGTGTGTAAGTGGTTGATTTTTCTTTCTTGTTAAAGCTCTCCTGATGCTTTTTGTTTTTATACCACAGTCATTCCCTCATCAACACAGATAACAACAATTAAACATCTCAGCATCCCCAAGGCGCTGGAGCAGGTGGGAGAGGGAGGCCCCCTGCCCACACTGGCCAGTAAGACACCCGGGGCTCTGCCTTAGGATCCTCTAGTCAATTCTTCCAGTTCGAGCTCCCTGGGTTTTATTCACTTCTCCCGTTCTGTCATTCTCTTTTACTGGATTTGTGTTTTCTCCCACTTCATTCTTCTATATGGATTTCCTCCCTCCTCTTTTAAGACCCTGTTTGAGTAAGTTTTGCTCATATTAATTTACTCTTCTATCCTCAACCTCCCTCCCATTTACTGCCTCAGGGCAAGATTCTTGAGTTTACTTAAATTAGCATGTGGTTAAAGGATATCAAGAAGCACTTTCAAAAGAACTACAACTATCGACAAGGACAACTCCAGGTCACTGACTGTAAGAAACTGCAAATCCAAACCCGTCTGGAACGCCTCTTCACACACCTCCAACTGGCAAAAATAATAAAAGATTAACACAGGGCTGTGGGAAAGTAAGACACAGCGATGGAGGAACAGTGACTAGGTCAAATCCATTCTGGAAAATAATCAGGAATCATATGACCAAATTCACTAAATTCATACCACTTGGACCTAATTGTCCTGGCCACGGGCGTGTTTGTGTGTGTGTGTGTGTGTGTGTGTGTGTGTGTGTATATGTACGTACACATAGATGCATACACGTATATGTACTCTCAGAAGTCAAAGGCAGCAAGAAGAGCCCCATTTATATCAAGGCTTTTAGCAACACTTTATGTAGAAACAAAGTTGGTACCCATTATTTGGAAAATGGATGAACAAGTTTTGATTTGTGAACAAAACAGAACATTATTACATTACAGAAAATTATGACTACAAGAACTTGCAAGACCTGTACGAAGCAACCCAGAGCAAAGGAAGCAGAATGAGGAAAACAATATATACAATGCCTATGACAACAAATGGGGAAAAACCCTAAAAGTCAGTCCAACTCTTAACTGATCCTAAGGACCAAACTCATGCTGATGAAATACACGGCACTGCTCTCCAAAGAGGCGAAAACTGTGGGTGAGGAGTGCGGCATCAATGTCAGGTGGGGGAATTCTGAGCTCTGGTTTTTACTTTTTTTTTGGTACAAGAAATGGGATAAAATGGAAATGACCAAGGTGTGAAAAAGCAACGATAAGAAGTTTAAGAGAAACACAAACTATCAGCTACCACATGAAAAGCGTCATGAACGACAACTAAGAGACGCCAAAAAAAACTCCAGGGCTCCTCATCAGCGGCTCGCCGTCAGCCAGGCACGGCAGGGGGCTCGGGGTGCCAGGCCGGGAAAGGCAAGATCACAGTGGGCCGGCACATCTGTCCTAGAAAATGATTTACAATTATTTGGAGTTAAGAAAAGTGCCTCAATGGCTCATACTCTTGACCCAAACGTTTCCACAAGTGAGCCTGCAAGCTCCAAACGTCAAAGGCAGAAAGGTCCAATTCAAAAGTCTGCGGCAGCCAAAAACTAGAAACAAAGCTGGTACCCACTAATTGGGGGACGGTCGGAAATGTTGTGAATTAACATAATGGAGTGTTTATTATTAGACCTTAAGAAATGACAAATAAGAAATTTAGAGAAACTCAGCTATATATAACTCAGTCAGTATGAAGAAAAGAGAACCACAAGACTCATCTACACAAACCTTACACATAGTAGGTGAGCTCAGACTGAACGCAGAAAGGAAGAGATCACAGGACACAAAGCCGCAGAAGTGGTTAGCTACGGCTCCTGCGTTGGCCTGGTTTTGTTGAACTGCCCTTCTCCGTCTCTAGGGTGTGGGGAAACTACACACGGTGAAGTAAACAGAAACAAAGGCACCAGTTAAACAAAAAATCCATAGCACCCAGAGTGTGAACTGCCCTTCTGAACGTTAGCTCCTCAAACCCAACCTGAGTCGCTGCTTCCCAGGTGCTCACTGACCTACTGAACAAAATGTCTTTTGCTCTTCGCTACACAGACTGATGGGACTAATCCAACTCGGAAGTCAAAGAAGGCCACTGGGTGGACAGCCCTCGAGTTAAGGAACAATGACAGGGCTGTGCGCATTACAATTCTGGGGAATACTAGAAATCTCCAAGTTTATGTCAACTGGCAAAGAAAATTAGGAAAAAAGCACCGTGGGAAGACGGCTTACAGCCCATTATTGAGCATCCATGCCTGAGACGGTGAGAAGAGGCCTGTCACTATCAGCAAATCCCTCTGCCCTTCAATCAGCACAGTATTGATTTCTCCCAGCTTCACAAAAGCAGACTCTTCAAGTGACCTTTTGCTGAAACTCACTGAGTTAACTGGTACCAAAAAAAAAAAAAAGCCCAAAATAAAACCAAACTCTAGTTATGCTATCTGGGGAAATAGTTTCTGAAAGGTCTTCTCAGAGAAGACTGAGAATCGAATGAGAATTACACAAAGTGCTCTGCAAACCTTAAAACACAATGCAAACGCCAGCTATTACTGTTTATGGGAAAGACGTTTTAAGCTGCTCTATTAAAATGAAGGTAACACAAGGAGGCATGACATTTCATTAGACAAAAGCTTTGAGGACCCCTAAGTCCTGAAACAAGTTTGTGCTTGGGCCAAACGGGCAGACATATCTTTATCTGTTATTCTAGGTCCTCCCCACTCCCACAATGCATGGTCTTCACAATTAAGACTCTGTCTCCTAAGTCTCATCCCCTATCTCTATGCTTGTGACCAAACCTTGGGGTTACTCCTCTCTTCACTTCAGAGACACTGTGCTACAACCACTTGCCTTACTGGCTCCTAGGTCTCCTTCCTGGTCCTTCAGTATGCACGAGCCCTCCTCTCTCTTTAGACTGGCAATCTCATGTGTTCTACTATGCCGACTACCAATTCTAACACAGATCTCCAGCCCTAACCTCTTTCCTCTAACTCTGGCTTCATGTTTCTGATTGCCTTCAGGATGGGAATTCCAGGTTTGCAACCTTGAACGCATTTTTGATTCCTCCTTCTCCCTCACCTTTCAGATCTTTCACCTCTATTTCCATGACATTCCTGCTCCTTGCACTCATCCCCTCCTCAATTTCTATTGCCACTACTCTTAGTAAAGGTCTTCATCGTGACCCACTCAGGACAACTGTAAACCTCCCACACCTCCATTCACCCCAACTGCCTCCTAAGCAACATTCAAATTCTTCTGCCGCCGCGCCACAACCTGTTGTGCTTTACTGCTGTCAGAGCCGCTCTTCTCAGCTCCAGGCATTCTCTCTGGCTGTCCCCCAGACAGAGAGGGGCCTGGAACGTTCCTACTCCTCATTTCTACCTCCTGGTTTCTCTGACTTCAGTCAAGTTCCAGTTAAAATCCCCCTTTTGACAGGAACTCTTTCCAAAACTCTCTTGACTCTAGTGCCTTCCCTCTTTTAATTGTTTCCTACTTATTCCGTCTATAATTTTTTGTGCATCTCTATTGACATGCATCAGACTGTGAGCCCCTTTGAGGTCGGAACCCATCCTTTGACTTTTGGGATCCCCATCATTTAGAGGGCTGGGCCTGTAGCAAGTGACTATTTTCAATAATCAAGCACCTGACCTTTTTTTCCCCTTCTACTTTCCCTGATAGGAAGGAAGAAAGAAGGGTGTGAGGGAGGAAGGCAAGAGGAAGGGAGGGATAAAGGGAGGACCTTATATCACATAAGTGTAGTCAAGCAAAACATATTGGTCACATCCAAACATGCACATCATTAAGCCATCATCAGTCATGAGGTACGTGTCTCCTTCTTTATCAATCTTCTGGAATTCAGGTGGATTACTTCATTAATCAGAGTTCTTAAGTCTTTTAGAATCGTTTATTTTTACAATACTGATGCCACAGCACCACATGATCACTCTTATTTCTCCTCATTTTTTATGGCGTAAGAGTATTCCCTTCCATTCATATCCCCCAGTGTGTTCAGTCTTTTCCCACAACCAATGAGCATCCCCTTTGTTTCCAGTTTTTTCTGCCACCACAAAAAGCTTCTATAAACATTTTTGTAAATATGGATGCTTCTCCTCTTTATCTGAGGCACGAAGCCTAGCAGTGGGACAGCTCGGTCAAAGGGATACTTTTAGTAACTTTTGGTGCATAACTGCAAACTGCTTTCCAGAATGGCTTGGCCCAGTCATTCGCAGCTCCGCCAGCAACGCCACCCTGCTTTTCCAGACTTCTCATATTACCACCTTCCAGACAAACTGTTCTCTTCTCACCACACCAAAGGCACAATGACCTTCACACACACATGCCTTTGTTTACCACTTCCCTGGAATACCATCCCTCCCCCCCACACCTCTTAATTCTGAACCATTTTAAAACTTAAATTTCATTTCTTACACACAACCTTCCCTGACCCCCTGACTGGTAACAATTTTCTTTTTCAAACTTCTCACTGTCTGCAATTCTCTAGTGCGTTTATTTTACAGTTTATTATGTTGTGGTTATTTGTCATTATGTCTAAATCCAATTAAAAACCACAGGTCAGGTGTGAATTATCTGAAGTTTGTGTCTCCTCTAATACCTAGGGCAGAGCTCTGCAGACAAGACAAAACATTTACTGAATGAACAAAATCAATCCCAGTAAGCTAACGATATCCAGTTTCCAAGCAAAGACGGGAAATCATCGGCTCTATACTTGCCAAGGTTTGTGAACATGGTTGAGAAAGAAACATGAGATAAGAATCAAGCTTTGTCTACCAATCTACTAAGGGGAAAAGAAAGGGGTGAGGGGGCCCTGCCAGTCAGTGGGCTAGTCTACAGACTAGACATCTTGTTGCACAGCATAAGACCACACACACTTGGTGAAAGTGCCTTCAATATCAATTTGCAGAAAAGACCCTAAAGAGGCCAGGGTCTAAATCTCTCTATGTAGAACTGGTCTGACAACACTAATGGGCCTCTTGGGGACATCATAAAGGACAACAAGTAAATATGATCATAAAGCACTTTACAACTAGAAGAGCTTGCTACACATGCTCAATAATAATGACTTTTTTTAAACATTACTTGCATTAGCTGTTCAGGAAAGAGCAGCCTGTCAGCCTGGTTTTGTAACTGGCAATTACCTCCATTCTCTAGGATGGGAGGCCTGCAACATCAGCAGCCGCTTTATCATGGCACAGTAGGAGACAAACAGGCTAAAATTAATATGCGAACCTTGTTCCAATGCTCTCAAGAACACTATAAAAAGGAACGTGATGAACTCAGTCTGAACTCTGGTGAGCCACAGCAAATGAGCAGCTCTTACTGCGGGTAACTACGAGGAGCAACGGTCAATGATGTGATCCTTCTCTGCCAGTTGTGGCTACGTTCTATTGTATCTGTGCTGTCACCCATGGCCCTTTCTTCATTTCCAGGGAAAATGGCTTTCCCTAATTAGCTTTTGGTAAAAGTAGGTACAAGCTGATCCAAACCAGGAGAGGACACTGATACTGGCCAGCCTTCAATCTCTGAGACACGATGAGCTAAATGTAATTTTAAATACCACAGAGTCTCATCAACAGATCGCAGGGCTGGCTGCGTGGCAGAGCTTTGGTCAGAACCAACTCCAAGTGTGTGATGGATGGCAACTGAGAAAAATAACACCTTCCCCTGGATGCCACAATTAAAACACTATATGACTCAATTCTCACTCAATGCCATGAAATGATCCCCTTCCTAATTGTTCTGCATATTCTTCCTGACTAAATCTATTTGCCCCAAAAGTTCTCTGTCCCCTCTCCAAGATGACTTGAATTATCCAGGAACAAAACTAGGGAAAGCTCCATCCAAAACAACCTGAACCCTGTGAGTACCGCTGAAAACACATAAACAGATGAAAAAGTAGCAGAGATACTTCAAGTCAACCAGACTAAATGTAAACATGTAATTAAATGTTCATTCAACTATAACTATAAAATTCATCTCCACAAAGTTTCCTAGGCTAGACTTTCACATCCTTCTTGTGTATCCTGCACATGCTCTCTCTCCAAGCCTGAAACAACAAAACGGATCCTGGGTGGAACAGGAATAATTGCCTACTACCAGGGAAGTCAGGACAGGACTCTGTTCAGAACTGGGGAGAGCCAGATGATCTATCTGGAAAAATCTGATAACCCCCATCCACTCCTAACAAAAGCAACAGTCCCGTGTCACTAAGCAAATTTCTACTCTTGAGCAACTGTGGGCATGCCTGCACACATTTGAAGCTTTTGTACTACAACGGCTCTGAGGCAGTGAGAAGGCAAGTGAGAATACAGAGACCTCGACTGTATGCCCTCAGCTTGCAATTCCAGAGAGGCAGCTTTGAAAAGGCAGAAGCAGCATGGTGGCCAAGACCTCTTGACATTCTTCTTCCTACTTCCACAGTTCCAGCCTCTGGCTTTCCTGAAGTTTTCATATGACTGAGACCATGACCAGGGCATGAACAAACATCTGGGCACTTAACAGGGACAGTTCAAAGCACTGGGAAAATGCAAATACAGGGGAGGCAGTGCGTGCCTTCTCAGAGTTCATATTCTAATGAGAGATATGCATAGAAGGCCATGGAAGCCAGGAAAGGGAAGTCACAAGGATAGTGGGATGGCAACTGACTGGCATGCCCTCGGTAGAAGCAATGGTAATGATGGTTTGATTGCTACGTCCACCAAAAGAACAAATGTGGTGGGTAAGGAGAGAGGGCAGACGTGCCCCAAGGCAAACGGCAAGATGGGAACAAGGCGAGCTAGATTCTCAAGAAGAGAATCATTTCAATCATTTCTACAAGGCTTCAGAAGAACAATGCTTCCTCCTCCCAGGCGGATAAGAGAAAGGGAGAATTCAGTGAAGGATGTGAACGTGTGGTGACTGGTCCACTGCTTGCTATGTCTGCTAATGCAGTAGCTATCATTGAAAGAATACGCGCCACTGACAAAAGCAAGGGTGATGCTCTTCCTCTCATGTGCTTTTTGTCAGTTCCAGCTCAGGACAACACTCTATGCTAAAGCCCCAGAGTTAAGAAGTACACATAACAGATATTCAGTTTCATATGAAACCCTTTCCTGTTTTTTGTGTCTTGAAATGTTTGTGTTTGTTACGGTTAAATTTACAGTAAGAAAAAAAAATTAATGGAAGACTGTTTATAAGGAAGAAGGATTAGACTTAACTGGATCTACAAATCATAATTAACTCAATTACACTGAACTAAAAGTCTACTCTGGAGAAAATAAAGAAAAAAGTTTCTTAAGGAGCTTATACTCTGATAGGTAGAGAGTTGAGAGAAAGATAGAACCTCAGTTTTCTCAATCAAGCAAGAAATGAGATACTCCACTGGGAGAGTGGCAGGAGGTGAAGGCAGAGGAGTCTGGAGGAAGGAAGAGAAAGTCTGGAAAATCTTATGTGGGGAATTAGATCAGGAATCAATTAGGGAAGAATAAAAAAGATTGCCTTGCTGTATAGAGAACCCCCTCGAAGCTGGATAACACGAATTTATAATGTACTCAATCAGCACAACTTTGTAACTTTCTCCACCTCTGTTCAGCATCATCTGAGTATGAGTGGTAGAAGTAACCCAAAGATCAGGTTTGCCTAAGAATGAGCAGCAACAGAAGAACAAAAGGAGTAAGTGATGTGAGTAGAAGTCAGTGTATAGTTCAACTGGTTAACTAAAGGACAAAGATTCAGAGGTAACGAAATGAAATCAGAGCAGCAGTTAATAGCCTGAGAAAGATCTGAAGGGTAAAGGGATGGAGATCTCAACGAAGCAAATGAATAGGTTTGGGAGGGGTGAGGCACAAGGAGAGAAGAAATCACTGGAGGCCACGGTCAGAAAGAAGAATGGCAAAAGGTCTAATTAGGGAAGTGGAACACTTGGGGGTAATGGTGACAACCAGTGTGTAATTATCCTCACATGACGTGGAAATAGAGGAAGGAGTACACTGCCTGGCATTTAGTAGGGCAGCCAGGACTCAGTAAAGGCTAGTAGGCAGAAGGAATGTGAGAGAAAGAAGTACAGGATGAAGAGAAATTCATTCACTCATCTTTCCTGGAGAGACTTCCTAGTAGAATGTAAATATCTCAGTAATGAGAGCAGATGAACTCCCATTCCAAAACAGGACTGACATGTAAAGCATTATATGACCCTCTAAACATCTTCAGGTGGAAATAAAACCTCTGTGTCTCATCCACGTGTCTGCAAAAAGACAACAGTCTCCTCTCCTCCTCAATCAAGTCGAGCAACACTTCACATGGGCAGAAGCCCAGGGCGGGCGATGAAGACTGGCACAGGTGCCTTTGACCCACAGTCTCCCAGGGGAAACTGTTCATCTCCACCAGGCTGGGAGGGGCAGGTTCCTCACTCACTAAGTGGGATGAGATAACTGACATGAGCAGAAACAGTGTGACAAGTCTGGTCCCTGAGCATCTCTTCTGAATCATCCCTGTTATGACCTCAAGGGGCAGAATTCATATACAAAGGTCCTCATTTCCCCCCAAAGTCTTTTCATTTACACTATGGTTGATACGAAGACAAACATGGAGTTCCAATTTGACTTCCTTATGGCCAAAAGTAAAGTTTCATCACTATAGAAATTTTTTTTAAAATCATTAAGTTGAAGCAATTATCTTAAGTTGTCTTCCCATGAACCTGGATTCCCAAAAAAGCAAAACCAAAGAGAACAGAAATTTGAGTAGAATAGAAAATCACAGGATCAGATGGTGAGCGTCCTAGGACGGGCCTCAGAGATCATGTATTCCAATCCCAACAATGTACAGAAGAGGTAACGAAGGCCCAGAAAAGTTGGACCAGTTAGTTAATAAGTGTTTTTTAGGAGCCTATTACACTTCAATCATTGTGCTAAGCAGTGGGGATACAAAGAAAGGCAAAAAGGAGGTCCTGCCCTCAAGGAGTTCACAGTCTAACAACAGAGACAATCAGCAAAGAAGGTAGGTGCAAGATAAATCAGAAATAATCAACAGAAACAAATGACCAGAATGAAGGGGGAATGAGAAAGGCTTCTCAGAGAGGGTGACATCTTAACTGGGACTTGGAGGAGGCCAGGAGAGACAAGAGGCAGGGATAAGAAGGGAAAGAGCTTAAGGCGTGGGAGACAGCCAGAGAAAACACCCAGCGCTGGGAGATGGAGCGTCTTGTTTGAGGAACAACAAAAAGGCTAGTGTCACTGGACTACAGTGTACGCAGAAGGGAGTGAGGTGAAAGACAGAAAGGGGACAGGTTCTGCAGGGCACAGAATGCCAGATGATTCTGTATTTAAACCTGGAGGAGAGAGGGAGAATAGATGGGGTGATGTGGTCAGACCTACACATTAGAAAAATCATTTGGAGAGTTGAGTGAGGGATGGCCTGGCCCAGAGAAGGGAAGGGGGGGGGACTTATGGCAGGCAGACCACGAAGCAGGCTGGACTGCGATCGATCAGGTTTGAGATGATGAGGGGCTACATTAGAGATAATTTCAGAGAAGGGGGAATAGGCAATAGATGTTACAAGGTGAAAACTGACAGTCCTTGCAACTGAATGGATATGTGGGGGATAAGAGAGAGTGTGCTGTTGAGGATGACCGCAGGTGACTGGGAAGCTGGTGGGTATTCTTGTAATAGGAAAGTTTGGTAGCCAGAAGAGGGAAATAATGACTTCAGTTTTGGACAGACTGAATTGAAGACACCTAGGGGATATCCAGTTGGAAATGTTCAACAGGGAATTGGAGATGAGAGACTGGAGGTTGGAGGAAAGGATGGAGCTGGATGAGTAGTTTTGATAATCATGAATATAGAGATGATAATTAAATCCATGGGAGCTGATGAGATCACCAAGTGAAGGTCAAGAGCGGAAAGAAAAGAAGGAGCAGGATAGAGGCCTGTGGGATACAGGGATGACCCAGAAGATCCAGCAAAGGAGACAGAGAAGGAGCCCGGGGAGAAGAGTATCACAAAAACTTAGAGGGGAGAGTAACAAGGCATGGAGGGTAATCAATAATGTCAAAGGCTGAGGACTGAGAAGAGATCATGAATAACTTTGTAGAGAGCAATTTGGGTTGAATGATAAGGTCAGAAGTTAGAGAGCTGAGTTAAGAAGAGAGTGAGCACAAAGACAGCAGAGGTAGAGGGAGCTGTTGGAGACACCTCCCCAAGGGGAGGAGAGTTGTGGCACCCCAGCCTGCAGGGACAGAAGGCCAGCAAGAGCAGACTGGAGACCAGATCCTACTTGGGAATAATCCAGCATTCTTTTGACTGCACTACATGTCTTTTTTTTTTTGTAGGGGTGGGGGAGCTGTCCGCTGAGTGATTTTCGTTAGGCTTATCTTGAATTCTTTTACCCCCTTAGCACATGGGACAATACTTATTTCACAGCTGATCCACACATGGGACATGCTAATGATAATGATGTTACTCCAAAGTGTGCAAGTGACTTCATAAAAGTAATGTCCAATGGCCACAAAAGAGATTTATACACAAACTCTGAAAACAAGGCACATTTTCACTTCTTATCCCATTACACTGACACATGAAATTAGGAGGATGTGGAAGAATACGACACATGATTTTTCAAAGAGACCACAATCATATGCATATAAATCTAAACCAGTGATTTTTACCTTCAACCTAAAATGTATTTGGGCTTTATAAAGAGACTGTCAAAAATGCCCCAGATGCACCAAAATATTCATAGTACGTTTTTCAAGGTAATGAAAAACTAGAAATAAAATAATGCCCATCAACTGCAGAGTGGTTGAATTTAATATAACATTAATGGGCCCTAAGAAAAGATGGAAAGGGGAGTTCAGAGAAACATGGAAAAGCTGGTATGAGTTGATGCAAAGTAAAATAAGCCCAATATACACTCAATTCTCACTCACGATGTAAATGAAAAGAATACTCAAAGGAAGCTGAATGCTAAGTAGCTGTCATTAAGCACCTTGGTCCTGAAGAGCCTAAAAGGAATCCGTCCCTCTTCCTCCTCTCTGACTAGAGTACTGCATGTGCAGTCAGTTTCAGCTGCATAGAGATGACACAGGTTTTCCTGAAGAGATGGAGGTTTATGCTGTGAAATCTAAGTAACTGGAGGAAAAAACCCAGCTGTTTTTTTCCTGTGGACTGTAACAAGCCACCCAGGCAGCCATTTCCCCTGCAGAATAACAAAGACTTTCAACTTGTCTCATCACCTTTCCCATCCATCACTCTCCTCCCTGAGGAGGTGAAGGGTGATCAAGGTCAGATGACTTGCCCAGAGTCCAAGTGCCTGAGGCAGGATTTGAACTCAGGTCCTCTTGACTCCAGGGCCAGTGCTTTACCCATTGTGCCACCTTGCTGATGACCCTTTTTTCATCTTTTATAACCAAGATTCCATTACACAGCAACTGTTAATGGATCTGCCAGGACTACTTGGGGTCACAGCAACTTCAAGCACTGCCTGGGATTACAGGTTTGGTTTAGTTGTCTCCCTGGGAGTACGTGTTTGGTTCCCAGAAGCACTGAAAACATCTATTTAGGAAGCTATGCAAGCCCACAAAGGCATTGCCTAACTGTAGGACCAGGCAGGTCAAGCAAGTAACTTTAAGCTGCTGAACTTATCAGGCCTCAAATGCAAACTCAACAGGTCTGGTGAAGCAAAGCAGTTTGGCATCTGCTGCTGAAAAGATCTTCTACTGGGAAGCATTTCATCATTCTTCTGGCACAAGAGTCTCAGCTGAAAGCCGCCTGAGTGAGAAAGGACATATGCAAGGCACAAAATATCAAGAGACTGTGACCATCTGCAACTCTGACGCTCTCACAGGCTAAGATGGTAGCGTAGGAGTTGCAGGGGACAGAAATTCTAATGAAGGCCCTCTGTTCACAGGCTCCTTTATTAAGCCGGCATGGTGTTCTTTCCACACTGACATGGACTAAACACAAGTCTCAATGGGATGGGCAGACAACGCCCTTTGTAGTCATTTCAGGGCAACCTGTTCTCTCTTGAAAAGACAGAACCGATTAAAACATGCCATCAACTCAGCCTGTAAGGGATAGTCACAGAAATAACATTCAGAGTTAAAGAAGGCATCAGAACCACTTCTTCCCTCTCTTAAGTTGTAGGTTTTTGCCTCTTATGCATTTCTGAATCCTTTCGTCTCCCCTATAGAGAAACTTATCTTATAAAAGAGACTTCAAAGAAGAAAAAATAGTTCAGCAAAAATACAGCTTTGACAAGACATATACCAAGGGAAGAAGGTCCATCTTCTTAACTCTATTCTAGGACCAAGCTTGGTTATCACAATGACAAAGTATTCAGTCTCATTTTATGTTCTTTCTACATGGCCTCTAACTTACCTTTAAGATCTTAAATGTTCACTGCTATAGCAGATCAGCTCCTCACTGGTTACCAAATACTGGTTTTCAAGAAAAGCAAAAAGCACTTAAGAAATCCAGAAGATGGCTCTGCCCTCAGGCCTCTCACCAAAGCTCCCAGAGCAAAGTGTTTACCTGGCACAGAGGCACTCCAGTGCTTTCTTCCACGGCTTCCTGGACACAGAGAACCCCCAGAGCCCGCTGGAATCTGCATGAAGACAATGCAACCTAGAAGCGAGCACTCACAGCTAACTGACCCAGGGCTCCCAAATCACACTGTCCTTTCAAGTCAGTGATCTCCCATAAGGAGACAGAAGCACTTGCAGGTGGCAAGGCTAACAAAGCATGTGGAGGAAATGTTTCTTAGCAACCGACGCTGATCTAATTCAAACAAGGCCAACTGAGTCAGAGAAAGCTCAGTTAGCAAGAGACCGTTTTAAAGGGTTTTGTATCAGCTGGATAGTCAACTTCCTTTTGGGGTATATAAT
>CM053584.1:360662219-360700329 GCA_028627135.1 Pseudochirops cupreus
AAAAAAAAAAAAAAAAAAGAAAGTCATGAGGGCCCAACTGAAGGGTGGGGAAGGGAAGGAGGTAAGTCTTGCATTCTACTTTGGAACATTTCAGTCTTCCCTCTCTCAGCTGTCCTACAGATCTGATCCTGTTACTGTCCTAGTCAATGAATTCTAGGGACTCCCTTTTGCCTCATGGACCAAATCACTTCTTGTTTGTAAAGCCCTCACAACCTGGCCTCCTCCCTTCAGGCCAGCCCACCTGGCATTCTTTAGGAGCTTCACCCACAGTTCCCTGTTCTCCCCCACTAACACAATGCCTTGGCACTGACAATGCCCCACATCCCACACTTCCCTTATCACCTCCACATCAAAGAATCCCTGACTCCCCTTTTCTACCTGAAGCCGTTCATGATTACTCCCAAATGACAGGCCCTTCCCACCACTGCCACCCCCACTGTATCAGCTGGATAGTCTGACACAATCCATCGCTTTTATTTTGTCTGTATATTTTGTCTCTCTAGAAAGAATGAATTATACTCTTTGAGAACAAAGTTTGTTTTCTTTTTCTTTTTGATTTCTGTATTCTCAGAGCCTAAAATAGTTGGTTGCTTGACTACATTTATAAAACCTTTTGCAGCCACCTTCAGGACAGTGGTTAGGTCTCCTAAGAGGTGAGTGTAGATTCAGAATTAATGAATGTAGATTTTAAAAAATTATTGTAGCCCAATTAACATAACTTTTCTATTTTAAAAGGAAAGAGAACTAGACTCTGAAGTTACTTCAACAACTGAAAATTACCTATACATAAATGTTTACTTGGCTCAATGCCTCCCATCATCCTATAAGAAAGTTGCCGCCAAGTCTGGATTCTCCTTATACACGTGAGGCAGTCTGGCTGACAGAAACCCACAAGTGTCTTAACTGCCTCATTTTTGTCATCTGTTTCCATCTTCTCTTCTTCCAATTTCATCAATCATGCTTTCTTTCCCTCCACCCTCTGGGGCTGCCTGTGGCACAAGCTTCTCCCTAACCTCCTGGCCACCCCTCCAGAGACCATGTCATGAAAGAGTCTGTCCCGAGGCCTTGCTTTCCTGACTGGTCAGTGCATGTGCTGGAGCACTATTTCTGGAAAGCTCATTTCACTCCCTCTTTTCTGGACCCTTCCCCTTCCCACTGCCCACACCCTTCCCTTCATTTCCAGTTTTGGAATCCTAAAAAAAAACATGATCAAATCAAGCATGTCATCATTCCTGCCTAGAATATTTTGTCTACTCTCCAACAACTCCACTCCCATCTCAGTATTTTTCCAGGCCAAAGTGACCTTCCCTCGCCATTGTTTCCCCATTAAACATAAGCTCCTTAAGAGCAGAGACTGCCTGCTTTCAGATTTGTCTCCCCAGCACTCAGCACACATGTAATATATGCTCACTTGTTAATTCCTTTATCAGGGTTGTTGACCTGCTAAGAAAAGTTTAATGAACTTCTGCACTCATTTCTGTTGGTAGATGCTAATTAGCAGAGGAAAGGCTGTGGGTACAGATAATCCACAAACCGGAGACAGCATCAGAGTCGAGCAAAGTTAGCCATAAATGGGGAATTAGGGGTTTGTTTCCTGCAATTTTCAGTACTTATAAAAAGTCATCCTAGTATCATACGTTCATTTTTTTTCAGGTGATAATTTTAGGCTAAGATTCAACTTCTTATGTTCTATTTGGTGCATCTGTTTACAGATCCACAGGAAACTGAATTAGGTTTTGATGAACTGTTTTCTTTCCTCACTCCTTTTGAATCTTTTTTACTAAAAGATGGCTCACTAGGGGGGTGGACAGAGAGAGAGAGTACCAGAAAAAACAAAAGCTATCAAAAAGCATTTGCTTTTTGTTATTGTTGTTTTTTAAAGACAAGTAAGGTCCTAGGGCACTTGTCCATAACTTGCCTCTTTAGATTTTAAGAGAAAAGAATCTGTCTTGTTTGCTTTGATCCCAATTTCTCTTCTTGTTTCCAAGACAATGCATGATGCATGCTTGCTAACTACTCCTAAATCCAGGCTGGACGGAGTACGCAGTTAAGTTTTCCAGAGGATGGAACACATGTGGATTGGAGAATTCCTTTAGGATCCTGTGCTGAAGGCCCTTATAATAAATTTCTCTCATCATAGTAACAGCCAATTCTGGCTGCAGAGTAATAGTTGTACTTTCTTACGCAACCTGAGCCAAACTACTATCATGACTCACACTATCTTAACTCAAAACGATTACTCCCTCAGCTAAGAAGAGACAGTAAACTGCTGTGGCAACGAGGCTGTTAGTGAAGGGGCAAGCAGGCCTCTTGAGTGGGTATGGAAATGACTGTTTTTCTCCAAATAACACCACTAAGGCAGCTCTCATAAATACTTCTTGTTGGTATCTTCAGATGGCTTCCTCATCTATCTGGAAAGATGGTAGATCCAACAAGAAGCTGGCCCCCAATTTCTCGTTGCTGTCTTGTGTTGGCAACTAAGCAGAGTCCTTTCAGGAGCAAGTGAAAGTGAATGTATGTCATTTGGCACCTCTAACTTACAAAAACTCCTGACTTTCTGGAGAACCTCAAGAGAGTCACACACCCAGGCTAACTCACTTGGTATCTCATCTTTCAAGGGCAGCTGTGCCAGCGAGGAGCCCTTGGAACAAGAGAGTTCTCACACTTCTGGTCACTCACACTGAAGTCAAAAAGTCATTGTGCAGAGTGTAAAACTGTCTGACAATCCTCATGATGCAAAGCACGTTCCCAACAGTCGAGAACACAGGCCCGAGTCACTGCGCAGCACAGTAACATCAGCAGCCTCCTCACAGTCACACAGCAACTCAGCTTCCACAGTCATTGTCTCACCCCATCCTCCCAACAAGTCTGAAGGAGGAATAGCTGGGATTTCATCCACAGTTACAGATGAGGAAACAGAGGCCCTGAGAGTGTACAGGACTTGTTCAAAGTCACATAACATAACAAGTTAGCGGTAAAACCCAGGTCTAAAGCTCAGGCCATCGGACCCAAAGTCTGTGCTCTTAGTGACATAGTCCTGTAGCCTACAAAACAGACAACTAACCCATTTTATCTATATGCCAGATGCATATAAATGCATATAAATCACTACAGCACCCAACTCATGCAAAATGATGCTCAGAAAGTAATTTTAAATTGTTTGAAAACTGGGAATATATTTTCCCATTAGAACAATGACAATTTAACCCATAAAATATTTTAAGACTACTAATGTACTTAAAAGATCTAAGCCAGGGGCGGCTAGGTGGCCCGGTGAGTAGAGCACTGGCCCTGGAGTCAGGAGGACCTGAGTTCAAATCCAGCCTCAGACACTTAACACTTAACTAGCCATATGACCTTGGGTAAGTCACTTAACCTCAACTGCCTTCCAAAAAGCAAAAAAAAAAAAATCTAAGCCACCATATGGTATGATGTTTTTCTGTGGGAAAATGAATTTCAACTTGAAAAGACAGAATTTTATGTCCCTCTCCTGCAGTGGGATGAAGAATTTGCTACTACTTCCTCCCCAGGAAGAGGATGCAGGCAGGAACTTCCCTCCATCCAAGGTACTGCTTTCTGCCTGAGGAAGGGTAGGGAGCAGGGCTAGTTAGGGAGGAATCGAGAGGGCAAGGATTATGGGGCCCTAGAGGCACTGAGATTGGTAAGGCAAGACCTTATGTTTATGCAAAGCCCTTACGAAAACTTCTTGATCCAAGGCCAAATCCCTGGCCACTTCCTGTCCATTGCTACTGCTTACTGTTCCCAACAGTCTGTCATCTCCAAACTACTGTGAAGAACAAGACGAGAGGTCAGTCCCTCCACAGCAAGTTCTCAGGAATAAGGGTAGGCATGGATGGATCTCTTTCCCACTCCCCCTAGCTCCTTGAAGGAAAAGAAAAGACAGAACAGGAAAAGGAGAAATAGATATTTACAGATGTTTATATATGGATACATTTCAATTAATCCACATCAATGTCTTTTTGTCTATGAACAAATGAAAAGTAATTTAAGGGAGGGTAAGGTAGAGTTGGGGAAACATGGGCAACAAGGAGGAAGTGAGAAACAGGCAGAGAGAGATGCAGCCAGCCAGAAATCAAGGGAGACAAACCAGTGACAGAGGCAGAGACACAGAGAAAAACAGACAGAAGAGGAGGCAGTTAATAGAGACAGGGAGTGGGTCAAAGATCTGGAAGGGCGCAGAGACCCCAGGGACCAGCATGCACAGGTGCAAAGAATGCTTGTGTCTTTCTGTTTCTGTATTTCTCCACTGAGAAGAATGTCTACAATCTTTGTCTCATCTTTCTTTATTGCTTCTCTCTTCTTAACTCTCAGCAGTCAACAATGGCCTCATCCTGTAACTCTTCTACTTAACTTTCCTATTCCTGTTGAGGGGATCACCAGCCTCTCAGTCCCTCATGCTCACAACCCAAGGGTCACCCTGGATCCTGCGCTCTCTCTCACTTCTCATATCCAAGCTGCTGCCAAGGCCTGCTGATGCACCCTTCTCTCTGCTGACCCTCCCATCATTCCAAGCCTGGAGCATTGCAACAGCCTACCGATGGATCTTCTCTGCCTCAGATATTATCCACTCCTATTTATCCTTCATTCAGCTGCCAAAATGTTCTTTCTAAGTGCAAGCCTAACCATATTACCCTTCCTACTCAATACACTCCAGTTCTTCCTGTCACTTCCAGGATCAAACAGAAATTCCTCTGATACTCAAAGCCATTTATAATCTCCCTCCCTTCCCACTCCATCTGCCCTCCCTTATACACACCATGTATTCTGTAAATTGGGGACACTGACCTCTTTGTTGTCCCTTGATCCAAAATGCTATCTCCTGCCTCTGGGCATTTCCACTGGCTGTCCCCCATGCTAGGACCCTCTCCCTCCTGGTTTCCTTCGAGTCTCAGCTAAAATCCTACTCTCTCTTCTACAAGAAGCCTCTCCTGAGTCTCTTAACATTGGTACCTTCTCTCAGTTGAGTATCTGCAATTGTTTGTAGACAGCTATCTGCTTGTTGTGTCCCCCATTAAAGTGCATGTTCCCTGACAGCAGAAGTGGGGGTATTGATTTCGGTTTCTGCCTTTCTCTGTATTGCCAGTGCTGAGCACAGCCCCTGGAATATACCAAGTGCCTAATAAATGCTTCTTGACTTGACTTAAGATCTATCTAGGAAATCACTGGGAAACTAAACTCAAGTTGTTGACAACTTTTCTCTACAGGAGGTGGGTAGAAAATGAAGGTTTTAATTAAGACATGTTCGACCTGGATCACACAGAGTTAAAAAGCAGAGGGTCAGTGAGGGGTGATGAAGAGAAAAGAGGCAATATGAAGGGGAAGGGAGGGGAGGGAAGACGTCTAAAGTTGGGTCAGGGACAGGAAAAGGACATTCTAGGTGAGGAACCTAAGTAACACATTAGACAACTGGGAACTACCCTTCTCAGGCCTTTAATTTTCTCCAAAATAAAAAAAAAATGCCTTAGATAGAAGGCAGGGCGGGACACACTCTCCCTCAGGCAGCATGGTCTCTCAGGCTTCACTACACCCAGTCCAAGACTCCTGGTCACTTCTCAAAATGAAACCTGCATTGGAAGAAGACAGTATGAAAACCTAGAGCTATGTAATCCCTAGAGAAGAATTCCCTTCCATTTGGGGAAAAATTTCCTGCAGGGTATCTTGTTCATCTGCATAGTAGAATACAGCCTTTCCTTAGAATTCATCCAAAAAAAAAAAAACCCATCTCCCACCAGCACCAACACTCAGATCCTTTTGTAAAATCATTGAAATTTCACATAATCGGTTCTTAACTTGGCCTAAAGTACTTTAGACAGAGAAATCACTAACAGACAAGCACACAAGTTTTCCCCTGCCTGGTCTAGCAAAACTCTAGCTATCAAACACCTAAAAACTTGCAGGCAAATTCCCTGATTAAAAACTGTGTGAATGTACACAGATTTGAAAACTGTATTTCAGATCTGAGGGAATAAGAAGGCAGGGTGTGTGGGGGTGGGGGTGGGGGTGGGTGTGGGGAGGGGTGTGTGCGGGGCGGGGGGTTATGTGGGGGTAGGGGTGGGGGTGTGGGTGGCAGGCTAATACAGGGAGTTAGTGCTGCAAACTCTCATTATCAGTTCTAATGACTAGTGCTGGTTATCAGACTCAACTCATTTCAATTCAATTCAAACACCTGGTTATTAAGTACTTCATGTGTGATGGTCATTGTTCTGGGGGAAACAAGAATGGTCTCTGCTCGGAGCATTTACAGTGAACCAGCAGGATCCAGATGCCATTGCACAGACAACACAAGGCAGAGCATGACCCAGGTGAGCTCGAGGAGGAAGAGAACACTGTCAGCAGAGGCAGAGTGGGCTGGCCAGGAAGGTTCCCTGCAGTGGGGCACACCATGTAGGAATCTTCACAGAAAATAAAGATTTCAACAGGCAAAGATGAGGAGAAAGTACATAACCTGGCAAAAGACAGAGAACCAGACTGGGCAATGGCAAGCTGCCCAACTTGCCTGGAACACAGATAGCATGAAGGGCAATGATGTGAAATGAGAATCACTTAGAAGACCTCTGCACTTCCAATGGCAAAAACAGTAGGTAATTCCCTTGTTCTATGCCTTAATTTCCTTCCAATAGTATCAAAATGAGAAACCAGGACACTGGTCTCTGACGCCCAAGCAACTGAATGAAGAGGCCCACAGCTCCTCACAGGACTATTCCCAACACTGTCTCAGGTTCTAGTCTAACATCAGCTGTGGAGAGGACCTTTCCCTGCCAAAGGCAGACACACAAAGAGTCATGGACCAATGTGGCAGTGGTCACCACTGACTGCTTGAGGAGGAAGGCTTTCTTACCTGTAGGTTATTGAGAGGTTCCATCTTCATCACTGGACCCAAAGTATTGAGGGGAAGGGACACATCAATGCTCTGGTTCGGCATCAGTGGAGTATGAATGGCCAAAGGAGTGCTGGGGATGACGCCAAAGCTAAGAGAGAAAAGAAATGGAGGAGATGTAAAAGCAGCAAGGACTGAGCCAGCAGCACCTCTGGGGCTCTGAACGCTATTTTACTCGATAAGCCTCATCTTGGATAATGGCAAGAAGAACAGGGGCCAAGAGAGCTAGATGCTTATTAGCTGTATCTGTTCCTCCACCCAGAGCTGGAGGTTCATACCAAACACAAGTTCCACTTATGAAGACTGTTTCTCTGAGCCCCCTTTACTCCTACTACTTCTCAGATGAGGTGCTTCCGCATGGCCTTTCCATCCAAAGTCCCATCCTGCTCTCAATCTATTACCCTATGACTCCTAAGTCATCTTTGGGAGAGAGAGAACTATCATTTCCTTCAAAACAAAGCAAGAGAGGGATGATTATGTTGACTCACAGTGACCCCACTGTAGCCCTTTCCAGAGGACAGAATTATGCATTTGCAAATCTTACTTTCATTCCTACTAACTCTCTTTTTTGTTCACAGATTATCCAATGACTCAAGGGGAAACAGCCAATCTAAGCAAAATGGAGTTGCTGAGCTTGTGTATTCTAAATGACCAAAAGGAAACTGAGGCTAAATGTGGTCAGTCAAGTCTGTAACAGGCAGCACAGAGCAGCTAGCTAGTTTTCTTGGGTGAAGAGAGGACAGGGTAAAAGGAGGGAAGAAAACTGACAAAGAAAAACGATGTTTACAGAAAGAAAACAAAACCAAAGACCCAATCCCATAGTCTAAAGAACAGCCAGGAATAGAAAGGATTTTGCAAAGGGCAGATCAGGAAAGTTGGCAAAAAGAACGAAATAGGCAATTTGATGTATGTTTTCTGCTTCACCAATGAAGACATCATCATCACCACACATACAGCATCAAAGTCACAAAGTGCTTAGAACGAATGCCTCATTTGTGTCCCCACAACTCTGGAAGGGAGGTGGTATTATTATCCCCATTGTACAGATGAGGAAACCGAGGTCCGGAGATTTACATAAGCATCTGCCCAGGATCACAAAGCTGGTAAGTATGTGAGATTGGATGTGAACGCAGGCATTCCTAATCTGGGGCCAGTGCTCTGTGCACTCTGGGCCACCTCGGGAACTGTCCTTTTTCATGTTGAGATTAGTTTTAGAAATGAAGGCAAGTAAGCATCACTAAGGCAGAACAACTAAGTAATTTATACAGAAAATCTATCCCTTAACTGGGCAAGTCTTTCTTCCTTGTCAAGGACACTGAAATAGGCATTTTCAAGTTAAGGATGGGGAACTCTGCCTTTTGACTCACTAGGCCAAAATCCTGTGATTCTAACCTCAGAACCAGCAGAAATCGGAGGAAATTTGCCCCAAGCCATCAAAGCTGCATCTCTTTCATTAGAACGTGTCTTCCGCCTGTGACACACTACTGTTCTAAAACAGAGTGTACCTTCAGGAGAAATTTCCTAGACAGCCCACTGGCCAGGGCAAACTAAAGCACAAGCCGGCCAGACACACTGATGGTTTCTGATGTGCCAGTTCAAAAAATACTGCAGAAGGTGAAAACATTTGCAAATGGTTTAGAGTGAATTAAAATGATTGATGATACAGGCCCAGATTTCAAAAATGGAGCCTCTTAGCCAACACAAAAAGATCTGATGATTCAAGAGTCAATTACTCCTGTTTTAGAAGCAGAACTGAATCTTTTACAATTACAAAAAAGAAAGATCCCGCAGGTGAAATCTAGAAGCTAGAGCATTTCATCCCTCTTTCTTTTTTTATTCTTTGTTACAAAGGATGGCTCGTTATGTGGGGGGTGGGAAAGGGGTATGTTCAGAAAATGAAGGTGATTAAAAAAATAAAAATACATTTTTTATGGGATCTTGCAGCCAGTTCCTTAAGCCATGAAAACTTAACAGGGACCACTGGCGCTTCAGAACTCTTAGATTGGGGCCTTTAACTTCTTCCTTCTTAGCAAGAAGCTAGGGCAAAGCAGAGGCGATGCCAAAAGTCAACGCCAGCCTGCATCGTGCAGCTCACCATCTTGTGTCCTCAGTAACAAGACATGGGGCATGAGGAGGTATCAGCAAGTGCTAGCTACGCAAAGTGCTGCTCCTGCCACCCATGAAAGTTCACTCTTTGGAGACTGTTCCAAGTCAATCAACAAACACTTCTTAGGTGTGATTTGTTGTTGTGACCCAAATGGGGTCACAGAATCAGACGTAGCTGAAACCACTGAACAACAACAACAAAAGACCTGGGCATACACAGAAAGGTGGAAAAGCCCTCCGCTCCCACATTCAGGTGATGGTGTTTCAACCAAATCAGGAAGGTCATTGAGGCAGCATCGAAGCACGACTTCAGAGGGCTGACGGGAAAGCCTCTGAGCAGTGGTGGCAGACCACAGCAGGGGAATGATGCTTCCATTTTAGACACGGCCAAGAAGCTGCTTTGTTCTGCCTAACTGGGTCAACCTGCCACAGCTACACGGAGGGTTCTATGACAAGGTAGGGAAAGGAGAACATGCTAAAGATGACAGTGATGTAAGAAAAGAGCATTAACGAAACACTGAGAGATGAAAAGTCCAAACTCTCTAGGATTTCCAACAGAGTGTGCTGTCTCATGGCATTGGTATCTGGGTTTTTGTTTCATGATTCCAAATGATGGAAGAGTCATCACATACAATTCCTGGACGGAGAGCTGCTGAATTGAACGTGACCTGGGCCTCATCCCGAGTCCAGAGCCTACCAAGAGGAGAGATGTCCCATGATTTAATGGCCCATTCTTTGCTCGAGCATGAGGCAAACACCCGCCACAAGGCCAAGCTGAGGGTTCAGGCTTCTTACCTGTTCTTGTTAAACTGAATAGCAAAATCTGTCATGTGCTGCAATGCTTTGTTGGTGAAGTTCATGTCCATGTAGATGTGGCCCTGCCGGTGGGTGAATGTTCCTGAAATCTCCAGGCCTTTTGCTTTCACTGCAGGGAGCCAAACCTGAAAAGCAGTGTAAAAGCCATGTAGACAAGGCAACGCCTAGAGAGATAACGCGCCATCATTCAGATTTCACAGGAAAGAATACAAAACTAAAAAGTCCCCTCAGCAAGGCTGTCTGTCATGGGAGCTCTCCAGTGCCAGCTGCTCTTAACAGCCCCCACAGTTCATCTGTAATTATTCAGGGACTGACAACCAAACCTGCCCCCTTCCCTGACCACCCTGGTCACTGCTTTTTTGTGCCTTTAGTAGGGAGAACAAATAGAGAAAGATGAGGAACTGCAGGCAGCTCCTGACAGGTATTAACAGTTTTGGTTCAAAATTCGTTAGTAATTGAAAGTAAATGCTAAAATGCTATATTAGAGTTCTCAGGATTTTATGATCACCATGTTCAGTCAGATATCTGAGCTTCATTATATTCAAAACACTGCATTAATCCTGCCCCAAACTACAATGGAATTAAAGCTGGTACTATGTCATGTGCTTTGTTCTAACTTTCTAAAACAAAATTATATTTTCTGGGAGGCTTTATGATTCTGTTTAGAATTGGGCAAGGCCCTGGGTAAGGTTCAATTAGTCAAGATCAACTTGACATCCTGCTCTGAGCTAAATGATGCTAGAACAACTTTGTAGAGAAAGTAATAAACACAGAAGACTGTGTATGCAATGCATGTATTTCCTGGATAGGACATCCTGAGATCCTCTGTAAGGAACTAGGTAAGTAAACAATTCAATAAGAAATAAAATAGCCCAGTTCCCCAGAAGGTAAGGAAGTCTGTTAAGCCCAGTCAGACTAGGAGCTCTGGCCCAGTGATAACACTCCTAGATTCTGAAGGGACTGTCACCCTCAAAGGAGGTTCTAAGGCCTTATTTTTCATGTTCTTGTCAATCCCACAAACATTTATGCTTCATTACATCACGAAGCTGTAATTCTGCCAGTGGGAGCACTCCCTTATTCCCTGTGACAGCAAGTTCACTATACCATAGTCAATGGTTTTTCAGAGTTGCAGTGGTAAATAAAAATCCACCATTCTGTGCTCACCTGGTGATGAGTCTTCAAAGTTAATTAAACTGGGCCCCAGACAACAGTCCATAACTAGGCCAATCCTTAAAGACTTTCTACTTGGTAGATTTGACAGAATTTATATACCCCTTATATTCAAAAATAAATCTGTCTTACACTAATAGCAAATGACAGAAAACAGAAAAATATATTCTACATCACAAATGCTATCACGAGACCAAGGGGAAGAAGATGCCTTAGTGAAAACAGAAAGCAGACTGGGAATCAGCCGTTCAGGATTAACTTCTCAGCACTTTCACTACCCATCTGACCCTGGGCAAGTCCTGATCCCTCTGGTTCTTAGTTTTCTCATCAGTAAAATAAAGTGGTTTCATTAGATTAAAATCCCAGGGCCCTTTCAGTTCTTATAACTGATGGCTCTCAGAGTCAGAGAATAGCATGTTATTCATGTTTTTCTTCTACTAAACACTATACCAAGATTAAAAAAACAAAATGGTACCAGATTTCCCCTGGTCTGACTTTAAAGTTGACAGAAAAGAGTTTGTCTCCTTAAGATTTTAAGCCCCGTGGACCAATTATAAATAACAGCGAATGTGGCAAGAATAGCAGTGGTCTCTGGTTGGTGAGTGTGAGCCCTGTTATCTCCTCCTGCCTCCTTCAACAAGGGGACAAAGTCCCAGCTCTAAGAGACAGTAGAAGTCAGGTCCAACACCAAAACCACAAGGAGCCCAAGCCCTATCCATCCAGAAGGTCCCACCATGGTGTTCTTTTGACTTACAGCTTTGGGAGCCACAAACCCTCCAGGTGCCAGGCCTATGCCAGTGGAGAGCTCAAAGAGGTCATTGAGTCCACTGCTAACCACAGCAGGAGTAGGTGAAGGAGCAAAAGTCGCAGGCACAGAAGATGGAATGAAGGACTGTCCCACCTACAGGGGAAAAAAATAACAATTTAAGTCAACAAGAAAGGGGGAGGAGTCAATATGAACACATCTAGTCATCACCAAGGTCCGGTGGACATCACCGGCACTTGAGCATAGGACAAGTCAATAAGGAAGCACTCAGTGAGACAAAGCAAGCCAGACAACTGGGGGAGGCTAATCCACACCCTCTCTCTTTCCAATACAAATGAGCTCTGTCGACCAACTGGGCTTCACTTTCACAGGAACACGCACTCCAGGCTATTTTTGAGAGAGCACAAAAGTGCAGAATGAGGACAAGGGACCCAAGGTTGGTTTCTTTTTTTTTTCTTTCCAATTTTAGCTTCCATGATTCTTTGCAAAAGGCCTCTGGGCATCATAAAATGGGAGGGAAAGGGACTGCTGGTGCGGGGAAAGGGCAGCAGCTCCATTTCCACTGGGTTCTGGCCATCTCTTTAGTCATGTCTTGTTCTCCCAATACAAAAATAAACATTTAGGGGGTCCCTCCCCCAGAAAGGTGGGTGTTTTCTCTCAAACACACTCTCTCAGGAACTTCTCACTCTTACAGAGTCCAGATCACTCTCTCAATTGCATGCTAGATGACACCAGGGCATAAGAGCATTTCCTAACCAAGATAGGAGTTTCAATTTCTTTTTAACTATTAATGACAGGAAGCCAGAAAAATTCCTGAAGAGACCAAGACTCCAAGCCCTGAGGATGAAGCCTAACAGAGTGGGGCACCACCTTGACAACTCAAAATGACCTTCTCTCATGATGCTACTCTTCTAACACCGCCATCTGAGTCGGCACATATAGCGTCTGACAGCAGCAATGGCTGCTCTGAGAGAATTAGTGCAGAAAAAAAAGTCCTATCAAATTGGGGTAGGGAAGGGACACTATTTTCCCACTGTGAAAAAAATTGATGGCACTTACTGCCGGACTTCCTCCAATGCCCCCGCCAAGGTCACTGCCAAGCTGAAAGAGAGAAAGGAGAGAGAAGAGAGAAAGGTAGAGTTCATTTAGCTACATACTAGAAGCCAGAACAGAATTTGCAGTTTGGACCACTGAGTAGTTGGGGAACACATACTTTCTAATAACTTGTCTCCCCTGGGACAAAAAAGGTCTAGGTTGTAATGTCTGGACATCTAAGGACATCTGGAAAGGACATCTAAGAAAAACCCTTAGAAGGAAGATGGAGCTGAGATCTCTCAGGGATACTTCAGATCCAATCTTTCCGCAGTGTTTGGACAAACTCAAATAGGATTGAGAAGAGTTTGAAAAAGCCCGAGAAATCCTGTCCCCCAAACACTGATATGCTTCAAATGTCCTTTCCAAAAATAAAAATCAAACCCCACCCCTTCCTCATCTATGCCACTTGCTCCTTGGCACTTTTGAACAGCCTTTTAATTGATAAGCAAACAAAGGAGGCATAAATAAAAATTAAAATTGCATTTTCAGATCTGTGCCAGCAGCCACAAACCAAAAAATGGGGCTTAAAACTTAACAAAATGCTAAAAGAGAACAATAGTTGGTACAGAAAGAAACCACATCACCTGTGGACCTCAGCTTCACAACTCTTCTTCCTACTAACTCCTTTTAAGTTCTTCTAAGAAGAGAATCTGCTAGAGATAGCTCTTTTGGCAGGAAGCTAAATAGGTGAAAAGCTGGACTGAAGTCCTGGCCTTGCTGCTAAATAACCAGACTGTGAACCTGGGAAAATCGTGAAAACTTCCTAGGCTTTTTTCTTCTCATCTTTAGAATAAGGAGATCCCCTTAGAAGACTTCAAAGTGTCCTTAAGGAATTGGCAAGAGACAGACCCATTAACCAGCCTTTTGCCCATTTCCCACTCTGAGCTGAGGGTGCCATGATAAAGGTCTTATAGAAAGAGTTAGCCATGATAAAAGCTAGCCATGAGCTGTCTATCAGAACAGCATGCAAACAAGCACTAAAAGTCCATCTTATTCTTAAACATCACCCCCTTTCTACTAGGTAGGTTACCACCTGTGGAAAGGAGGTAGGTGGGAGCAAAGGGCAAAAGATGGACAATCCAAGGGTTGTTTGCACTTCTATGCATGAAATACCAAAGGCCCAAGAGATTCTCTACAGAAGAGTTATGGAAGCCCATGTAAAAGAACCACAGAGCCATCAATGGGCTGTAATCCACATCAGGGAGAACAATTATCCATATCCACAAGATCAATGGACCACAGAAGTATCAAAGTACCTTGCCCCTGGCTTTTGCCTGACATGCAGATCTCTCACCATGGGGCACAGCACGATCAACATTTTCTATAATACAACAGTGCATCCGTTGCCTTCTAACAGTGGAAGTTAAGGGAGCCACCACACTGTGAAGACTTACTTTGTCTCCTTGCATCTTACTGAAGGTACTTTAGACTCGAGTTTCACCTGATGAGTTGAACACATAATTTATAACCAGTGTGTGCTAGATAATGGTTTCCCCCATGACAGTTGATTTCTATTGTCCATGCATGCCATAAGCACTATGAACTTATATTAACAGGCATGTTTAACGTAAAATACCGAGTGACAGAAATTCCAGTTACAGAGTTTTTAAAAACCCTTTCAGTACAAGACTTCAAAAGCACATACTCAAGTAAGTCATAAATGACAAGAAACAAAGGAGAAAATAGTAGGTGAGGAATTACGGAAAAGATTTTCGTATATCATCTTTCTCTCAAGTTCTCCAATAGCATCTACCTCATTTAAGATGGACTTCCTGGAAAGCATGAAATTTGACTAATTCAACATTAAAAAAACTCTTAATCCCTACCGTGTACAAAGTCCTGTACTAAGTGGGCTTTAGGGGTGGGGTGCTATGTGTTTAAATAAGAGACGGAAAATAAAACAAATGCACAAATTAACTACAAGCAAAATGTGTTAAAAGTCACAAGAAACAGAATAAAGTGCTGTTGGAATCCCAAAGAGGGAAAGACTGACTTTGGCTAGAGGACCAGGAAAGATTACATATTGACATGGCTTCTTGACTAAGTCTAGAAGACTCTGAAAAAGCTAGGACAACAGAAAGGGGAGAGGGGAGGAGAAAAGGGGAAGAAAAAAGGGCATTCTAGGAAAAGGGACCTGTAAACCCAAAAATGTATGAAATAAGATAATCTAAGGGTTGGCTTGAGAAATAATGGTAGTTCTATTTGGAGAGAATAGGATACCTGAAAGAGAAAATAAAAAGAAAAAAGGCTTAAAAGGGCCCAGTGGTGGAAGGTCTTAAATACCTTTCACACGGAAAGCTTGAAAAAGAGTCTGACAGCAGCAACACAAAGTCTATTATTGCAACAATGATGACTAGGATGGAGAAAAATTGAACTGTTCACAGGCACTCACTCCAGAGACAGAGTGGGAGAATTCTATGCCTTCTAGGGGGTCTTCATTTTTCTGGTAAATAGATGGGTCAAATTAATCAAGTAATATTATCCTGTAAGGTAACCAGAAGTTTTTATAAAACATACCAGTACTAAAAACTGGAAAAGATTTAACTGTTTGTCAGTATCTCTAATGAAACTGTAGTCAAGTGAAAAGAGAGAGAAATCCCCAAATGGAAGAGAGAAAAGAGGAATTCAGAAAAATTCTGTCTCATTTAGCCAGATGTTATCATCACATCCACAGACTAGCTGCTATAACCCAGAAAGAGACAGGATTCTGTATGGCTCTGGTATTAAAGGATAAGGAAAAAGAAAACACTTGAGAGCAAGCTGGCTTATGAACAATGAGCAAAGGCTCTTTGGGCTCGGGCTCTGATGGTTTTTAGCTAGCAGGTTCTCAGAAGCAGGGCACCCAAACCATGTTCAATTCCAAGGTGTTGGTCTTTTTACCCTTGAGTATTATGTTAATATCTCGAAGAAGACTAAATATATTCGCCCTCTATGCTGTTTGTCAGTATTAGCTGTAAAACAAAATCACTGGAGAGCAATTCCAATCATTGTTTTATTTTTGCTTGGTTTAGCAGATAAAACCCCACTAGGCTCTCAAGCTTTGATCCTGTGGTGATAAAGCCCAGAATGCACCAGAGCACAATAATAAAAACAGCTCACATTATGCAGCACTTGAAAGATCTTAAAATAATTCCCACATGTTACTTCATTGGCTTTTTCACAACCAACCTGCTAGGTCAATACTACAGCTGGAATCAGCACCACTTATAGATTGAGGAACATTAGGCTCGGTGAAAGAATGTGCCCCTGGTCACCCAGCTATTAGATGGAGAAGGTTTCAGACTTGCCACTATCTCACGCTCTAAAAACCCTCGTCCTCCTCATGTCTGCACTCTGTTCAGCACCAAAAGGGAAAAGCTGAGCAGCATATCAGTCTTGAAAGCTCTGAGGTCCTGACCTGAGACCCACCTCTTCCAATTACCAAGTGTGGGCCCCCTTCTCACCATTTAATTCCTGGGGCAATTCTCTACCTGCTTCAAGTGCACATTGGAGAAGGGAGCTTATCACTTAATAGAAGTTCACTAGATGATGACTAACATGGAAGTGTTTTGCATAATTACAAATGTACAACCTATACTGAATTGCTTGCCTTCTTAATGAGGGTGGAGAGGGAAGGAAGAAGGAAGAGAATCAGGAACTAAAAGTTTTAAAAAACTGTTTTTATATGCAACTGGGAAATAAGATATACCAGCAATGGGGTATAGAAATCTATCTTGCCCTATAGGAAAATAAAAGAAAAGGGTATGGAGGGGGGGAGTTGATAGGAGGGAGGGCAGACTTGGGGGAAGGGGTAATCAGAATGCATGCTATCTTGGGGAGGGGGGAGGAGAGAGAAGGGGAGAAAATTTGGAACTCAAAATCCTATGGAAATGCATGCTGAAAATGAAAAATAAATTAATTTTTTAAAAAAAAGAAGAATGAACAAAGATCACTAGATGAATGAAATCTCAGGTCCATTTCTGCCCTCCCAACCCATGTTCAGTCATTTTTTCAGTCATGTCTGACTCTCAGTGACCCCATTTGGGGTTTTCTTGGCAAAGATACTAGAGTGGTTTTTCATTTCATTCTCCAGCTCAATTTACAGATGAGGAGCTGAGGCAGACAGGGTGAAGTGACTTACCCAGGGTCACACAGCTAGTAAGTGTCTGAGGCCAAATTTGAACTCAGGAAGACGAGTCTTCCTCTCCAGGTCAGGCACTCTATCCACTATAATCCCTAGCTGCCCCCTCCCAACCCTTTCCCTAGCATCCCCAAAATGCCTATCTCTTTTAAGGTTTATTCAGACAGTTATACTTTGTCTCTGTCCACCGTCATGTAACAAAGCTGAGGGGACTGCTCCCCGCCATGCTGTGGCCAGCAGGACGAAAAAGGACCAAATACACCACAGCACATGGCACAGACAGAGACATCTCTCTGTCTGGATCCTTAATTAACCACACTAATAATACTTTCCCCAGGCAAAGGGTATCTTCTACTAGTTAAATTCTGGTGTCAAATAGCCTTCTGACAAGAAACTGAGGAAGTTAAAAAAAAGCTACTTTGGCCACCCCTGAACCCAACAAACTTTCCCCAGGATGTTCTCCTCCTGATTCACTGCAGCAGCCACTTTTGATGGTCCCAGGGCCCTATTACCAAAGCTGCTTTTGTCCATTTTTTGCCACAAAGAAAAAAATGCTGCTGCCAATGTAGCCAACTCAGGAAGAGGGAAAAGGACAGAAAAGAGATGTAAACAATGAATCATTTCAAATGCTGAAGTTTAAGTGGGGATGAGAGGGAAGGCCTGGGGTTTGGCTCTTCTTACACCCTATTCTGTACTTCAATTGCTAGTGATGGCACTTCTCCATTCCTGCTCCATCCAAGGCATAACATGGAGGTTAATGGGCTGTTGCACCAGTGGCTACAGCTGAGTTCCCCTCTCTGTCCTGCCCACACAGTCTGGAATTGGGGTCATGGTGCCCTCACTACCTAGCAGCACCCGTATTACTCCGTGAATTACGGCTAGAGAGCACTGGCAGCTGGGCAGTTAATGGTAATTTCTAGGGCAAAGCTGCCTCTGGCACATTATGTGGGTCCTGCAGCAGAGTGCTCAGGGGCTGACAAGTTCTGCCTGAGAGAACAGGGCTCTGCACAGAGTAAGCAGAAGCTGCTCATCAAGCATCCCAAGTACAACTTCACACTCACAAAAGTGAAAATAAGGGAAGAACTAGAGAGTAAAGCACATTCTGCAGCAGACCCAAGTCGGTTTACAGTGACAAAATGATAAAGATTTTTCTAAAGAAAATCAGCAGGGGCAGCTAGGTGGCACAGTGAATAGAACACCGGGCCCTGGAGTCAGAAGGACCTGAGTTCAAATCCAGCTTCAGACATTTAACCTATATTTGTCATGTGACCTTGGCTAAGTCACTTAACCACAAATGCCCTGCCTTCCCCCCTCCAAAAAAAAAAAAAAGAAAGAAAATCAGCAGATTGAATAGATACAAGAAGACCCTTCCATTATAATGAAAGATTCAAGTTAGATACCTTAAAACACAATCTTCTTAGCAAAGTAGGCACTGTGTATCTACTACCTGAGATTAATATCTCCTGCTCAGACACTGCTCCTGGGCAGAATTCTACCCACACGGATTTGCTGCCTTACTGAGCTGGGGGCCTGAAGATGAAGAGATGAGAAGCCAAAGTATAACCTAAACTGACATGATTTGTTAAAACAACTTTGTCCTTGGGCTCAGAAAAGAATATTCTTTAAAATAGTATATGCAACCACACCAAAAACAATGAAATTTGGATTAGAATCCTATGTATATCATGAATGTTCTTAAAATATAGGGTATGATTTTTTGCTATTCCTTTCTCATTTTAGGTCAATGTCTCCTAAGGGAAAGCAGGGTATTTCAGCTATCAAGCTGTAATCTATTTAATCCCTAATAAGTGGTTCAGAAATGGACTATAAAACACAACCCACATGATTGCTAAGGGGGGAAGAGGGGTTTGATCAGCATTTTTCAAACACAACTTAGTTTAGTAAGGATAAACAGATGCCCACAGCATGATCCGGTCTGTTATGGGATAGGAAATGACACGTTTGGGTTCACCACCTTAGCCTTTTTTTTTGGGGGGGGGGGGGAGAGAGAACATGTGTGACACAGAGTCTGACATCTGTGAGCTCTCCAAGGTTATACTTAAATTACTGGAATTTGTGACCTTTACTTTCAGGCAATCAGGTGAGGTCTTAGCCTTTTATTCGTTAAAGAGCCCGTGCCTTATTCCATTTGGCTTATTGGTGTCATTAAAGTGGAAAGGAAGCATTATTCAGAGTACTCTTTCTATATTCCAGAGAGGGAAGGGCCTTAACTTCAGAGGAATCTACTCAGTATGCAGGAAAATAAAACATGAAAGTCCTAGGTAGCTAAGAGGTGACTGATGACTTCTCTGTATAACCAACAACATTGTTGTTCAGCTGCTCAGTCACATCCAATTCTCCATGATGCCAGAGACCATGTCAAGCCATTCAATCTTTCCCAACATCCCAGTCTTTTCCAATGAGTTCTGTCTTTTCATCATGTGGCCAAAGTAGTTAGGCTTCAGCTTCAATATTTGACCTTCCAATGAATAGGCTGAATTAATCTCTTCAAGTATTTACTAATTTGATCTCCTTGCTGTCCAAAGAACTCTCAAAACTCTTCTCCAACACCACAATTTGAAAGCATTGATTCTGCGGCACTCAGCTTTCCTCATAGTCCAACTCTCACAGCCTCACATTGCTACTGACAAAACCACAGCTTTGATTATACAGACCTTTGTCAGCAAGGTGAGGTTTCTGCTTCTTGGCATGCTATCTAGATTTGCCACGGCTTTCCTTCCAAGGAGCAAGCGTCTTTTAATTTCATGGACAGAGTCACCATCTGTAGTAACCTTCGAGTCTAAGAACATAAAATTTGCCACTGCTTCCACTTCTCCTTCTATTTGCCATGATCTTAGGTTTTGTTTTGTTTGATGTTAAGCTTCAAGCTACCTTTCACACTCTCCTGTTTTAACCTCATCAAAAGGCTTTTAATTCTTTATTTTCTGCCATCAGAGTGGTATCATTGTTCTCATTTATGCATAGATTACTAAAAAAAAGAGAGAGATCAACTATACTAAACATATCTCAATAATTACAACTAAATAAATTAGATAGGGCTTCCTGAACTAATCTTTTCCCACAGACTGGCAAGTTAATTCCTTAGGAGAGAATTTTAAAACTGATCTTTCTTGAAAAATTTTATCACAAAAGGGACTGAAGCTTAATTAACAAACCTTCCAGCGTAGGCCTACAGCATCATATCCACATTCACACTACCAGTATAAGTGAGGAGGGCCTATTCATCACTTGGATGATAGTGACAATATCCAGCAGGTCAGTGCCACTTCCAGAGCCAAGGCAAACACTGCTTGGTCCTATCTTCCTACCAGATTTCAGGGTATATTTCACGTATCTTCTTCCAAAAGGCAGATAAGATGACCAAACTTAAGTTATTTGCTATGTTTAATAGGAGTGGCCCAATCTGCCTCTGGTATGAATTTAAGTAATGCTGGATTTCAGGGTAAGAAATGTGTGGAGACTTCAACCATCTAAGATCAGTCGTTGGCAACAAGAGTGAACAAGTCCCACCTACAGGAACTTTTCTAGCTCTACAACTCACAGTGTCGAATCCCACTGGCCAAAAGCCCAAACATAACACTGACATTAAAACAGGTGCTCTTTAGAGCTAGCAATGACTGCTCTATAAATTAAGTTGTCAAATTACAATAAACATCACTAAATTATTGGAGGTTAATGTGGAGCTTTTATTTTTGGTAGGAGAGGCCAGAAGTAAGATCAACACTTAAGAAATACCTGGAAGGCAAGATCCTACAGAAAACAGACAGGGGGAAGGGTTGGACACACTGAGAAGTCAACAGTCACCTCTTAGCCACCTAAGACTTTCCTGTTTTATCTCCCTGCAGATTGAACAGACTCCTCTGAAGTCAAGACCCTTCCCTCTCTGGAACACAGAAAGAGTACTGTGAATAATGCTTCCTTTTTAATAACACCAATAAGCCAAATGGAATAATGCATGGGCTGTTTATTAAATAAAAGGCTAAGACTTAAGCCAAGGCATCACCTGATGGCCTGAAAGTAAAAGTCACAAATTCCAGCAATTTAAGTATAACCTTGGAGAGCTCTACAGATATCAGACTCTGTGCCACACATGTTCCACAAAAAAAGGCTAAGGTGGTGAACCCAAACACATCACTTCCTATCCCTTAACAAGCCAGAATGACCTGCAATGAGGCAGGTCCAACTGTGAAAAAAGTCACATTACCAGGAATAATTAGTCTCCAGACAATGATCAACAGTTCCAAACACGCTACTGAAAACAGTTTTTAAAACACTACTTTAGTAACACTAAGCATTAATGCTATACCAACATCAGTACAATGAATCCATCATTTCAAGTTAAATGACCAATCTATATCCCAAGCCAAATTGTTAAGCTTAAAGCTTAGAGATAAAGGGGACGGGGGTGGGGAGAGAAGGGCTTCAGCAGTTTGGATGAAGGAAAGTAGTGGAATTCAGCATTAATTGAGTTCCCATCATGACGGAGGGGATAGCCTATTTCCCACATCTCGGGAAAGCAGTCAGTCTGACACGGGCCACATTTCAGTGGTTTTAAAGAAGGATAAATGTCATTAGTATAAAACTGGAGGCAGTGGAAAGGGCAAATACTAAGGAAAATGAGGAAGGGTGACAAATGAAGAGAAATTCTCCCCTAAAACCACAAGGCAAGTGGTAGAAATAAGGAGAAAGGGGGCAGCTAAATCCAGCCTCAGACACTTAATAGCTGAGTGACCCTGGGCAAGTCACTTGCCACATTGCCTCAAAAAACAAAAAGAAAGAAAGAAAAAGGAAATAAGGAGAAAAAACGAATAGCATCCAATGGAAGAAACAACCTTCTCTGTTGTTGGGGAAGGGGAAGGGAAGGGAGGGAATCGGTATCTGCGCAGTGCCTCCGATGTGCCCAGCACTGAGCTATTACCATAGCATCCGCTTGTTGTACCCTACATCGGCATACAAGAAGCAGAAATACAAAAATATGCAAGCATTTGTACTGGAACCAAAGGGTAAAAAGTAACCAAAGTGGCCGGATTGGCAACACAAGAGCAAAAACTTCTAGGCAACAAAGGATTCGGTTCCTGTCCTTGAGAAGCACAAACCCGATGAGGAGGGGGAAAGGGCACGGGGATGTGAGATCCAAGAGGCAGCGGAGAAAGAAGGGGCCCTAGGGAAGAGGAGGAGTCACAAGCTTCACAGGAGACAGGGTCAGACTGTCTAGACACAGGTCAGCCAACTGCTGCCTTTCTGTATGAGGGTCAGTGAGCTAACAATGGTTCCTATATTTTTCAGTACAATAAAACTTTTTTTGTAAATGTAAAATACACTGTAGAAAAATAGACTGTCCAGTATGCCCACACCTGTACATCCTGTTGAGATTCATAGCAAGACCATTACTTTGTAGAGAATATTTTTCATTTCTTATCACACTCTGACATCCTATGTGAGTACACATATCCGCATGGACTGCTGTGTTCTAATTCACCTGTTAATATCATATAAACCCAGTGGCTTCTTGTAGCTTCTGGGATAGAAGAGGAACGTTTCTGACCTTAAAAGTGGCTCCTAACTTAGCTCTCAGGCTAGTCACCTCCTTGTCTGCCATCCTGCTACACTCCTTGGACTTCTCTATCAGCCCACCAGGATCTTTATCATCTTGCAGATCACATCAGCTTTGGTCTTCATTACTCATCAGAACCCTCTGAATGGAAGGTAGAGCAGAGGTTTCTCCCCAAACCTCCAGTTAGGGAGGGCCTCCAGGTCAGCCATCTCTTTATTTCCCACCTCTGCATAAGCTCTTAGAAAGTAGGGATTTTTTTTCTTATCACTGGCTCTGTATATGTGCCAGTGCCTGGCACACAATCATAATGCTGGATAATGCTTAGTTGACACAACTCTCAAGCTATATCAGCATTTCAAAATATCTTCTATATAATTTAACTTGGATATTCTACTGGATCCTCAAACTCAAAACATCTCCAATGGTACTCATCTTCATCATCTTTTCAAGCAGGTAAGAATGCCTGCTTCCAGTCCAAACCTCACCTCTTAACTCATGTCCTGGAGGAGAAGGGGCAAAAGAAGCACCAATCTGCCCTGCTCAAGGAAGATCCTGGCTAGGGCTGCCTACACTAGGGAAACTGCTGGTCCAGTCCCCAGACCCTTTTAACTCCAATGCAGTCTGTCACCAGTTTCCCATGCCTCTTTCAAAGGACCAGCCAAACCAAGAGCACTTATTGAGAGCATCCTACTCCTGATTTCTTATCCCACATTCACATTATACTGTGCGCATGAGATATCACCTGTAGACACTCAAGTTTTGTGGGGGCAGAGATCATGGTGTCTTCTTTGTAACACCATGGCACCAAGTTCAGTACTTTACACACCGGAGGAAGTCAAATACTTGTTGAAATGGATGAAAAGTGTTCCAAGGTATAAGACAGAATTATTTCATGGAGAAAAATAAAATAACATCTAAGCCTTTCAATGTCAACTGAATATTAAATGCATGCACATTCTGACTCTTTCTTATAAAAAACTGAATAGAAAAGGATTTTAGAGAAAAAAGAACAAAAGAAAATAAGACAGGCCAGCAAAGTGCCACTAGTATCTGCCACATGTTGCCCAACATACATATCACAGGGAGACAAGCTTACAAGAAAATACACGTTCTGCAGAAGTCACTGCTGCCAAAAACAAACTTAACATGCCTTCACTCCAAGTTTGGAGTTTTATTCAAAAGCCAAAGTCAAGGCTCAAATTGCTGATACAGAGCACATCAGAAGTGTGCCATCAGTGAGAAGCTGAATGTGTAAACCGATGACCATCCCTCGGTCCTGAAGATGCAGCAGGTTCCTTTCCAAACTGTATCAATGAATTAACACCTCAATTCAGCCAACAATCAGGACTAAGTTAAAGAACATCACTTAAAAGATCAAGGCCAAACACTGGCTACCGGGAGCAAGCTGCTGAGCAGTAGACTGAACAGAAGCAGAAAGAACAATTTATAATACGATACCTTTGTAAGAAAAAACCAAAGGACTCTGACCAAAGCCATCGTCCAGAGGATCTGTCCCCTCACCTCCTGGTGGGACCGGATGGGCTCAAGGAGACACGGCTGCCTTGTGGACTTGTTGTGCTTGATTACACGTATTTATTACAAGGGTTATTATCTTATCTCTCAGTTTTTAGTAAGGGAAGGAAGGAGCAACAACGATGATGTAAAAAAAAATCACTGAAACTCTTGTTTTGATGCATGGAGAATAAAAGAGAGTTCAGAAGGAAATGCAGACAAGTACGGCAGCTTTGAAATAACATGCAGAATTTACACACTTTTTAAAAAAGCAAGCAGCAAGAAATGGAGACACATGGTTTCATATACAATCCTCTTTTTTGTGTTCAACTGTGTCAAGGGAAATGCTCATTGCTTTGGTGTTTAGGTTCAGAATAAACTGTTAAAACTTCTAATGTCTACACCACAAGGCAATGCTGGCCAAAATGAACATTCTTCTTTTCTCCATCAGAGATAACTTTTACAAAAAGACATTTGCACAAGGGCAACGGGAACTTTAAACTGCACCACCTACTGCCGCCACACAAACTTGTACATCTTGCTGCCAACAGCCCACGCAGTCAAGTTTATGCCTAACTGATGTTCTCTAAAAACCTAGACAATGATCAAGCACATTCAAGACATACACATAGACGTAATGAGGGATTATCCCTCACTCTTTTCATTTTGGTGGAAATTATATACAAAGACTTCTAGAGCTGCAATACTAATGAGACCAGTTTGCCACAAAATCAGGAAAAGCTCAAGTGCAGAGTCTCATTACTATACCTACAAAATAAAGAAACTGAGCAGATGTTTCCAAGGAGCTGTTTGAATGTGGCACTGTAGCTACCTCAGTATTTGTAAAGGAGATAAGCTAGAAGCCTTCCCATGAGATCAGGAGTGAAATAAGGATGCCCATTGTTACCACTATTATATTAGAAAAGCTAACAATAACAATAAGAGACAAAAAAGAAGGAATAAGAATGGGTAATGAGGTAATAAAACTATCTCTTTTTGCAGATCATATGATGATATATTTGGAAAATCCTAGAGATTCAAGCTGGGTGAAAACAATAATTTTAGCAACATAGTAGAATATAAAATAAACCCACATAAATCATCAGCATTTCCGTATATCACCAACAAATCCCTCCAAGAAGAAATAGTAAGAGACGCGTCATTTAAAATAACCACGGACAGCATAAACTACCTGGGAATATACCTGCCAAAACGAACCCAGGAACTACAAGAACAGGATTATAAGCACATTTTATACAAATGCAGTCGGTTTTAAATAACTGGAGAAACATTCATCGTTCACAGGTAAGCAGAGCCAATATGACAAAAATGCCAACTCTGCCTAGTCTACTTACTTAAATGCCATCCCAGTTAAATACCAAAAAAGCGTTTCATCAAGCTAGAAAAAACAACAAAATTCACTTGAAAGAACAAAAGGATCAAGAGTACCAAAGGAATTAACAGGAAAAAGTGTAAAGGAAGGAGGTTTAGCAGCGCCACGCTGTATCACAAGGCAGCCATTACCAAAACTATCTGGCATTGGCTAAGAAACAGAAAGTAACTGGTAGAACAGAGCAGACATACAATACACAACAGTAAATTATTATAGTAACTTTGTGTTTGACAAATGAAAAGATTTAAACTTTTGGGGTACGAATTCAGTATTTGGTAAAAATTGTTGGGAAAACTGGAAAACGTCTGATAGAAATTGGGTATAGATCAATATCTTACACCATTTGCCAAGATAAGGTCAAAATGAATAAATGACCTAGATATAAAGGGAGATATTACAAGTAAATTAGAAAAACATGGAACATACGACCTATCAGACTTATGAATAAACAAGAAATAGCACTGTAGGATGTAAAACGGAACATTTCAATTACATTAAATTAAAAAGGGTTTGTACAAATAATAACAACGTAGCCAAGATTAGAAGGAAAGCAGACAACTGGGGTGAAAAATTTTATAGACAGTTTCTTGGATAAAGGTCTCATAACTCAAACACAAAGAGAACTTTGTCAAATTGATAAGGATATGAGTCATTCCCCAATTGACAAATGGTTAAAGGATATGAACAGGCACTTTTCCCATGAAGAAATCAAAGTTACATGCAGTCATACGAAAAAATGTTCTAAATATTATTGATCAGAGAAATGCAAATTAAAGCAACTTTGAGATATCATTTCATATCTATCAGACTGGCTAAAATGATAGAAGAAGAAAATGGCAAATGCTGGAGGGGACTCGGAAAATTTGGGATGCTAATACATTGTTGGTGGAACTGTGAACTGATCCAACCATTATAGAGAGTAATTTGGAATTATGCCCAAAGAGTTATACAAACTGTGTATACCCTCTGACCCAGCAATACCACCATTAGGTCTGTTTCCCAAGGTGATATGAGAAAAAGGGAAAGAACCTATCTGTTCTAAAATATTTATAGCAGCCTTGTGGTGACAAAGAACTAGACAAAGACCTAGACAAAGAACTAGAAAGACATTGAGGGGATGCCCATCAACTGGGGAATGGCTAAACAAGCTGTGGTATATGAGGTATAGTCTAGAGTAACTGTCAATCAAATACATTTCCTTGGGGCATAAAAAAGGATGGAAAGGGGCATGTTGCCATGTTGCTTCTATCCTATCTGACTGCTCATAAAAGCTATTTACTAAAACTGGAAGGTGAACTATGCAAACTAGAAGAGGAATCTGGTTACAGGTTATAATGTAAGAGTGATCATGTAGAGCTGGGCTTGTTTTGTCTCTTATGAGATTATTCACAAGGGTTACTAGTGAATTCCCTTAAAATTCTATGCAATAAGTTAAAATGTAGTCGCCAAAAAACATGTGAAATCACTTGTGTGTTTGTATAACTACCGTCTGGAACCAGAGCCTGATCAGGGCAATCTTTGGAAGCAGTGCCTGTCCATTAGAATATCTCACTGCCATCATGTAGGCCTCTTTCCTTAGTCTACCTGTCAGAAAGCAAAAATATCCACTATGCTGGCATTAATTTCAAGACTTCCTACGGCTTCCACTGGAAGAGAGAAGTGAGTCCAGTATAGAGGCCACAGAGAACCCTGTCTTAGTTACAGGTCTCTGGAAGCACACACTTATTTGGGGGACATCTGCTTTTAAATTTCCAATATTGGGAAATGAATCAAATGGACAAAATATCATATTTGCAAACAAATGTGATTTGTTCCAAGTGTTGAGCTGCAAAGCACTGTTTTCAGTCCATGCCAGGAAGTCATTGATGGGCCCTTGTATTACTCTACCTTTCTGTCAACGTGAGATCCCTCCCTAACTAGTTTCATTTCTCTTCGACTATACAACCTGAGCTATTTCTGCCTTCTCAACCCAAAGGTGGCATTGTTTACTGCTGACCATAATAAGCCTTTTAGTATCAGAATCCTGGAAGCTAATTTAATTGGAAGCAGGACCAGAAGGGAGAAAAAAGAAAATGGAAAGTAGCCAAGCAATTTTCCCTCTAACCAACTCCAGAAAGAGCGCTCAAGCTTTCCAGGTCTAGAAGCGACAAATCCCGGAAATATCAAAGTGCTTTCTGTTTTGAAGCAAAGTAAGACAATCTATCCCATAAATCGGCAGAAACATCCTGAGTCAAAGAATAATAGTCTATGACTGATTAGGATAACTTTCCCTATCTTCCACCAAAGGATATGACTGCTTAGGAGGGAGATGTCCAGACCACTGCTCACACAGAAGAACACAGTCCAAGGTCTCATTAGCAAAGCAAGAACTACACATGAACAAAGAAAAGAAAGGGAGAGAGGCTTACCAGACTGTCCAACCCTCCTCCTAAGAGGTCCACAGCCCCCATCTGCATAGAGGAAACCTGTGGCACATTGACAGGGGGACCCAAATCGAGGTTCAGAAGGTCACCCAACAGGTCACCCTGAGAGGGGATGACTTGAGGCTGTTCCAGATTGGTTGTGGTGGTGGTGCCAACAGGACTGTCTCCAGCATCAGTGCTGCAAGAATGGAGAGAAAAACAAAATATGGAAAAGTTGGTTCCATCTAGAAAATAATTTTTCAAAACAAAAAAGGTGACTAACAAATATACTGTATTAGGAAAACGAGAAATGAAGAGACGCTCTCAATTTATGCTACTTCTTCATATACCTGTTTGTGTTGTCGTCCAGCAGGTTTCTTGTTGTCTTTGATGTGACTCCACTCACAAGTGTCCAATAACTTTTGACTGACCAGACAACATGACCCTCATCACCTGATTGTAGTTCTCTCATAGAGCAGATTTTAAGACAAACAACAACACATTTCTCTCTTTTTGACTTTTTGACCTGAAATTCTGCTGCTTTGGAAATTATGGTGTTCCACAATCCTACCCCCTCTTTTCCCAATACAGCATTACCTAGAAAATATCCTTAATAAAAACAATGGATTTTTTGCCAGGGATCAGGTTAAAGCCCTCTGAAAGTTCCTAAGGATCATCTAGCCAATTCCCTTCCCTCAATTCAATTCTGGGCCTAACTCATTATCTACAATGTTTATCCTGGATGTATGCACTGACAACCATTCAACAGACTGCTCTGACAACCACATACCACAGACTGAGCAAAAGAATTTTCTCTCATGAAACAACTTTTGATTTATTTCATTTTTCCTAGCTGAATTATTAGAAGATTTCTTTTGACTAATCTCACTGAGGAAGTCCTATGATATTTTCACACTTGCTCTCCCCAAAAGAACTTGAGCCCTTTTTGGGGCCACATGTTAAGAAATGAAGCTGATGAGCTGAAAAGGGCCTTTAAGGAAAACAGAGAGAAAAAAGAGAGAACATTCTGTGAAGAGCCTGGAACAGAAGTCTGGGCAGCTTAGATTTTATGTTATAGGCAATGATAAGCCATTGTAGGTTCTTAAATACTTGAATGACATGATGAAAATTCTATGGAAGCAGCCAGTTGTAGAACGACTGCACATGAACAAGATGAAGGCAGAGAGATGAGCTGCTAAAAGACCTCAGGTGAAAATGAGGTGATTACGTCCAGAACTAGGAGGGGCAGCTACGAAAACTCAAAAGGAAGAGACAGGTGCAAAGAATACTGAGGAAGTAGAATTGATAGAATTTAGTAATGGATGAGATGGGGGAAGGAAAAAACGTAGAGAGAAGAACTGAAATGAGAGAAGAAAAGGCAAATAAGGGAATTCAGAGGATCACAAGAAGTCAGTCGTATCAACTGATACTCAGTGATAAAGAACCAAGAAAATAATCTATGTAATCACTACAATAATGTAAGTAAGAAAGAAAAAGGTGGTTAAATTCTGATCAGATGCAATGGCCAGTACTACTCCCAAAGAACAAATGCTGAAACATCTTCCTCCTCTCAGGAGAAGGAAGAGATACTCCAGATACAGAATACTGCAGATGCTGACGCATATAGTAACTGTTTGGGTTGGTTTTATTTGTTTTTCTTCAATACAAGAGATAGTTGGGGAAGCAGAGCATAGAAAAAACTGTAGTGTCCAAAAGAAATCAACACAATTTTTTAAAGACAGAGTTTTTAGAAAAGCAAGAAAGGAAGAAGATGATACAAGTACCAGGATAGTAGTGGCACTACTAATTGTAAAACAAAAAAAAATGGGACCCCAGAAGAGATGAGATCAATTTTCAAGCTTAACTTTTTAGTAATGGTGCCATACCCATATCGGAGGTAAGGGAAGAGAAAGATCTGGGCTAGAGAAACAAAGCAGTCAACAGATTTTATATATGTAACAATGGAAACCACAGGAATTGCTAAATTCTATTAATAGATCAAATAATTAAAAGGGAAGGAACAAAGGGCTTTGACGTCACACCTACAGTTAATGGGCAGGTGGTAGGGAAGGATAAAGAACAGCCATAAAGGGCACAAAAGGACAATCCAAGAGAAAAGGGGGAACCCTGCCACAGAAGTCAAATTTCAAGAAGGTTATCAGTGTCAAGTACAGCATGGAGGCAAAAGGGAGCACCTCAAAACCCCACCCCCACCCCCAAATGAGGAGTCTTTTATATATGCCACTGAGCAATGTCTAAGAATGTATGGGTCACCAACATCAACAGGCAGCAGACCAAGGGACAAGAGAGAAAGTATACACAAGCCCCACAGATCTGAAATGGAAAGCTCAGAACAAGCACTGAGGTGCATGGGAGGACCTACTTCTAGATAAAAAAATTTCTTTTAAGAAATCACAAAAACAAACACACACACACACACACACACACACACACACACACACACACACACACACTCTCCCTCTCTCTCTCTCATACGCAAGAAATGGATTTGTACCAACAGTTCATGGGAAACAACAGTAAGGTTAATCCTAAAGCAATCTTTCAAAATGCTAAGATGTTCCTACATTAGACAAATATTTACCACCTCAAGCCCACACTACGGCAGAAAAGTATAGGATACACTCAACAACTGGTCTCTTATTCTACCTAAGTAGCAACCAAGATGAAATGGACTATTCAGTTAAAAAAGAAAAAAAGAATTCCACCCAAAACACAACCTATCTAGTAATGAAGGGGTTTTAAACCATTAGAAAAGACAGAATAGCATTTTCAGTGTGGTTTCATTTCATGTCAGATGCAGTAACACTTATTAACCTCAAATTGCAAATTAATGCTGGTGTCAGCAATACTTCCAAAAGCGTTCCATTAGCCATGTGCGTTTTTTTCTTTAAAGAGGAATTCTTTTGTGCCAACTAAATTCCTTGTTAATAAAAGGTAGCACAGGTGGTGGCAGCAACTCAAAAATACCAGGGAGGGGACCATATAATAAATCACCAAATGACCAAAAAAAGGTCTTTAAATGAGAGGCTTCCTTGGAAAGTTTAAAGATCGGTTTTATCTCTTTCCTTGTGCCCTAGAGAAATTCTCTTATAATTTTCCCCTTTACATCTGACAGTCACTCAGAAAAAGAGGAGCCCTGGCAGCCCTGGAGGGGCCCCGTCACAAAGTCGAGCGGGAGGCAGGCTCTCCGCTTCTCCTCGGGTCCTGCAGAGTAAGCACGGGGATCGGTGCACCCCAAACAAACCAGGCTCGGCGGATAGCAGGCCTGCAAATAGGCACATGACCTGGGCCAAGGCCCTTTAGCCCTCAGGGCCCCGGCACTCCTCTGAAGGGCTCTCGAGCTGTGGGTCATGTTCAATTTGTAACAATGAAAATAAACACATCCTGCAAATCAGATATTTACATTATGATTCATAACACCAGTAAAATTACAGTTATGAAGTAGCAATGAAAATAAGTTTATGGTTGGGGGTCACCACAACATGAGGAACTGTATTGAAAGGTCACGGCATTAGGAAGGTTGAGAACCAAGGCACTAGGGGGAGTTTTCTCACCGGGAAGTTTCCTACGCCTAGGAAACCACAAGCCCAGACGCCCCCAATAAGGGCCTGACACAGGGGATCAAATGCCAAAGTGAAAATAATGTCACCTCACTTCTCCAAGAAGGGCTTTAAAAAGCTCATATTAAGGGTCACAGTATCATTTTCATTAAAAGACTGCCTGCTCCTTTCATTGTCAACAACAAAGCAATGAATTTCTATATTTTACCTCCCACGTAACATTTTCAGAAAAGCCTCATGAATTTTAACGGCTTCTTTAGACACAGCACTCATAAAGGCAAAATGCTATCCACATAAACAGAGAAATGGAGGTAGAAAGGAAAGGCCACAACGCCCCATCAGAACTCAAGTCCCTGATCAGAATCTCCATCTACACAGCCTGCTGTGGAGAGCTCTCTGAAGAAAGGCCACCTGCTGGGCCACTACTGATCTACTCTAATCATGAGAACTGTGGCCTGACTAAAAGTCACAAAAGGGGAATGAAGTCAGGCCAAGACTGGAGGTCAACACTCCTTAGAACTGCTCTTTCTCTGCCCTGAGACAAATCCTTTGCAGAGCTGAGCTTCATTTTTCTTTTAGCAAAACTAACTATCCCTGATAGCTAACTACTACAAAGAAATCCTGTAAGGAGAACTGAGGTGTTAATGATACTTGGTAACTAGAGCAGCTCAAGGGATTTTACAGAGAATATTTTTAATTCCTAGCAGGCAATCCTTGAACGTCAGTTTGAAAGGGCAATACCAAATTTCAGTGATTACAGAAGAGGCAATGCTAAAATAATGGCAATTGGCGATTTTTAAGTGTTGCTACAGGAATAAGAAGGTCTTACATACATAACCAGCTGAGTGATGATAAATGAAGCCCACCCATTTCACTGAATTTGGCTTTTTCTTAATCGACTAGAAGGATGGTCAGGAAATAATCTAGTTTTCAGTCAAACAAGATCACTGGATGGCATAGATTCCAACTCTCCCTAAAGACAGCTCTTGCTATAAATGCTTTATTATTAAAGAGGGAAATTCAGCTCTCTGAAAATAACCACAAGAGAGGGATTTCCATCAATCTGGACCAATCTTCTCTATGGGTGATACCAAAGCATCTCACTAGGCTGACAGTTTAGAGATGTTACCTGCAACTGACTTAACATCTCATTTTTTATTTCTAAAACATGCCCACAGCAGGAAACAGATGTAACATATTTTTTAAAGTTTCATTTTTCATCTAACTCTCCCAGCCACCAACTCTGATAAAGAACTGAACTTGCCCAAGTATACGGTAACCAGCAACGAGCTTGCTCTTTGACATCAAAATTCTACCAATGATTGATGACAAGTTCCCTGGACCTGAGTCCACAAATTCTTACCCACAAGAGAATGAGAGCACTAGTACCTGGGTTCACTACCACCACTAGTAGCCAGCAGAGGGACTCCCTTCCCAGGAGACTACCCCTCTGGCAGAGCACACTCTATCCGAATCACTGGATCTTTCTCCAAAGAGCTTACCTCCCATGATGAATGGGCAAATGTTTTCGGTGGATCCCATGGCTCCCCTCAACAAAAGCATTGGGAGGCTTATGATATACGGAGGCCAAAGAACCGATGTGGCAGATGAGCTCGTCCAAGAGGGTGGGTTCAATCAAGTCTGTCTCCTCAGAGATTAGGGGCTTTTCAGATAAGACTACTTCCTTGGCTGTCACGGGATCCGTGGAAAGAAGGCGCCAGTAGATATAGCCCCGGTCTCGAAGGTCAGGGTTATCGGAATCCTACAGAAAAAGCAAGGAGTTCTTTTGGATTTTATCTGCACAGAGAAACCCCAACTTTCTCATCTTACAATGCTTGATGTATATATGATGCACCATGTGAATGAAACATAAGCTTTTCAAGAGAGTCATCTTACATTTTCTAACTCAGCAGGGAATAAGACTGAAAAATGTCATTCAAAAGTTAAAAGAAAAACTAACATAAAGAAAAGCTCCAAAAATTCAGTGTAAAACCACCAGAACTCTAGATAAGGCTCAGAAGACTGAAAAATACAGTGCCAAAACAATTAAGCAAGCTTTACAGCAGCTCCTATGTCTTTTACTTAAATCTCTGCCTAAAGAATGTTTCCTTCTGTTTCTATCAACCCAGGTCAACCTTGACCCACTATCTTTTAGGCACTGATTTTTTAAAAGCACTTTGTGTAATGGCAGAGTAAAATCATTTAACTTGGGATTGAGATTTATGCAAAAATCTCCTAAAATTTTCATTCTGTGAGAAGCCACACAGTTTAATGTTAGAAGCACTTGAGACATTTACTCATGTGACCTAGGGCACAATCCTCCCGGTAGCTCACTTTGGAAGTCACTTATCCAAACTCAACTATTTGAACCATGAAGAAAGCAAAAAAGTCCTCCGAGTATGAAAATACAAGGTCCCAGTCTGGCCACTGAAGTTTTTAGTCATGGAAGAGTCCTTCTGGTCCTGACTTATCGAGTCTATTTTTGAAACAGATTTGCACAAAGCTAGCTGTGGTTCCTAGTCTGAAGAAGAATTTGAAGCCACCAAACAGAAATGTGGAATTTAGGGAAAGAAAAGGGAAGACATGGATCACGAGACACATCTGATACCCAAGAGAACGGGAGTTTAGAAAATTACAAGGGGCAGACACGTGAACTAAGTCACAGGGAAGGGAGGGGACACAACATATGAGGGCAAGTACTCACACACGATCACACAAGTCTGAACATAGAGCTATGTGCATTCCAGTGCAGAAGAGATGCCAAAGCCCCAATTTCTCCCCCACTTTCCCAAATCCTTCTGATCCTGCGTCCATCCCCACCATCTGAGTCTTGACTGTTCCCTTAAAGAACCACTCATGACTTCTTTTTTAAAAAACAGATCTATTGGCATCTTTTGTTTCTGCAGCACCTAGATCTCCTACTGTCACTTTCCCCTTCCTCCTCCCAAAGAGCTATTTCTTGTAACAAAGAACTTTTTTCAAAAAAGAAAAAGAGGAAGAGAAAAAAAATTCTGCAAAACTGACCAACACAGCAAAAATGATCTGACCTCACACGCACTTTGGCGTACTTGTGGAGCAAGAGGGTTCTCTTCTTGTCTCTCCTTCATGGCCAAGCTTATGCTTTATAGCTTCTCAGCATTTCATTTGGATTGTTTCATGGTTAATATTCTTTCCACTTCCACTGTTACAGTCACCTTCTATATTGTTTTCGGGCCTTGTTTACTTCCCTTTTTATCAGTTGACTTAAGTCTTTTTATGTTTTTTGGCACTACGTATATCATTTGTTTTAGCTAGTCCATAACGGAGGGCATCTATTTTGTTGCTACCACATAAGGTGTTGCTATAAAGATTTTAGTTTATGTGGAGGCTTTCTTTTTGCCAAAGACTTCTTTGAAGTATATGCCTAGCAGCAAATACTAAGAAAAAGCCATAGTATTAAGAACTTAATGGATTCTTGGTAACCTGGAAAACAGTTTCAATGGAGTGATAGGACTGGAAGCCAAACATCCAGGGATTGAGAAGTGAGTAGGAGGTGACAACATGGAGGCAATATGGACAGGTAACTCTTCTAGGGCTTGGGCTCTAAAATGAAATAGATGTGAGATGACAGCTGAGGGAATAGTGAGGCCAAGTAAATGGAAGAAAATAAGGCCAGAAGGTCAACTGGGAAAACTGGGAGGAATGGCATGATGAAAGGTCACAGTAAGGATGAGGTCTAGGAAGAATGAAGCAGAAAGAAAAATGAATGGATGAGAGATTGTTATCAGGATAGAAGAAATTTCAAATTTCACAGGATCACACAGGTGACAGTTATGGGAAATAGCTCAAGTAACTCAACAGACAGAATGGAGCAGGTGCCAGGTGGGACAAATCGGTAACCCCTCCCCACATACCAGGAGCTCAAGAGCCCAGGAAGAACAGCATCCTGCAAATACCAAAGCAGGGAAGCTGAACCCACCTCAACTGCATAAGTTACTCCTTCAGAAAGGAGAAAAAATGACCAGCAGACTATAGCAATAAGGATCTGCTATTAGGGCCTGAACCTAAGAGAAGAAGAGGGTCTAGAAGTGACAATGAGAAACTAGTTGTAGGCTGATGCTTTCTTCTGGTGCAGCAAGACAAGGAGCATGAGAAAAGGAACCCCCAACCAGGGGAGAGTGGCCAGGACATCACAACTTCTGGAGATAGTCAGGTTTCCATTAGCTACCAGCCAGGGGTGGCTTGATGGCAAAGTGCACAGAGTGCTGCGCCTACAGTCAGGAAGAGCTGAATTCCAATCCAGCCTCAGACACTTAACTAGCTGTGTTAGCTACTATCATCGGTATTACTACTACCACCACCATCTGCCCTCCCTATACCAATAACTCCCAAATTTTATCTTCCGAGCCCCAGATCCCTTTCCCAATTGCCTGTAAGATATGTCCACCTGGATATTCCAATCCAAGTCAAAATTAACACATTAAGAACTGGGCTTATTGGCTTTCCCACAAAACCTCCTCCCTCCAACATGGCATGGTAGAGTGACCATTGGATCTGGAATCAGAAGACCCCTAGTGCTGTTGAAGGAGAAGCATGTGCTCAGCAGCCCTCTTCAAGAAGAAACCAAAAGCAGAAGAGGGCTTCCAGACACTGATTTCCCGTCCCTCTGAGTCCCACTGCCTCCCTCCTCATCCAAAGACCATCCTAAATCAGGCTGAATGGACCTTTGGGATCAAAAGTCAGGTGCCTATTGTGATCACAGGGTGGCACTGGGCATTCTGTGACCCAAGCTTTAAAGAGACAGCAGGTCAGTGAGCCCAGAGTCCTCCTGAGGCTCTCCTTAGTACTCAAAGTTCAGGGTTTCAAAGCCAGAGAGATTCCAAAGCATACCAAAAGGGCAACCCCACTGGACATGCCAGCTCCATCAGATAGTCTCTAAAATACCAGGTGGTGCAGTGGGTCCAGTCCTGGGCCTGGAACGAGGAAGACCCTATGTGACCCTCAGCACAGGGTCTACTTGCCTCAGCTATCAAGTGAAGACAATGCTTAGGATGCTGCCTGGCGCACAGTAGGTGCTATATAATTGCTCATTCCCTTCCTTTCCCTTCTCCTGGTAACAAATGTATGTTTTATTACCAAGTTCTCTAAAACAAGCAAATGGGCATAAAAACAGCAAAAGACAAAGTCTTGGAAACAGTCCTTAATTCAGGTTGTTTTTAAAAAATTTCCAACTAAATTTTTTCATTTTAACACTACCTTAATTTATCAACTTCTTTGATTGCCAAGGAGCACAAAGGGTTCTGCACATATTTCATTTCATTTAATTCTTACCAAGGTAGGGCAACAGCAGGCCTTGTCTCCTGTGCTCAGAGCAGTATGCTGAACCTTCTGAGCACCTTATGAGCCTTCCCTTTAACTCACCATTCTCCCTCATGCAGCTCAGACCCATGAGCTTTGAGTCTTGAGGTTGCCAAAAAGATGCCAAAGAGCTCATCAAAGGCGAGGTTGATCTCTATATATACTTTGCCACATTATGTCTCTCTTTCGTTAACTAAAAAGACAGAAAAGGCCAAGGTGATTAAAATAAACTGGAGAACAACATCACTTGGCACCAAATGTGAAATAATCACCCGGCAGCAGGCCTTGGAGCTCCAGGTACTGTTTCTGCAAAGGCTGAGTCAGTCCAACAGGGCAGGGGTGAGTCTCTCAAGGTCTCTGCCAACCAATCTTATGGTTCTACACTTCTGGAAACTCAGAATCAGGAAGGGGAGGACATTCAATCGAGCAAAGTCAATGTTTATTAATAGTTACCGCCTTACTACCAAGAGTGTGGCTCCTCACAGAGGCAGCCTGCTGTCGAGCTCACTGTAACGACAGTAGAGCCACTGACCCACACTGGCTATGTGACCCGTGGTGCTCTAGGCAACTTTCAAAGACCCAAAGTTGCAGAGAAAATTTTCCTCACCAGAGGTTCCTTATACCAATGAAATCTTAAGTCCCTATCCTTATCTGATCTACAAATTAGGGAAGATGCTCAAGAGAGTGCAAAAAAACGTACTTCAAAGATGTCATTAGGAACCCTCAGGACTGAGGGCAGGAAACAGGTAGACAGTGAAGACAACACGCCACTCCACAAGGCAGCATGAAGTCCAGAAACAACACCATGAACAAAGACAAAACCAGAAAGGGTAAAGTGAACACCAAAATCCAAATTCTGAATCTGTAAACATCTTTCTGAAAGGAGGCAAACCCCACAAATCTCAAAGTGATTCTCTTTAGTCATTTCATGACATAATAGATCCCAAATAACCACTCTCCTCCAACAGCGGCTGTTCAAAGTTATCAACGGGGGGGGCGGAGCCAAGATGGCGGCGTAGCAGCAGCAACACATCGCAGCTCTCACATAGCCACCCCAAAATACCCATAAAATAGGACTCTAAACCAATCCTGGAACTCCAAAACGCACACAAAGATACTTCCCACTAAAGTCAGCTCGGCTACGAGGAACCATATCAGCACTGCGAACCGAAACCAGCCTGCCCTGAAGCTGCAGCTGTGCCCCTGGGGCGAATGGACGGGAGGAGTGGAGGAGCCTCTCAGGTGAGCAGATTAGCAGCAGCTGTGAATGGGATTTGTGAAAGGGGGAGATAAGCAGTCTGGCCAGAAGGCCTCCAGAGCAGAAAAGCCAAAGGAAGAG
>CM053584.1:360700829-360768160 GCA_028627135.1 Pseudochirops cupreus
CTCTCTCTTCATGCTTTTCTTGCATCATTCTCATTTCTCTTCCCAATTTTTCCTTGACTTCTCTTATTTGGTTTTCAAAATCCTTCTTAAGCTCCTCTATGGCCTGTAACCAGTTTACATTTTTCTTGGAAACTTTTGGTGCAGGAGTTCTGACTGTGTTGTCTTCCTCCTGTTCCGTGCTTTGATCCTTTTTATCCCCAAAAAAGGAATCTAAAGTTGGATTGCTGAGCTTGGTTTGCTTCCTTTGCCTGCTCATGTTGCCAGTCAATTAATTTGATTTTTGAGCCACTGTAGAACTCTGCTTTCAGAGGGGAGAGCTTTGTCCCAAATCACTGGGGTTTTTGTAGCTGCTGGAGCTATTAGGAGGCACAGTCTCTGCAGCCCCCACCAGCTTTGGCTCACTGAAATGCACCTCAGGACCACCACCCAAGACCATGATCCAGATCCAGGAAGGTCAAGGCAAGAGTGCTTAGCCTCTGAATGGTTGCTTGGCCCGCCTACGATCTGCAGGCTGGAAGCTCTGAAGCAGCCACATGGAGGCAACTGCAGGGCTGCTGCTTTTGCCGCTTCTTGCTCCTGGGACAGAGGCTGAACTGCACTCCATCTTCCCCCCAGATTCAGAAAGGTTCCACTGACCTTTTACTTTGTTTTTGGCATTTATGGATTGATAATTCTGGAAACCACCATAGCTGCTGGTGATCCACTCTCCCAAATGCTCCATCCATGGCTGTTCTGGGCCACCCTAGGGCTAAAACCATGGGCTCATTGCAGGGCTGTGCTTGGCTCCCAACCTGTTGTGACGAGCCCTTCCTGTACACCTGCTGGGCTGCCTTTAGCGGGAGATTTGTTTCTCTCTGTCACTTTGTGGGTTCTGTAGCTCTAAAATTTGTTTAGAGTCATATTTTATAGATATTTGAGGTGGTTACAGGGGGAGCCACAGAGTTTTCCTGCTTCTACGCCACCATATTGACTCTGCTCCCTTTAAGCTGGGCCATGGCCTCTTTATATTTGAGGCACATGCCTTGATGGGAAACGTTTAGGTAAAAAATTGAACAGAATATGTTATAATATCCATTACTGGAAAGGCACAAGGATAAGTTAGGGAAAGAACAGACCAATTTGTCTTTGAAGAGATGGGCACAGCTCATAGCTGCAGGCAGAATCTTTTGGAGGCTCAAGGCCTCCCTTTGCTTTATCCTTTCTCCTTTTTCTTTTTTTAAACTATTGTCCATATGCTGCCAATTTTTCTTCCTCTTTAGGTTAAGTTCTGGATAGGGCCGGGAAGACCATCTCCCCATAGCTGCTGATGCTTAATTCTTCAAATCCCTACTTCTTCCTTTAATTTCATATCTCAAAGACACATGTATGTTCACTCTTTAAGAATTCCCAAGCATGATTTAAGTCTCACTTCTCCCTTAGAGATTGGGATAGTACCAAATTGCCTTTAGGACTAAGAGGACATCAGTCAGTTTTCAAATCCTTGTTATTAACACAAATAGAAAATCAGGGACAGATTTAAAAGGAAAAAAAACCCACCTAGACCCCAAGTTTCTTGGTTCCCAAATAAGTGCTCTTTTAATCACATCAACCTGCTTCATCCTGCATTTCCAGGATTCTGAGAGGCAGGAAAAGAGAAAGGAATCCATTGCACTGCCCAACTGCCTCCAAGAGACCACAACTCTTAGGACACAAACTTCTGTATCCTTGCCCAAGTTATGTAGGGAAAAGGAGAAATAAAGTAGAAAGCAATGTATTTAGAAAACCAAGGTTCAGGTATTGTTTCTATTGTTTTCTGGTTCTGTGACCTTAGGTGAGTCATTTCTCTCAATTTCCTATTCTATGAAATGAAGGTGTTGGACAAGATGATGTCTTAGGCATTTTCCAATTCTAGCATTCTGTGATTTCATTCATTGGGGATAAATCAGGAAAATGGAGAGAGTAGGGCAATCACAAATTGTAGATGTAAACTTAGAGGAATGAGAGAGAAGCAGAATGTTAATTAGTCTCATTGAGCACCTACAGGGTGAAACATTTTCTTTGTCCCTGGGTGGAGGTTAGGTAGGACACAGAGAAAAGAAAATACAAAAGACGTATGGCAGGCCCCATTTTTCTACACTGACTAGATGAGATGACCTTTGAGAGATCTCTATTTCCAAAATTCTCGAGAAAATGGTCATTTATTTAAAAATCAATTATGAAGCAGTATCAAGAAGTCTATATTAATATAGTATGAGCTAGGCATGTAGAGTAAAGAAGAAATCAGAAATGAGAAGAGTAGTATGTAGTAGGAAAAAGAACCCTGGCTAAAAGTTATAAGATCAATGCAATAATTCAGTTTAATTCAATAAACACTCTTTAAGGGTCTACTATGTGCCACATACTAGATCCAGGTTCCAGTCTTGACTCTGCTATTAACTATGTAACCTTGGGGTAGTCATTTCCCTTTTCTGAGCCTCAGGGTTTCCATTTGTAAATTGAGGGGTTGAATTAGACAATCTAACCCCTCCCCCAAGCACCTCACTATGTTTTACGCATCTTTAATGTATGTATTATATAACATTAATTACTTGTAATTTACAACCCAACCCCTGTCATAATAGACCCAGGTACAATTTTAGGAGCTCTCACAGAAACTCTCTGATTTGTATCACCATCTCAAGAAACCTGAAGACCGCTGATGTCTGATTCATTTGCTTATCTCAAAGTGGGCCTTCAGCTAGGGGTGGCAGTATGGTACATTGGAAAGAACCTTATCTTTGAAGTTGAAGGACCTGAATTTGGATTCTGGCTTTGCTACACACTACGTGTGTGAACTTATCAAAGTTATTTAACTCCTCTGTATTTCATTTTTCAGAGAGATTAGTCTAGATGACCTCTGAGGTCCCTTCAAGCTCTGAATTTATAATCCTGTGACTGCCCCCAAAAAGTATTCAGGCTAATAAAGCATATTATTATAGGACAGGTTTTATTTAACTAAACAAGAGTCAAGAGAGACTCATAGTTAAGCCCACAGAGAGTCAGGAAAACTACCTCCTCTCCCTGCCTTCCCCCCCTCCCTATCCCTTCTCACAAGGACAGATATGGTCCTTCTGACATAGTGTTAACTGATGTGATTAAAGATTGTTAGGAAACCAATCAGTCATCCTATCCTGATGAGTCCCACCTTCCCCATCAAAAACAAATTATGGGATACCAGAGAGTTGATCTTTTTTGCCAGACTTGCAAAATCTACACAGCTCACAGTAGTAGGGAAAGGCAAGATCTAGGTGCCATGGCAAGGTGCCATTGTACTTCATGGCTCTGTGCTTTGCTATTCCTTAAAGTACATGGTTCCCTGCCCCTCTTTCTCTGTCTCTGTCTCTCTTTCCTTCTCCCTTCCCTTCTCTCTTCTCCTCTCCTCTCCCTCCTCCTCCATTTCTTCTTCTTCTTCTTCTTCTTCTTCTTCTTCTTCTTCTTCTTCTTCTTCTTCTTCTTCTTCTTCTTCTTCTTTTTCTGCTTCTGCCTCTGCTTCTTCTCCTTCTCCTCCCCCTCTCCTTTCCTTCCTCCTCCTCCTCTTCTTTCTCCTCCTCCTCCTCCTCCTCCTCCTCCTTCTTCTTCTTCTTCTTCTTCTTCTTCTTCTTCTTCTTCTTCTTCTTCTTCTTCTACTCTCTGTCTCTGTCTCTCTCTTTCTCTGTCTCTCTCTCTGTGTCTCTGTGTCTCTCTCTGTCTCTGTCTGTCTGTCTGTCTCTGTCTGTCTGTCTGTCTGTCTCTCCTACCCTTCTTTCCTCCATGGAAAATTAAATAGGTAACCTGGGTTCTCTTCCTGATCTACTAAACACTTATGTGAGGTTAATCAGGAAAGACTTCCTGGAGAAGGGTACAAGTCAAGTTAATATATATTTATCAAGTACCTTACTGTGTGCCTAAGCCTGTACTATAACAGTACGTATACATACCTATATATACACATGTACATATATATATACATGTATATATATAGGTATGTATATGAACCATGTATATATGGTCCCTGCCCATGAAGATAAGATATTAATGTCTAACTGAGAAGAGAAATTTTACATAAAGTACTTAGAGGACAAAACAAGTCATTAAAACACTGAGCACTCATGTTTTTCAGAGTCTCTATTCTCTAGCTGTTATTTTCTCGAAGGAGAAAATAGGAGGGATTTATACCATTAGGGGAGAGAGATGGAGGAGTCAGGGGATTGAGGATGGAGTTAGGGGATGAAAGACATCTTAAGAAAGCTGCTTTTCCAAGGCCAAAGACTGCTCTGCCTCTCAGATCAGCTTGAACTTGGAATCTGAGCAGCCCACGCTGCTTCTCCAGGCAGAAGGTGGTGGATGCCCAGTGGGGACTCAAAGCAGTGTCAGATTAGACAAGCGTCATGATCAAGAGTCACAGAGTGTAGATTTAATACTGTACATAAATACACTTTACAATCATTGGGAAGGCTTTCTGCTCAGAGGAGACCATTGGAATATTTTATAGTGATGCAGATCAAGTGAAAAGACAGAGAATAAATAAAGGGGAAGATAATTATTTGATGGAGTTCTTTTAGGATATGCCACAGCAGGGAATACTTACGAAGAATACATATTACTGGAGAGATACAGCCATTCAAGCATCAAACTAACCTATAAATTGTCAGAAGCGAAAATTGGAGGAAAGGAATTGAAGAGATTTGGGCTCCTATCATCCCATTAGCGCTGGGTTCCACGCTCCACCTTGCTTGGAGCTCTGTGAGCCCAGCACAGCACAGCCCCACAGAAGGGAGACGCCGCCTAATAAATGTCTTTGGAAAATTACGACTGTACCACTACAGTAAAAAGATGGCGCCATTTATCTCACCGCCATCTGCACAGGCTCATTTGTTGCTCCCGAGGCAGCCTGCCCGCACCCAGTAAGTTTGCATCTCCCCACACTTAGAGTGTTTTCTTCGCAAGGATGTTCCTGATGCTTGTCTCAGTGTGGCTTCCCCTTCCTGCTCCTGAGTATAGGAAGGAAGAAGAGCAGAGAGCTGTGACTTTATCCTCACATTCTGGGAGCTACCCACTGACCAAGAAGACCTGGACCCCAGGAATGGGGGCCTCTTGGGCAAAGGTGGACTCTCTCTGGATCATGTAAGAAGGAGCTGGGTCAGGGGATGAGTAAGGAGGAGACAAAGACAGGAACCAAGAAAGGAAAATAGTGACACAATGATGGAGCAGAGATATAGAGTGACTGAGAGATAGGGAAAAAAGAAGCCAAAATGAATCAAAAACATATCCAAAAACATACAGAAGGTGAGACTGAGATAATAAGAAAGCAAAATATGGAGAGAATTTTCTAGAAGAAGTTGAAGTCTCGTGGAAAAGACCTATCAATCAGATGAGTGGGCATCTTGGGCTTGAGGTATCTACTCACACTTTTCCTTATCTCCTAGACCCAAAGTCTCAACAATGGAAGCCTAGATCCATATAACTAACCAGCACACCAACTCATAGTCCTTTTCGTTTTTCCAATATCTCAAAATCAGATTTCCCTAATCTACTTGAAAGGAATTCCCTAAGGAGCCAATATCAATGGATTCTTCCGAACCTAGGTCTCTTGTATAAACCTATGGATGAAGGCCCACAGATTCAGGCAGCCTTTGGCATTGATTCTGCTCTCTCCTTTTGTCTGACCACCCATTCTTTATCTCTCTTGCTGGATCATCATACATATCCTGCTGCCTAGCTATGGATATATCCCAAATCACTGTCTTGGGCCCTCTTCTTTCTCTAAAATCTCTATTATAACATCCTCAGCTCAGTTTAATGTTCATTGCCCTGCTGATGATTCCCAGATGCAAATTATTTAATCTTTCTAGACCTCAGGTTCATCATCTACAAAATGAAGGGATGGGATTAAATATCCTCCAAGGTCTCTTCTAGCTCTCAATCTATGTTCCCATCTACCTAGCCCTAGTCCTAGTCTTTCAGCACCAATTCCTTATTGGATATTTCAAAATGGACGTCCTGTAGGCATCTCAAACTCACTTTGTGCTTAAGAAAAGAATGATATTTGCTGCTTTACAAATGTAGCAGTTTCCCATGTGGGAAACACTAGCCAAGGCAGGAAGCTCTCCACAATTAAAGCTTGCTCAGAGGAAATTGGGAAAGAGGGTTAAAGTTATCCCCAAATGCTAGGACTCAAATTCATACCTTCATGATCAACAGATTGAGTCCAGTTTTAAGTGTACCTCTTCATAAGAGGTATAAGCTAAAGCTTGTTTGGATACCCCATTTCTTGAACCCTGGACTGACCTTTTCCTTTGTGGTTTGTTTCTTAGCTTTGTTCATTTGTGACCTCGTGTGAGTTGCTCTGATAATGAACTCTGTTGTCTCAGATGACATTACTCCTTATTCCTGGTCCCTTGGTGACTAGGACGTCAGGACATCCTGCCCGCATCAGGCTGACCTTCCAGCATTGATGTCATAGTAAGGTCCCTACCACTGTGTATTTCTAGGGAAATAGTGTAACTGTGCTAGATACTTGGTGCATAAAGATGGAAAATGTCCTCAAAGAGCTCGCAATCATAAAGAAAGAGTGAGGCATGTATACAAATAATAGAATATGCTAATGTACCATGTCTCTGGGCTCACTCACTCAATTTTCACTCTTACTTGCAGGTTGGGTGGCCATAGGGGCAGCTAACTATGTCTTTGCTCAGAGTTTTAAGATTTGCTGAAGTTTTCCAGTTCTGCTACTTGAGAGCTCCCACCAGTATGTTTCCATTGGATTTGGAAGCCAGACAACTAGATTTTAGAAAGGATATTTACTAAGCAGGTATTGTGGTTATAGCAACAATTCCCCAAATAAATGGCACAAACCTATCGTAAAATGGTAGTGAGGTGCACATATAGTAAACTCATGTGGCAAAGGTGACTTGACCTCCTTTTTTACCAGCATGGAATCCCCAAAAGTTTCTCCAGAACTAGGTCTCAACTGTGTCTTGAAGGTTTATACCTTTGTAGAGCTGCCTTTCCTCTGTATATCTGCTTTGTCCTAGGTACGGACCTTTGCAATGCAGAGGCTGCTGCCACCCACTGTAGCTACTGACACTCAATGAGACCTCCATGTCTTCTGGCCTTTCCAAGTTTATAAGCTGGTAACTTGGTCAATTCCATCTCTGGATGCCCTTTCTTGGGAGACCTTCTGTTTGGCTTAGTCATGTCTCTCCTTGCTTCCAAATGGAGGCATTGTCTCCTACCAATCCAATTACTTAGAGACATATGATCAATGGGGAAGGGAAAGGAGAGAGAAGGAAACATTCTTTTTTCTCTCCAAGAGTATTTCCCTCTCATGGGCTTGGAACCTTCAGCTTGCAAATTTGGATTTCTCTACTACTCAGCTGACTGACTCTAGCTCTGAACTGCTTTACACACACACACACACACACACACACACACACACACACAAATACACATGTATATATATATATATATATATATATATATATATATATATATATATATATATTTAAACACATGATACATATATATCCCAAGATCATCTTCTTCAAACAATCTCAAAATATTTTCTCTTTTTATCCAATAACCCAAAACCCCATGATCCTTTCAAATTGATTAAGAACTTATTCACATCCGGTTTACTTTAGATTGATTGAATCAAATGAGATACCTGGGCCTTCTGTGCTTAATTGGGATAGGAATGGACAACTACCCCCTATATCAGAATGCAATTAAATGAATAAAAGAAATCAAAGAGTATCCTAAGGGATTGCATAGAGATGGATCATTCTTATCTGGGTGGAACAAAGACAGCTTCATGAAGTTTAGATTTGGGCTAGTCCAATGGATCTTCTCTTGAGGTAGCACCGTTGGTCACAGGATAAAACTAGACTCAAAGTGGCAATCATGTAGTTAGCCCTTCCACATTGTGACTCCCCATTGTGATTTTGTATATCTTAGGTCAGCATAAGAAATTAAATGGGAATTTGGGGGAAGTTTTGTGGAAGCCACAGATGACAAGCAAAGGTCAGCAGATGACACAGAAAAATGCTTAACCCAAATTTTACAAATAAGGTACTATAAACACCCCATAAAAGAAAAAGAAGAAAATCAGACATCTTTGGTACAAAAGGAGGGCCAAAAAAATTTACATGTATTTTCCAGATCTTGGGGGCACCATGCCCCTAACCCCCATGATATAGAAGGGATAACTGTACTTTGTCTTACAGATTAGGACTCAGGTACCCAAAGATATGAATGATTTGGCCAAGGTCATCCTATAGGATAATATTAAAGCTGGATTTGGAGCTTAGGTCCATTACTCCTTCCTCTGTCCCATACTAACCCTGTGAACCACCCATTGTTATTTAATAAATTTTTTCAAGAATGACCTAGAAACTCCTACGGAATTAAGACCATGGAAAATTAGGTGTAGAGCTGTAATATAAAGGGCCTCAGAGTATATCTCCCTCATTTGACTGAGGTCCAAGAAGATTATGTAACTTGCTTAAGGTCATCTAAGTAGTAAGCCTCAGAGGTGAGATTGGTCTGCTCTTCTAACATCGTCACAACCATGTTATTTAAATGGAAGTAGTTCAGGGAAAGATCACTAGCCTGAGAATGGAAAGACATGGGTGCTAGCCCTGGCTAGATAGCTGTGTGACCTCAGGCAATGCCCTTCATCTCTCTGGACCTCCTTGTCATCTTTAGAATGAGGGGAGTTGGTTCAGATATCGCTAAGGTCCCTTCCAACTCCAGCATGCTATGATGATGCAGAAATAGAAGCAGAGCCAGTCTGGCGAGCTGAGCTGGTCTCCATGGCTATTCTAGGCATATTTTAGAATAAAATTCTGTGGGGGAGGTATTGTGGGATAGTGGAAAAAACACTGGATTTGGAATTGGAGGACCTGGGGTTGAATGCTGGATCTGCTACTTATTTGCTGTGTGATCTTGGTCCAGTTTTTCTTCTTTTCTCTGAGTCTCAGTTTTCTCATCTGTGATTGGACTAGATCAACTCTAAGGATACTTGTAGTTCTAAATCCTATGAATACAACAATTTTTTATTATGTAAATTAGTTTTAATTTATAGCTTTCATTTATGTCTTCCCAATAGGTGCTAATAAAATCCTTTTGAAAAAGCCTTTAAAAAGGGCTAACCTTTGTTTTAGGCACATGAGAGGGGCAGAAAGGGCTCCCTACACTACCATTTTGTATCTAGACATGACCTGGTGGCTTCAGCCAATAAATAAAGGATCTGCCTTCATCAAAGAAAGTTTTGGGGTGATATCCAGTAAAGGTCAAATACAGTAGAAAGAGAAGAAAACCCCAGATAGGGCTGGGGCTAGAGTATGACTTCCAGACCTAATCACATTTACTTAACATCTATAACTAGGGGTCGAATTCTGCTTTGTCTCCATAGCCTGGGAGCCAACAAGCCTTGGGACCTGGAGGAATGTTTGTCACACAACAACTTCATTAACTTCTCTCCTCCTGGGCTCGTCAAACAAGAAGGGAAGGCATCCCCTTGGTGAAGAGTGATGATGGGAAATGCTTGGAGCTCACAATGGCCCCTTCTCAGACCTGCTCAGAGACCTTATAAAAATTGCCCATGGCCAATTGAGAGATGGGGCTCCCTCAATTACAAGGTTTCATTTAATTGCTTGTTGAATAAGAGCCCTTTCTTTGGTTCTCTTTGTTTCATTATAGGCTCAAGCCTGCTACTTGTCCCCTCCTGACTGTTTGCTTTTTACCTTGGGGTAGTTGGGCAGTCCCTGGTGTCACCCAGAGTAGCCCATTTGAGAAGGGGACAGAGTGGTGCCAGAAAAAAGAAAATGCCAGCAGATACTAGAGCAGATCAGCTCTCTATCCCCAAGCACTGAGAAACCAGGGAGTCCAGGTTGGCCATGAAAGCCAGGCCTGCTGTGACTGCCTGTTCCTAGAAGGCCTAGGTCCTTATCCTTTTCCTTTATGTTTGGATTGATGCGGGGGCCTATAACACACGCAGCTCTCTAAGACATTTAGGAATCATGCTTTCTGAAGGCAGCAGACTAATAAAATGACTGCTCTAAGGCCTTCTGAGTCCTGGGACTATGGCTTTAGAGCTGCTCTCAGTTTGGTTTACTGGGACTAACCCTTGACTTGGAGTCAGGAGACAAAGTGCTGTCTTTGCCACTTAACAGTGATCTTAACCCTCTGAGTCTCAACTTCCTCAGCTTCAAAATAAAAGAAGGAATAACACTGGCATTCTTGACCTCATGTGGTTGTTATATGAGGGTCAGGTATGACCATACAAGGTGTTCTGTAAAGCACAGTGTAAATGGGAGTTATGATTGTAATTATCTGGTTCAAAACTATAATTTCATTAGTCTATAGAGCTGTCTGGCAAAGAAACTCCTGCCAATGTTGATCTGCGACTGCTTGGACATTTTATTCTTAAGGAGCCACTAGAATCAAGGAGAAGTTGAGAGCCTTGTGCAGAGTCACATTACTGATATGTAGGAATCAGGGGCAAGAAACCAAGTCTTAGGTTTATTCTTTTTCTAAAATTTATTTTATTTTCAATTTAGGGAACAAAACAAGCATTTCCATAACACAGTACAATAAAAAAGATGAAACTGCAAAAAAAAAAAAAAGAAATGGGGAATTCAGAGAAACTTGAAGACTTGTATGAAGCAGCAAAAAATACACACAATGACGATAACATAAATGCGAGGGAGCAGAAGGCAGGTAAATGTAGCTGAATGGCAAAGAACGATTCTGGCTCCAGAAACAAAAGACGAACACTCATCACCCTGCTAGGAAGCAGGGCAGGGTGACAGGAACAGAAGGTCACATTTGCTGCCAGACCTAAATTTTTGCTCACTGTATTTCTTTTTTTTTTTTTGGAGGGGGGAGGGCAGAACAATTGGGGTTAAATGACTCACCCAAGGTCACACAGCTAGTAAGTGTTAAGTGTCTGAGGCCACATTTGAACCCTGGAGGCCCTGACTCCAGGGCCAGTGCTCTATTCACTGTGCCACCTAGCAGCCCCACTCATTGTATTTCTAATTATAAGAGAAGTTTGATGGGATTTAGGGGAAGATATTTAGAAACTACTTTTGTAAAAGGTGGGGACAAGCAAGAGGCTCGGTGGATAGAGTGCCAGGCCTGGAATCAGGAAGACTCATCTGCCTGAGTTCAAATCTGAACTCCTGGATAAGTCACTTAACCCTGTTTGCCTCAGTTTCCACATCTGTCAAATGAGCTGAAGAAGGAAATGGCAAGCCACTCTGGTATCGTTGCCAAGAAAACCCTGAATGGGGTCACAAAGAGTCAGACATGACAGAAAAACAAATAGACAACAAAATAATTTTTAAAAAATCAATTAAAACAGGGGAAATAGTCACTGTTGTAAGACATGGCTCTCTGCATAAAAGTAAATGGGGAAGTGAAGGTGATGTAAAAGAATATCAATAATTTTTTTAAGAAAAAAAATTTTAATGGAAAAAAGAAATGCTCAGATCAATTATTAAGAAGTTCAAAAGCTAGCCATGATAACTAATGTCACAGAAGAGCTCTATCCCTTTAGGGATTAATGGGTACTCCCCCCCTGTTGGTAACCAGTACAATACTACCAGACTAAACAGAAAAAAAATGGAATTCAAGATAGATGAGTTAAATCTTACACTACTCTTACGAAGTTCATGCCAAAACGACAATTTCATTCACAAAGATGGATTTTCCCCTTATTGATAAATGGTCAAAAGACACGAACAGGCAGTTTTCCCACAAAGAAATCAAAACCATATGTAGTCATATGAAAAAATTCTCTAAATCATTACTGATTAGAGAAATGCAAATTAAAACAACTTTGAGATATCATCTCATATCTACCAGACTGGCTAAAATGTAGAAGAGAAAAATGACAAGTGTTGGAAGGGATGTAGAAAAACTGGAACATAACATTGTCAGTGGAACTGAGAACTGATCTAACCCTTCTGGAGAGTGATCTGGAATTACGTCTCAACATAGTTATAAAACTGCACACAGCCTTTGGCCCAGCAATACCACTTTTAGGTTTGTTTCCTCAGGTGGTGTCAGGGAAGAAGGAAGAGAACTTATATCTTCTAAAATATTTATAGCCACTTTGTGGTAACAAAGAACTGGAAACAGAGAGGATGCCTATCAACCAGAGAATGGTTAAACAATTTGTGGTACACGACTGGGATGGAATACTAGTGTGCTGTAAGAAATGAAAGGCCAGCTGGCTTTAGAAAAACATGGGAAAACCTGCATGAAATAGTGAAGAGTGAAATGAGCAGAACCAAAAGAACACTGCACACAGTAACAGCAATACTGCTCAAAGAATAACAGTGAACAACTAAGTTATTTTGAATGTTATAAATCTCAAATAAGCTACAAAGGACCTATGAAGATCCTGTTCACTTTCAAAGACAGAACGGATAAACAGAAGTATGCATAATGTTTTACATATATATAGATGTGTGTGCATACATATACGTGTAGACATATACATACATACATACACACATACACATATATATCTTTGTGTCAAATGGTGGCTCTCACTGATACAGAGTGAAGAGGTAAGGAGAGAGATAATTTGGAACTTAAAATGTAACCAAAAAACTAAAAATATGATAACAATGAAAAAAAAAACATGCTTTTCCTTCAGTTCCATATATTTTATTCACAGGTTTAATATGCTGAACAAAAAGACATATTGTATTCTTCTGGGCATTTACTGATACTCTACATCTTCAGGAAATATTGAAATTACAGTAGTTGAGCTGCCAAGAAAAACGAGTGAGCTTGAGTTCAGCAGGATGTTACCTGAGTCCAATTTTAAGGGACTACCCTCTAAGCATTAAGAAATTTCTCAACGGGACACCAAAGGCAGATTAACAAAAATGATTTTAGGGCACAGAAAGTGATCCACGTGTACTTGAGTATTTCATCATTTATTACCTCCTCAGACAGATGACAAATTCTGAAATGAAACACCTAAGGCATAATCTTAGGGAAAACGAGATACATGGAGCTTATCCTACTCCTCAATATATTGGATAAAGGAAACCAGCACTAAAATGAAATCATTACTTTTACATAAAATGTTTTCCTAGCAAAAGAAAAACCAAGCAGAAAAGAAAACCAAAGTAATCACAGGTGACAACACTAAGTCTAACCTTAGCAACATCAGACAAAACCAGAGAATGTTCAGCTTGTCTGGGTGACAAAGACTACGACATTTGAGAAGGCAGCCTTTCAGAGTCATTGACAACGTGTGGGCGAGGGCTTCCAAAGGCAAATCTCAGAGAGGAACAAAACAGAGGGCTCAGACTTGGACTCAGAACAACTTCGAAAAGGCTATGGAGAAAGCCCGGGAGTCCTAGGAAATGTTCACCTCAAAGGAGTGAGTCCTGTTGAGAGAGTCTTTCATGCCAGAGATCCAGGAACGAACACTTTAATGGGATGGGGAAACCCTGGAAAAACAACAGCCAGAAGGAAAATCGTGATACGCTATAAAACACTTAGCATCCTGTGAAAACTTATTCCTAGGAAAATGACTGTGCCAACTCCAGTGGAATTAAAACAAGGTGCAGGGCCTTGAATATAGTTTTTTCAATCCACACCCATCACTGCACTGCTATGGGTAATTTCCAGTATGGAAGACTCCCTTCACCAATCCAGAACTCCTCTTTAATGTATGCTCTGAGGGGCAGCGAGGTGGTGCAGTGACTAAAGCACCAGCCCTGGAGTCAGGAGGACCCAAGTTCAAATGAAGTCTCAGACACTTGACATTTACTAGCTGTGTGACCCCAAGGTCATGTAACCCCAACTGCCTTACCATCCTCCCTCTAAAAAATAATAATAATGTACACTCTGAAAGAAATGCATGGAACACTGAGAGGTTAAGAGAATTTTCCATGGACACACAGCCAACATATGCTAAAGGCAGCATTTAAACCCAGATCTTGCTGACTCCTAAGCCAGTCCTCTACCCACTTTGCTTTATGCTTACATTGCCTTGCATACAGGAGGTGCTCAATAAATGTTAGGTGAAGCAAACTGAATCTTACCTTCTCTCTGTACTACCAAAAAAAAGGCATGTGGGCTAACCTAGCTTATTACCTCCCAACTTTAAATTAGTTCTTCATTACAGATTTATGTTCCTCTAAAGATAATGGACTATAATTCTAAGCCATCAGTAAAGAAAATTCCTATCTGAAAAGAGGTTGGGATCCAATTTCCTTAAAGGTCTCCATTCTATGACAAGTTTACAGGGCATTAAAAGGACAGGCTCCTCTCTATTTCTATAGTGGGGAGTTCTGAGCAGAGGGGTCCCAAGCTAGCAGTCCCTGCTTCCTCTAGCACCTCCCTCCTGTGGCCTGCCTGAACTGAGGCAACACCATAGGGCACAGCTCTGCCATAGGAAACAACCTCCCTGCACAGCCAGGGCCCCAAGCCTCTGGCCTTGGGAGACCCCAGGATTGTGCACAACGCCCCAAATCACCTTGTCATGACCAATGTTTCTGCTAAATCCGATGTGACAGTCACTGCTAAGGCTGCTTTGGCTTCTCCGCTGCCCCTCTGTCCTGCTGAAGAAGGCAGCATGGAACAGGAGAGCACAATGGCTTGAGCTCTGCAGACCCACCATGAAATCTCACCTCAGACACCATTCAGCTAGGTGACCAAAGCTTTGTCATCTGTAAAACACTGACCTTTGTATGAGGGTAGTGGATGTTTAAAAATAAATTCAAAGTAATACTAAGACAAGATGCCCACTTGGATGCAGACTACAGAAAACCCCCACCAGGCACTCAGCTGTGACTTGAGGACCTAATTGCTCTGTCTCTCCCTAAGGGCAGCGGTTCTCAGCCTGTGGGTTATGTTCAATTTGTAACAATGAAAATACATCCTGCATATCAGATAGATTCATAACAGCAGCAAAATTACAGTTATGAAGTAGCAACGAAAATAATTTTATGGCTGGGGTCACCACAACATGAGGAACTGTTTTAAAGGGCTGCGGCATTAGGAAGGTTGAGAACCACTGCAGGGATGCCGATTTCTGCTGAGGTGCTGCCCCCCTGTGGGCCCTGAGCACCTGACAGCACAGAAGAAAGGCTCCCAGCAGATGCTCACAGGGAGCCAGCCCCTCCCAGCCACCACCCAGCTAGCTGATGCCTCATTTACTCCAAGGAATCAGAAATTTCAAGGAAGCTCATTTTCCAAAAAGTTAAAGCCAAAACTGAACCTGAAAGACCGACAGAACTTTACAATTCTTGAGGGAGATAACCTAGAAGAACAATGTTTTCCTGTGCCTTTCTTAAATCAAAAATTTTACAGCTAACAGCTTTTTGGTAATGACTTAGAATTACCATCAGAACTCTATTACTGCGCTCTGAGATTCTGAAGCGCTGTTTGCCAACCAAACCCAAGACAGTTTTGCCAGGTTTTCAGGCCTGCTTGTCACAGGGTTTTGATTTTTCAGCTCCTCTCCAGAACACGATCAGCCATCTTTCCTTGCTTATCAGTATGCCTGACTTAAATGCTGTAGCACCAAGATCCATTACCCAAATGGCAAATAGTCAAAAGGATGGGAACAGATAGTTCTCAGATGAAGAAATCCAAATTATCAACAAACACAAGAAAACAAAATGTTCCAAATCACTAACAATTGGGAAAATGTGAATTAAAGAAACCCTGAGGTTCTTTCCTACCTCATATTCTAAGACTGATGAAAATGACAAATACTGGAAGGGACTGTGGGAAAATAGGCACATTAATGGATGGTAGCAGAGCTGAAAACTAGTCCAGCTGCTCTAAGAAGCAATTTGAATGACACCCCAAAGTCACAAAACTGTGCAGAACCTTGGACTGCAACACCACTACTAGACCTAGGTCACAAGAGAGCAAAGAAAGAGAAAAACCACCTAGATGCACAAACATATTTAAAGAAGCTTTTCTATTAGGATAAAAAAACTAAGAAGGCGCCCCACGGGGGGACAGTTAGACAAGCTGTGGCATATGTGCAGAATGGAATACTACTGTACAATTAACCAAAAGGATAGCTCAGAAACTTGGGAAGTAGGTACTGAGCAGAATCAGGAGCAAAACTTATACAACATTAACATCATAAAGGAAAATAACTTCAAAGGGCCTGAGAGCTCTGATTACGGCAACCATCAACCACAATTCCAGACGACCGACAAGGCGCCTCCTGGCAAGGGGCGATGAACTCAAGAAACAGAACGAGAGATTCATTTTTGGACACAGCCAATGTAAAACACGTTTTTCTTAACTATCTACATTTTACAAAGTCTTTTTCTTTTTCACCCCTTTTTTCCAATGGGGAGGTAGAAGGGGAAAGCCAAGAGAGAAAAGGAAAATAATTAAAACAATTTTTAAAGAGAGGACCACCGAGGCATCTTTTTGAAAACACTAAGAGAACAGGAAGGAAGTCATAAAGAATCACAGATAAGCAAGACTCTGAAAGTTATAGATAGAATTTTTGATATACCTTAAAAAGAAAAGCAAGCTGTACATAATGGAGACCTGAAGTTTCAAAGATGATCCTTTTTCTGTCCTACTATACACATTCTAGAAATAGACATTTTATTTGGTGTTTGATAAATTCAGAATAATTTTTAAAGGCTTTTTTTTAAAAGCCAAAAACAAATTTCACTTTAAAGTCTTCCCACACTCCTCCCAAATCTCACAGTGTTTTAGTTTGCATCTCTCTTCTGCGCCTTTGTCCCTTTTTGTCCTATGCATGTCTGTAAAGGCCTTAATCCCCATACTCATTTACACGGGGACGTTAAAAACCTGAAAAACCTAGAGCCCCTCATCCTATGGGGTCTCTCCCTCAGGACCTAACACACCCATAGTAAACCATAGCTTAATTTCATGTTGCACCTTCCTAACTAGAACAGAAGCCGGAGGGCAGAGAACATACCATCTACTCTAACCCTCCTACAGAACCTCACCTAGCACAGTGTCCTATGTACCTTTGGGCCCTGAAGAAGCAATTGAATACCCTGCCCTGCCTCCAACACTGGTTCTTTTAGAAGCTTTCTGAATAAGACAAAAAATAAGAGGTATTTATTTCAGTCAGAGGCAGAGTCAAAGAAGTATATTATGCAAATTTTCATAACATCCATTCTCTTAATATTCTAATTATGTATAATTCCTTGCACATGATAAGCAATCATTTCCCCTCCCCCCACCCCCAGCCCAAGCACATGGGGAAATCAGGGCAACTCAGATTGACCTTGACCTCTAACATTTGGAATAGTATACAAAGCTCCTTTTCATTTTACTGGTTACTCCCCAGATTAATCTTGCACTATGACTCCGTCCTAAAGATAAGAAAGCAAGAGAAATCGAGGTGGTCTGAACAAGGTCAAACAGCAAATCAGCATAAGAGCAAGAATTAGAACAAAGCTTCTGTCTTTTTTTAATCTGCTATTAATTCTACTGAGCCTCTGCCATAAAATTCCAGGGAATCACTATGCAGGAACCCATTTATCAAGGCAGCCTGAAGAAAGTCTGAAAGGTCCACACAACATCAAATGCAATCAGAAATATCTTGGGACATTTGGCTTTTCCTTCTTGGGGCTAAAATTGCAAAGTTTTTAGAAAACAAACACAAATTGTGGACAGTTTACTTAGCATTTTAACAGAGTATTTGACAACGTATCTAAAGCTATTTTTGTGGAAAAGATAGACGTTTGAGTTAATGGTAGAACAAGAGAGTGAATTCAGAACTACTTGAATGACTGGAATGAAATCAAGTCACAAGCATTTATTAAGAACCTGCCATGTTCCTAGCATTGTGCTAAACACCTCGGTTAGAAAGTGAAAGGCAAGTAGTCCCTGCCTTGAAAAAACTGACATTCTCATGAGGGAGATGTGTATTTGTGAATATGGTGTGTATATGATGTGTCTATGCTGCACATGTGTGTATACACATGTGTATAGAGAAGTGTGGGGAGAAAGACACACACAAATCTCTTTTGGATTATATGGATAATCCTTTTCCTATTCTATTATGTAAAAGGAAATGTCTATTTTATTTGCTGTTTGGTAAATTCAGAATATGTGTGTGTACATATATAGTATATACGTTACATATATGCAAATATATATACACACACACACACACATACTGAAAAAACCACATATACCAAGAAGATACATGGTAACCACAGAAGGAAAGGCCCTACCTAGCAGGTGAGAGGGACCAGGAAAAGAACCACAGAGAACAGCCCTTGCACTTTCAGATGAAGAAAACCTGAGATTCCAGAGGTGAGGAAGGAGGAGTAATCAAAGCATGGAACAAAGCCAATGCAAAGGCATGATAACAAGCAATAATGGCTCAATGTCAACTTGGCAAGAAGAGGGCTCCAGTGGCTCTAGGCCCCAAGATCTCTTCTTGGCCCAGGGCTAGTTAACGTTTTTATCATGACTCATTTTCATCATGGCCCAAAATTGAATACAGGCACCTGGGTGGGACAACGAACAGTGTATGAGAGACAAATCCAAAAATCTTGGCAGGTGGGGCAATGGGATCAATCTAATGAGAGGAAATGAGAGATAATCACAGACTTACTTGCACTTGGGTTCACTAACTCATCTTCCCTTAGGACCAGGTGGGGCAGGGGGTAGCTGGGCAGCAGCTTCTCTGAAGTCAATGCAGACACTGAAGGGGAACACAAGCTCAGCAGTGCGAAATCACAGCCCCCAACCCTCAAACTTCAGTAGCACAGCTGGCACGGAGTGGGGAAGTCTAACCCACAGTTGGGCTCAACTCTGGCCCCACAGTTAAAGAATCACTGGGAGAAGCTGGAGGTCATCCAGAAACAGGTAATGAGGGCGGTGAAATGCCTCCCACCTAAGTCAAGTGAGGAGAGGAAAAGTGGATGCTGAGACTAAAAACAAGACTGGTCAGGGGGAGGGGAAGTGAAGAAGACATGACTACTGTCCTCCAGTACGGGAAGATCCATGTAGTGGGGAAGAGGTTAGACTTGCTCCACTTGGTCCCAGGGGCAGAATCAGTAGCAAAAAAAGCCCATTTAGATCCACATCCAGAGAAAGAACTATGGAGTCTAAATGCAGAGTGAAGCAGACTATTTTCTTTTTTGTTTTTGTTTTTTTTTCATTTTCATGCCTTCTCTCATTCATTATAATTCTTCTATATAATGTGAAAATATGTTTAATAGGAATGTATATGTAGACCCTCTATAAGATTGCATGCCATCTTGTGGAGAGGAGAAAGAGAAGAAAATTTAAAACCTTCAGAAGTGAATGCTGAAAACTAAAAATAAATAAATTAACTTTTTTTTTAAAGCCTGTTTAGACTTGAGGTCAGAAGACCTTCCTACCAATAAGAACTCTCCAAAAGCACAAAAGAGTGATGCCCGAGAAACAGAGGGGTAAACACATGAAACACAGATTCTGTTTCAGGTTTGGGTTGAAGTCAATGGTCACCGAAGTCCCTTCCAACCCTAAAATTCTATCATCCTGTGAACTCAAGCTGTTGTCTGTCCTTCATTCTGGATGAGGGCCATGACATCAGGGAGGTGATGCCGTGACATGCTAGTGAATTTGATTTAAGTGAGGGAGAGCTATGCAAAGTCAACAGCCTGACTTTCTTCTTTGGAGCCATTTGGGTCCAGTGGCCGGATACAGGTCAGGACAATGTAGTTAGCCCTGGATGCCAAATGGTACAATAGTCACAATTCGAAATCCTTAAGTGAAAAATATTTCCATCACGACTGCTACAGCTCTCATTAGTTAAGAAAAAAATCCACAAACATCTATGCAAGGGCTACTATATGCAAGGTACTGGAGATGCACATTTGAAAAGAGACAGTCATTAACCTGAAAACGTTGATCTACTAATAAATCTACTAATTTACTAATCTACTTATAAATGGTCGTTGAAAATGAATGTTCACAGTTGTCCTGCTGGGTTACACCTTTGGCAGACAAGGTCACCAGGTAAGCACAGAGTGTGACCAAAGAGAGTCAACAGAAGACCAGCCATGTGGAGGTTCTGGCTCTTTCTCATGGCCTTACTCTCCATTAGAATTCTCACAAGAACTACTTTCCAAATCTGCTTCAGTTTCCCTGACTTATAAACTAGAAAAAAGGATCCCTGTGCTCAGATATGTTTCAGAGTGCTCTAAGATAAATAAGGGAAACACACCAGCTGCAGACAGTGCTCAGCTCCCAGTGATTAGCTTATGGCACACAGCCAACGATATGAATGTTATCAGCAGACTACAGGCAACACACAACTGACCCTGGGTCAGACAGTCTGGTTCTGAATATACTACTCCAGATAAAGCTATCTCTGATTCCCAGACTCGATTTGGCCCCATGGTACCTCCTAGCCCCTGAATAGCATCCATTATCCACTTTTTCATCCAAAGGGTTCAATTAGGGCAGCACCAAAACATCTGTCTGGCTCAACACGTAGGTGAGGGAGTAAATCAAAGGCTGTTCTCTATATACTGAAGACTATCCAGGGACAGGACAGAATGTTCTGTCGGGTAGTCTAAAAACCTACTATCAATAAGGAAATCTCTGGACTGGCTACAGAGAAGCCTGGGGTTATAACTCTAGACAAATTAATTATCTTCAACCCCAACCTCTAAACTGGAGAATCTGCAATGGTCAGTTGGGGGATGGAGAGGAAAGAGAATACACTGAGGCATGGATCATGGCAGGACACACAATGACAAGCCAGGCTATAATAGCTTAGGGAACTTCCAAGCCATCCAGTCCAGTCTGTACATTCATTTTGGTCAGTTCTCTGACTACTCTTTTTTAAATAATTTTTTTAATAAATAATTTACTTCTAGTTTTCAACATTCACTTCCATTAAGAGTTTAAGTTTTAAATTTTCTCCCCCTTCCTCTCCTGTCCCTGTTCCAGATAACAGGCAATCTGACACAGGCTCTACTTATACATTCATACTCAAACATATTTTCACATTAGTCATGATGTAAAGAAGAATTAGAACTAATGGAAGGAGCCAGGAGAAAGAAGAAACAAAACAACAAAAGAAAAGGAGAGCCAACAGTCCGCTTCCACCCACATTCAGGCTCCGAAGTTCCTTCTCTGGATGTGGATGACACATCTTGAGTCTTCTCGGCTTGTCTTAGATCCTTGCATTGCTTAGTTATCACACAACGTGGCTGTTACTGTGTACAATCTTCTGGTTCTGCTCATTTCACTCAGCATCCATTCATGTAAGTCTTTCCAGGTTTTTCTGAAGTCTGCCTGCTCATCATTTCTAATGGCACAATGGAAATAAATGCCCTAGTAAAAGCATTATGTTGTTGGGGAGATAAAGTAGTTTAAAAAAAAATCTATGCCCTTTTAGGTCTGAGATGCCTAAAGCTCCTATTCAGGGGGCTGCCCTACTCTGGACAGGCAGCATCTAGGTGCAAACAGATCAGTGGCCCACTGGATAGAGTGCTAGGCCTGCAAGTCAGGAAAACCTGAGTTCAAATTAAGCCTCAAATACTTACTAGCTGTGTGATCCTGGGCAAGTCACCGAACCTTTGTCCATCTGAGTTTCTTTAACTGGGGATAACAGCACCTACCTAGTACAGTTGTGATGCTCAGATGAGATAGATGTTTGTAAAGCACTGACGTCAGTGCCTAGGTACAGGGGTGGGGAACCTTCAGCCTCAAGGGCACATGAGGCCTTCTAGGTCCTTGGGTGTGGCCTTTTGACCAAATCCAAGTTTTACAGACCAAATCTTTTTATTAAGGGGATTTGTTCTGTGAAGTTTGGATTCAAAGGGCCTCACTTGAGCACCTAGAGGGCCACAAATCGTGCCCTTCCCTTCCTGCCCCCTACCCATAGGACATGGTAATGTCCTCCCTGCCTGGTAGCCCCACCTCAGACCTTTTCCAGAATCTTCCATTGCCGAAAACTTCTATGCTGGTACCAATCTGAAGTCAACTGTGTCCTGACCCAATCCTCACCCCAGATCCCTGGCAGTTCCCTGCCTGATATCAGCAATAAAAAATCAATCAGACATGCTCAAGTCACACTCCACCCCCAGGCCCTATAAAACTGGACATCACCAGTTCCACCACCGACCTGATATATGGGATTTCCTGATGTATGAGGAAGTAGTGTGCTAACTGCTGCCCCAGTTCTGAAAGTGTGCCAAGGGCCATCCATGCTGCTCTAGCTTTGAACATAAGAGCTCTTGGCCCCAATCCACACATTGATCTGAAAGAGATGAGATCCTAAAGATCTCCCATCTTCCCTACCAACTACTGCATTCACCAAGTGCAAGGTTCAGCTTCTCCACAGGACCTGAACTGAAGGCCCCTTCTTCCTCCTGTCAGGGACTAAGGACAACTATGCCTGAAAGCTAGTGACCATCTGTAGCATCACCTTGTTGCCACTGCCTCACTACTCAGTGCTCTCACCTCCAAGAAACAAGGAAGGGGGGAGGGGGCAGGGTACCCCAACATGGTGGGAGTGGGCGACTCTGGGGGGCTCACGGCCATGATCACAGTTGGGCAGATTACTAAGATTTAGCTGGTTCAGTGTACGAAGCCAAAAGTAACTTTTTCTATATAGAGTATAATAAAAAGAAAACACAGAGGGCAAACATACTCAGGGCCGGCTGAGAGAAGGAGGTAGGTTGCCGGAGAAGCTGAGGCTCAAGCTGAAACAAACTCACTTCTCATTCACTGAGAGGGGCAGGCTAGAGCGGATAAAGTGTAAAATAAAGTATAAAGAATTCCAGGAAGGATTTTAATTCAGATCTTTCTGACTCTAAGACCACCACTCTAAACCCTGAGTTACTGTGACTATCCCTAAGAGGCATCTGCTCATCTACACAGTAGCCCCGAAGACCAGCCTTCACAGAACGAGAACTGAGCTCAGCACTGCTCCTGATCTTGCCCCCCTTATGTTCTCAGGAGTGACTTCCTCACCAGGGCCTCTAGGAAGCTACCCCTATTTTGTGTATGGGGGAGTTCTTTCATGCACCAGGCCAAGTCCACCCTCTCATTCTTACTCAGATCCTGTGGTCCCCTTGCTCTAGCCCGGTGCATGCCTTTCTAAAGCTCAGCCCTCAATCCCTCTCACTGCCCTGGGCCAGGGTCCTATGTTGGGAATGAGGTGTTTCCACTGTTTTTGCTATGCTTTCTGATTAAGTTTGTTGTTGTGCAGTCGCTGTCAGCCCTGCTCGATCTCATCATGCATGCCCTCCATTCATGTGTGGTTGCTGAGAATTTCTAGTCCTGTAAGACTCTTCATGACCCCTTGTGGGGTTTTCTTGACAAAGATACTCAACTGGTTTGATATTTCCTTCTCCAGATCATTTGACAGATGAAGAAACTGAGGCAAACTAGGTTAAGTGACTTGCCCAGGGTCACACAGTTAGTAAATATCTGATGTTGAATTTGAATCCAGGTCTTCCTGACTCCAGACCTGACGCTCTATGCACTGTGCCAGTTTCCCCTCCTAATTAAGAGTTAATGGTGAATTTGTTAAAGGGGAAAGACAGTGGGGGTGCAGGAACTAGAGTGGGGACTGGGTAGAGCGTATTCTTCTCAACATGGTTACCCCCACAACACTAAAAAAGTTATAGTCATGGCCATCTCCTCTGGGAGTCCCCCAATCTGCTCAAATGCAAGTGCAAGGTGGAGTACACAAGGCAATCCAAAGAAAAGAGAAGAATTGGAGGGGATGTTGAACACACCTGTTGTATTAATGATTTAGAGCAGTGGTTCTCAACCTTCCTAATGCTGTGACCCTTTAATACAGTTCCTCATGTTGTGGTGACCCCCAACCATAAAATTATTTTCGTTGCTACTTCATAACTGAATTTTGCTACTGTTATGAATCGTAATGTAAATATCTGATCTGCAGGATGTATTTTCATTGTTACAAATTGAACATAACCCACAGGTTGAGAACCGTTGATTTAGAGAAACTTTGTAAACTATCTATGAACTTGAAACAGTGAAATAAAAGAATCAGTAAAACTATTTACATACTGATGATAATAATAATGTAGGAAAACAACTAGGAAAGACTGATGAAGCATGCCTCCTGCCCCTCAACAAAGAGGTGATGAACTAGAGTGGCTGATCAGGGGTACGCTACTAAGCATTTAACAACTGGCTCTCCAGAAACATACAACATATTTTTAAAGTTTAATCTATACTATTAACATTCACCCCATCACTTTCTTAAGTCTACTCTAGACAATCAGCAAAATAACAAATCAAGCCCTGATTTCTAGTGTTTGCCAATTTCTGAGATATAAATGCTCACACTAAAAATTTAACAATAAGCTCTCACAAACCAGTAGGAGCAGACTCTACCACACCCCTGTGCATAACATACATTTTCAGACATGATTAATGTATTTATTTTACTCGACTATATTTGTTACAAGTGAGGATTTCTAACTTGAGAAGAGGGGTAGCTAGAAGAGAGGGGATGAGTTAGTAAGCAGTGATAAAGAAATTTTTTTTTAAATCAACAAACTAGTAAATGAAATATACAAAAAAGTTTAGGAGACAGGAGGCAATTTTGTTGCTATATTGTTAACACACACTTAAAAAAAATTATACACAGTATATAATCACAGTTTCACATACAATTTCTCTTTTATTTATCTACCATATATGGGAATGCTTGTGTCTAGTGATGAAGTTCACTGTAAAAATAAAAATTGTTTAAATAATAAAATAATGAACAGTAGGTATAGTAAATAGGCCAGAGAATTTTGTACAGTAAACTGATCCTATATCATATGAAAAATAATTTTGTGACATCTACAATTTGGAACAATACATGAACATAAAATGTTACACACTACAGAATACACTCATAGTTGTATAATGACCACAGTGATAATTCCTGCTTATATATCAAAATCTTTTGTTGAAGATGAAGAGACAGAGGGTCTAGTAAGAACTCAATAAAGTCCTCTAAATTAAAATCAGCATCAAGCTAAAACAGAAAACCCAATGACTTCAACACAAAGATGGAATTAGGCAAGAGGAAGGTAAAAAAAAATGCATCCGAAAGCATGGATTAGGAAAAAGAAATAAGAGAGGTCAAAGCTATATACCCAGAAGCTTCATGTCTTTAAATCATGAACTCCTTAACGAAAAGAACTGATAGATGTTAGACATGGAGAGAACCAAATACCAGTTTTAAAAGTTTATTTTACTTTGACAAACAGACGTAGGAAGCATCTCTGAATCTATTATCTGCGTAAATTCCGATCATCAATTTGTCAGAGCAAAGATAAGAATTAGTAAGAAGATAAAAGAATGGTAAAATAATGAGAAAATATATGGCATACAGTTCAAATAACTCAATCTCGAACCACTCTGGGAAGTCACAATATCCCTAAGCCTAAATTTCTTGAACTAAGAGGTTGACCTAGATAATCTCTGAGGTCCAATCCAGCTATAGATAAATTATCTTGTTTCGACAGGTGAGTACTAAGAATAGGCAACGAACAGAAGAAATGACAATGACACAATTACCATAATTTAGTCACTGTAAATCAAATATCATTAACAAGGAGATGAAAAATGCCTAAAAGTCCCTTAGGTAACAAATTACTTTTTTCCAACTGCCAAACGGAAAGAGTTAGTGGCCAAAGGCAACACTGGTTTCAAATATAAACCTATTTGTAAAATCCTAAAATGGATGAGGGATGATTATGATCAATATTGCCTCATAAAGGAAAAAAGCAGTGGAAAATAAAACCAGCTTAGAGAAAATCTGCCAAGAGATATAATTAAGCAGGCATCCAAGCACATTTAAGGGCTAAAAATAGAAGGAAAACAACAAAAAGAAATTTAAAAATCTACAAAGCCTTTTAAACAAATTATTTTCATCGTGGAAGTCAGGAGGACTACCACACTCGGACTCTTCTATCACAGTTCATGATGTGTTTATATAGGAAGCAAAATGGGACTAAAGGGAACAAAACCAGGAAAAGCACCTGGATGGGGGGGGGGGGGGGATAGGGGGTGTGTGTGTATGTATGTGGTGTGGTATGTGTGTGGTATGTGGGTGTGTGTGCGCGTACACATGTCTGTCCGTAAGAAAGTCATACTGGAGGCAAACAACTACAAGCACATTAAGCGACTGCTTTATAAGGTATCCTGTGTACCTCAACTCTTCATCTGTAAAATAAGCTGGAGAAGGAAACATCAAACCCATTCCAGTATCTTTGCCAAGAAAACCCCAAATGAGGTCACAAAGAACTGGACACAACTGAAAAAAAGACTCAACAACCACATATGAATGGAGGGCATGCATAATGAGAGGATCGGCTGGGAATACGCAGGCTTTGCAATTGATATTTTACAAGAGACTCCACCCTTACCCTCTCACAAATGACTAAAAGATGTAGAGTATACAAGATACCATCATGTTTACTGTTTGTTGATTATGAAAAGGCATTTGATTTGGTAGAAACTTTCCTTTAAGGATCTCCTATCCAAATATCGAAATCATTAAAGATTCCTTGAAAGATATAGCCACAGGGGAAAAACCCCTACTCAATGTCCCTCTGAGTAGGATACATTATGCTAGCCACTGGTGTTCACCACTGGCATAGAGGAAATCCAGCTCAGCATCCAAGTTGAAGAGGAATCCCCTTTACCACATGAATGGTAAAGTCCTCCCCGTGCTCTGGTTTGCAAACACTGTTCTGGGTGCATCAAGCCCTGAAAGATTAAACCCTCCTGAAAGAAACCTGTAACCAATCAGGTGCCTGGCCTTCCACATGGAAAAGACCAAACAGATGAAGAACGTCCATTGCCCAGATCATAACATATGCTGCTAGGGGGGTAACCTACAGAACTGGTCTCCCGATATGCACGTCTGGGACTGCCAGTACAAGCGAACAAGAAACTGGGTCCAAAGCTAAGGAAGAGGAGAAGAGCGGACCAGACTGCATTAAGAAAACTGCAAAGCTCCTCTAAAGGTGCCAAGTTTCTCCTGGAAACAAAAGCCCATCTTGTTGATATTAGTCTTCTATTGGTTTCATTTTATAGCTCTCAGAAAGGAGATATAATAAGCTCCAGAGAACGTAAGTGAATTTCACATAAGGGACAACAGAGAGGTGCACAGAGGGACCGATTAAGCTAAAACCTTTAATCAAAAAGGAACTTCAAAGAACAGTAGGAAAATGTCTCTAGGGGAAATGTAATAGAGAAAATGGGCTGGTCACATGGCAAGGGTGAGGGATAACAGGTGGACTGTCTGCGTGCACCTCTGGCATCTTCGGGGTACAGGAGTTCAGCCTGTATGGATGCCCTCAGTTGTGGCAAATTACAGGACACAGACTAGAGCAACAAATAATGGGAGGGGATGGATGGTGTTCTATATCCACACCAACATGTGAACAAAGATCTGAGTAAACTTTGCAAAGTTTTATGTCTTGGAGATATGTTGGTTATAGTTGATTAAATTTGTCTGTCATCAGTTCTGCTAAAAAAATTCATGATCACAGATCTTAGTCTGTCTAGGGAAATTAAATTTAGATTTCTATCCCTATTGCATTACAGCACATTCCAAGAACATAACTCTCTAACTTTACCCTTTTCTTGGAAATTGACAAAAGTTAAGGGGGAAATATCAGTCTAAAATAAAGTAGGATCATAGATCTGAGAAAAAGCCATTAGATTTATAAAGCAAGAGATCACTGGTAGCTCTGGAGGCATCAGTTTCAGAGGAAGGATGAGGTTTGTAGGCAGTAGCAAAGAAACCAGCTGTTGGGGAAACTGAAGATGGAAGAGAGAAAGGGAAGGAAAGTGGGGACAATACAACGGAGAAGAAAGAAAGAAGGGCATGTGGTCAAGGGTACATTTCTTCAGGGACATATGTGAAGAAAGAGAGTAGGGAGTGCTGCTGGGGGTGAGAAGAGAGAGGATGCAGCAAGTGGTCTCAATTTTTACATGGTAAATATCCCAAGTTAAAAAATCAGCTACTCTGATCAACACAGTGATTTAAGACAATTCCAAAAGACCCAAGATGAAAAATGCTACCCACCTCCAGAGAAATCTGATAAACTAAGCGCAGACTGAAGCAGACTTTTTTCACTTTCTTTATGTTTTTTGCTTTTGGGAGGCAACATAGCTAATATGGAAACATATTTTGCATGACCTCACATGTACAACTGATATCATGTTATTTGCCTTCTTAATGGGTGTAAGAAGAGAGACGGAGAGAATATGGAAGTCAAAAATTTTTCTTACACTAATGTTAAAAATAAAGAAAAGAAAAAGAAAATACCCTGGGAGAGACGGAGAATCATCCACCTCGGCAAACAAATCTGCCCACAGTCGCACAGGGAACCAGCGACAGCGCCAGAAATGGGACTCCCACCTCAGCGCCCTCTACAATAGCCTGTGCTTGCCTGACCTTCATTATAGAAAGAAGTGTTAGCATCACAATTAAAACTGCACTTAAGTCCCACACGCCCAGGACAAAAAAAGTTAAAGTGCCACATCATGACAAAACAATCTGTTGGACTAAAAATCAGTTGGACTTTACATAAAAGACTGTTCCCTATACCTTGGGAAGTAGAAATCAATGAAGGAGAATTTAAAGTGCTCTATGCTCTAATCTTAAAACTCAAAATCTAACAGCTTATCATAGCCTAGACAATGTGAGAACTAGAGGAACTAAGTGTGAAACCTAAAATCAGATATTTCATTTACTGAGAATCAAGCAGATAGTATCTAGTTCAGGTCAAATTGCCAAGGAAGCCCCTTTCCCTGATAGTCATTCTACAGGAGTGCCATGGCTTCCAGAGCTCTTAGAAAAAAGAGTAGGGAGTTCACCATATCATTCACACAATTCAAATCCAAAACTGCTTTTAAAAAATTCAACACACAAATACTGAGAAAGGTTAGCCCTTAAATGTTATTGTCATCTATCCTAAGTTGCAAGGTAAGAATTCATCAAAAGCCCTATCCAAAGAAAGCAGCCATGTATTTTCCATTCAAATCACCTGACAGAAATGACCTTATCTGTAGAACCTATATTTGATTACATGGTGGGGGGATGGAGAGGAGAGGGACGGGGAGAAAATTTGAAACTCGAGGGATTGTGGAACTGAATGTTGTAAACTGAAAGTAAATAAATAAATTTATAAAAATGAAAGAAAAAAAAAGAAATGACCTTCACAGTTACTGGAATAGTCAAGGTGTATCTCTTGGGATTTTTTCCCTTTTCCTTACACAGGCAAATGTGGAGGGTATTAGAGTCATAGCAATAGAAATAAAAACCCAAAAGGTTAAGTAAAATACCTCAGGAGCTCCTATAATCTGACCGCTAAACACTTCTTAATCTTAACCTCAGCAACTAAAAGCCCCAGAGGGCCCCTGGACAAAGCTAGGGAAATAATTAGAAAATAAGGATTGCTCTGATCCAATTATCCCCATTGGCTAAAACCTCATTAGTGTCATTTACTTAGGTAATTTTTGAAAGACCATTTGACAAATGGCTAAGGTACAATCAGTTGAAGAGAATTATGAAAATTTTCACCTTCCTTCTGAGCAAATACAGAGGAAGGGGGCAGAAACAGCGGTCCTTCCTAAGTCTATCTGCCATATGTCTTATTTGTCTGCAGGGATGAATTCCACTCCCACTTCTCAACACTAATCCAAGCATTCAGAGATCATATGTTTCAAAATCAGGTCTTGTATAATACTCTAAAGACAAGAGAGCTGATTTCACTTAGGGCCAACTGAATACAATGCAGCTTGTAAAGAAGCCTATTTTCAATAACGTACCCTCTATAAGAGCAAGAGCATATTACCATGGGATTTGAGTCTGCAATGAGATCCCGAAGAGAATCCAAGAAGCCCTGATCCTCCACCATCTGGGCATTGATGTCATGAAGCTTAGCCACACAGACTGCTGCAGTCTTTCGGACATAAGGATCTTCATCCTTCAGACACTTGCGAAGTGGCTCACACAGATACTCCGTGATCTTGTCTACTCGAATACATCCCATAGTCCTGACTGCCAGGGCACGGATTAATGGGTTAGGGTCTTCACAGTCCTGTAAGAAAAAGTGTTAAGTGTACACATTGTGACCATCATATAATAAGGATGGCTTCCATAAGAAACACAAAAAAACCAGTCTCCCTGGTTTAGAAGTCCCCAGTGGCAGCTCCCCTGAAGAGCACGCTCAAAGTTAGAATCCAAGCCTCCCCTCCACTGGGAGCAGGTCCTCACTGCCTATTTAATTGCTTCAGAGCCGGTTCTTTTGTTACTCATATGTTAACAATGTGGCAGTAACAATGACTTAGAAATACTATCTTCCTCTTCTCTCACCACTACCAGGAGAAGCTTCCTTATATATTACTAATCTGTACACCTAACACTTACTGCTTCCACTTGTACAGGCACAGGGGAAAGCAGGAGAAAAGAGGGGCAGAAGAAATTCTGCATCCTGATTTTCAGCTTCCCGACAAGACCTAACAGAAAGTCTATAAAATTATATCAATTTCTTCATGGGGAATCTGTTATCTACTTTTCTAAAATGCAGATTATACACATTTGCCTTATTTATTAGTTCTCTGGCACTAAGAGGGAAGAGTCACACTGACAGTTCAGCAGCCTAGCATGATGAAATGACTCAGCTGACATGCTCCTTTTTACCTGGCCAGAGAATCTACTGAACTCACCTGGCAGGAGGCAGACCATGGGCTTCTATGTAGTGTCTAAGCCATTTTCCTAGCTACACCTGGTACTACACTCTGTGAGGTTTTGAGTTTTGTATAATCCTTCAGAACACAGAGCACTTACGTGTCCTCAGTACAGACACCGACCAAACCAGAAGACACGTGGCAAGCAGACTGCTAGGAAAGCTACCTTCACAAAACTGTTGACAGCCATGATGGCCATATCTGGCTGGCTCTTGGCGTAGTTCATCAGATACAGATAGACAAGCTTCTTTAGCTCCAGGTTATCCGTCTGCATACAATTCACCACATCTGGAAAGAGAGAGCTGGGGGTAGGGATAGGGAAAGAAGAGGGAAAAAGAAGTGGGACAGAGGTTGTATGAGAGACACCAACATCTATACCTGTTCAATAAATCTTGAAATCACATATGCTATGCAACCCAAGGAAGACTTCTGTGATAAGTTACAGACGTTAACTGCCAATAATCTCTCACTGCAACTTTTGTCACTGTATAGAGATGACTGTGGATCTCCTCTAGCTAGGTCAGTGGAGCAAGTCCAAACCCAATCGTAAAGATCATAAGTTTGGATTTCATAGCAAACTAAGTTGTACACAGTTCTTCTAGAACCACCTTTGCAACACAAAATGATTAATTTTTCAGTTATGGCAATTCTCAAAGACCAATCTACAAAATCAAAGAGGGACTGCAATCTGCATTTGTGAAAGGCATATACACATCCACAAAATCACAGATTATTGAAAGCTAAAGCCTAAGATTGTAGCCAGGTTATTAATATTAACTTATTGAGCCTATTTTCAAAGAGGGCTTTTAAAATAATATATGTTCTCATTTATAAAATATGAGCCATGTATTACTGTATCATAAGCTCCTAGACAGCAAGGCCTATGTATCCTTAACTTGTTCACTAAAGGGCCCAGCACAAGTTTCATGCACAAACTGAGGGTAAATGAAGTCTCGATAAAGTCTACCACCATCCTGTAAAAACAACTTCCTATCATCTGTCAGAAGGCTAGCCAATACACAAAAAATCTGAAATCAGCTGGTCTATTTACAAAATCAAGATTTTAGCAGTATCAAATCAATCTAAAGACTACAGAACGTGCTTAAAATCTTGTACTGAAATGCCTGTGAAAAAACTCTAGACACTGACTCTCACTATCAGGAATTCCAAGGCATCTGACAACATGCAAGTCTCCAATCTCAAGCTATCATCTAAATCCTCATCATTTGTGAAAATCCAGTGTTATGTGCAGGTCAACTTGTCAGGGCTACACAAAGGTTAACCAACAGGCACCAGAGTGAACCAAAAAAACTGTGAGCCAGAAACAAGAGAAAAGACTATCAGAGTCACCCATGGGGGGAAAAGGAAGTGTCTGATCATGGCTAATGTGGGAACATGTTCCGTGGGACTATGGAGCAATGTTACAAGGGTTTTGTTTTGTTTTTAATCTGCTTAATGGGGGAGGAGGGAGAACGGGAGGAATAGATTAATTTTTAAATGGCTTATTACTTGACAAAAATTAAATGTTTTTTTTAAAACACTACAGGAAAAAAAGTAAAATGTCCTTAAGTAGAAGTTCAGTTTAAATTGAAAAGGTAAGAGATTTTCTCCTTGGCATAAACAACTCAATAACAATCAGGGGTAGGAAAGCTACAGCTTCAAGAGCACAAGTGCAGCCCTTTGACTGACTCCAAACTTCACAGAACGAATTCCCTTAATGAAAGGGCCTCGAGGCCACAGTTCCCCACCTCTGAACTAGATGATCACCAGTTGGCAGCTTAAAATTTGAATGTCCTAGTACACTAAAAAATTTCAGCATAAAACACCAGTGACATCAGAGTTTTCTGTACTGTTTCTTCACACCCTGCCCCAGGCTCCCATTATGGTCACCATAGTACTTTGGTCCCATTCACATGTTCACTCCCAGATACTTCAGGTCACAGTGGATCCATGCCTGCCCTTCCTAAGTGACGCCTACACTCCCCGACAAGTTTACCAAAGAGAGTCCCCCGCAGGGCACTAGGGTTCTTCCTCTAAATCTCCTGACATCATGTAGACAGAAAAGGAGCACCAGGAGCTATCAGGTATCTTGCCATCTCCAGAACTGGCCCATCTTTTTGTCTATTCGTGAAATTCCAATAATGTCCTCCATCTACAAACATTCACCACAAAATTCTGTTGCCCTGCTGAAGACCAAGAATTTCAATCCTTTGGAAACTGTGGCATTCCAAAGAATACTGGTATTTAAAAATTTGTTTTAAAATTCTGTCTCATCAAAGGTTGGGGTCATTATGAGCACTGGAAATTTCCTAAAGGCAGTCTGGCTCACTGTCTTCCTCATTCACTGTCCTCAAAGTTCACTTTCCATTTACAATGTCCTCCAAGATCTAAGCATCCAAGGGACAACTCTTTACACTGTGCATTCAAATGCTTATCAGTCTAGGCAACAGACACTCTTCTATTTGATTCTTCCTGTGGGAAGTTAGAACAAATTATTCTGAGTAATGACAGATCTCATTCAGGAGGCTCTACAATGGTCCAGAGTTTGATACCAACAATGCAATGTCTTTCACAAGCAAGAATATCTCTATTATCTCACCAGCTGTAATGTCCTGTTGGACACTGCCATGGCCCTCCACCATGACAGTGACAAACACCTTCAGTAAGCATAAGTCTCCCTATTTTAGACCTTTTAAAAAATTACGTATCAGGGGGTTGAATGTTATCTCTGTCATTACGTGTTTTTTTTTGTTGTTTTGTTTTGAGAGGCAGTTGGGGCTAAGTGACTTAAGCAGGGTCACACAGCTAATAAATGTCAAGTGTCCGAGGCCAAATTTGAACTCAGATCCTCCTGACTCCAAGGCTGGTACTCTATCCACTGCACCACCTAGCCGCCCCTCTGTCACTACACGTTGCAAGGAGTCTTGTATGATTCTAGTATATAATCTTGTTGGAAGAAAGCCTTTGAAGGCTGCATTTGGGGCTACAAAATAAAACAGTTTTTTATGATCAACCAAAAATAAGCTCAGTCACTCTTGCATTCTCTATATCTTTCAGTCAAAAGTGCGATCAAAAAGATAGTAACTCCTGAGGAATATCCTTCATGAAGAACCACCTTACATGTCATGGTCTCACACATCTGGTCAATGAATTTAAAAGCCCAAAATAATTATGCTAAATCACAGAAAAATTGTAATCTGCTCAAACCAGACAGATTTCTTAAAATAGGCTGGTTCTTTAACTCAGCATATGAATTCTGGGCTCCTAAAGAAAGAACCAACAATGCTGACTTGAACTCAGTAGGAATCACGGGAGCTTCTGCTTTTAACATCGCATGAACACATCCTGACCCCAGACTTGCAAGGGTACTGGCTCCCTGGCAGTGTGGTGCTAGCTAGATCAAACTCACCGTCATCTCCTAGGACATTATTTGAAGTCCAGGGCATAAAAAACAAAGGAGTCAGTCCTGATGGAGTTTAGGGAGGACTCCTTCCTGCCTCTCCAAAGGAGGTGAAATCAAAGGGGTGACAGGAAAAACAAACAGGAGAAAAGGAAGAACCGGGGGGGAGGGGCCCACACGCAGGACCCCTTACCTGACGTCCTTCCCTACGGTCATGGCTGCAATCACTTTCTTGACAGCTTCTTTCCTTTTCTCCTTCTTTTCATTATTGAGCTCTGCCTTCAGTTCAAAGATTTCTCCTACCAAAAGAGAGAGAGAAAGAGAGAATCTGTCAGAAGAGAGGCCCAGAGCCAAGGAACTAAGACCGAGGCTGCACTTCACAAATAAAAAAAACCAGGAGAGGTATCTTGTGGAGTCATGATCTACAGGATAAGAGACTCAGCATATGGAGGGGTGGGTGAGAAATCCCAAGTTCCAAAAACTCTGCTGAGCCACGTATAAAGATCAAACCCGGACTAACACGAATCATCTTAGTGTATGGGTGAAGTTGAACTTGACTTGCAGAACCTCAGTACTCATTCAACTGACAACAAAGTACCAGATGCTTCATGATAATCTTAGTATTAATATGTTACAGACTACAGTGTCTCTAACAACAGAACAAGGAAACTATATATTTAATATATCAAAGAGATGACTACACATACTTAAAATTATTTGGTTTAAATGTGTTTAAAATTTTTTTAAAGATAAAATAGCAAAACCTCTTTAAGGAAGCAGCTTAGAAAGATCGGGAATTAACTGGACACAGATATAACAAGTCATTCTAGATTTCTTTTTCAAAAGTAAAAAGTTTTATTCTATTGTTCAGAACTTGATAAACATGAATATTTCCTATATAAAGCAAAAAAAAAAGAGGCAAAAATTGAAATTGCCACTCTCTGTTAGGTATGGTTTTTCAAAAATAAAATAAATTCAACACATTACTTTCAGAGCTAATTATAAATTCAGCATGTTAGCTTCAGAGCTATCCTGCTTCTTTGTGTTTTCCTCTAAACTTTCTTCTATTTTCTTCTGCACATTTTAACAATGACCCTCTTCTTTCTTTTCTTTTCCTTGGGCATCCATCACCAGCTCTAGCTCCCATGAGTCACTCACATTCACTCCTCCAAAATAAAAAAAAACAAACTCTCCATTTATACAAATAAGCATTTAAGCAAAAAAAAGAAAAATCATCCATTGGCCACATGTAATAAGGTCCATTCTGCACCTTGAGTTCATCATCTATGTGTCTGCCAGGACCTGGGTACCATGCCACATCTGGACATCCTCTGGAAATCGTGGCTGATCACCACAGACCTCCAAAGTTATTTTCCTTTACAATGCTGTAATCCTTGTATGAACTGCTCACATTGTTCTGCTTACTTCATTCTACACTGATTCCTACAAATCTTGCCAAAATTCTTTCCATCAACCTTTTCATCATTTCTTAGGTTACAACACTATTTACATACCATTATTTGTTCCCCAGCTGATGGACACACTCTTAGTTTCCAGTTCTCTGATACAACAAAAGTGCTGCTATAAATATTCTCGTATATATAGATCTATTTTCTCTACCTTTGCTTTTTTTGGAAGGTAAATGCTCTGATTTGCTTTCATGACTTTTCATATCTAGGTCTTTTCTCCATCTGGAGCTGATTGTAGAATGGGGTATGAGATGTCAGTCTAAATGTAATTCCTTTCAAACAGTTTTCCAGTTTTCCCAGCAGTTTTGGTTTTTGGGTTTTTGTCATATGTCAAGTACTTATCCAAATAGTCTGGGTCCCGAGTTTATGAAAAACTATTCTATTATGTTCAATTAGTTTGGGATGTCGTGTTCCTAGTTTGTTCCACTGATTAACTTTTTTCTTTTTTAACCAGTGTCCATGAGTTTTGGTAAATGCTGCTTTCTTGTATAGTGTAAGATCTGGTCCTTCAAGGCCACTTTTCTTCTTGCTGTTTAAAATTATTTCCCATGAGACTATTGACCTTTTGTGCTTCCAGATGAATTTTATTATTTTTTCTAGTTCAAAAACGAAATTCTTTGGTAGTTTGAATGATATGGAATTGAATAAGCAAATTAATTTAGGTAGAACTATAATTTTCACGTTGATTCAGCTCAACCATGAGCAATTACTGTCTCTCCAATTATCTAGGTCTGGCTCTGTTTTTGAAAAGAGTGTTTTAGGGGCGGCTAGGTGGCACAGTGAATAGAGCACCGGCCCTGGAGTCATGAGGACCTGAGCTCAAATCCAGCCTCAGACACTTAACACAAAACCTAGCCATGTGACCTAGGGCAAGTCACTTAACCCCAACTGCCCTCCAAAAAGAAAAAAAAGAGTGTTTTATAGTTATAGTAACATAATTCCTATGTTTTTCCAGGAAGGCAGACTCACCAACAATTTCCATTCTATCTTTCCTTCACCCTGCAAGAGAAATCCCTTACAAGAACCACCAAAAGTTTCAAAAAGAAAAGTAAATCTCATTGAATTTGGCTTAGGAAGGGAATGACATACACTCTAAATTGGGTATCTCGCCCCACAGGAGAGTAGGGGGGAAGGAGATGAGAGGGGGGATGATAGAGTGGAGGGCAAGTTGGGGGGGAGGGTTGTTAGAAGCACACACTTCTGTAACGGGACAGGGACAAAGTAGAGAATAGAAGAAGTGGAGGGCAGGATAGAAAGGAAGGAAATATAGTCAGTCTTTCACAATATGTCCATTGTGGAGATGTTCTTCATAACTACACATGTACGGCCTGTATTGAATTACCTGTCTTTCCAGTAGGGATGGGTGACAAAGGAGGAATGGAAAGAATGTAGAATTTAAAGTTCTAAAATCAAATGATGAAATATATATTATTTTTATTATTATTATTTACATGCAACTGGGAAATTAGATATACAAGCACTGGGACAGGGAAATCCATCTTCCCCTACCAGAAAGTCAGAGGGTGATGAGGGAGGATATAGGAGAGAGCAGATTGGGGGAGGGGGTATATAGTGGGATTGCTGTTTTGGGGTGGTGGGTAGGTTAAAGACAGGGAGAAAATTTGTAACTCAAAATCTTGTGGAAATCAATGATGTAAACCAAAAAATAAACAAAAGTTAATTTTTAAAAAAAAGAAGAAAAAGAAAAGTAAAAAAAAAAAGTCGACAAAACCAATCAACATAAGGAGTGAAGGAATAGAAGTATTTCCTTGTCTCTTCTTTGGGAACAAGTTTGATCATCAAAATTTTGCAACTCTAAGTTTTGATTGTTTTGCTGTTGTTCATTCCAATCACATTGTTATAATCATTGTATATATTGTTTTCCTACCTCTGCTTACCCCACTTTGCAACAGTTAATATAAGCCCTTCCAGGCTTCTTTGTATTCATTATGTTCATCACTTCTTACAACACAGAAATAATTCACTGAATGCACCTATCACATTTTGTTTAGGCATTTGCAATCACCGGGCATCTATCTGGTTCTTAGTTCTTTGTCACCATAAAAAAAAATGCTATTAAAAAAGTTTTAGTGTCATGAAGCCATCTTGTTAATGAACTCTCCAGGATATATGCTTAGTAGTGGACTCTAGGGGCCAAAGGGTATGCATGTATTTGTCATTTTGTCTGCATAAATTCAAATTGCTTTCCAAAATGTTGTATTGGCAAAAGCGCCATCAACAATATATTAGTGTGCTTGTCTTTTCACAATCTCCACAAGATTAAAAACCTCATGTTTGTTTTGATATGTATTTCTGTTGTCATTAGCCATTTGGAGCATTCTTTCAAATGGTTAATTGTTTGCAATTCTTCTTTTGAAAATTGTTTATTTCTATCCTTGGACCACTCATCCACTGGGTAATGGCTTTTGGTTTTAAATATTTTTATTAGTAGTCTATATCTTAAATAAAAATCTGTTATCATAGAAAAAATTTTCCCGTCAATCATTTCTCTTATCCTAAATGCACTAATTTTGTTTGTGTAAATGTCTTTCATTTAATCAAAATTATCTATTTTATGTTTTACAATTGCCTCTATCCCTTATTACATTAAGACATCAACTCTTTGTATACAGTTGTAAAGTTTATCACCTACTTTTCTTCTAATTTTTTAATGGTATGATATTTAATATTCAGTTCCTGTATCCATTTTTTTAAATGGAATTTTATTTTAAGTTCCAAATTCTCCCTCCCCCACTCATTGAGAAGGCAAAAAATCACATATCCATTTTGAACCTATTGTGGAATATGGAGCAAAATTCTGTGTAAGCCCAACTTCTGCCAGTCTGCTTTCTAATTTTCCCAGCAATTCTCATCAAATAAGTTTTTTCCATTTTTTTTTAGGTTTATCAAACACCGGTCTACTGAATTCAATGGTTTCTGATTGCTCCTTACCTAACATGTTCCACTGATCTAATTTCCTACTTTTTCACCAGTGTCAGTGTTGATGATGCTACTTTATAAAACAGTTCAAGGCCTGGACATGCTATTTTACGTTCACTCCTAACTTTTCTCATTATTTATCTTGATATTCTATTATTTTGTTCCTTCAGATAATTCTTAATCTATTATCTAGCTCTATAAAGTACCCCCCTTGGTAGTCTGAACAGGATAGTACCAAATCTACAAATTAACTTTGGTAGTATTATTATTTTTATTATACTGGCATGGCCTAGCTATGAACGCTGAACTGCACTCTAGCTATTTAAGATCTTTATTTCTTTAAGAAATATTCTGAAATTTAATCTGTACAGCTCTCATGGATTTTAGTAAATGAACTCCCAAATATTTTGCCATTATTTTGAATGGAATTTCCCTTTCTAATATTTCTCTTGGATTATTATATAGAAATGTTGCTGAGTTTTGTAGATTTTGTAATCTGCAAATTTGCATACATAGCACTGAAGAGGCAGATCAACCCAATTTTATTCATGTTGTGGATCCCTACTGATATCACAGGATTTAGTGCTGGAAGGAACCAGAGAGATCATCTAGTCCAACCCTTCTATTTTATAGGTAAAGAAGCTAATGGAGGTTGGATGACTGGGCCAAAGGCACAGAGGAATTGGTGGAGCCAGGATTCCAAACAAGGCCCTCTGAATCCAAATGCAGTTCTTTTTCCCCACTGTACCAAGATTCCTATCTTGGAAGTTAATTTTAGACAGTAAAACCAGTGACTAAAAAGAACAAGCTGCCTACCCCAAGTGAGCTCAGAAAAGGGAGGCTAGCCACAGCTCTCTAAGTGGGTGGTTCAAAGTCATATTTTTAGAAGAGTGAGTGAACGAGGGTTTTTGAAGGAGAGCTCTCAGTCAATGCTCCTAGTCTCATACTCGGAAAATTCTGTATCACAGTTCAAGGTGCTATCACCTGGCCAGAATGGGGCACCTGACCTAATCCTCAGTGCAAGACCTGAGAACTCAAGTCTATTCTGCCAGGCTGTCTTTGGGAACAAACAATCTCTGACTAGGAAGGGACCTCACAGGCCATCTCTCGTCCAACCTGAACCTAAAATGATTAGGCAGAAGTCTCACTCTCTTTTGTTCCCTACTGTTGTTATTCCAGAGTAGGCATTGCTCTCACATGCAATCTAATCACTTCCCCAGCTTTTGTAGCCACAAGCATGGGAGATTTTCCCCTTTTCCTCCCAAACGAAGAGGAGACAAAGATGCTTAGGCATGATTTTAAACAGAATTCTCCCTTTTTTACCATCCTGAAACACTGGGATTGCTTTTCACAGGCTTACTGTCACACTCAAACACCAAGAGAGTTCTCTAGAACACTCCCCTAGTCAAATATATGTAAAATAAACCTCACCTTATACACTAGCTGAGCCAAGACCTTGGTTGGAGGGAATGACACTTTATTATTTCCTTGAGAATCTCACACATTTACTTGGCCTTACCTTTTTTATTGGTCGTGAAATACTTGGAGTCAGTCATTTTTCAGCTCCTTAAGGTACACCTGCAATGACAGAAGATTCATTTAACCAACATAAAGCTGTCCTGCCAGAATTACAAGTAGAAAATGAAAACACTGATGTTCTAAGGCCAAAGACAGTGGGAGATAAGCTACTGAGCCTGCCTCAACTCTGTGACATCATCAAAGAATGCTTCAAAAGCTAAAGCTAGACTTTTCTGAAAAAACAGCAAATTTATTTGGAAAAACTCTCTCTTCCTATCTTTTTCTTTCTAGGAAAATCTGTTTTCCTTCTATGCTTTTAGATCAATCAACCAACATTCATTCAGCACCTACTATGTGTTAGAGCTGCAGTTCTCAACCTGTGGGTTATATGCAATTTGTAACAATGAAAATACATCCTGCATATCAGATATTTACATTACAACTCACAACAGTAGCAAAATTACAGTTATGAAGTAGCAACAAAAATAATTTTATGGTTGGGGGTCACCACAACATGAGGAACTAGTTGTATTAAAGGGTCACAGCATTAGGAAGGTTGAGAACCACTGTGCTGGGTGATAGGGCTGAAGAAACCCAATTCCTGCTTCTAATGAGAAAGCAAAAAACATGTGAGTTTAAGCAAAACAAAGAGAATAAATACAAAGGGGTTAAGCATAAATTATTTGAGAAGGGAGACACAAGCAATTACAGATCATGAAATGATTCACAGAAAAGGTGGCCCACGGTGGTAAGCCTTGAAGGGGAAGAGGGCTTCCACGAAATGGAGGTGAGGAGGGAGCTCATTCCGGTTATCGGGCACAACTAGTACAAAGGCATGGAAAGGACAGGTCAGTGTTGCTGTGTCTAAAAAGCAGAGAAGCCGCCAGTTTGGCCAGAATACAGAGTACCAAAGAAGCCATATATGAGAGGACAGGAAAGAGGTTGGGGCTATCCTGTTAAAGGTCTTTAAAAACTAAGCAGAGGAATTTATATTTTATCCAGCAGACAATAAAAATGCTTTCAAAACTTAAAGTTACCTCTTGATGAGCCAGTTCATTGCACAATAGCGTGCCTCAGAGGCCTAGCAAGTAAGGAAATGATGTGGTCGGATCTGTGCTTAGAGAAAGTCACTTTGGCAGCATTATGGAAGATGAAGTAGAATGGGGCCCGTGAGGTACTACTACTACAAAAATCTAGACAAGAGGCAAGGAGAGCCTGAACTAAGGTGGTGGCTTTGGGACACAGGAGAAGGGGCTGGATACCAGAAATGTTGTAGAGACATAAACCACATCATTTGACAACTGACTGTGAGCTGAGGGTGTGTGAGGAGAAAAGAATAATGTTGAAGTTATGGACTTGGAAGAATGATGGTGCCTTGAAATGAAAGAGGGAAGTCTACAGAGGAAGGGGAATGGCAGAAAAGATGAGCTGTTTTTATGCGTGGTGAGTTTGAGAGGTCTCCAGGATACGGGGAGATTAGATCTATCAGTCTGGGATGGGAGCTGACAAAATCACTAAAAGACAGCATGCAGACATAGGAGACGGAGTCTGGGAGAACATGCACATCCAGGTAGTAGTCTGGATAACGAACCAACCAAAGAAAAAGAGAAGGAAGAGACATGTAGAACGAAAACCCAGGAGAGCACAAAGAAAATAGCGAGGAAAAAGGTGTTCAAGAGCGTCAAATCTAGATGTTAGGTAGAAAAAAGACCAAGACTGAAAAAGGGCCATTGGATTTAGAAATTAAGACCCCCCTCCTCACTTTAGAGACAGCAGTTTCAGTCAGGCGATGAGGTCGGAAGTCAGACTGCAAAGAACTAAGAAAATTAGAGGAATTGGAGGCAGTGAGTATAGGCAGATTCTTCTAGGTCTTTGGCTGAGAAAGAGATAAGTTTGAAGGGATGACAGGGGTCTGGTGAGGGTTTGGTTTTTTTTAAGGATGGAGAGACTTGGGCACTTCTGAAGCGAGAAGGAAAGGACATGGAAGAGATATAGAAGGAAGGCTTAGGGAATATGCCTAAAAGCCAAAGCCCAGGGTCACGGTTCTTCACAGGGCCTCACAGACTGAGATGAGGAACCTTCAGCCTCAAGGTCATGTGTGGTCTCCCTGCGGTCTTTTGACTGAGGCCAGGTTTTACAGAACAAATCTTTTTATTATGAGGACCTAGAGGGCCACATGTGACCTTGAGGCCACAGGTTCCTCACCACTGTTCAAGGCTGAGTAGAGACTTCAAGCTGGCTGCTGATTTTTCCCCCCACCCCACCCCCCCAACATCCCCCACCCCCCAACCCCAACTCTGGTCATTCCCCTTTTATGGTCCCTCCAAGTCAAGGATGACAGTCCAATGGCTCTAAGAGAAAGAAGTTAGGATCTTCCCTTTCCAATGCATAAGAGTCAAGGTGAATGAATAAAACATTTATTAAACATTGGATACACAAATAGAAAACCACAATAGTTCTGCTCCCTAGTGGTGCTCACATTCTAATTAAGGGAGACAATACAAATGGCCTTCAGCAACAGCTGAAGCTAAGGTCTGGTGGAGTTCTACCTTACTGCTACTCAGGAGACAAGACCATTGAGAAGCAGAGATCCCAGAGAAAGCTGGATTGCAGGGGAAGAACTACTCCACCCCTGTTCAGCTTGACCTTCTGCCCCTCCTCCTCATCTAGGCTGGGGCTATGACCAAACAATTTTCAAATGCAGAACTGCAAACTATTAACCATATAAAAGAATGCTCCAAATCACTCCTATGAGACACAATAATCAAAATAGCTGAGACCACTTCATATTATGACAAAAACACCAGAATGTTAGACACTGGAGGGAGGGGGGGGGTGAATTAGAAAGCAAATTGGAATTATGTAAAAAAAAAAAAAACTCACTAAAATGCCCACACTCTTTGAGCATGAGATCTCAGGCATATACCCCAAGGAAGTTACCATACACAAGTCATTATGTCTGTCTAGGAAATTAAACTCCTCCTGGAAAGGGGGCTGGGGGGGGACAATCCTCAAGAATACAAGAATACTCCATGACTATTGAGTTCCACCCCATGTTACCCTTCTGCTCCACCTTCCTAGTTCCAGCACAAGATGAAGAGTTCACCACTGGACTTCAGTAAGAACTTCATTGCTCAGCAGCACACATCTGTATTTTTCATTACCTAACAGCTAGGCATATGACTTGGGAGTCAGGAAGATCTGAAGGTTCAAATTCTGCCTCTAATATATACTGTCTGTGTAACTCTGGGCAAATCACTTGACTTGCTGCTGCTGCATTCTCCAAGGAGTGCTCGGAGAGGTCTGAAAGGCCAAAACTGTTTTCACAATAACTTCTTGTTGTTAGGTCATTTGAGTTGCGTCCAACTGTGATCCCATTTGGAGTTTTCTGGGCAAAGATACTGGAATGGTCTGCTATTTCCTTCTCCAGCTCATCTGACAGATGAGAAAACTAAGGCAAATGGGGTTAACTGACTTGCCCAGGAGTTAGGAAGTGTCTGAGGTCATATTTGAACTCAGATCTTTCTGACTCCAGACCCAATGCTTTATTTATGATACTAAGGCATTATTTGCTTATTAAAATACTCCTCCCTTCTCCAGCTATTTATCTTTGGGAAGCCACATTTTCTTCATATACTTTAACCAATACAACATATTAAGGCAGACTTAATGCAACAGATATGAGAACCCAGTAGTAAGTCAGATATTAAAGAGATTTCCAGAAATAAGTAAAACAATGCCACTCTTCTCAATAATTTTTGTTTCGAAAAATACATTCTTAATAGAAATGTTAACACGGAATGGGTTATTATTGTTATTTTTAATAAATTAATACACATTTTTAAATTGTATCAGTTTTTATTTCTAATATAGCAAATACTGATAGATACAACCTACATAACCAAATGCTCTTTGGGGAGCTTAATAATATTTAAGAGTGTGAAGGGAGGTCCCGAGACCAAAAAAGTTCCAGGAAATACTAGCTAAATCAGTCAGAAATTCTACTGAGCCCTTCCTTTCATAAACACCAGGATTTTTATCCTTGAATGACTCATGCTGAATGAAATTAGTCAAGAGTTAGCCAAAATGTAAGGTCAAGGCATTCTAGCAACCTCTCATTACAAGGATGAAGATGATTATGGCATACTAGAATTTGCGTCTAATCAAACACTGAATGAAATTCATAAAGAGAAAATGGCACCTTACCAATACCAGCTAGCTCATAATGAATCACGGCACAACACAGCTAAAAATGAACTGTCCCCCTGCAAAGCTCTCATGCCACTCTCTTTTCTTTTTCTAACCTCTGCCACCCTAATTAATAGCACAGTTATCTATATATGGCTTTTAGTCCCCACTAGACCAAAATCTTCATAGCAAAGTAGGTCTCCCCACGCCCATCTTTGTATCCCCTAATACCTTCCACACAATAGGAACTGATATGGCCTTGATGTTTTGAACATACAAAGCTATGAACTGTGACTTCTATTTAAATGTACAAAGTGAGCTACAAAGCAAATAAATCCAACAGCCTCAACGTAAGATGCAATAAACCTGGATAAAAAATTTTAATCTAGTTTATTTGTTGTGGTTAAAACCATACACATACTTTTGCAAACTAGATTCTAAATAGTTTTTAAAAGCAGAAAGGAAAGGGGGGGATATATTTCAGGGGTTAACTTTTGTTATGTTATGGGTTCCTTAGGCACAAGTCCTGTGAAGCCTACAGACTCCTTCTCAGCATGTTTTCGTACGCATGAAATACATACAAACAATCACAAGGGTAGGCAAATATACCTATACACAGTTGATGCAGGCAGGCAGGCAGTCAGATACATAGATGGACAGACGGGTAGTCAGTCTTATTTCCGTCCCAGTAAAGCTGCTTCATTCACGGTCCAAATGTCAATTTTTTCTTAAATTCCACCTTACATGCATACAGCTTCACTGAGAATTAACACAATTACTTTTCTGCCAAGGAGGAGTCTGAATTGTGATACTGCCAACAGCTCTCGCCTAACCACTACACTTAGTCAGTCTTTGAAAGTGTACAGGTTTTTTTCCAAGCATTCTTTATCTCCTCAGTGAGATGCTTTCTATTATTACTTTCTAAGTGTGCCCAGAGGCTAAGCACGGAGGCATCCAAAGAAGATAATTAATAATTTACATTTTTCCTCATTAAGATCCCCAGTTCCCCAGTCATTCAACCAGTCTGAAGCTAATTTCACTTTCTTTCCATCTTTGCAACAACCATAATGATGATGATGCTTGACATTTGGAGAGCACTTCTCTTAAAAGGTTAAAAGTTTAATAAGGAACCTGGGAACTACAAGCAATCAGGTGAACCCAACACACACACACACACACACACACACACACACACACACACACACACACACTCTCTCTCTCTCTCTCTCTCTCTCTCTCTCTCTCTCTCTCTCTCTCTCACTCTCCTGACCCCACATCCAATGTAAATTCAAAGGATATAACTGAGCCTCAAAGTATCTGAAAATTTAAAAACCAGCTCACATTTTCTCCCATGCAAAATGAATTAGCAGTACCTTGTATGCAGTAGGCACTACATTTAGAATTGATGGGCATCTAAGGCCACTTCCAGGCCTAAAGCCTACGATCTGAATTTTCCATAACCTTAAATCTAGTGTGCATTTTTCTGGGTTCAATTTAATTCAACACAATTCAAAAACATTTAAAATGTGTTTGTTCTTTAACTCCCCCACCCCCCAATTTATACCGGCTCCTCTCACTGTCCTTCCCAAAGTTTCTAAAGCCTTATGGACATACAACAGGCTGGAACAGAAAACTTGTCAGTGCTGATATCTACCAACAGCCCGCTCCCTTCCCCATCCACTCCAAGACCTGCACTGGCAGCCCTACCTCTCATCCGTAAGTTATGTTAACATGAGTGCTGTTAAAAAAAAAAAAACACTCAGGGCCTCAGTTTCCCCATCTGTAAAATATGGAGGAAATACCACCTAATTCATGGGATCCTTGTGATGAAAGGGAGAGAGAAGACAACAGCAGAGACACATAAGAGAGGAAAGAGAGACAGATACCGAAGGAGAGAGACGGAAGAAGAAAGAAAAAAAGAGGAGGAAGAGGAAGGAGGAGGGGAGGAAGAAGTGAGAGGAAGGAGAAAAGAGGCAGAACAGAGAGAGAGGAGGAAGGGAGGAGAGAGGGAAAGAGAAAGGGAGGGAGAGAGACGAGAGAACAGGAACACAGAGGAGGAGGAGGAAAAGGAGGGGGCAGATTCCTGCAGTGCTCCGCCCGCGCCGGCTCTCCCCGGCTCAGCCCGGTTCAGCTCAGGCCCAGCTCGGTTCGGTCCGGCCGGCACGCAGGGCCCCTCACACGCCCCCCGGCCCGCCATTCGTCGCCCCCTCCTCTTCCCAGGAGCTCGGGGGCTGCAGTGCCCCGGCAGGCCGAATCCCGGGTCGGGGGTCGGCCAGCACTAATTGAATGAGTCGGGAGGCGGGCATCACTCGAGCTGCAGTCCCCAGACTACCAGCGCCCCCAACGGCTGGGGGGCACCTGGCCACGCCCCTCAGCGCCCCCCCCCCCAGCCTCCTCCGCCCCAGACCCCGCGGCCACGGCCACGCCCGGCACCGACAACCCCCGCTGCCTCGCCACTGCTCCCTAGACCCCCCCACGGCTACGGACCCGGCGGCCTGAACTCACCGTCGGCTGCGAGGAGGACGAGGAGACGCGAGGCGAGAAGAGACGAGGAAAAGCGAGGAGGGACAGGGCGGCGGGCGGCGGGCGGCGAGGGGGGAGAGGGGCTCTGCCCGGCTCGAATCCTTTCAAGGCGGCCTCAGCCACTGCGCAAAACCCCTTTTGCCAGGGCTAAAGATGGCCGACAGGAAGCGCTCACGTCAAGGGCGCGTGCGTGGCGGCGCGCGGGGAGCGGAGGCGAAGCCCCGAGCATCCCCTGGAGAGAGCCTCGAGCCCTGGAGGGGGCAGCGGCGGCGCGTCTGGTTGTCATGGAGATGGCACTACTTCCCCCCTCCCCCCGCCCCGCCGCTGCCCGATTGGTGCTCGCCCCAGCGAGGGGCGGAGGTGCTACTTTGAGAGACTGTCAGTGAACAGGCTTCCAGTTACTGAGCCCCTACTGCGTGCAGGAACTGGGCTAAGTGCTAGGGAGACAAAGCCAGGCAAACGGTCCAGTTCTAAAGATCGCTGCCTCGGGAGTTCTTTTTTCCAGGACACTGTCACAGATTAACGCCTACTATATGCCAGCTCCCCGTGGGCCCGACCCTGGGCTAAGCTCTCTAAAGCAGAGATTCTGAACCTGAGGTTGAAAGACTTTTAAAATGTGTGTATGTGTGTACGTATACATATATAAATAAATATTTCAGTATAATTGGTTTCCTTTTAATTCTATACATTGCATGCATTTAAAAGCATTATTCTGAAAAGGAGTTTGTTGTCCTCCCCAGGATGCCAAGACACAGAAAAGGATAATAATCCTTCCTCTAAAGGGAGCTCCCCAAAAAGGTTTGCTCTTCTGCAAAAAAGTAAATGTGTTAGGTCCTTCTGGTGGACCAAAGAACCCAGGATCTGTATTTGAATGCAGACCCAGCTGATTATCATGGGTGAGAACTTCACTTATCCCAGGCTCAGTTTCCTCACCTAAATAATGGACTCTAGCCCCACCCCCTCATTTTACAGTTGGGGAAACTGAGGCTCAGGGAAGCTAAAGGACTTGCCCAAGGTCATATGGATAAAATTAGCAAACATTTATTTAGCAGCTGCAAAGGGTTAAGTGATAGACAACAATACCCTGAGGTAGCTTACTTTCCATGGGGGATAAAAACACAGAGGATAAAAACATGAAGAGACTAGACAATCTCTCTTGTTTCTTCCCATTCTACATTCTATAAACCAATATTCAGTTCATAAACATCCGTGGTCCCAAACTGGAGGCTGGAGCCCAAAGAGGATCCTATAACTTTAGATTTGGAGCTGGAAGGGAGCAATGAAGCTACCTCAGCCAACCTTCTTAGTCTATGGATGGGGAAACTATGGCCCAGAGAACTTGGGACAGGGATTTGTCCAAGGCCACAGAGATAGGAATTAGTTCGAATTTGAATCCAGCTCCTTTAACAGAGCTCTTTCCACCATACCACACTGCTTCTATGTTGTAAAACCAAATCAAATCTACTTTGCAGACTCCTCTAAGTCCAGCACTCAGGCATTCTAACAAATATAAGGACCCATCCCTAGGAAAGAGGAACAGTCTTCCCCTCTTGGTATTTACTAGATGGTTCTGTGAATAGTGAGTCAATGGCCAGTATAAAAATAACATTTATATGCCACTTTAAGAATCAAAAAGTTCATTAGTTGCAAGTATTATCCCTATTTCAGAAACAGGAAAATCTAATTCAATAAACATTTCTTAAGCACTTCTGATCTATGAGGCAGTGTGAGCTCTGGGCAATGACACAAATACAAAAAACAAAAGCAAAAAAAAAAAATGTCCCTGTTCTCACAGAGCTTACTTCTACCAGAAGAGATGAGGCCTATGTATGCATGGTCACCCATCTAATAAGTGGGAAAGCTCACCAGATTGAGAACTGGAAGGGTCTTAAGAATGATATAGTCTACCCCTGACCATTTAAGAAAATGAGGGCCACAAGGTAAAGTGACACCCAAAGTCACCCAAATAGTAAGTAAAGGAGAACCTGGATGGATCTGAATTCTATTCTCCTACCTCCAAATTCAGCATTCTTTCCAGAAAAGTTGCTGTGATCAAAGTGCTTAGAAACTGTAAAGTACTACATAAATGTGAGTTATGCAGACGATAAACAAATTGCTCATTCCCCACCATTCCAGCAACTCAGTGCTTCTCTGTTGTTCTTGGACCCTGTTCCTTCTCTCATTTTATTCACCTATTCTTCCTTCATAGACGTTTCAACCACGTCTTTCTTCTGCCCCTCAACTAATACAGTACATTTAGCTCTTCCATATCACAAGGTTCAGTATTTAGATATAACAGCTCTCATAAACAGGTTTATATTATAAATTATATATTTATATAAATTTATAATACGTAAATTTATGAATTATATATAAATATATGTGTGGAGAGAGTACCTTGTTGCTTACAAAAATTAATTGGAGTATTTATCTCTACTTTGCTGATGAGGAAAGGTTAAATTACTTGCTCATTCTCACACAGGGAGTAAGTATTGGAGTTAGGTAAGACTAGAAATCCAAGTCTTCTGACAACAAATCAAAAATTCTTTCAGTTTTGCCAAGCTGCTTTACACTACTTTATATTATTGTTTATTTCACCTATCAGGCTTGTCTATGTCCCTTCATTCAACAACTATTTACAATTCATTTGACAAAGTAAGATGCCAAGTGATAAATTAAGGTATGCTCCACTTTATGATTACTAGAAAAGTATCTATTCAATAGCTATTTGAGAGTGAATGACATTTCAAAGGACTACCCCTCTGATGGCAAAGTCTGAAATGGAAAGATTAGACATAAGATATGCTGAATCACCCTAAGGTCTAAGTATCACTCCCCTGCACCAGTCTGCCATGTATTCCAGAGGCCACCTTGAGCTCCAGAGTTTCCTCTGAAATACTGACTGTGTGACATTGGAGGCAAGTCTCTTAAGACTATAAAGTACAGTAAGTGCATCTCTGCATTGGTAAAGAAGAGTTTCCTCACCCAGAGGGGCAGCTAAATGACTTGAAATCAGAAGGACTCTGAGTTGGAATATTGCCTCAGACACTTAATAGCTGTGTGATCTTCGACCTGACATTTAGTCTCTTTAAATTTCAGTCTCCCCATCTGTAAAGTGGGGATAATAGCACCACCTCCCAAAGTTGCTGTAAGGATAAAATGAATTAACATATAAAAAGTGCCTCGCAAACCTTAAAGCGTTATATAAATTTTGGCTGATTTCATCATATCGGTGAGATCACAAGTCCAGTCCAAAAAATAAAAGTTCAGATGTGTATAACATCATCTTAAGGTGCTTAATAAATATCATCTTATAGATTTGCATTGAAGAAGGCAGCTAGGTGGTGCAATGGCCAGCAGTCCCAAAGACCTGAGTTCCACTGTCATACCCTTACCAGCTGGCCAAGGCACGCCACTTTACCCGTCTGCCTTGGTTTCCCCATCTACAGAATGATGATCCTGATAGGACCTACTTCCCAGGGTTGTCGGGAGGATATATAATGAGACATTTGTGGTGCGCCCTGAGAACCTTACAGCATCCTATAAGCCCAGACCCGCACAGTACAACGACGCAGCCTGGTTTTCCCCGTTTCACGGAGGAGCACGCTGAGGCTCGTGGTCTCCAGGGTCACAGAGTCATCTGAACCCGGGAGTCTTAGCACTAATATGATTAATAACTGCTTGGGAACCTGATCACCCGCCTCCAATCTAGTCCAATCCCTACCCGCAGCTTTCCCTGGGCAAAGAAGGAAAAGGATCCAACCATGCCAGGGCAAACCCACACCCAGGAAGGTGGCCTAGGAGCTGCCTTGAGGCACGTGGCTGAGAACTAGTGCCTTAAGGGGAGGGAAGGGAAGAGGGTGTGGTCGATTTAAAGCTCCAGCCAGCCGGAAGCGGAAGTGAGCCGGGGAGGAGTCGAGTGGCGGTCGGTGGCTAGAGCCTCTCCACCTCTCCCGCCGCCGAAGCGTCTACTTCCGCGTACAGATCCTGGGTTCCCCGGCCTCAGTGCGGCTGCGCGGCCGCAAGGTTCTCGACTCCAGGGCCCTCCTCCCTGTTGGCCCCGGCTCCCCGATGGGGCCGGGGTCCCCAGCCCGCGGCCCGCCTCGGCCTCCTCCTCTCGGCCCGGCTATGGCTGCCTGGCTCCGGTCGCCCTCCGGCTGAGCGGCCCCCTCTGAACTCCCGCTCCCCCGCCCCTCCCCGCAGCCCTCCGCCGACCCCGCCCCCACTCCCCGAGGCTCGGGATTCCGGGCGCCCCTATGGCCCCCTCGTACCTCGTCCCCTTGTAGCGTCTGAGGCCCGCCAGGGCTCGGCACAGAGAGGGCACGATGGCCGAGCACGGGGCTCACATCACGGCCACCCCGGGGGTGGATGACCGGCCCTCCATCTTCGAGGTGGTAGCGCAGGACAGTCTGATGGCCGCTGTGAGGCCCGCTCTGCAGCACGTGGCCAAGGTAAAGGGGGAGGGGGCCCGCCGACCCCCCGCGGCCGGAGACGCAGAGCCGGCGCAGAAAGTTGGCGCCTGCTCCGCAGAGGGTCATCTAGAGGTAGCCCACGTGCAGGGAGGGTCAATGACGCGTCTCCGGAACGCATATATAGATATAGATATAGATAGATATAGATATAGATATATATATATACTTCATCACGTAATGAAGTTCATTTTCCCATTTTGCCCTAGGTCCTTGCTGAATCCAACCCTGCCCGTTATGGCTTCCTCTGGAGGTGGTTTGATGAAATCTTCACTTTTCTGGATCTTTTGCTCCAACAGCATTACTTGTCTAAAGCCAGTGCCTCCTTCTCCGAAAACTTTTATGGCTTAAAGAGGATCGTGATGGGAGACCCGAGGGGGCTCCAGAGGTTAGCCAGTGCTGGCCTCCCAAAGAAGCAGCTTTGGAAATCCCTCTTATTCCTGGTCCTCCTTCCCTACTTGAAAGTGAAGTTGGAGAAGTTGGTCTCCAGCCTAAGGGAAGAGGATGAGTATTCCATCCATCCCCCTTCTTCCTGTTGGAAGCGATTTTACCGAGCTTTCTTGGCAGCTTATCCCTTTGTGACCATGGCCTGGGAAGGCTGGTTCCTCATGCAGCAGTTGCGTTACATCCTGGGGAATGCTCAGCATCACTCACCCTTGCTGAGCCTAGCTGGAGTTCGGCTAGGAAGACTCTCTGCAGAAGATATCCGAGCTTTGGAGAAGACGCTAGCCAGAGCTGGGGGGATGCAACAGCCAGCCACTAGGTAAAAGGGGGATGTAGAAAACCTCTGTGTCTACATTTTTTTACATTTGTAATTACCATGCTAAAATCTTACCCTGGTTTTGCCACATTTAGGCAGTTTTATAACCTGGCTCTGTAGCTGCCAATCTACATGATCACCAAATCATCTTTAAAAAAAACCCTAGATTACTTGTAATTAAAGTGTAGTTAGCCCCCTGTGACTCCCAGTTAGAAAGAGGGAGGCATTTCTCTTTAATGTGCTTTGATTAAAGGGGTGGCCCTGTAATTTCTTTAGAACTCTACCATTCCAAGTCCGCTGCTTTTCTACAACTTGTAGTCTTAGAGAGCAGCCTGAAGTACCAAGAGGTCATGGCACTGGTCTGAGCACACACTGATGGGAGGGGTTCTGAGGCAGGCCTGTGTCCATTGTCCTGCCGTTGAGGCTGCTTCTCCAGTGCATTTTTTAAGTTATCTACTACATATATCTCCTAAGTATGACACTCTGCTAGTGCTTGGAGAGATGCCAAAATTAAACCAAATTGGTTCCACTGCCCTAGGGGAGGTTATAACCTGTGTAGGTTGAGGGACTTGTAACAGCCCTTTGTGTAGAAGTACATAAAAGGTCACTATGTGCTATTGACGTTAGTCCCAGCACTCCTTCCACTGGCTTCAAATCTTGCCTCTGCCACTTAGTACCCTTCTTTGCACACAAGAGCCCAACTCTTTCAAAAGAGAGGGTTGAGCAGTGCTCTGGTCCCTCTGAGCCACAGATCTGGGTTCCCACTGGAAGGCTTCCTGAAAGACGTGGCAGCATTGGGTCTGAGACTTAAAGCACATCAGAGGAAGGGGTTCCAGATAGGGGCTAAGCAGCGAGCTCGGACCAAGAGGTGGTAAAGCAAAGGCTATGGATCAGGACAAGGGGGCTTGTTGGTCTGGGGGAAGTCGAGAAAGGGTGTTAGAGCAGATCCATGATTGCCATCAGTGCAGGGAGCTCTGGCAAGGAACCTGCTGGAACAGTGCAGATCAGTCTGTCAACAAGCATTTGTTACTAATCTGTTGCTATATGTGCCAGGCAGTGGCTAAGTCCTGGGAATACAAAGAAAGGGGAGAAAATAGTTCCTGCCTTCACAGTCTAATGAGGTCCCATGCAACCATACATAAGGTTGCATGGGTGTATACAACATACACACAAAGTTGATAGAAGGTGTTAGATTACATTCCCTGCAGAGTTTCTGTCTCTTGGAGCACTGAGGTTACGTGACTTGTTCAAGGTCACACAGCCTTCATCAGTGTTGTGAAATAAGGCTAAAAAAGTAGACCCTAAGTCTTGCAGGTCCTTGAATGCCAGGCTAAGGACTTTGGATATAACCAAGACTAAGGAGTTTGGCCTTAAAGCTGTGGGCTGTGTGGAGCCCTTTGAGGTCCTGATATCAGGTTTCTTGCCATCAGGCCTGTGGATAAAGAATATTCATCTGTTAGCAATGTGCAAGTTGGATTGGAAGAGGAAGAGACAGTAGACAGCAGCACTATTGAGGAGGCTATTGGGACAGTAGCCAGAGTTTGGATTTGAGAGTGGAAATAAATGAGAGTGCAGATAGTGGAATAAAAGGGCATAACTAAAGAGGTGACAAATACTACAGGAGCAGAATCAGAACTTGACTTCTTCCTAACAGAGCTGTAGTGATATTGGAAACTTGGCCATGTAGTCCTGCATGGGATTTTGCTAAGCAGCAGAATAATGGATAATTCTTACAGTTCATAGCATTTAGGGCCTGTGACATAACATATGTTTTATGTTCCTCCCTAACAGTATTCGAGAGAAGGTGCAGTCAGCTATCAAGAAAGCTGTTGGAGGTCTTGCCTTGTCCGTCTCCACAGGCCTTTCTGTAGGTGTTTTCTTCCTGCAATTCCTAGATTGGTGGTACTCATCAGAAAATCAAGAAACCATCAAATCCCTGACTGCCCTGCCCACCCCACCACCCCCTGTGCACCTGGACTACAACTCTGATTCCTCTCTGTTGCCAAAGCTGAAGTCGGTGTGTCCCTTATGTCGCAAAACTCGGGTGAATGACACTGCACTTGCCACCTCGGGCTACGTGTTTTGTTACCGATGTGTGTATAACTATGTCAGGAGTCACCAGACCTGTCCCATCACAGGCTATGCTACAGAAGTCCAGCACCTGGTTAAACTGTACTCAGTGTACTCTCCCGAAAACTGAATGACCTTGCCAACTGTGCCCCATGGTAAGACTGCTCTGCCTACCATCCATTCTGCCATAAAGTGGTATTCTATACATGGTATTGCTCAGTCAGAACCCTCCATCTCAGTCACCCATCTCAGGACCACCTCAACCTTAAAGAGCCTAGCAAAACATTTTTTAAAAATCAAATACATACCCATTTGAATGTAGCCTATTAATATGCCTTCTAACCCCATGCAGAAATTAATAAAAACAGAGTCATATGAAGACATAACCAAGAGTCATTAGTGGGGGGCAAACAGAGTTGTGAGGATCACATGAAATAAGATATGGAGAGCACTTTAATCAAGCTGTCTGAGTGCTGTAGAGGGAGAGACACAGCACCCAGTCTGCACTGTCTCCTCCTATACACTCGCATCCATACTATAAGATCCAGATAGGGACATACATGCCCTAGGCAAGTTCTTCTTCAAGGACTCTTGTCTACGAATAACATTGGGGTGTTTAAGGAGGATTCTGTTTGCTTTGAATGGAAATAAAACTTTAGGAAATGAGTCACTTTTTCAAACTGACACCCTTTCAGCACAGTATTTTTTAATGCCCCATCTAGTTTGGATTGTGATTTGAAGTAAATCCTTCTCAAGAAGGTACATAATTTACCTTTCTTGGGAAACTGGATAAGGGCAAATAATGTATTGGGTTGATTTTCCATTTAGAGCAATCTGAAAATTTAAAGTGTGAAACTCAAACTGACAAACCATAAGGAGAAAATACAGTTAGACCTACACTAATCCAACTCTCATAGAGTCACAGTGTTAGAGCTAGAAGGGACTTTGGAGGTTCTCTAGTCCAAGCCCCTCATTTTATAGAGGAAGAACAGAGGCTTCTAAGAAAGGGGTTTGCATGGTCACTCAGTCAGTTACTGAAAGACCTAAGACTAGAATCCAGGCACCCTGACTGCCTCACCCAGGAGTCTCTTCTCCACTGTGCCACAAATAGCAGGGAACAGAAAAACAGCTTTGTGTGAGCATTTTCTGCTAACTTCCAGAAGCATTTGCTAAGCTAGCATGAACACATCTCACCACTACTAATAAGGAATTTTTATGAAGCTTTCTCTGTAATGTAGCCCAAAAATAAATTTTGGTTTTACACAACACAAAAATGAGCTCTTTTTTTTGCTGTCATTCTTTGGCTTCTGAAAGTAGCTATGTCCGTATTCTTAATTTAAAAAAAAAAGTGAGTTCCACCTAGACCATCTTTTAAAATTTTGAAATACTTTAAGCGAAAGTGTTTATTTCAATACAATTCATCTACTTTGTTTGTTACCCAACACTTATGCTGTAGAAAAATTGTCCATCTAGTTAACTTTTAACAAAAAGTCAAATAGCTCTGTCTCGATAGCATGAATTCACTTTGACAAAGATCAACCAGAAACAAGATAAGTAAATTTTGGGAACAGTTAAGTTTTGTTCAATTTTATAACTATTCTGTGTTTTCTCTTCCTGTGCCTTTTACATTACTCCTTATAAGTTACAGCCACATGACCTTTTTAGAGAAGTACTTTAGATCTAGAAATGAAGAATGATTCATGTTTCATTAATGCCTGAGAAAATCAGACTTTTCTGCCATAGAAACAAGTATGGCCAGATATGACAATGCAATCATTTTTAATTCTCCTGGAGTCTTGAAGTAATCCGTCATATGCCAGATGCCATATTGAAATGTCTAATAAGCTGGATTTAAGGCTGAAACATTTAGCTTAACTGTTCAACTGTTACTGATTTTTTAAAATTTTAGCAAGGATCTTAGTTCATGTGGCTGTGACATAGCCTCAGGAGAACCACAGACTTCTAGAACTCCTATGCTGAAAGGCTTCAAATAGCACTTAGTACAACCCTTTCACTTTATACATGAGAAGTGTGAGACACAGAAGATGATGTGCACCATCTAGTCAGTGACAGTCGAGTATTAAGATCATAGATCTTGGGTTAGAGGGAACCTTAGAGATCAAATAGCCCAAACCTCTCATATTGCAGATAGGAGAACTGAGATCTGGAGAGGGAAAGTGATTTGTAGGTCACACAGATGGGGACAAAGCCAGTATTCAAGCTTACATCCCATGATTCCAAGTCTAGCTTCTTCCACTGCACTATGTATACTCCCTGGCTTATTTATAACTTAGTTCTTCTGATAATTCAGTTTAAAGCTCTGGTGAGGGGGAAACCATTATCATGGTGTAATTAATCCCAGCCAATTATATTGCAAATACATATTAATATTTAATCTTATCCCAAGGTCTAAGGTAATCTGGGGGTGTATTGATATATTTCTTCATAAATAAAATTTCAACATACCTCTTACTTAACCAAGCTGAGCCCCTGCTTAATGATTAAATATTATTTACTAAACTGGAGAAACCTCATTTCCCAACAGTGGTTACTCATAGCTCTTTATTAAATCCCTTAATCTCCTAGGAATAAATAACTGTTAAAAGTACTAAATATGCATTGTATTAATAATGAAATCAGTAACAGCCAAGATCAAGATAATCATTTACATTATTTTAGCTGTGAAAAAGTTGACAGCCAGAGGTTTTTCAATGCAACTGCAGATAACCACTTTTGAGAACACAATCCTACTTAGATTGTTATAACACCACTTCAAGACTCTTCTTTCTTCATCTCTTTTTGCAAGATACTGGTTATAGTAATTTTATTAGGAAAAAAGATCCCTCTATGTCAGTGGTTCTCGACCTGTGGGTTATGTTCAATTTGTAACAACGAAAATACATCCTGCCTATCAGATATTCACATTACGATTCATTACAGTAGCAAAATTACAGTTATGAAGTAGCAAAGAAAATAATTTGATAGTTGGGGGTCACCACAACATGAAGAACTGTATTAAAGGGTCGCAGCATTAGGAAGGTTGAAAACCACTGCTCTGTGTTCATTCTCTGTCTTCTCTAGCTTCTCTCCAGTCATGGCAGAACAAGTGAATTCAGTCTCTCAACTTATCACTCCTTTTTTTTTAATGTGAAGGCAAAAAAAAATAAAAATAATTTGGAAGCAGTCCGGGTAAAGGACTTGCCCAGGGTCACACAGCTATGTAAGTGTCAATCCACATTTGAACTTGGGTCCTCTTCACTCTGGGCTGGTGCTCTATCCACTGTGCCACCCCTCAAGCTGTCATTCTCAACAGTCTCTCCAAACTGACAATTAAAACGGCCACTTCCAAAACATTCCATTTGGTTCTTACAGAAACAGTATGGTCTTTGTTCCAGAGCCTAGAGAATCAGATGTTACATTATGATAAACCAGAAAGACTAGGGCAACTACTACCTGGAAGAATCTTAAAATAATTCCAGGGTGGATAATTAAAGGAAGAGGGGAAGACAATACTTAGCAGGAAATGGCTGCTGCTTTCAAGTATTTAAATCAATTTTAAATGGAAGAGGGATAATAATTGTTCTGCTCAGGTGAAGAGGGAAGCGGGCAATGGGTGAAAGTTGCACAACAAAATTAGGTTTGATTTTCTTAAGAACTTTTAAAAAATTAATAGCAATATGAAAGTCTACCTCAGAGGTAGTGGGTTCTCCCACCACAAAACAGAGAATATTCTTTTTTATTTAAACATCAACAACCAAGAACATTTCAATATGCAAAGAACAGAAGATTGTCTATTAAACAATGTATAGAGTTTTTTAAGCGCATATTAAATTTAACGTGACAATAACAAAACCACCTGGCTTGTCTATCACCCTGTGAATCTTCCGCTTCTCTCTGGAATATTTTTAAATGTTTAGTTAACATCCTTTTCTTCTCTTCTTTTTTTCTATCACTAACCACCAAGTCCCCACTCCCACAAGTGGAAGTCTTCCTTGTAACATGTCTAATCTAGCAACTCTGTAACTATGTCTCATTCTGCAGCTCTCTTAATAAAGATCCTCAGACTAGGCTCCTGTCACCCTGACTCCCATATCCAATTGGTCACCAAGTCCTGTCATTTCTACCTTCAAAAGATCTCTTTTCTTCATCCTTCTCTCCTCTCACACCGACACTTCTCTATTGTAGGCCCTCATCACTTGTTATAAAAACCCAAGGGCGCAGCCCTGTCTGTCTGCCTGCCTCAAGTCTCTCTCTGCTCCAAACCATCCTCCATTCAGATGTCAGAGATCTTCCTGAAGCACAAATCTGAGCTGGCCCTCCCCCTATTCATTAACATTCAGAAGCTTCCCATCACCTCCAGGATCAATTATAAAATTCTCTTTGGTTTTTAAAGCCCTTTATAACCCAGCCCTTTCCCACATCCCCAATCTTCTCCAACTTTAATCTTCTCCTCACACCCTGCAATCTGATGAACACAGGCTTCCTTGCTATTCCTTGAACAAGATACTCTATTTCCCAACTCTGAACATTTACATGGCTTTCTCAATGTCAATCTTTCTCCCTCCTCATTTCTATCTTGTGGCTTCCTTCAAGTCTCAGTTAAAATCCCACCTTCCCTACCCCCTTTAATGATGATGGCTTCACTCAAAGACTAGCTCCAATTTGCCCTGTCTATAGCATTGTTTCCATGTTGCCTCCCTCGTTAGCTACTTCAGAGCAAGGACTATCTTTTGCCTTTCTTTTTAACCCCAGCACTTAGCATATAGCAGGCCCTTAATAAATGATTGTTGACTGAATGACAATGACTAGACCATCCCTTGTTGGGAGCGAGGAGGGATGAACCATCTGTAGAGGGGATGGTGGATGAGATGATCTATGAGGGTGAATCGCCAGCATCCTCAGAGATAAAGGGTGGCAACATTTAAACAAGGCTGACTTCAGCCCACAGAGGCTTTTGTTTCTACTCTGGTGATCAACACTGTAAAAGTACGCATGATGGAGGAGAGAAGGCAATGGAAGCATTTTCAGCATTGTACAAAGGGGAAAACCTTATTACTGAAAAGAACGACCACCTTGTGAGTTTCAAGCTATTAACACTTTTAATAATGCAACTACATGTACCACAACCACTTGATGAACAAGAAAGCCTTTTTAATGTATTAAAATCTCACCAAGGGTATTATTAAATCAGACTTGATGGTGTGCTGAGCTCTGTCTTCTAAGAAGGCATTTATCAAAGTCAGATTTTTCACCCTGACCTAAAAGGAAAACAAATGAAGGCATTATTAGTAGCTAGTTAGTGTTTCTGATACCACACAATTGCAATGCACACAGAAGAGCAGGACAAGAAGGTGCAAGGGCAAGCACGGTTAGCTCAGAGAGAAGATTAAGTGATCATGCCCTGGTCAGAGCCAAAACAAAAGCCATGGCAATACCAGGTCAGACTATACTTCACTCATCATTGCATTTCACAACCCTGAATTTAGTGGAGAGAAAAAACTGCATTATCATAATAACCAACTTTCAATACTCCATGGCAAACTGGAAAAATTTAAAATCTAACTTTAGAAACCAGATTCAATTATAGCTGATCTATAAATGTTTTATCTCACTCTGATGTGCAAACATCCAAATTTGAAGAGTCCAGTCAATTAAGGTTACTGGTCCAGCCCCAAACCCTCTCAGCTTCTCGGTTAGGAGCCCTCTTCCCCACCAACTTTGCCCTGTATCATCCCAGACAATAATGCCTTAGCCCTCTAGTTTGGGGGGGGGGGGAGGGGAGGGGAAGCCAGGCAATCAGAGTTAAGTGACTTGCTCAGAGTCACATAGCCAGTAAGTGTCAAGTGTCTGAGGTCACATTTGAACTCAGGTCCTCTTGACTCCAGGGCTGGTGCTCTGTCCACTGAGACACCTAGGTACTCCAGTCCTCTATTAACACAGTGAAAATTGATAGGTATGGGCCAAGTAGATGGCACAGGCTGGGAACCTATTCTCCTCTGTGCCCCCCATCCATTCCTCTGCCTGGTGGATAGCAAGGGTTTAATATATGTTTTATCTACCTACAGACTGCCACTAACTCACTCTTCCCAGCTTCTCAGAATTATCAGAGAAAACAACAACGCCTCAGGCTTCTGACACATCCTGCTCTTCCATCTCCGATTTCCACAATATTAGTAGACTAACCTAATGATGAGGGATAGGTTTGGGGGGATTTCTAATGAGAAATCCTTTCTAGGTTCACGTCTGAAAAGAATTACAGGCTCAGCTGTCCTTTGGCAGATTTATAAAAGTTTTATTGATTCACAGGGCAAAAAGGGATAGGGTGAGGAAACCTGGCTAGGAAAGGCTGGCAAGGGGCAAAAGTGGGGGGTCAGAGAAGCTTGAGAGTGTGACACTCTGCAGCCGACAGATGGCCTGTTAGAAAAGGCCTACCTGCAAAGTTCTAAGGGCCAGAGAGGCATTTTTAAAGATACAAGACTGTCAGTCATAAGTTCATTAAGCTAATGAGGTATACAAAGGTGGAGTTAGGGAGGGACCCGGGAGGAGCCAGGACATGATTAATACTTAAAGGGACATGCACCCTTCACATCAACTGAGCATGTGTTTTACCCATAATTCACTGGGAAATTCCAAGGGGACAGGGAGCAAAAGGCATGGTTTTAGCCCTGAAACGTCATGAAGTCAACCAATGGTCAGATTTGAGGTCAAATTCCTAAGAAGTACCTTATCCAGTTTGGGAAGGATGAGTCTTGTTTTGGCCGGTTACTAGTAGTGCCTTGAAAAAACCCTTGTTATCATAGCTACAGAGAAAATGCTTTGTGGCTGGGGGTGGGGGAGAGACAGTTAATGCTTCACAGCTGGGGGAGGGAGGGAACAGAGCCAAACTGATCTCACAACTGATGGTAAAGACTGCAGTTACAACTATGCCACAAAAAATCACCCCAAAATATTCAGAGGCACCCCATCACTAACACAACCTGGAGGATGGGTCCTGGTAATCTGGTACTCTGCCATTCTCTAGCCAGCAAATTCCCTGATATGTGCCCTGCTTTCTCAGACCTCATCCAGTTCTACTTCTGTGGTGCCTTCTGAAACCCTAAGGTATCATTTACAAATTCCCCATCCCTCCTAGATATTTCTCCTACATTAAAAAAAAAAGATCTTCTAATGGAAAACCTGGATAAGGCAGTAACCATATCTCCAGACACCACTTTTAATACTAAACACTCCTTTTAATAATGCCCTAAGCACAAGAGGGAGCCAGGAGGAGCAAGCAAAGTCCTTGGCCCTCACTACCACTCCCAGACCTTCCTCACTCGGCAACCATTCCTCTCCAGAGCTCCACCCCAATCATCCATACCACTAGGTCAATCAAATAATTATTAAGTGCTGAGTGTGCACCAGGTCCTGGGGGCTTAGGTGCTGGTGATACAAAGACAAAAGCAAAATTTGACTTTCTTGAGAAGTGGGTAAGAGTAACCTAGAGGATGGCAAATGACCACAGCCCACATATCTGATAGGAACTGCCAAACTTTTGTCCCTTCTACCTCCACAACATCTCAAAGCTGTCCCTTTCTCTCTACTCACACAATTTACATTGTTAGGACAATGCATGTGCATATGTACACATGTAAGTGGGTATGAATATACAACATGAATATAGGGTAATGATGGGGAAGGGTGCGCTTGAGATGAATACTGGAGGAAATGAGATTCCAAGAGGCAGACATAGCGGGGAGAGGTGGCAGCGGAGGGAATTCCTGGCATGGGGGTGGGAGGAAGTTAATGCAAAAGCAAGGAGATAGGAAATGGAATGCCACATGTGAGGAACAATCAGGCCAAGTGCATGCCGGGATTATATTATATAATAAGACTGGAAAATGGAGGCCAGGTAATAAAGGGAATTAAACGCCAAATAGAGGAGGCTGATTTTGCCTTTAGAAATGAATGGAATTCTGCATTTCTCCAACTCTTTTTTTAGATCTTAATCATGTCCTTATCCTTATACACAGGACTTGCTCCTCAGATCAAAATGCCCTACTTTTATTTCTTTATCTATTAACTCATGAGCCTGGATTTGATCCAGAATCCAATATAAAATTGTACATAATCTGGCCTCTTTCCACCTTTCCAATACTCTTACACCTTACTGCCTTCCACACAGTCTGTGAACATGACCTTGCTGTTCTCAGCAACTCCATTTCTGTCATTTCTCTGGCTCTCCCCCATGCTTGGGTTGCTCTTCCTTCTCATCTCCATTTCCAGGCTTCCCTGGCTTCCTTCAAGTCTCAGCTAAAATCTCACCATCTACATGAAGTACTCATGAGCTTTAGTTCCTTCCCTCTGACTAAGCCTAGCCCCAATTTATTCCACAAATATATCATGTTTGTACACAGGTATCTGCATATTGTTCTCCCCACTAGACTGTGAGCACCTTGGGAGCAAGGATCGTCTTTTGCCTTTCTTTGTAACCCCAATGTTTAATCAAGTAACTGGCATATAGTGCACAATTAATGAATGTGCATTGAGTCGCAACTCCAAAAAAAAGAAAAAAAGAAGTAAATGGAAGCCATTGGAGTTCATGTGATGAAGGGGAGGAATAATGGTAAGGTCCAAGTTAAGGGAAAGAAACCCTTAGGCATCTATGCTGGAAGAGAATGGATTGGAGAGGGTTAGAAAGTGACGGCAACAGTCCAGGCATGAGATGATAAGGGGCTGGGAGACAGGAGGGGCATGGGTGGGTGGGTGAAGACTACTTCGACGACCCTGAATTCTGACATGTCTCTTCTCTGACCATACATAACTGCTATTCCCAGAGCTTAGCACAATACTGGAACATGGCAGGTGCTTCAAAAATGCTTGGTTCCTTCCTTTCTTCATCTCACTAAGCATGGGCATTGCCCAAGTTTCTGCCTTCTCTATTTTCTCTATACTCTCCTTTAATAAAAACCACTCCAGTGGTTTAAATCATCGGGTCTAAACAGATGACTCCCAAATCTTCAGATCCAGCCCTCACCTCTTTGCTGAGTATCACCATCTCCTTAGAAAGATGTTCCAGAAGCATCTCAAACTCAATATGCTCCAAATGAATGCATCTTCTCCTCTAAACCCGTTTGTTTCTGTCGAATGTACCACCATCCTTCTAGTCACTCAAACTCCCAAGAGAAAGGTCATCCCTGGCTTTTCCCCTTTCCCTCACCCCAAATACCCATTCAGTTTCCAAGTCTCTTCCATTTTACCTCCTAATATCAGCATCCATCCCCTTCTCTCCACGCCCTCATCACCTCCGACCTGGACCACTGCAGATTTCCTGTCTCCTCTCACCCATACTCTGACTTTGCCCAGTCTAAATTATCTCCCAAAAGCACATGCCTGATCGAATCACTCCTCAAAAATCTCAAGTGGCTCCCTCCTGCTTCCAGGCTAAAATAAACCCCCGTACTCAGGTGTTTAAAGCCCTTTACTACATGACTCCAACTTCCCTTTCCTGACATTTCATATTACTTTCTCTCTCCTGGTTCTCCTTTCTCCTACTTTCCAATCAAACAGTTTTACAAAATAAACATTCTATCTCCTGCCCTCCCTCATCACTTCTGCCTCCCAAGAGCCTTTTCTTCCTTCAGGGCTCAGCTGGGCCTTTAACAATCCTAGCAGTAACTCATGCATACATATTCAATCCCCTATCAGCAGAATGCTTCTAGAATATCAGTTCTCGAAAAATCAATCGAATAGCTTCTTGAGGTCAAGAACTCTTTTGTCTATTCCCAGTGCCTGGTATTCAGCCTAGGACAAACCCTGAGCCTAATAAATGTTAAGTTGGTACAGGGGGCTTAGTCATACTGCTTAAAAATACTTGGTTTTCGAGATTTTCTGTAGGGTTTCTAACAATAATAGGCTTCCTCTGGGCAATTAAATTTGCAAAATTGTTCTTCAGACACCACTTGTCAGGCAACTAGATGTTACATCAAAGTGTATTTGTAATGTGAAATCCCTTTCCATTACGCCAGTTTTACAGCTAATAAAACCAGACTATAAAATCACAAGTGAGGTTGGCTTAAGCTGACGATGCCTCGAGGTGTACAAAGCCTTTCTTCACAAGACAACAGTGTAGGCTTAGAGCACTGGCCCTGGAACCCAGAAGACCTCAGTCCAGCTCCAGCCTCAGATAATGGCTACAACATGGGCACGCTACTCCACCTCCTGAGCCTGTTTCCTCCCCTGTGAAATGAGGAGTCTGGACTCTGTGACTTCTTACACAGTCACTTCCGTTCCAAGTCTGTCATCCTGGGAGGTAGATGTGATGATTATCCCAATTTTATAGATGAGGAAACTGAGCCTCAAACAATGTTAAATGACATATCCAGGTTCCCACGTAAATGTCAGAGACAGAATTCAGCCCTAAGTCTTTCAGACTCTAAGTCCAATGCTCTATCCACTACACAGCAGGGTCCCAGAAGGGGAAAGAAGGGCCAGTCTTAGAGTCAGCAAGACCTGGCTTCAAGTCCTGCCTTGGACTCACACTAGCTGGTAAATCTCTCAGTGCTGAGTGCATAGATATACCCTAATGGAGAGTGTCCCTGTGGAATCTTCTTTAAATCAATGAAATCTCAGGATGAGACCCAAAAGTGGCTTAGAGACGGCAGAATCTAGGCCCCAGGTCTCTTCTTCCAAGGCTCCCCCTTGTCACTGCCCCTGCTTCCTTACAAATAAGATGTTTGCCTTCCTGTGGGTTCCTCTGCTTACCTCCTCCTGAAATTATGAATAAGCAGTGGCCTGTTTCCTGGAGGAAACAGGATCCCAAAATGGAATCATCAGTCCCTGAAGGATCAAGTATTTCCTTGGCTTCACGACTGACAGGCAGTAGTCACTTACTCATTTGGCTGGCCACATATAGTAGAGGATCCTGTATCTCGTACATGGCACAGCCAGGGTCTAAACAATCTTATCACCAACTTGAAATCACCACCTGCTTCCTTTGGTCATCTGTAAACACTGACAGAAGTTGGCACCTAGCCCTTGGAACAAATGACTTCCTGCTCTCCAATTGGACAAGTGTCCTTTCTGATAACCAAAGAACTCCTGCTGTGTATCAGTTGGGTGTCTATACAGCTGCAGAGGACAGCTAGATACATGGGGGGAGGCTCAAATGTTGGAATGTGCTATTTTGTTTATAAATATCACTGTCCTTACTCTCAACCTCCCATATCTAGCCAGCCCCAGGCTAAGTGTCATGTCATTCAACTATCACCCCCAGAAAACTGGAACCTAGCCAGGGCTGGCATCTTCCCATCTAAGACAAGCTGCCAGCCTCACAGCACCAGGGCTTCTCTCAGGCTCTGCACCCTCCCAGTCCAATTAATCCACTCAATTTAGAGATTCCTCTCCTCACCTTTCTCTACATTCCCCCTCTTAATCTCATCGGTTTCTGTGCATTTAACCACAATTACTAAACAAGTGACTCCCAAATCTAGAGATCCAATCCTCATTTCTCTCCCTGGTTCTAGTTCCATGTCTCTAATTGTCTGAGGGACATCATTACTTGGACATTCCATATGCATCTCAAAATCAACACATTCACAACAAATTCTCTACCTTCCTCCTCTGAATTAGAGGTTCCAAACCTTTTTTCCCCATCTCAGATTTCTTTGACAGTCTGGTGAAGTCTATGCATCCCTTTTCAGAATCATGTTTTTAAAAATGCATAAAATAAAATCAACAGTCGAAAAAGAAACCAACTATACTGAATTACAGTGATCAAAATATTTTAAAATAAGTTCAGGACCTCACGGTCCTCTACAAGCAACAAACAACTTTAGCAGTGACAGCCATGCATGACACCATGAACTTTCTGGAGCTTAAGACCCATTGGACCAAAGCCATTGTAGTGTTACTACAAATGTAAACCATGTTTTTAAAAAATAGTAAGCACATATAGAAATGTGCAAAAAATCCACCTCTCCTCCAGAATTCTCAGCAGTCATCCTTGACTTTCTTCTCTCTCCATCTCATTTCTCACATCCACTGAACTGCTAAATCCTATAGATTCCACTTCCTCGGCACTTCTCACATCGATGGCTTTCTTTCTACTCACATCACAACCACATATTCCAGGGCTTCATTACCTCATGCCTGAACTGTGACAAAAGGCCTTCTACCATCTATCTCTTCCCTCTACTTCCATTCTCCACATGGCTACTAAATTAATTTTCCTGAAGCACAGAAAGGACCATCATGTCACTTCCCAATCAAAGAAGCTTCCATGGGGAGCCAAGATGGCGACGTAGGAGCAGCAAGAAATCACAGCTCTGACACAGCCACATCAAATACCCAAAAAATATGACTCTAAACAAATTCTAGGGCTCTAAAACGCACAGATATATTTCCTGCTGAAGGCAGCTTGGCTCAAAGCGACCATTTCAACTCTGAGAGCTGAAACCAGCCCAGCCTGAAACGGGGGCTTTTGCCCTGGGGGCGGCTGGAGGAGACAAGCCCCGCCTCAGCTGGAGCTTCAGGAGAGCAGATCTGCTGCAGCTGTGGCAATATCCAGAATTATCAAGCCATAAGAAAAAAGGACTAAGGTTAGCGGAACTTGGCTAAAAACCAGGGAAGAAAAGCAGGTCTGGCCAAGCTGCCTTCAGGGCAAAGAAGCAGGGAGCGGAGGTTCTGCACCCACCTCCACGTTGCCGCTTCAGAGCTCCCGGCCTGCAGACAGTAGCGGGGCCAAGCAATCGTTCAGAGGCCAAGAGCTCTAGCACTGAGCGGCCTGGATCTGGATCGAGGTCTTGGGTGGTGGTCCTGGGGTTTTTTTCTCAGTGAGCCGGAGCTGGGGAGCTCCTAAAAGCCTCGGCAGCTGGGAAAACCCCACCGATTTGGGACAGAGCTGTTCCCTCTGGAAGCAGAGTTCCACAGAACTAAAAAAAAAAAAAAACACTGAATGTCGACCATGAATAAGCATAGGAAGCAAAGTAAGAACAGCAACCAAACCCTAGATTCCTTCTTCGGGGAAAAGGAACAAAGCAGGGAAAGGGAGGAAGACAACGCAGTCAGAACTCCCACGCCAAAAGCTTCCAAAAAACATGAAGATTGCCAAAAAGCTAGAGATCAGCTGAAGAAAGATTTTGAAAACCAAATGAGAGAAGTGGAAGAAAAATTGGGAAGAGATATAAGAATGATGCAAGAAAATCATGAAAAGAGAGTCAACTGAAGAAATTAACACCTTAAAAAATAGATTAACTCAAATGACAAAAGAGGCCCAAAAA
>CM053584.1:360768660-360800319 GCA_028627135.1 Pseudochirops cupreus
ATAGGAGAGATTAGATTGGGAGAGGGGTTATACAAGGGGATGGCTGTTTTGAGGGGGGGGTAGGGGAAAGATGGGGAGAAAATCTGTAACTCAAAATCTCGTGGAAATGAATGATGTAAACTAAAATAAATAAAATAAAATATTTTTTAAAAAAAGAAGAAGAAGAAGAAGAAGCTTCCACGACTCTCCATTTTACCTTTAGGATAAGGTAGAACATCCTCCTTCTAGCAAGGAAAGCCCTTCAGAATCTGGTTCCGGGCTTAGAACTTTCTCCTTAACACTCTAAATTCCAATCAAAACTGTCCTATTGGCTGCTCCCAGTACACAGCATTCCATTTCCCATGTCCATCCCCCAAACCAGTGTCCCCTGCTTTCCTCCTGGAAGCCTCAGCACCCTTGAAAGCCCAGCTCATATCCTTCAAGAATTCCCTCATTCTCTTAGTTTTCTCTCCCATATCCCCAAATGACCATGTCTTTTATTTTGGTTTTTAGCTGTGACTATTGTGTTATATTACATGTTCTTTCAGAGTGCTCATTGCCTAGTAGGTGTTAATGAACACTTACTGACTGACTGAAATGTAGCCTCCTCTAGGAAGCCTGCCCTCAATAGCCCATCAGGAAGTGATTCCTGCTTCCTCAGATGTACCAATCACTTCATGCATCTTATGCCATCTCATTATATTGTTTCACTAGAAAGTCCAATCCAAATCTGTGGTGAGCCAAGTAGGCCTGATCCAGGACTCAGATAAGAGACCTTAATTATGTACTCTAATTCCTCTCAAGGTAACTTGCAAAGGCTGGCTCCCCCGAAAGAACCTCAGGGGGGCCCTTAAAAAGACTTTTGTCTGAGATCCTGACTCCAACAAAGCCTTCTTTTCCCCCAAAACTTCAGATACTTAAAAAAGTCTTTTATTAGATTTTCCATTACTGTGTTGGTCCCAAGGTACAACAGATTCAAGACAATGATTTACAAAACTTAGATGTTTGAAGGCCTGCTCTGATTTGCATCCTCTTTGTTTATGCCTTTAAAAATGTTAACTGACTTCCCAAAGACCTGATGAATTTCCCCAGAAATTGGTGTCTAGAATTCAACAACTTGATTGTATCTGAGTTTACTTCCAGGATGTAGCTGACTCTTGTAATGATAAAACTATGATAACATCCAAGGATGTGACAAACTAAGCCTATGGAGGAGAATATTGGAATCTTTGTCCTTTGGATCTTTAAAAACCTTGTTCACATCATCATTAAATGGAGTTCATGGTTCTTCCCTGAACTACCCACATGGCCTGGTCACTTCTTCTTTTATTCACATCTCCAGTCATGCTTAATGCTGGACATTAAGCAGGTCCCAACACACCTCCCATCACTAACTCAGAATTATCTTTACCAGGCAGCAACACTCCAGGAGAGCAAGAACCACGACCTATTAATCTTTGTACTTCCCAGGGTATCTAGTTCATAGGAGGTAGAAGATGAATATTTGACGAAGGAATGAACTCAATTCAGTGAAACACAATTAAGCTCCTACAATGAGTGTGGTACCATGGAATACTAAGAAAAATATCAAAAGTCTTCCTTCAAGAGTTACACTTTGCTGGGGGAAATACAAGAAAGTAACAAGGAGGAAGAAAACAGTAACTGGGATGGGGCACATCACGGAAGACTTCACAGAAGTGGCAGGTGAACTGAGCCCTGAAGACAAAGATGATGGAAAGTGGAAGGAGGGAGCACACAGCAGGGGAGGAGGACCCTGAGCAAAGATGGCAGCCTGGTTTGGCTGGATCACAGAGCGTAGGAAAGGAAGTAAACTAACGAACTAAAATAAGCTAAGGGGAGAGAGACAAGGTGAGATCAGATTGTGAGTCCTCCACACCCCACGGGGGAGCACAAGGTTCCCCTGAAGGAAAGGAGGGACATGGTCAGAGACAATGGGAATGATGTTGTGGGGCCAATAAACATTAAGAGGATTTGGCAACTGATTAGACATGTAGGAGCAGGGGAGAAAAGAGAATCAAGGATGAAGGAAGGAAACCAGCATTAGTTAATGGCCTACTATGAGCTAGGTGCCATGCTAAATGCTCTACAAACAGCATCTCATGATCCTCACGACAACCTTGGGAGGGAAATACTATTATTATCCTCATGTTAGAGATGAGGAAACTGAGGTAGGCAAGAGGTTGAGTGACTTGCCCAGGGTCACACAGCCAGTAAGCGTCTGGGGCTGGACCTGAACTTGGGTTTTCCTGATTCCAGGGACAGCTCTGTGCACTTCGGCACCCCCTAGCTGCCACTAAGATGACCATAAAGTAACCCCCATGGCTGACTGGGAGGAGGGAGGTAGATTTTGTCATTTGGGAGAGGTGGGTTTTGAAGGGAAGACAATTCAATAAACGTTAAGTGCCTACCATCAAGGAAGCAAGCAACATGCATTCACTGGTAGCTCAGTGAAGAACAGGGATGAAGACGCAACGGCAAAAACTGAGACAATCCTTTGCCTCAGACTTATGTCCCCCTGGAAAGTAACACAGCCATAAGTTAAGTAAATAGGGGAGATAGATGAACGACTAAGAGCAGGAAAGGTTTCTGGGAAAAGACGGTGAGATGAAGAGAGAGTGGCTTCCAGAAATGGGAGCCTGGCTATGTCAAAACACAGGAGCAGAAGTTGGAGGTACTGACTGCATTCAGTGGGCTGCACGAGACCAGAACTCTGGACCAAGATCAGACCGAGACAGACTGGCAGACAGATGTGGGAGTCATCTGCACAGATGGTAAGTAAATCCCTGGAAATGTGTCAAATAACCAAGAAAGTGTAAAGGGAGACAAGAGGAATGTATAGCAGAATGCCAAATCAACAAGCATTTGTTAACCACCTACTATCTGCCAGACACTGCGCTAAGTCCTGGGGATACAAAGTAAAGCAAAAGACAGTCCCTATCCTCGAGGAGCTCACAGTCTAACCGGGAGACAAGCAATCAACTGTGTACAAACAAGCTATGGATAGGAGAAACAGGAAATAACCAACAGAGGGAAGGCACCAGCATGAAGGGGAATCAGGAGAGGTTTCTTGAAGAAGGTGGCACTTCAGCTGAGACCTGAAGGAAGCTAGAGAGGCAAGAGAAGAGGAGGAAGAGCATTTCAGAGGCAGGGAACAGCTAGAGACAAAGCCCAGAATTGGGAGATGCAGAGTCTTGTGCAAAGAACAGCAAGGGAGCCAGTGTCACTGGATGAAAAAGGATAGTGGGTGAGGGGAGTGGTGTGTCCATGGTCTGGGCTGGGGAGTGGGGGTGCAGAAAGCCCAGGTTACAAAGGGTTCTGAAAGGCAAAGAGAGGATTTTCTATTTGATGGGGGAGATGATACAGAGTTTACTGAATAGGGATGGTGACATAGCCAGACCTGCACTTATCATTTTGACAGCTGAGTGGAGGGCAGACTGGTGTGGGGAGAAATCTGAAGCAGGCTGACCCACCAGGAGGCTGTTCAAAGAGTCCAGGCAGTGGGCAAGGAGGGCCTGCTCTAGAGGTGGCACTATGAGAACATAGAAGGTGTAAGAAAGATCTTATGGAGGGAGAAATGACAGGACTTGGGACCGACTGGATGTGGAGAGGGTGAGAGACAGGGAGCTGAGGAGAGACACCCCAGGTGGTTAGCCTGAGTGACTGAGAGGTTGGTGAAACCCCAAGCTTGGGGGGTGGGGGTAGGGCCTGTGGCACTTTGTAAATTGGATCCCAAGATCACAGGACACCGGGTAGGAGAAACAGCCTCAGAATCAGGGAGCCCCAGGTTCAAATCGACTTTGATACACACTGGCCATGCAACCCCGAGCAAGTCACTCAAGTTAGTGCCCTTAGGAGGCACACAAGTCAGAGAAGCCCATCTTCACGGGTGGAGAAAACTCCTTCCCCGAAGCTCTCTTTACATCACTAAATGACGGGTCGGAAAAAGAAGATATAAAAACTACCACCCATAATAACACCTTGCATTTACACGACAACTCCATGTGTTCTCATTTGATTCCCATCTCACCTATAAAGGGCCATTCTACAGGGGACGAAACTGAGGCTGAGATCAGTTAAATGACTCGTCCTGGGGCATTCTGCTAGTAAAGCGTCTGAGACAGAGTTCAAACTCAGGTCTTCCAGACCCAAAGTTTCCCACTCTGCCCACGGGTATTTAATAAACGCTTACTGGATGAGTCCTGGATCCTTTCTCACCACGTTTTTAAATACATGGAATGCATTTAATGCAAAGAAAACCAATTACACTGAGCTTAGCACGTCTTTTTTCCCCCACTCAAGTGCACGGAGCCCCTGAATCTCTCCGCGGACACGCTGTTCAGAAGCCCGGGAGCACGGGCCCTATCGGCCTCCAGACACGCAGTCAAGGGGCCTGGCTCGGAATCCTGGGGCGGCTCAGTCTCTCCTCCTGCAAACTGGGCCATCGGGCGATTTCCACCCCTAAACTCTGTCTTTTCAAGGCTTGGGGAAGAGGCTCGGAAGAAGGCCCCCACGCCGGGGAGACGGAGACGGCTTCAGCCCGAAGCCCGGGAAAACTGAAGCCGCATGTGCGCAGCCTCTAAAATTGACCTAGCCTCTGCAGGCGGGCCCGAGAGACTCGGCCACGTGAGCTCCGGGGAGGGGGGGCAGGGAGGAGAGGAGCCTGAGGGAAGATGAGAAGAGAACCAGGCAGCGACACCCCTCATACGACCGGGCCGAAAGCGCCGCTACTCACCCCTAACTGCGCACGGAACGCCGGAGCATCTCGAGACTGCTGCAACCCGGCCGCTGGAGAGGCGTTTCCGGCGGGATGGCCAATCGGAACCTAAAGGACATGTCACGTGAGATATCGGGCCCGCCTACCACGCTAGAGTTGCTCCACCCGCTCTGCTCTGTCTTCAATCTTCTTGACTTGGTCCGGCTTCCGTAGCCCATCTCCCGTATTTCCAGCTGGGGATTGTAAAGTGGTTCGCGGAGGCCGACCCCAAGGGGGCGGGGGAGGGGGCGGGGCCCAGAAGTCCGAAAGTAGTCTCTAGGCCACGCCCCCTTCAAAAGTTATTATTGATTTTTTTTTTTTATTCTAAACCTGATCAAAAACCGGAGGCCAGATTTCAACAATCTGGAGGACAACGTGCCGAATTCGAAGTCAGGGGACTTGGGTTCTAGTCCTTTCTCTGCCAAGTAAAGCCCATGAGCATTGGTTGAGCGCCTACTGTGTGCGTGGCACTGCTCCAAGACAGTCCCAAATCTCCAGGGAAACCACGTGCTAACAGCTGTGTTTGCAGCCAGTAGGGCCGGGGACAAACCACGGACCTGGAATCTGGAAGTTACTGGTTTTAAGTCGTATCTGATTCTCAGGGACCCCCTTTGGGGTTCTCTTGGCAAAGATGCTGGAATGGTTCAGCCATTTCCTTCCCCAGTATATTCTACAGAGGAAGAAATTGAGATTAACAAGGTTAAGTGACTTGTCCAGGGTCATACAGCTAGTGTCCGGTCAAATCCGAACTCAGTTCTTGACTCCAGAGCCCGAAATCTATCCAATTCTCCACCTCCCTGAGGGAAGACCTGAGTTCAAATGTGACCTCAGGTACTTACTAGCTGTGTGAGCCTGGACAAGTCACTTAACCTTGTTTACCTCAGTTTCTTCATACCTCATAGAGTTGTTGTGAGGATCAAATGAGATGTAAAAAGTTCTTAGCATCCTAACTGGGATATAGTAGGTGCTTAATAAATACTCATTCCCTTACCTATGTACAAACAATATTTCTACAAGCCAAACTGAGGATAACACTAGGATTCTGCCTTCTCTGTAAAATAAAGTTGATCAACATGGTCTTTTAAAAAAATTAATTTATTTATTTTTAGTTTTCAACATTCATTTCCACAAAATTTTGAATTACAGTTTTTTCTCCCCATGTTTCCCTTACCCCCATCCCAAAATATCAGGTCTACTGAATACCCCTTCCCCCAATCTGTTCTCTTATATCCTCCCCCATCACTTCCCCCCCTAACTTTCTAGTAGGGCAAGATGGATTTTTATACCCCAGTGCCTGTATATCTTATCTCCCAGTTGCATGTAAAAAAACAATTCTTTTTTTTAACATTTGTTTTTAAAACTGAGTTCCAGATTTTTTCCCTTCTTCCCTCCTCACCCGCCCCCACTGGGAAGATAAGCAATTCAATATTGGTTGTACATATGTAGTTACCCAAATCATTTCCATAATTGTTATATTGAGAAAGACTTAACTATATTTCCCTCCATACTGTCCCGCCTCTCACTTACTCTATTTTCTCCTTTGACCCTATCCCTTTTCAAAAATGTTTGCTTCTAATTCCTCTCCCCCCATCTGCCCTCCCTTCTATCATCCCATCTCTTAACTCTTGCTGTAGGATAAGATACTCAATTGAGTGTATATGTTATTCCCTCCTTAAACCAAATTCAATGAGAGTAAGGTTGTCCCATTCCCTTTCACCTTCCTGCTCCTCCCCTCCATTGTAACAGTTTTCTCAAAGTGGTCTTTATAGAGTTTTCCAGGTCTGTACTTATACTTTAGGTTAACATCTATTTTCTGTAAGGATTACCACTCCTCTAGTCTATCCCCATCCTCATCTGCATTCCCACCCAATAATCATGCTTCTTAGATGCCAAGATGTAGAAACAGTGACCATAGCACCTCTTTATCAAGCATAATTAGTTAAAATCGGTAGTTACCAAATGGTCTGATGACCAGATGAGCGGACAGTTTCCCTGGGAGCAGCCTGGTGGTATTTATCTTTCTCCCCAAAGAGGAGGGTCACACATACCCCCAATCCATAACCAAGAGGAATTCCTTGTCCTAAGCATAATTTACGGTGCTCACCCCAGTTGCAAAACCTCCTAATTATGGCTCTGCTGCCCTCTGACTTGCCCTTTGATCATATCCTGGCTAGGCAAAGGAGAGAAAAATCTAGTGATTACTATTTCACAGGATACAGTTGCCGTTGTCTGAGAATAAGAAGGGGTAGTATTCAGGTGGATTTCTGGTTTTGAATAAAGCTGTCACATAAACAAATTATAAATATAACCCTAACCCTCTATTTATTCAAAAACAATTATATTTTTACTCTTTCAAAATCATCATTTCTTCCTACGCTAAGGCATAGGAAGATATATATATATACACATATATAGGAAGATATATAGATAAAATCAATGGGAAACAGTTAAAAGCTTGTCATTTCTATATCATTCATAGCATCATCGTCAAATAATGAGTACTGAAAGCATTTCACGTAAAAAGTCTTCAGAGAGTTGGCTAGAGACATATATGGAAAGTTTCCCTTGTACATACTTCTGTATTTCTAAAAATCACTGTTTTCTTTAAATATAGACTTGCCCAATTTTAAAAGATACACAAGGGAGTTAGAAGGAAGATGCTATTGAAAGACTAAAATGAATGCAAAGCCAGGAAAGGAGCTAGACCCAAGGTGAGGAGATATTAATAATTGGCCTTCAGTTGTTTTGCTTTGGTGCTACTCACCATCATACAATCCATCTTCTACGCCAACCTGGAAATTCCACCAAACATTTGTGAAATGTATAACAAAGCAAGTAGACCCGCTTGTATAACAAAAATGGTTTAGGAATACAGTGCTGAGTCAAAAAAAACTCAACCATCTTCCTTTTCCTGCTGAAAATTTGGGCTGAAAACTCACAGAATACGAAGGAATGTATGATGCATGTAAATCTATGCAAGTTAAATTTTAAAAGGTGGGAATTATTTGTATATAGTCAGAACTCTCAGTCCACAGGTAGTAATTTTAGTTTAGGCTGCCCCGTTGAAAACCCCTGTATTTTCTCATTTTTGCCTCGTTCTATCTTTGGGGTCAGATCCCTGCTTTGCTAATCCTATTTCCACATGGTTCTCTTGAGTCCTTATCAGTCTGCCTCAGCCTGTACATGTTATGAAGACTGGCAGAAAGAACAGTGTCATCTCTAGCCTGTCTGGTATCAGAGGGCAGCAGAGTTATGGCAGGTGACAGCCACTGAGACTTGGAGAAACCTCGACATGAAATATCCAAAAAGAAACAGCAGGTAACAATAATGTTGTCCTGTTTTGTGCTTTGTGTCTATAGCAGGAAAAGTTGCAAAGGGAAGGAAGAATAAAAACTGGAATGTGAGAAAGATATTTCTGAGATATATCTGAGAACTTCATTCTTATCCCCTAGATCAGGCATTAATCTTAACTTTCACTGTGTCATGGATGCTTTTTACAGATGGGTGAAACCTTTGGATTCCTTCTCAGAATAATGTTTAAATGAATAAAGATTATATATGTAAAGATTATAACATAAGATTATAAAAGAAATAAATTATGCCAGGTGTTTCAAAACTATCAAAGTTAAAGACTACACTAAGATTTTTGGGACCCATGTGTTAAAATACAGATATCAAAATATTAATTTTTTTTCAGAAATCTCAAGACAAGAACTCTGGCCCTAGATTTAATTACCATCAATTTCAGAGCCCTAAGGCTAAAACTCTTGCTCGTTCAAAATCAGATAGGTGTAGACTCTCTAGCAGAAACTTCTGGAGTTATATAAAATATCATGTGTGTATTATGATATTCACTTCAGCAAAATGCTCTTAGCTTAGATGACTTTTCTGTTTGCTGAAGTTCAAGTTGCCTTATTCAAGTGAAGTGGAAAAGAGATTAGAAAGCAATCTAGTCAGAGGAAGAAAAATATAATTTCGCTCTGTCCTTTTTTTCCTTCTCATAGACATTTAAACTATTCATATGTCCCCTGCCTGCATTGGAAGGAAGCCTAGGACAGGAAAGGCTCTCTGTTCTTTCTAGGGTTTGATTTGTACTTAAGAAAGAGAAATGAGTTCACTTTCCAGAAAATGTATCTAGGGGACCTAAGTTAAATTCACCACATCTCTTTGGACAGGTGATTAGGGAACAGAAAGTTCCCAGTAAAAGAAAGGAACAGGAGGATGTGACTTTTAACTAATCCCCTTCCAAGTCCTCTGTGATTGGGATAATCAGGAGTAACCCCCGATCCGTTGGGTCACAGTGTTGGCCATACACTCTGGCCACTTTCTGTGGACTATGTGCTCCCTCTGGAGCCCCACTTAAGTACAAGTCCTGGTATGTACCCAATTCTTATTATTCCTTCCCATACCAGATCTTTCACTGCCCATCAAAGCGACAGGGGTCTATGATTCCCTTTACTTCCCTATGCCTTTCTCCCTTCATTTTTCTTAGCAAGAGCATCTTCTAACTGATTCATTTGCTTTCTTTGTTTTCAACTTCTCAATTTCCAGTTTATCTGCTAAGCTGCCTGACTCTCTCCTTAAATTGTTTCTGACTTTCTTCCTATGTTCATTGTTGGTTCATTCAAATGTGATGCAGTGATAGCTGGGAATCTCAGCAACATTATTGTGATGTTCACTCTGAAAAAGTAAAGGATATTGGTAAAGTCATTGGTGAATGTTGCTTTCTAGGCAGGCCTCATGAATGACTTACAGTGTTGGCGTGGTATTAAAAGTAATATTTTGCCTTTATAGGAAACACCTTGTTGTCTGGCATTCTGCTTGGTGTAGTCACAACCTCTCTGTCCTATTTGTCCAAAATGCTTTACAGGAGCCTATTTCTGTGACATTAGGGAACAGGACAGCTGCTAAGATGAACAGACTCCAGATTGCCATGGAAACACATTATGCTGAGGTGGTTGTAGAAGTGGGAAGCATCACTTTTGGAGAGGAGTCTAGGAAGAACATGACCGACAACCATTTGAAAAGGACACAGAATTCTAAAATCATCCAAGCCATATGTGCGCTGTTAAATTCAGGCGGGGGAATCATCAAAGCCAAGATTGATAACAGAACCTACAATTACCGATGTGATGGATTTGGTCAAGATTTGGAAACATCCTTTCAGAAGCTCCTGCCTTTGGCTTCACAGGAGTTCCTTGACTACATGCAACAAGACCACAATTTTTTTATTTTTGTGAAACCTTGGATCATGAAAACTGATGGCCCCCAATTACGTATCTGTAGTTTATCCTCAAACATATTCCAAAGAGATGTAACTTGCACTGTCAACCTGCCTGCCAGTAGGGCCTTAGAACTTCTAAAGGAGAAACAATCAAAAATCCAAAGGGGAGGGCAAAATCTCCCAGAGTGGCATCCCAAGAAAGTTCTTTCGAGCAAAGTTCAAGAAGAGGAAGATATAAGGTTGTGTGCCTCAGAATTTTTTAAAAGGGACCAGCTTTTGTACAAGGAGAAACTCAGTTTTACTGAGTCAACTCACGTTGAATTGAAAAGGTTCACAACCAAGAAGATTGTGCCTCGGATAAAAGAGATGCTGCCCCGTTATGTTTCTGCATTTGCAAATACTAAAGGAGGATACTTAATTATTGGGGTGGATGATAAGACCAATGAAGTATTTGGATGCAAAAGAGACAAAGTAGACCCTGTGATACTAGAAAAGGAGATAGAATGCTGCATAAGAAAACTGCCCATCTTCCATTTTTGCTCTGTGAAGCCAAATATCAACTTCACAACCAAAATCATCAATGTGTATAATGATAGTAACCTATATGGTTATGTCTGTGTGGTCAAAGTAGAGCCCCTCTGCTGTGTTGTCTTTGCAGAAGCCCCAGGTTCCTGGATCATGAGAGAGAACTTTGTTGAAAAACTGAAAGCTGAGGAATGGGTATCCAGGTTAATGGATATTCAACCAGGTAAAAGGAGGGGGGGAATCAAACAAGTTCTTGTCCAGTCCCTACCAGAAGAAACCTACTTCTTTGTGTTCTACTATGGGAATTTGGATCCTAGTTCTATTTCTAGCTCCTTGTTTTCAACCTGTAGGCCTCCATTCAGAGTTTGGATCTTTCTGGACCAATAGAAGTATCTATCTCAATAATACTGAGAGAGCTGAGGTGGGTTCTAGCATCTCTCTTCATTTCTATGTTTGGTGGTACCAGTCCAATACAGGGTCTCATTATCACTGACCTGGGCTATCGAGGGGAAAGAACATGACTTTGGAGTCAAAGGAATAGAGTACACATCCCAACTTTGCTACTTACAACCTGCGTGACCTTGGGCAAGTCACCCAACATCACTGGGCCTCAGTTTCCTCATCTATAAAATGAAGAGGTTGGATTCGATAGTCCCTGAGGTTCCTTCCAGCTCTAAAGTTTTGATCCTTTGATCTTTTGATTCTATCTCATAGCCTCCTAACAGCATCTCTATCTCTCTAATCTATTTTTCATACTACATTCAGATTTATTTTCATTATGCACCATTCCTCTCATCAAAACCCTTCAATAGCCTTCTTTTGCCTGTGGAAAAAAGTCCCAATGCTTTATCCTGACATTCTACTTAACTGTCCAGTTTTATTTCACATCCCCATCCAGATTCACTACACACCAACCAAACTACCCCTCATGCGTGTCCAGCGCTTTCCTGATTTTGCTTATATTATTCCCATTCTCTGGAATGACTCTCCCCCATCTCTGCTTTTTGAAATCCTCTTCATCCTCCAAGATCCAGCTCAGTCAGCTGCTCCTTCAGGTAGTCTTCCCTCTCCTCCCCCTCCCACTCCGCAGGACTTTGTGCTTCTCAGTCATTGTGTTGATTGTGGTACTATATTACATTGCATATTTGTGTGAGTGTGTGTGTTTTGTATCTCCTCCCCTCCAACTATATTGCAAGTTCTAAGAGGGCTTAAGCATTGTCTTATTTTTATCTCCCCTAGTCACTACCAAAGTCTCTGCTTAATTAATTAAAAATGAATTAATCAAAAAGTTGTTTGATGAATAAATAAATGAACAGGCCTCAATAAGCAATAAGTCTGGGGAAAGATGGTACTTTTCTAAAAAATGCCTTCTTTACAAGTTGGTGTCCCGTCTCTTCAGGCAAAATCTTTTATTAATATTCATCCTCTTCCCACAAAATATTTTGGGTAAATTCCATAAAATCAATTCTCATTGACTTCCTCTAAGGGGAAAAATATAACTACAACCAAAAGGACATTTTAACTCATGTCTTTTGCACTCATACTTTTTTAGGAAGCCTTCAGTGTTCAAATGACGCAATTTTCTCATTCATGTGGGTATTTCCAAAAGCCACCTCTCCTGCTGATTGTGCTTGAAATTCTACAGTGATAGAGCCAAACTATGGTTTGAGTGCCTATTCTTTATTTAGGCAGTTAGGTGGCACAATGGATAGAGTGCCAGGTCTGGAGTCAGGAAGACCTGAGTTCAAATATAACCTTAGACACTAGCTGTGTGACCCTGGGAAAGTCACCTAACTCTCTTTGCCTCAGTTTCCTCATCTGTCAAATGAGCTAGAGAAAGAAACGGAAAACCACTCCGGTATTTTTGCTAAGAAAACCTAAAAATCAGGTCATGTAGAGTCAGATAGGACTGAACAACAACGCTTTGTTCTTTCAGGTCTATATGGGATAAAAATAAATAGAAATTTAAAAAAATTTTGAGTAAGTTTACAATCCCTGCCCATAAGAAGCTGATATTGTTACAGAGGAAGGGGACATAAGAAACCAACAAGAAGGCTGATCATAGAAGAGACTTTCGAGGCCAATTAGTTCAACCCCTTCACTTTACAGATGAGAAAACTGGGGTTAAGTGACTTACCCAAGGTCAAACAGGTGATTGTTGTTGTTCAGTCATTTTGGTCATGTCCAACTCTCCTCAACTCCATTTGGGGTTTTCTTGGCAAAGATCCTGGAGTGGTTTGCCATTTCCTGCTCCAACTCATTTGATGGATGAGGAAACTCAGGCAAACAGGGTTAAGTGACTTTCCCAGGGTCACACAGCTAGTAAGTATCTGAGGCCAGATTTGAAATCAGGCCTTTCTGACCCTAGGCCTTGAAATCCATCCACTTTGCCACTAGCAAAGCTGGGATTTGAACTCTGTTCATCTGACTTGCCCAAAGTCACACAGGGTTAGTGGCAGAGGTACCTAAGGTAATGAAAGCAGTCCTCCGTATCTTCTAACAATCATGGTTATAGGTAGATCCCCCACTGCCCAGGATTCATGATCTGTTTTTATCATGATCTCCTTTTCCAATCATAAACATTTTCAGTGATTTTTAGGAGTAGGAGCTTTAAGCCTTTGTAGTTTCTCATTAGAGCATTAATTCTGAAAATAAACTCTGGAAACAAGTAACTGTTCACATCATGAGAGTAATTTCATATGAGTTTTGTTTTCTGAAAGAAAAAAACATTGATGAGGTCATTGTTGCTTTCAGGTTCACATTTTCTTATTCTAGAATTTAAAGGCCATGATTCCCAGTCTGTTTTGGAGTTGCAACATCTAATCATTGTTTCCTAGATTTCAGGACGTATAGTCCTCCTGTCTACCATCATCACCCCCCCCAAATCTCTATTAATTAACATTAATTCCATCTGAGTTCAAATGAACTATACTTTTTTTTTATTAGAATTTTGCAAGACCTCTTGAAATAAAGATACCAAAACCAAGGTTGCTTGAAGTTATACCAAAACAGTGGTTTAGTGATAAATATGCATTCATTCAGCAAATATTTGCTAAGCCCTTAATATCAGTGATGCCCAGAGTTAAGTAGCTGGCTGGAGTGAGTCAGGGATACATACTAAAGTATAATCTCTGACGTAGAGGAATAGGGAAGATAAAGCCTATACAAGAAGAAATAGAATAAAAATTAAAACATAATTACAGAAGGAAAAGGACAAAGTATTTTGAGATAATGTTATGAAAAGATATTAGTACAAGAAGAGTAGATGTGGTATGCTTTCAGAGGTTTGGTAAATATACCCTACCCCTAAAAGATACTGCTTCCTTCTGCTTGTTGATGATATAAATCCCACAGTTGTAAAACCAAACTTTGGACTAAATTTTTTTTTTCCTGTTTAGTTCAGCTCAGTAAATAATGAGTACCTACTCTGTTGTTAGGCAATGCCCCTAGGTTACAGGAGACACACAAGCTCAAGTAAGATTACAATTCCTTTCCTTCAGGAATTGATCATCGTAGAGGGCATGTAGTGGAAGATAAGACACCAATAAAATCAAAACCGAAGGTAATATGTGATAAGTATTACTAGTGAGGTTAGAGTAACATGCAGGGTTACTATTGTTGATTACTAATCTTTTATAGTTTCGAGTAACTGCTTTTAGGAAACTCAAGTCCCAGGGGCAGCTAGGTGGCCTAGTGAATAGAGCACCAACCCTGGAGTTGGGAGGACCTGAGTTCAAATTAGACCTCAGACACTTGACCCTTACTAGCTGTATGACCTTGGGGAAGTCACTTACCCCTAGATGCCCTGCCTTCTTCCCTTGAAAAAGGACCAAAAAAAAAAAGAAAACCCAAGTCTCAGAGCTGGAAAGGAACTCAAAGGCTCTCTGGCCCAACTATACCTAAATAGGAATCTCTTCCACAGTGGAGTAAATAAGTGGTTATCCTTGCAGAGTCCCAGTGATGGAGAACTCACTACCTCCCAGTGAATCCCATTCTATTCTTGTTCTGCTCTAATTGTGAACAAGTCTGTCGCTCCACAGATTCAAACTCTGCTTCCCCAAATCTACTACTAGATATGCCTTCTGAAGCCTAGCAAAACAAAAGTGAGGCCTTCTTCAGTGTGCCAAGATCCTAATAACTTGCCTGAAGCCCCTCAGGTAGAAGAGGCAGAGGCAAAATCTGAACTCAGCTCCTTCAACTCTGCATCCCGCATTCTTTTCTCTATGGCACAGCTCTACAACCCTGTGAAAGGTCCCAAACTCCCTGGCTGCTGCAGGGGAAGGCAAAAGAAGGGGAGGGCTGATACAATGTCAAGAGGAGCTCAGAGTGTAGCAAGGGTAGGTTTTCCAAAACTGAAAGGCAGAATAAAAAAGGATTCGGTCCTGAAATAACTTTACATTGATTTGTCAAGCTCATCCCAGTTTGGCTCAGGACAATGACCAGTCAGCAACTGATCCACTCCACAGATCAGCATGTTTGGAACAAGCCTGGCTACGTAAGAGGACTCTGCAGCAAAGTTTGCTTTCAGGTATCCAATTTTGGTTTCATTGGGGCGTGGGAGTGTCTGGTTTCTAGCTTAGGATAAAGGGGAAGGAGCAGATAACAGCTTGTTCTAACCTTTCCTCTTGAGAAGAGCAAACGCAAGCTTTAACATTCACAGCAGGGATCAGGAGGACATCACCTGCTTTTGCCACACAGGTGCACCTCCCATGCAGCCTGACGTGCACCATTATGACCTTGCTGAGGGACACCTACCTCTAGCGCCCACGGGCAGAGCACACCCCAAACTGGTGCTGCAACCTGATCTTATCCACTTCCTCAGGTTTTAGAGATCCTCTTCATCTTACTCTTTAGAGGTGACGGTCCCTCTGAGTTAAACTCCGAGTGCTTCTCTGCTGTGCACTGGATGGAAACCTGGATACCACCAAATTGCCTCTGCAAGCATCCTAGCCATGTGATTTCCAAGGTTCTGCAAAATGCTGAAGGCCGTTCTTTAAAGGCTTTCTAGCAGGGCACTTTGCCCAGTTCCCCTCTTTTTTTTTAAACTCAAGGGCTCACCAGTAGTGTAGTGTTCATATGGCTGATGCAGACTTTCCAGGCTTCTGAAAAGGAGACATGGGTTCTTTTCTGAGCAGATTGCTAACTTAGGTCTGTGATTACATGGTAGTGCAGGAGATCCAGGCTCAGCATCATAACCTGGGATGCAGGGAACTCTTGTCAGTAACCCTAGCAACTCCTCACCCTTCAGAGAGTTTTTCTCCCAGGTTAGTCCAAATAACTGGGCTCCAGAGATTTCCTCATTGAATTTTTTTTTTGGAGGGGGAAGGCAAGGCAATTGGGGTTAAGTGACTTGCCCAAAGTCGCATAGCTAGAAAGTGTGTCAAGTGTCTGAGGTCGAATTTGAACTCAGGTCCTCTGGCTTCAGGGCCAGTGCTCTATTCACTGCACCACCTAGCTGCCCCAGAAAAATATTTTAAAATGCATAGGATTACAAAGGAAATAAAATATACTGAAATATAGCTATCAAAAATTTTAAGTTCACAGAGTGAGATTAAGAACGCCTGTTCTTTTTTTTTTCTTTTCACTGTTTGGAGGGCAATTGGGGTTAAGTGACTTACCCAAGGTCACACGGCTAGTTTTTGTGTTAAGTGTCTGAGGCCACATTGGAACTCAGGTCCTGCTGACTCCAGGGCCGGTACTCTTTTCACTGCGCAACCTAGCTGCACCCTAAGAATGCCTGTTCTATAACATCTTGCAGAATGTTCTCTATATCCTTATCTCGTCTAGAGGCACTAAGAGTCCTTTGTGTAACTCAAAGCACAGATTCTTCAGGAAGAAGCCAGAGCACATACCTAGCCAAAGGACCAACAAATCAAGGCTTTCTCTGATCACCCATGCTATACCTTAATAAGAGATTCTGATATCGATTTGCTGATCACCCTGATCTCTCTTTCAAATAACTCCCAACATGATCCACCATCTCTGTATAGGATTGGGCTCCCTTATGGTGTTAACTTTGTTCTCTGATTTTGAAGGCTAATAAGAATTCCCCAACCTCTTGTAGGATACCCTATCCCTCTACTCTGTGAAGCTGATTCGTAGCTTCTCCAGGGCTCTGAAGGTTAATGGAATATAAAGATCTTCCCTGTTCATTTACAGACCTATGTGACTACATGTGTTCCCTTTTTCTCCTTGGAACAAGAGCCATGTTCACAGGGCTAAAGGTACACAGGTATTTGGTCTTATCAATCATGGATGTCTTGCTCCTTTGACCTCTGGCCCAGTTCACAGCTGTGGCACATCCCATGCTGAGTAACATAGAGTCCTGGCACAGAGCCAATCAGGTGCTGGGCCACATGGGCTTCCATGCTTCTGCACTGAGACAATCAGGTTCCAAGTCTTTGTTTGAAAACTGTGTATGTTCTGGAAGATTGATATTGTCTTGAGGGCTTGCTTGGGGGGGAGGGAGTTGCTTACAGTAAGGATGATTGGTTTGAGACCTTTTTGATTTCCTGGAATAGGTGGCTGTTATCAACGGTCACCTCCCCTTCCCACGCAGATGTTGGTGCTCCCCAGTCTGGTGATGTGTGTAAATATTTCTGTTACTCTGTTAAGCTTTGTCTTTCTATATTTCTTTAATACTGCTTTATATTGTCCTCGTGTGTAGAATAAATGCTGTACTGGTTTAGTTTTGAGTGAAGCGTGATTATTATACTATGCGATTCGATCCTTAAAATACATAATTCTACATAAAATATATTCGTAGCAGCTGCTCACATCACATTGGTGATACAGGCTCCTAGCCTCTTTATTGTGCCAAAAATGTGGATTATTCTCCATCAACAAGGTGTACCTGTATAAACATGATTCTATGTCACACAGGTTTGGGATGAGAGAACAGTGCTATTATATTTTGGAGAACTTTATGTCCAAGAACCATGCCATGAGCAGTGCTTTCTCTATGTATATAAAATAATCCCATAATTTTGTAGCTAAAAGGAATTCCATTTCAGTGATGTCACAAAATGTAAATGAATGGTGTTTTGTATACATTTTGAAGGGAGAATAAGCAGAATTGCTATTAACCTAACAATTGCTTATTTTGCATGCTTCAATCTGTAAAGCATTGAGTTTAAAGCATAGTGAATGGCCTTGTAACTTAAAAAAAAAAAGAAAAGAAAAAGTTCTAATTCATGCTTTCTTTCTGGAGTACTGTAATGCTTTGTAACCTATTTCAATTCTTTGCCTTTACAGTGACCCCACAGGAGATAGGATTCAAGCCAGAATCCCTCTGTAAGGAGCTGTTTTTGGAGCATGGTGGACTAGAGGAGCTAATGAAGAAGAAGACCCATCACTTTTCTCAGGGGATCCTGCTATTTTCAAGGAGCTGGGCTTTTGACATTGGCTTAAGGAAGGATGATCTAATCCTGTGTGATGCTCTCCTTGTTGCAGTTAACAGCCCCCCCATACTTTATACCGTAGTCAGGGGACCTGATAAGATGAATGGGCTTGAATATTCCAGACTTACTGCTCTCAGGCTAAAGCAGAAACTTGCCAATGTGGGCTGTTACACTAGAAAAGTGTGTGTCATTCCCCAGTTGTTGCACCTGCCTGGCCCTCAGTGTGGGATCATCCAAGTACAATACCCCCAGTCCTATGTTCTTGCTACAGAATATGAAGTAGAAGACTTGCTGCAATCACTTGTAATAGTGTTGCTATGCTTTACCTCTCTTTTAAGTGACCAGCTTGGGTGCCAATTTTTGAACCTGCTCGCAGCTGACCAATCTAAGCTGCTTTCACAAAGCCTCCAGGAAACCAGGGAGTTATTTATCCTTTGCTTGCCTGGAACCCGGAAAACTACTATGGTCATCAAAATCCTGGAAGAGATTAAGAGTGTCTTTCACTGTGAAGCAAAAGAAATTCTCTACCTTTGTGAAAACGACTCCCTAAGAGAATTTGTAAGGTAGGAGTTTTCTGGGTAATCTAAAACTGTAACCAGCTAAATGAAGTAAAATTGAGAGTTCAGTCACTTTTTGCAGTCAACCCTTACAATTGTTAACCAAATATCCAGTAAATTCAATTTTATTCTGTGTCTTGACGAAGCTTCTGGGTAACTTGAGAAGCTCAAATGAACATATTCTATTTCTAAATAGTCAACTGCTAGAAACAGGTGCATAGTTAAACAGCCTTCAGATTCTTGTACTCTACATTGTCATGAAAGTCAGCACATACAATTTGACTGTTTTCAGAAATGGCTAATTGAGATACTGGTTTATATTTCTGGAATCTAAAGCAGGAGTTCTTAACCTTGTTTGTGTCATGGACACTGATGGGAATCTGGTAAAAGTAGAATCATGCTTATGTGTGGTATAAGGGATACCGTTCAACATTTGTATGATTAGAAAAGGAAGTCCACTCATCATGGAGCAAGAGTAGGGGATAGCAGATAGATGGACAGGCTGAGCACTCTTTTTTGGTACCCGTGAAATATAAAAAAACTCAAAGGAAAGACTACAGGACACTGGCTAGCTTCTCCATGAAGGATCTATGGGAGGACATAGAGAAGAACTGCATAGGGTGAGAAGGTATGGGTGAGTTGTAATCTATAATAAAAGAGAAGAATATCTCCATGGATAAGATTACATGTTTCATGGAGTATTGAATTGCTTAATTATATTCACTTCAATTCAACAAAAATTTAGTACCAATTATGAGTAAGACATAATGTTAGGTACTAGGATTACAAAAAAAAAAAAGGAAACAGTGAATATAAGTTGCCTTCAGGAAGTTCCCCTCAGTGGGAATAAGACAACCATGAAAATAAGTTTGATACAAGTTGCAATGTGAGAAGTTCGTATGAGAAATCCAAAAAGATTAATATGAAAACATTTTAGGAAGCAGAAATCACTTATAAAACTGCTGAGATAAGGGAAGGCTTCATGGAAAAGGTGGCATCTAAGCTAGACTTAGAAGGAAGAGAATTTCAGTAGGCTGAGATATGGAGGTAGACTACTGGGGATGGGATACACAAGGAGACAGAGAAGGGAAAGGGCAGGACAAGAATCAGGAAAGGCAAGCATTCTGGTTTTGCTAAAATATGGAATACGAAAGCAGAATTGTAGGTGATAAAGCTAGAAAGTAAGGTTGAAAAGAGATTATAGAAAGGCTTGAATGCCATTCCAAGAGTCTCAGTTCTTTATCTAATCTACAGCATGTTGGGTCAGTTCTCTGTGGTATAGCTATTGAAAGTATGAATAAGAAGAATTGCATAGAAAGTATGAATAAGAAGAATTGCATAGATGAACTAGAAGGTATACTGATGAAAGGAATATCCATATCTGTAACAGCAATGCTTTTACTTGTTACTTGCAGGTGCTGTGGGGGTGTAAGACCAATAACACTAGCTAGGGCTGCTAGCACAGGTTCTTTGATCTGCTTTTCTAAAGGAAAGCAACTCAAAAGGGGTCAACGATCTTACTTTAATCAAACATATATATCATTTACTTAGTTCAGGGGAAGAAGTCAGCACCCTAAACTTCAGAGAGAATACAAACAGAAATTACAAGCAGAAACAATAGCATAAAGACCAACAGGAAGGGCTTCTAACTATCTGGCCAAATAGTACATACATCACAGATCAACAGACAGATCCAACTGTCTGACCATTGCATACATATATAGTTACCAGAGAGAGATGCACCAATATCTGGGGTTTTTTAAGGGGGGGAGTGCTCCTTAATGGCTACCCAGAGTCTCATCTGGACAAATCACACAAACTCTCTTCCAATGAGTGAGCCCCAAAGCAAAATGCTAACTAACCTCAGAGTATATATATACTTCTTCAGGGTCAGAAGACATCATAACCCTCGTGACCCACCACCTAATTACAAAGTAACAAAAGATGTGGGCCTTCCTGAAAAACAAGCCTCCCCTAAACATGCTTCTCTTGTTGGGCTCCACAAGAGTCCTATTAATGGGGGGGGAGGAGGGGAAGATCTTCAACTCCCATTAACATTACAACATCCCCATCAGTGGATGTTATATATCCATTAAGGCATTTTTAAAAAGTAGTGGGATCTGTCAAAAGTTTTGAAGTAGTTTTTGATGTCACTTTTGAAGATTGACTTGGCAGTGAAGTGAAGAGTGAATTAGAGACTAGAGGAAGGGAGAACAACTAGCTCTGTCATAGTAGTACAGCTGAGAAATAAAGTGGATGTTGTAGGACCGGAAAAGAGGAAACAAATGTGAGAGATACTGCAGAGGTAGAATCAGGAGGATTTGTCAGCTAATCAGATTTGGAGCATGAGGAATAGAGAAATGTAAGAGACAATATACCTCAGTTTCAAGCCTAGGTGCCATTCACAGAAAGAGGGAAATTATGAGATAGATCAGTGGTTCTCAACCTTCCTAATGCTGCGACCCTTTAATACTTGTATGTGGGTGCATCTGCATGTGGGTGGACCCACCTGGAGACAGATGTGTTTTCCTATGGTCTTAGGCAACCCCTATGACCCCTGTGAAAGGGTCGTTCGACCCCCAAAGGGGTCTCAACCCACAGGTTGAGAACCTCTGAGATAGATGAATTTTGATCAGGGAAGATGAATAAATCAATTTTAGACATGTTAAGTTTTGAGTGTTTGAAGGACATCTAGATAACCGTGTCTTGCATGCAACTGGAAATACTATACAGCAAGGTAGTTCAAGAAAGAGGTCAAAGACGGAGATCTAGACTTGATAATAACTTGCATGCACAGTTGATAATTAAAGTCATGGGAGTAGATAGGTCACCAAAGGAGAGACAGTAAAGAGAGAGAAGAACAGGGTTGGGGACAGAATCTCTGGTCAGCACATGAGAAGTCAGAGTATGAGAAATGAAGAAGGTCACTAGATTGACAACTAGTAGATTGTTGGTGACTTCAAAGAGTGTTGTTTCAGTAACATGGATATGAGCCAGATGGCAAAAGACTGGGGACTAAGTAGGTGGTGAGAAAGTGAGGTTAGGGAGTATAGAATATTCTTTCTAGAATTTTGGCAGTGAAGGGGGGAAATAAGATATAGTCTGAATGGGGTATCAGAGAAAGAAATAGGATATAACTTAAAAGAGTATCCCATTCAAGGGAAGAGTTTTGTTTTGTTGTGTTTTAGGATAGGAGAAACCTGAGCATGTTTGTAGGCCAAGGTGAAAAGAACCAATAGGGAAATTAAAGACAGATGTTTGACAGAGCAGAGTTTTGAAGGTAATACGATGGTTCAAAAAAATACATTGATTTGGTTTGCAATATAGCCCCCAAAAATGCTTTCTGGATTTGATTTAGACCAGGATCCGGTAAATGAATGCAATTTCCTTGTAGGTTTTAGTTTGTAGCTTAATTCAATTCAAGTTTTTTGTTAAACACCCAAAGAAGCCTTTCCTGGTCCCCTTTCCTCTGAGACACCTCTAAGTTATCCTATAAATGCCTTGTTTATACCATATCTCCCTTATTAGATTGGGAGCTCCCGTTTTTTCTCCCTTTTTATATTACAAAGGATAATTGAAGTTCTGCAGACATCCACACCAGTGCTGATGTCTAAAGACTTCTCTATCCCATGTTATGGTATTGGTTACACACTTAACGATTTCTTAATCAAGAGCTTTTTTTTATTTTCTTATCAAAAATTTACTGGAGATTTTTTTTTTCTCTAGCAAAATTTGCTATATGACACAAACTGGCTATGTGACCCTTGGCAGGCTCATTTGTCCTCTACCTCTCTAACACTATTAGTTGCTGATCTACTTTAGTAGAGGGAGTTTCCTCACAAATGGTTCCCAATATCAGTAAAATCAAAGCTCTGGAACCCTGAAAAATTGCTTTATAGGAAAACTTGATTGCAGCACATCTCTTCTGCACATAAAAACATGTATATGTAAAAAGTTGACTGATGGCTATTCTCCATGTATAAAGAAGACAGGATGAGAAGAAATGAGCTGTAATCTATCAATCAATACATATTTATTAAGCACCTACTATGAGCCAGGCACAGTATTAGGTGCTAAGGATTTGAAGATTAAAATAAGTTTCTGACCTCAAAGAACTTATGCTCTAATTGTAGCCCAAATTTAACAGATATAAGAGACTTGTCCATATATACTGGCAAAAGTAAAAATGAAATACAACGGAAATAATAAAATCACCTTGCTTAGATTTTTAAATTAAAAGTCAAGCTTGCAGATTTTATTTCCTAACCCTGAATTGACTAAGACAGAAGGGCTTAACATTTTCCCACGTGATCTATTGTGAAAAAGGAACTCTGGTTTAGTTCTTTAGCCTACAAAGAACCTTGTGTGAATTACAATATGAAATAATCCCCAAATAGGAATTAAAGAACTGACTGTTTAGTTTTTGGCTCAGACAAGTAACTAATGGACAACATTCACTTTGTTCACGTGATTGAAATCGTATTCTCTGTTTTACTCTCTTAGTCAGCAAAGTATCTGCCAAGCTGAGACCCGGAAAACTTTCCTGAGAAGAGAGTTCCCAAGGATTAAACACGTAGTAATAGATGAAGCTCAGAATTTCTGCAGTGATGATGGAGATTGGTACACAAAAGCTAAAAGCATCACCCATCCAAAAGATGAGGAGGCTGGAAGGAAGAACCCTCACCAAGGGATTCTGTGGCTCTTTATAGACTCTTTTCAAGCAAGTCATGTGGGAGTCAGTGGTCTTCCACTTCCATTAATGCAATATCCAAGAAAAAACCTTACTCGAGAGCTCTATAATGCTCTAGAAATAGCGAAGGTCATGAAACAAGAAATGAAGAAGATCAAAGAAAACCAACCTGGACACATGCCTCCTGAGTCACTGGCATTATTTAGGGAAGATCTATATGAGGATGCTATCCATGCTTATACTCTACCTGGAATATGTGAAAAAGAAAGAGATCTGACGGAGGAGGAATTGGCAAATTACGTGGCAAGAAGATGTCAGAGCCTCTTCCAAAATGGCTATTCTCCAAAAGATATTGCTATTTTGTATAGTAGGAGTCAGGATCGAGAACACTATGAGCTTATTCTTCAAACAATGATGAAATCGATCAGGACTCACAGGACAGTAGAAGTTGAATTCAGCAGGGCATCTGATGTTTTGGGTAGCTCTATCATTCTAGACAGTATTCATCAGTTTTCAGGTCTGGAGAGAAATATTGTGTTTGGTCTCATTCCAGCCTGTTCTGGGCCTGAGGTTCCCCAAAATCTCTTGCTCTGCTTTGCATCCAAAGCTGTCAAGCACCTATATCTGTTGTATGAAAAGAGGGAGAACCTGTGAAAAATATTATAAATTCTCCAGATAGCTAATGTTTTCAGAATTTGGGATTTATTCAATCTTTTTGATAAGGCAGATAGGAGATATTATGCTTGTTTTACAAATGGAGAAACTGAGGCAGAGGAAGATAAAGCAGCCCATCAAAGGCCACATGGCAAACCCTTGATGGAGTTAGAAATTAAATCAGGTCTCTTGATTCTCAATTTCTTAATCTATTTATGAAGTGATATTAATTTCACATCATTTCACTCAGGATACTTCCATAGCTTGATTTAGAAATTTAGGGATCATTTGTCTAATTCAATTGCTTAATTTTACATATGAAGAAAAAGACCCAGAGAGTTGAAGTGATTTGCCCAGGGCCCCAGACTTAGTTACTGATAGAGCTTCACTTAGGCTACACTGGGAAGTCAGCATGCAGAACAATAGAGACACCTGGGTCAGACCACATCAGGAATATGGTGTTTAAGGCAGGATACTATGTTTTAGAATAGACATTAATGAGCCAGAAGGAATCTAGAGGATTGCAACCAGGATGGTAAAGGGCCTTAAGACAATGTCATAACCTGCATAGATTCTACCCTGAGGCCTCCCATCACTTGTCTCCATCTTCCTTGCACCAAGTTTGTCTTATATACATTTTGTTTACTTGTCTTCCATGTTTCTCCCCAATGAAATGTAAGTTCTATGAAAACAGGGCCCATTTCATTTTTAACTCCATATCCCTGGCCCATAGCAGGTACTTAATAAATGTTTCTTGAATAAATGAATGAATGAGCACATAAGGGTGAGTTGAAAGAATTGGATATGTTTAACCTGAAGGAGATAAAGCTTAGGAGAGACATACAATAGCGATGAGCAAGTGTTTGAAGGACACTCTTAAGGGATTAGGTGTGTTTTCCTTTGGCTGAGAGGGCAGAACTAGGAACAAATGGTGAAGCTGCAGAGAAATAGTCTCACCTCAAGGGAGGTTAGGCAGAGCTGGGGAGAAAGACTGGGGCTGGATCGGTAAAACTGGAGATTATATTTAAGCCCACGAGATCTGACAAGGTCACCAAGAGAAGAAGTGTAGAAGAAAATAGAATAAAGACTAGGAGAAAGCCTTGGGGAATTACTCTCCATGTGTGATTGAAAATGAATCTTGGTCCAGCAAAGGAGGAAGATCAGTCAGATGGGTTATCTTGAAAACCCTGAGAAGAGTGACTCTCGTCAATAATGCCAAATGCTAAAAGAGATACCCCCGAGGTGTGTCAGACAGGGGTCCCCAGGGTCTGTGGTACAAGGAAAGGCTGTAGGGGGGAAAGCCACAAATGCACTTGGCAAGAAAGGATTTCTGGAGAGCTTTTCTTCCTTGGAGCTAAGGAGAGCTGTTCCCCCCAGAAAAAAAAAAAAGCTTACAATCCAGGACAGTGTAATATCTAGAAGCATAGGGACTTTAGTTTTTGTCCTTGAATCTCCAGCACCTAATACAATGTCTAGCATATAGCGCGGGTTTCATAAATGCTTGTTGAATTGAATGACTTTAGAAAGTAAGCGAGTGCCATCTGGTGGGACAAGTGTAGAACTTCAGGAAGTATATTGCTCACAGAATAGAGAAGGAATCTGTGACAGGGGACAACAAATGACTGCCATCTTCTGGATGTTGTGGAGAACTGCAAGGAGCATGGCTCTAGTAACGCTAGACAAAAAAGGGATCCCACGACGGGAAAACCAGTGGTATGTGCAAGACAAGCTTTAAAGTTTAATTTATATCGTTAACATTTTACCCATCACTCTATTAAGTCTAAACAATAAAAAACACAATAAATCAAGCCCTGATTTGCAGCATTTGCCAATTTCTTAAGAGTAAATGCTTACGCAGAAAATTTAACAATTGGTTCTCCTGATCCATTGGACCTGGCTCTAGCCTACTTCTGAAGAGAAGTAACCAAAGAAGTTTATTGAGGCCAATAAAACAAAAGCAAAACTTTGGGGTGGCGAGGTGGTGCAGTGACTAGGGCACCAGCCCTGGAGTTGGGAGGACCTGAGTTTTGATCTGGCCTCAGACACATAACACTTACTAGCCATGTGACCTTGGGCAAGTCACCTAAGCCCAACTGCTCTGCCTTCCCCCTTCCAAAATAGCAAAAAACTAAAAAATTTAAAAAACAAAACAAAAGCAAAACTGTGCAGACAGAGGATTTTGAAGAGGAACACCAATAAAAAGGAACAACCCCTCAGTATCCTGAACTAGAACCCTACTAGGCACTCTACTGTGAGTGACTAAAACCATACTTGCTCTGAGTGAAGAGTTACATGTTGGTAGGCAAATTACTTATTGTGTATTCTGACATGAATTCTGTTTCCCCTAACCTATAAATAAACTGCTTGTGCTTTGAGCCTTGTGAACCTGTATACTTGTAAGAGGACTTGGTGACTATTTCCTGGGGCAGAAAGAATGGGGGGCTTCTATATTATTTAATGGTGGCAATGGACCAGAGAAGTGAAGTCACACAAAGTATACCTGAGTCCCTTTTATCAGGAGCCATTTCAACCTAGCCTGAGTTTAGCTCAGCTCTTACAAAGTGGTGATCTAAGTTTATATCCAGATTCAATGTGAGCTAGACTACCCTGAGTCTCAGTTATCACTGGGTTGAGTTCCCAAAAGTCACTTTCAAAAATTGCTCCTTGCTCTTTAAGGTGTCAGTGTTTCATTGACTGCAAACCTTCTGAACTTTTCAAACTAGTAAGACCATGGGCTTCACTCCCTTTACCAATTGCTGTGCTTCCCCCAAATAAAACTGAACTTGGCAGGACTTTTTGACTACTTCTGCTTCAAAGAGCCATCTCTTCAGCACATGGTTAACTGACTCAGACCAGTCCCAGAATGTCTATGCATGCTCCACTGTCTATCCCTCCAGTTTATCTCCACATACCATAACAACTCTCCCAGAAATACCTTCCTAGAATCCACTATATGGAGAAGACATTCTAGTAAGCTGATAATGTCTGCATATGTGTCAAACCTCCATTACACTATGATCCTGAGATCTATGACCTAGGGATATAGAATGACCTTCACCATACTATACTGTTTCCTTCATTTACATATCTGGGGATTGAGAGTCAGCAAAAGAATGCCCCCCAGAAAAACTATAATTAGGAAAATGCCATCCACATCCAGAGAAAGAAATATGGAATCTGAATGCAAATCAAAACATACTGTTTGCTCTCTTTTTTGTTTTTTTTTCCTTTCTCATGGTTCCTCCCATTCATTCTAATTCTTCTATACAATATGACTAATGTAAAAATATGTTTAATGTGAATGTATATGTAGAGCCTATATCAGATTGTGTGCCATCTTGGGGAGGGGCAAAGGGAGGGAGGGAGGAAGAGAAAGTGAATGTTGAAAACTAAAAAGAAATTAATTAATTTGTAAAAGAAAAACTATAATGAAAAAAGCAAGCAAAATAATGGAGAATGGAAGGAGAGGTGAGATCTTTAACCACAATCACAGATGACTGGGATAGAAAAAAGAGAAAAGCTTTTGTTTTCTAGAATCCCTTTGTTGTATGAGAGATATAGGCAGAATAATATTAATAAGTACAAATATTTGAGTATGTTATAAGAACAAAAGGAAAAAACAAAGTGTAAATAATTGCATATCTTATGACGTAGTCATGGTATTGTTAGGTTTTCTTTTAAAATCAGTTAATGTAATCAACAAAAGATGGATACATTCGTATAACAAGGTAGTAACAAAGTCATCCTTTGTATCCAAATGAAGGTGCATGTTCTTGTAATCCTGCCCTTATCTGCATAGTTATAATCACTGTACATTGTTTCTATTTATTCTTTTTTCACTCTGTATCACATCGTGAATTTTCTAGCATTTCTTTGAATTCATTAAAATGTGCCAAGAACTGTATTAAATTCTGGAGATTCAAATGAAAAGCAATGACAATCCTTGCCTGCCTTCAAGGAGGCTACATTCTAGTGGAAGACATAATATAGAAAGAGGAGTGATTGCTGGGGACTAGATAACTTTCGCCCAGATAACTGCAGGGATCGTGAATGGGGCTATGGGAGAGTAGATTGACAAACCCCATCCAGGAGCAGTAGCAAAGTTCATTACATCATGATTCATGGTTGAAAAAAACATGGCAGAGGAGGTAAAGGTAAGAAATAGCAAATAAAGGTTCTATGGCAAGGGTAGAAGATGCCCCCCCGCCCCTACACCCCCAAGGGAGAGTGAAGAAACAGTTCAGACTGTGCTTGAAATTGTAGTCCTAGTCAGGCAAGCAGCCCCCAATCAAGACAACAGGGTCTCAGGACTAAAGTTTCAGTCTTTATTTCTTATTTTGCAATTCTTGATGTTGCAATATTTTCCTTTTAAAAAAAAAGTGGAGGCTTTTGGGTTGTTGTTTTGTTTTTTTTTTTAGTGTAAAATGAGTGTACCCATATAAAACATGCATGTCCATTTGGTTTGTCCTAAATGAAGCTTACAGGTAACATGAATCTCTGGAATCTGACCTACCTCTAAGGAGAGGAGGATATCCTGGGGTTGAGCTTACATTGAAACAATGTAGGCCCCAGGAATATTTTGAGGCTGATTGTTCTTTTCTCTAGTCTCCAATAAAGGACTAGAATTGTATCTATCTGTGTCCTCTTTCCCATCCCCAAAACAGCTTGTCTATAGATACAACTTTGAAGCGGAACAAAAGCTGCTTCCCTAGTGGCTAACCTATATCTTAAAAGGGAAGGCTTGCCCCAAACTCATACCCATTAGCTTGGACTGTTCCCACTAAATGTTGGTTACACAAAGACCATTACAGAAGCGAGTAACAAGTAAACTCATTTATCTAAGCAAAGCAGCAAACAGGAATCAGAGAAAATCTAAATATTAGGATATACTAAGAAATATACAAGAGTATACAAGCTCCTTGCTGGGAGCAAGAGGAGATCTAAACTCAAACCGAGAGGTCCCAATATCAGTCCAAGAGAAATTCCCAAAAGTTTTTAGGATGGCAAGCTGGAATTCTGGAACAGATTGAAAAGCTAGCTTCCTTTATATGTTTATAGCTTCCAAAGTCTTTCTCTCTCCTCTCCCTGGGGAAGGGGGTTGGGGGCGGCAGGGAGATACAATTCTTGTTATTGGTGGTGGTGGTGGTAGTCCTTCATTACAGTCCTTTATTGGAGACTGTGACCTTATGAGCTTCCAAAGATCAGAAGAGTGAACTACAAGAGGTCTAATATCTGGAATCCACTCCAGATTTTATGGACAGCCAAGCTTTTAAAGAAGGGAAGGCCCTAGAGACTGGCTGGATCTAGCATAGCAGTGGGGCAAAGGGCAGCCAAGAGGCTGAGATGACTCATCCATTGCTTATGCCAAATTCCAACTCTGCTGGGCAAATGCTTTAGCAACTTTTTTAAGGTGCAGCCCATTCTCCTTGGAGGTCATAGGGAGAATGGAGGCTCCCAGGGGTTTTTTTGGTGGGGGGGAGAATACTTTGTCACTTCTGTTCTTGCTATATATTTTCAGCAAATATCTTTGTAAAAAGCTAATTAATGTTAATCGATCAAATATGTCATTGATCCTCTTCGAGAACAAAGGAAAAACAATAACAACAACCAGGAGATTAGTATCTTTGGAGGGTACCAATGATATAAAGGAGATATTAACTATAATTGGTAGAATGCACCATAATGGAAATTCTAGCCCAAAACAGTGAAGAAAACCCCATTGCCCCTCAGGAGTACTGCTAAAGACCTGAGGGAAAACAGAAATAACTAGCCTTGCCTCTAGGGACCTCTCCCCCAGGCTGAAGTCATAGGGTTGGTCACCATTACCAATTTTTGTCCCATACCTTCTCTCTTAGTTTCCTCTAAATTTATTGCTTTGAGGTTGCTTGTGTCAACAGGGGAACTAGGATCCCTAGTGTTCCAATTCTACCCCCACCTCAGGTCCTAAAAATAATTCTGTTTTTGCTGTAGTCTAAGGGGTCCTCACCAATAGTTGAGTAGGGAGATTGGTGTGGGGAGAGATGGAAGGAAGTAAAAGTCACCCAAAGTATAAACATACATTAACCAAGTATGGCATGGAGAAGTGATTTTATTACCACACAGAAAGGAAATTATTTAAAGAAGAATTACAGGATGATGATAATCAATTGAAAAGATAATAGTCAGGCATCGTGGTATAGGTGCAATGGGGCTGCTCATGCCTATTTTCCTTCTCAACTCCACTGAGTACAACCCTATCAATGCCAAGTGGGCTCCTGGCTTTAGTGATCTTCTCTTTTCAGGAGACTTCTCCCCTCTCAGCTGGTTCTCCTCTCCCATTATTTCTGCAGTCACTAATTCCAATAGCCAATACCCCATTGCTCAGATAGCCTGACGTGGGGGGAAGATGCCAACTTCCTTTTGAGACATCACAATGCCCATATCAAAAGAAAGGAAATACACAGGAGGAAGACTCATCCCAGAAACAGGATTGCTTAGAAGATCACATGCTTCTAGGGCAAGGCCTGGGGAGAGGAAGGGCATCTATAGCGCCAATGCAATATTTACAGCACCCATTATCCCAATAAAGACTGTGACTATAAATATTGCATGACATCCAATTGCAAAATATACCAGATTCTCCAGGTAGAGGACAGAACTGAAACATTTATTTAAACACCAGAAAACCCAGTCCAAAACCAGTAAGCCAATTCTATCATAGTACAAAAGATATTCAGAAGCCATAATAATTCTGACAGCCACAGCATCCTTCAACCTTCCCACAAACCAATACAAGATCAATATTTACTCACAAACCTCTCTATCTCCTTAATGAGAGTCCTCTCTCTCCCACCATCTAGCTAGCTCTGACCAGCTTCGTGTGGGCTCTGCTTCACTTCAGCAAACTCCTCCCACCACAGGCTCCATGTGACTATATTTAGGCTATTAGGGGATAGAGTTTATCCTCACAGCAGAGAAGCTTCCTGTGGGCTCTGCTTCCCTCAGCAAATTCCCTCCATCACAGGCTCCATGTGATTACATTAAGCCTATTAGGGGACAGAGTTTACTTTCAAAGTAGGGGAGGTCTTCAAACTCCCTCCTAGGTCTATTAAGGGGCAGGGAAGATGTTTAAATTCCCGTTCTCATTACAGCATCCATCCCCCACTAACCCTGTTGAGCTCAGAGAATTGACTGCTTATCTTGAGGCAAACAGGAAAGAGAGGCCTGATGCACAGAGACTGTCCCTTTAGTATATCCATGAAATTCTGGCTCAGTAGTTAATTAAAGTCTCCTCATGTCAAGGACATTTGTATCTGCTGTGAAATAGAAGTGGGGGGTATAATCTCTTCATCATGCATCCCTAAGGGAGGTATCACAGCTAAATTCTTCAAAATAAATGTTTCTTACAGAAAAATAATGTCCCACTTCATTCATATATGACAATTTGTTCAGACATTCACCAACCACTGGACACCTACTTTTTTTTTCTCAATGTTTTGCTACTACCAAAAAAAATGCTCCTGAAAATATTTGTTATATATTTGTAAGGGACTATAGCCAGTGCCTATCATATGTGAACATTTCAGCTCTTCAGAGGGGTAGAAAAGGAACATTAATGTATTGTAATGGTGCTTCTTTATTAAAAGAACTTGACACTGCTTCAGTGGCCTTAGAATAGTGGCTTCATCCAGCAGAGCAAAGGAGAGGCTCAGAAAGGGATTGGGTGACATGTGATATAGACTGTTTCCTTTTTTTTTTTTTTTTATAAATTTTATTATAGTTTGCATCATTCATTTTCAGAAGATTTTGAGTTACATATTTTCTCCCCGTCTTTCCCCCACCCACCGCCCCAAAACAGCCATCCCAGTGTGCCCCCC
>CM053584.1:360800819-360819347 GCA_028627135.1 Pseudochirops cupreus
CAAAAGAAAACTCCTAGGAATATTATAGCCAGGTTCCGGAGTCCCCAGATCAAGAAGAATATTACAAGCTGCCAAGAAGAAACAATTTGAATACTGTGGAATTACACATGTACAGCCTGTGTTGAATTGCTTGTCCTTCCAGTAGGAGTGGGTGATGAGGGAGGAAGGGAAAGAATCTAGAATTTAAAGTTCTATAATCAAATGTTAAAAATATATATGTGTGTCTATATTATTGTTATTATTATTAACTACATCCAACTGGGAATTAAGATATATAGGCACTGGGGTAGGGAGGCCCATCCTGCCCTAATGGAAAGTCAGAGGGGTGATGGGGGAGGACATAGGAGAGAGCAGATTGGGGGAGGGGATATACAGTAGGATTGCTGTTTTGGGGTGGTGGGTAGGGAAAAGATGGGGAGAAAATTTGTAACTCAAAATCTTGTGGAAATGAGTCATGTAAACAAGAAAATTAAATAATTAATTTTTTAAAAGTTTAATAAGAGAGGTAGAGGAAAACAGACTAGACCAAATGGCAAAAGAGGTCCAAAAAGTCAACAAGGAGAAGAATGACTTAAAAAGTAGAATTGATCAAATGGAAAAGAAAGTCTAAAAGCTCACTGAAGAAAATAATTTCTTAAAAATTAGAATGGAACAAATTGAACCTAGTGACTCTCTAAGAAATCAAGAAATTACAAAACAAAATCAAAAGAATGAAAAAAATAGAATATAATATGAAATATTTAATTGGAAAAACAACTGACCTAGAAAATAGATCCAGGAGAGCCAATTTAAATGTATAAGAATAAAAACCATTCCCTGTTTAATATTGTTAAAATATATTGATATGCTGTTTTCAAAGGAAGTCAAGCTATCAACAACCATGTGATAAAAATCACTGATAATTAAAGAAATTTAAATTTAAAAAGCTCTGAAGTTCTATCTCATACCCATGTGATTGGCAAAGATGACAAAAAAAGAAAAATGACAGTTGTTGGAGGGGCTGAGGGAAAACAGGAACTGCTGGTGTTCACGTACTGTTGTTGGAGCTATGAATTGGTAAATCCATTCTGGAAAGCAATTTAGACCCATTTCAAAGTCATACCCATATGCAAATTGTGCATACCCCTTTGACTCAGTGATACCACTACTAGGTATACACCAAAATATTAAAGAAAGAGGAATGTGTTTTTAAAAATATGTATAGCTGTTCTTTTTATAATGGCAAAGAAATGGAGAATAAGGGAATGTCAATCAGTTGGGGAATGGCTAAATAAATGATGGTGTATGAATAAAATGGAATATTATTGCTCTATATGAAATGATGGAGGGGATGATTTCAGAGAAACCTGGGAAGACTTATATGACTGATGCAGAGGAAATCAGTAGAACCAGAAGAACATCTAAACAAGAACAATGATGTAAAGACAAAAAACTCTGAAAGACTTGAGAACTCTGATCAACACAACAACCAATCAAGATTACAGAGTAATGACGATGAAGCTTATTACACATCTCCTAACAAAGAAGTGGTGATTAAAGATGCAGAATGAGAAATACATTTTTTAACTTTGCCAATGCAGGAATTTGTTTTGTTTGACTATACTTTGTTGTAAGAGGCTTGTTTTGCCTTTTTGTTTTTGTTTTTGGTGGTGGGGTGGGAGGGAAAGAGAATAAATGCTTATTAATTTTTTAAAAATAAATTTGTTTGACTCAGAGATTCCTCTGCTTATCATATACCCCAAGGAAGAAACCGGAAAAAAAAAAAAGGCTTTGTATTTGCCAAAATGTTTATTAATAGCATTTTTTTGTGGTAGCAAATAATTGACAACAAAGTAGATGTCTGTGGATTGGGAAATAGCTAAACAAATTGTGGTATTGTACAGTTAGGAATGTAATAGAATATTACTATGAATTGGTATACATGAAATAACAAATGAGATAATTAGAGAGAAGCATGGAAAGAATTTGATGCCAAGTGAAAGAAGCAGAGCCAGGGAAACATTATGCACAACAACTACAACAATGAAAATTCAAAGACCAACAAGAAAACCATTAAAAGTGAACATTCTAAAAATCATAATGACCAAGCTGAGATGAGAAGACACCTCTCTTTAAGGGAACAGATCTGTTCTGCCCTAATTATTCCAATTGTAGGTGGCATATCCTCCAAGAGAGTAATAAGAGAGGCCCATGCCAGCTGGACTATTAAGAGGCTTTATTAGGGCTAATTAGGTTAATTGGGAGAGTTTGCGCATAAGAGGTCAATTGATCTGGGCAACTGTAGGACAAAGTAACATCATGGATCCCTGCACCAACCCCAGGCCAAGTCTGATATATAAGAACAGCATAAAAAAGACATAGTGCCAGGAATGCCCGGGCATCATGTGCAAGTTTTCCCATGGGATAATTGGAACTTCTTTTGCTGTTTCCATTCTCATAGGAAACTCAAGGTCATGCTTCCAGACTCTGGCCACCACGGTACCTGCCCCAAGAAGTCAAGGCTGAATATTGAATTGAATATTGAAATTGGAACAATATATACATTAGACTCTTTTGTTGTGTTGATTTGTTTTTCTGAACTTATATTTCTTCTCTTTATATCTCTTTTCTTTAAAAAAATAATTCTTCACTGTAGCATGTTCCAGCCTGTTTGCCCTCCTCCCAGCTGGTCTCTTGGGGAACCTCAACCATGCAGTTTCAGGAATTCAAAAGGTTAGAGCTTGTGTCAGAAACCATCAATTTGTTCTACAAATAGAACTTAGATTTTTGGGATATTTTCGGTTTTTTTTCCCAAAGCAAGTAATTTTGGATTCAGAAACATAGAAGATTATTCCTGGAGAGCTCTAAGAGCTAATGACTAAAATTATAGTTTGATTTTTTTCATTTAGTCCAAGAAGAAGGCAAGGAAAAAAAACACAACTATGGGATATGGTGGGATTACTCTGGAAAGCATTTTCAATATCTAGTATAGTCCTTTAACTCACTGGTTCACATTCTTCTTGGAGATGGGGATTTTGTAATAATTAAAAATAAGGATCATCTGAATTTGATCTCCAACCTAAGCAAGGGTGGTGGTTGGAACTAGTAAAAGCACACACAGGGCAGGGAGGATACAAATGGGATGGAGTTTCATACACTCATCATAGACAGATTCCAGGGGCTGGCAGTAGGCAGAAGATACTAGGAGAGAGTAGCCAACAGGAAACATATCCCCTTATTTCTGTACAGTGTTTTGCAGTTGTATTTCTGTAAGTCCTGATGCCACATTAATTTCCTTTGTTGTAGCTATTTTGAATGGACTATCTCTTTCCATCATCTCCTCTTGGTTTTTATTAATCCTGTACAAAAATGTTGATGATTTTTAAGGATCCCAATTTGCATCTTGGCACTGTATTAAAATCATCAGTTGGCCTTGATTCATTTTGTGGTTTTTTTTCCCAAAAACTGTATCTCATTTTATTTTTCAATGAGCAAAAATCTACCTTCTCTCCCTAGCACAGAGTAGGTATAGGCATTTCATACATGTTGATAGGCTACATGGCCTTCCACCCCAGGTGGGAGGTGGTTTTCTTATGAGCGTTCTTTTTTCTTTTCTTTCCTTTTCTTTTCCTCAAGCTAGTTTTGGGCATGTTCCTGTTTACGATGGAATGCTGGGGAGCTGAGCTCTACTTGGACTTCTTGCTCAGTCACTACACCTAATTCTATCCTTCCATATAGATATAGAGGTGTGTGAGTGCTCTTGATGCCAAGCAGACCAAAAGACTGCATGAAATGTCTGGAGAGACTGCTACAGGATTGAGCCCAAACACGATGTTCCTTTCTAGCCCTGCAAAACGCCTAATGCTGTCAAGGACAACACAATTGCCTTCTTTGTTGGGATCAGAGCTGATCCTGAGCCCCCTGATTTTCTTAGTTGCTTCTTTTAACGGTTTTTCATAATCTTCTATATCCTTGCGTGTGCTGACCAGAATAGCAATATCTTTGGAAGAATAACCCTCTCGGAAAAGTTTTTTGCACTTTTCTGCCACACAGGTCACAATCTGCTGCCTTGTCAAGTTCTTCCTAATGTCACAGAAACCCTGAACCCCTGAAGACCAACAAGCTTCATCCAGCATCTTCAAAGATGTTGGGTGGATATCAAATGGAGGATTTGTTTTGATTATTTCCATATTTTGTTTAATAAATTTTGCTATGGGATCTGCATTGCGGACTACTCTGGTGAGCTTTTCTTGAGGGTACTGCTTAGAGAAACTGGGAAGGCCACTAGAATCTCTGTGACTAGTCTGATAATAATCTAAGAAGATCCAGAGTGTCCCCGGGGAAATCCTCCCTTTCTGAGTGAGCGCCTTGGCCTTCTCATACCAGGGACCATCTTCCTCACGGAAATTCTGAGCTTCATCAATGATAATGTGCTTAACTTCCTCGAAGGGATATGACAGGAAACGTTTTCGAGTCACAGCTTCACAGATAGCTTTCTTTCTGTGGAAAACAAAAAGCCAGGGGATAGGGGGATAGGGAGCAAAATCAGCTCTCACCCAGAAACAATATTTCTTCACCTTCCATCTTTTGCTTACTTTGTCCACATACCTGGCATAAATTCTATGATGTGTACCTATTGATAGCCCTCCTTTAAGTTACAATTCATTTGGAGCAGCTAGATGGCTCAGTGGATTGAGCATCAGCCCTGGAGTCAGGAGGATCTGAATTCAAATTTGACCTCAGAAATTTACTAGCAGGTCACTTAACCTCACTTGCTCAACTCCCTCCCACCAAAAAGATGCAATTCAGTTGCCATCCCCTTCCTTCTATCCTACTCATAAGTGTTCCCCCTCCCTTTCCTCCACACTCAAGCTTTTGACTATGGAGCCACTGAGGTCCTGTGGCCAAAATATCCTTAGGAGGACATATACCTCCCACCCTGGCCAGGTCTCTTCCAACAAATCTCCATCTGTGCCAGAGGAAGAAGGGATCTGGTGTGGGTATCAGAAATGCACAAGTGGGCCCCCAACACTTCAAATTTCCTGACACTTTCATATTGGATTAGCTTTAATTCACCTCCTTTCTCTTTCCTATACTTCTTCATGAGTTGCAACATAACCAGAAAACAAACAGGAGGGATACAGGAACAGAAACAGGGAGCCCAGACAATTAAAAATCAGAGAATCAAGCTCTGAATTACCACAGTCACACATTGAGATAGTTTTTTTTTTGTTTTTGTTTTTTTAACCACAGGACACTAGCTCAGGACAGGGGATGGCTCACCTCATGGATTCCCTCAGGGGCTGATTTTCGCAGATATAGAGGATCTCTTTTTTCTCACAGCTGAACACATTCCTGATTTTCTCTATGATCTTCATGGCTATAATTGTCTTCCCTGTTCCAGGGAAGCCATGGACAAACAATCTGGGAGTTTTGTGAAGGTTCTTTGAAACCACATTATATTGTTCAATTGTGAGTAGGTTTAGAACCTCATAGCCAAGCCGGTCACTTAAAAAGGATCGGAAGCTGAGCAAGACTATCACCAGGGACTGGAGCATGTTTGTCATTTCCTTGTCTGTCACTTTGTAAGATGAAGGGTAAAGAATAGCCTTGCCAGAGCTCCTAGGGACTTTTGTATCACTTTCAGAGTTCAGGATCAGAACCTTGGGAATAATACATGTTCTCCCAGTGTAACCGCCAATGTTCACCAACTTTTGCTTTAGCATAAGGGCAGTGGGGTTGGAATAATCCTCTCCACAAGGAAGCGGCTCCCTGAGGACTGTATATAAAATTGGTAAGCTGTTAGGGGCTATAAGAAGAGCATCACAAAGGACTCTCTGATTCTCCTGTAAGCCAATATCAACTGCCCAGCTTCTAGAAAATATCAGTATTCCTCGGGAACACTCTTCTTCATACATTTGTTTATTTATTAACTCTTCCAGTCCTTCATGTTCTGAGAACAACTCCTGGCAGAGGGAATCTGGATTGTATTTTATCTCATCTGATGGTACTAGACATGGAAACAATGAGAAGAAGTTAGAAAATCACTCAAGTGTTTTGATATCAACATTGGAATCTTTCTCCAGTATCTCTTCCTCAATGTGTACAGTGTCATGAACCGTATAAGTAGTATCATCCTTCCTTCTCGTTGCTCTTGAGCCAAGTATATATCTAGACATCTGGAAGAGACCACTGAGGCCATTTCATCCAATGCCCTCATTTTATAGATGAGGAACTGAGGCCTGGAGAGGTTGAGGAATTTGTACAAGATCACCTAAGCAATAAGAAGAGCCCGTATTTGAACCTACAATTCCTAATACAGTATTCTCATGATTTTACCACTCTCGGCACTGCACAATCTCTAGCAATTGGAAAATGCAGTGGGGAGAGCATTCAATGACCCTCTACCACCTGAAGCGGTCCATTCCACTTTGGGATAATGGCTTAGGCTGCCATTTTAAATTATATCTGAGGAAAAGGTCAAAGTGTGTAAAGTTCTTTAAAACTGAAAAGCTATAAGCTATATTGAGGTAGGACTGTGCAGTGGGAAGAGCCCTGGGACTGGAATAAGATGACTTAGGTTTGAGTCCTAACTTGGCCAATAGCCGTGGGAAAACCAGTTAGCCATTCTGGGTCTCAGTTTCTTCATCCACAAAATGGTGGTGTGATAGGAAGAAAAATAGAAGGAAATAAGAGTTTATTAAGTGCCCACTGTGTGGTAGGCACTGTGCTAAGCACTTTACAAATAATATCTTATTTAATCTTCCCAACAACCCTTAGAGGTAGGTGCTATTATGGTTCTCATTTTATAGGATGATGTAATGAGGGAGACAAAGGTTAAATGACTTGCCTAGGGTCACACAACTTGGGAGTATTTGAGGCCAGATTTGAACTCAGGTCTTCCTGGCTCCAGATCTAACACTATATCCACCACACCACCTACTTGCCCTTAGAGGCTTCTGTCTGCTTCAGTTTCTACATCTGTAAAATGGGGATAATATAATAACACATCTCACAAGGTTATTGTGAGGATAATATAATATTTGTGAGATACTTTGCAAATCTTAAAGCAATATATAAAACCTAGTTATCATCATCATTATTATTGTTACTGTTATCAGGGACAATAGTTTTCAGCAGACATTTTCCTGAAATCACACTCAAATAGAGATTTAAAATATACTTTCAACATATCACGATTTCACAGGCATGAATATATTCTGTTCATACAAACAGAATACAATTTCTCTATACATTAGTAGACTCAATTTCTTACAATATTTTTTTAAAAATTAGAACCTGGTTAATTAGTCTCTAAATTTAGCTGGGCTGGTCATTGGCTTATAGATGCCTGGTTGGCCATGAGACCCATACTCAAAGCTTTGCATTTGGGTTGGAACCACCAGAATGAGAGCTGGTTCATCCTTTCTTTGCCATCCCAGGATCACCTTCATGCCAGGATTATCCATCAGAGCAGGATGTTATGTGAGTAGAGGACAAAGGAATTATAATGAATACCACTATTTCAACAGGAATATTTTAAAAACATTATAGAGTTTAATAGGAACATATCAATGAATAAGTTCTGTTTCAATATACCTTTTAAAGCAGTGGTTCTCAACCTGTGGGTTATGTTCAATTTAAATACATCCTGCATATCAGATATTTACATTACGATTCATAACAGTAGCAAAATTACAATTATGAAGTAGCAACGAAAATAATTTTATGGTTGGGGGTCACCACAACATGAGGAATTGTATTAAAGGGTCGCGGCATTAGGAAGGTTGAGAACCACTGTTTTAAAGGAACATATTCAACTGGATAATGCAGAATCCAACCATGTTCTTTTCTTCCCCACATGATCTGTCAAGGTTGGTAACACGCTAACATCTGAGAAAAATGCTAACTGAGACAAAGTGTCAAGGGTTCTGATAAACTTGTGAGATTTTCAGTTTACAGGAGGAAGTTGGGGACATTCTGGATTCCAAATCTATAAAAAAAAATACCTTCAGAAAGGACAATGACTATAACCCCTGAAAAAGCTGTAGGAGACAGAATAACGTATTAGAAAGGACAACTGGCCTCCCTGCTAGCACAAATGTTCATTAGTGTATTATTGTGACAATAGTAGGAGAGAATAATTCACATGTTTATGAAGTAAGGGATCCTTTACATTTCTAGTGTGAAAGCTCTTTATTGGCTTGCTTTGAGCAAAATGCCTGTCCCGACTAGGGGTTCTAACCCATTTTTGTGTGTCCTGGACCTCTTCAAAAGGCTGTTGAAGTCTAAGGAGGACCTTTTTAAAATGCAGCTAGGCAGGGAGGAGAAACAGTGGGTAGAATTCTGGGGCTAGAGTCAGGAAGACCTGAGTTCAAATGTGACATTTACTAGCTGTGTGACCCCAGGTAAGTCACTTAACCTCTTCTACCTCAGTTTTCTCATATGTACAATGGGGACAGCACCATAACAACACAGGGTTTTTATGAGGATCATATGAAATAATAATTTTAAAGCCTTTGGCACATAGCAAGCACTGTATGTGTTAGCTATTTGCTATTATTATTAAATGCATACATGAGGCACATAGGATTACAAAGAAAACCCATTATATTATATAGAAATAAAAATGTAATCTTTTGTCATTCAAATTCATAAAACACCTGGCCTAGGGAAAAAAAAATACTCACTAGTAAAGAAGAATCTATTTGAATTTCCACAAATTGTTTTCAGTTTAAGTTGCAACTTAACATCTCACAGTAGAGATTGGTCAGTAAAAACGTTTTTCTTTTTTTTTGCTTTTTGGAGGGCAGTTGGGGTTAAGTGACTTGCCGAATGTCACAGGGCTAGTTTTTTGTGTCAAGTGTCTGAGGGCGGATTTGAATTCAGGTCCTCCTGACTCCAGGGCCAGTGTTCTATTCACTGTGCCATCTAGCTACTTGTCAGTAAAAACTCTTATGGGATGAGAGCAACACTCAAGAGAGCAAATTTCTTTTAAATAATGATGTCCCATAAGAGCAGTGTCAAGAGAAACCGGATTCATTAATTTGGTTGCTACCCTTATTTTGTGTGAGCAGCCATGTTTTCTATAGCTACCACATATATTACATATGGTCAGAATCAATGGACGCAGTAGGTTCATTTCAGGGCCATTTGTCTCCAAATGCACTGAACATCTTGATCCACTCCAGAAGGAGAATTTGAGGTCTTTAAGCCTGGGCCAGTTACCTGGGAACAAACGTTTCTGAAGCTCCTCCTTATGTTCCAAGTTCTTCTTGCAATATACTGGTCTGCTGAGGGGAGGGCGATTGTTCAGGCTCAATTGAGAGTCAAAGTTTTCAGCCAGGAGTGAAAGATCTTGACGAAGACCAAAAAACAACAACAACAAAAAGCAGCTGTTAGCCTCCTCTTGTCCCTTCCTCAATGAATAACAGAGTATCAGGGTCGGAAAACACCTCAGACCTAACGTATCTGGAGCAAGCATCCACCTTACAACATACCTTCCACGGTCACTCAGCTTTTGCTGGAAGACCTCAAGTGAACAAGAATATAATCCTGGGACAGCGCATTAAACTTCAGGACAGCTCTAGTTCTGAAGTTTTTCCTTAGGTCAAGCAGAAATTGACTCCGTAGCTTCCACCAATTTATCTGGCTCTTGCCCCCTTGAACTGAGCAGAAGGAAGTCAATTCATCAACTCCCATGGATTCAATTATCTGTGCTGTTTCCCAAATCTTCTTATCCAGTCCTAACCTTTTTGCTGCTGTCCAGTTTCACATCTCTAACTACCTATTGCGGATCTTGAACTGGATATCCTAAAGGTAACTTAAACCCAACATATCCAAAATTAAACTCATTATTCCTCCCACTCCCAACCATTTCCTCTTCCTAATTTCCCCATTATTGTTGAGGGCTGGTCCTCTTGACTTTTGTCTTGCCACTGAATTTTGATAACTCTGGAGGAGAGAGTGAGGCTGATGACTTTTAGGAACTCTGCCTCACTTAAATCCAATTCATGTGCAAGACAAGATATCGCCTCCCTGAGATTATTGGTCCTCTTTGAGAATGAAGGACAAACAATGTAGAGGGTACCATAATCCTCCTAATCACCCTTTACAATTCATGATCTCTTAACCCCATATTCAGTCTGTTACCAAAGCCTGTTGATTCAGCCTTTGTAATATCTCTTTTATATGCCCCCTTCCCTCCTCTGACATTGCCACTACCCTGGTACACACCCTCATCATGTCACACTTGGACTATTGAAATAGACTGCCGGTGGTATGCCTGCCTCAAGTCTCTCCCCACTCCAGTCCATTCTTCACCCAGTTGCCAAAATTAACTTCCTCACATGCAGCTCTGACAATGTCACCCCACCTGTCCCCCCATTCAGTAAACTCTAGTGGCTCCTTATCATCTCTAGGATTAAATATAAAGCCTAATGTTCAAAACCCTTCAAATCTAGTAGCCTTTTACCTTTCCAGTCTTCTTAGACTTTATACTTCACCACATATTTTTTGATCCAGTGACATTGACTTCCTTGCTGTTTCTTGAACAAGAAAATTCTTCTCTGTGCATTTTTATTGGTTGTCCCCCATGATTGTGCCTCTCTTGCTTCTCATCTCTACATCCTAGCTTCCTTCAAATCCCACCTAAAACCCTACTTCCAACAGTAAGCCTTTGCTTAATTTGGGTGCCTTTCTTCTATTGATTATTCCCACTTAATTCTGGTTATAAGATTAGGCCTAAAGGTCTTGAGACCACCATAACAGCTTCTCCTTACAGAAGGCTATAAGCTTAGGGAATATACTCAGAAAAATACTGACCATCCTGTTTTTGTTCCCCCCAAACAATATTTTTCTAACACCAGCTTATTTTTCTCCTTGATGACAAACCTCTAAAATAAAATTTTGCCATGACCCCTGATAAGCAATTTGGTCACCTCCAGGGAAACCATTCATAATTATAGTATAAGAACTGTACCCTCAGATGGGCACTTTGGAGAAAATTGTCCCCTCCAGCAGGAGCAGCCCGCCCTGCTGGAGTACCCCTTTCCTGCTGAATGGACCCATGTCTCTGTGCTCTCCAACACAACACTGCCCTTATATGAGTTATACTTTATGTTACTGTGTATATCTGAGTTGTATGGAGGTCCCCTTTGCCCCTTTGCCTTTCCCTTTCTTCCTCATTGCTTCCAATAAAGCTCTGCATTGAATTGACTCCCATTGTTATACATATAATTCTCACTAAGAGATTGTTTCCCCCAACATCTCTGGCTGGCTCACAAACCTTTCCTTACCCATACACTGGATACTGGGAAAAGGTCTTAACCTACTGAAGGCTGCACCTATGCCGAGGAAGGAGGGCACTGTGAGCTTGGTTGTAGAAAGCAAGGGTCCATAGGGGAAACTTACATCATCCCAGAAGAGCTCCCTTCTACTAGAGGGATGGTTTCAGAAAAATCCTGTACATAACTGAGTTTGTACATAATTGTTTGCATGCTGTATCCCCCATCAGACCATGAATTCCTTGAGAGCAGAAACCGTCTTTTACCTTTCTTTATTTCCTCAAAATTTAGCCCAGCTCCTGGAATACGGTCAGCATGTTTATTGACTGACTGACTGACTGACTGACAAATTACATGGAAGGACGTTGGTTTGATCCAGTATGGTTTTTATTTCCTTTGTAGACCAGTCAGAAACATTGTTTCCAAACAAATGAACCTATACTAGGCGGGTAGGTGGTGCAATGAATCAAGTTCTGGACTAGGACAACAAGAAGACCTGAGTTCAAGTTCTGTCTCAGATACTTACTAGCTCTTGACCTTGGACAAGTTATTTAACATCTCTCAGACTCAGTATTATCATCTGTAAAATGGGGATAACAGTAGTACCCACTTCCAAGGGTGGTTATAAGGATCAAATGAGAAAACAAGTAAAGCTGAAACCTTAAAAAATGTTATGTAACATCTAGTTATTATTATTCTTACCTGCTAACTGGATCAACCTTTATTTCTCTCCTTACTATTTCTTTGGCTCTGCCAAAAGACATTCTGCTAATAAACAGCTTACTATAATTGGGTTCCTCTCATAGGACATCCATATGTCTTAACTCAGAAATGGAATTGTATCTGAATCATTTATATTTTGGTCCTAAAGTGTCAGTGAGATTTTTAAGCCCACCCCATATCAATTATTTATTTAATACACTTTAATTTAATAATATTTACTTAATAAAGGAAGCTGTTTTGTCCTTTCAATTGATAATACTTAAATTCATCATTAAATGTATTAAAATCCAAATGTCAGAGAGGCAGCTAGATGGCACAGTGGATGGAGCACTGGACCTGGAGTTGGGAGGACCTGAGTTCAAATATGACCTCAGATTTGAACATACTAGCTGTGTGACCCTGGGCAAGTCACTTAATCTCAATTGCCTCAATTAAAAAAAATCCAAATGTCAGAAACTGGACAGCAGGGATTGCCAATGCTCTGATCACAGCCTTCTTGTTTAAAATGACCCTGCTCTGAGTGTGAACTAAGACATCAAATCTGATTTCAGAAATTTGACTCCTCAGGGAGAATCCTAACTTCAGGAAGAATTTATAAAAAGAACCATCAGTGCTCTTCCACCCAAGTTCAAGGTTGTTCTTGCTTATAAAAGAATAGAGTACAAGCTGGAGCCCCCACACTGCAAGCCTTCAAGATGGATATTTGTAAATGCTCTCTGAGGCAGCTGGGTGGCAGAGTGTATACAGGGCAGATTTGGAGTGGAAAAAAAACCTGAACTCAAATGCTACCTCAGACACTTACTTAGGACTCACTTAACTATTCTCAGCCTCAGTTTCCTATAAGTTGGGGATAACAGGAGCATCTACATTATTGTAGATTATTGTAGGACTCAAATAAGATGATATTTGTAAAGTGCTCTGTAAACCTTTAAGTGATATGTAAAGGTCAGTTATTATTAATTTTACTATTTCTGTTCATAGCCCAAGTATAAAAGATAGAAAGAGACAGTGGAGGGACAGGTAGGTGACTCAGTGAATAGAGCACTGGCCCTGGAGTCACAAGGACCTGAGTTCAAATCCAGCCTCACACACTTAACACTTACTAGCTGTGTGACCTTGGGCAAGTCACTTAACCCCAATTGCCCTGCCTTCCCTCCTCCAAAAAGAAAAAGAAAAAAGAAAGAGACAATGGAGGACCATGGGAGTAATCTGAAAAGGCAGTGAATAGGAGGAAGGAACCCTTTTTTTTCTTACCTGAGTCAGCATCCAGCATCATGTCCATCCATTCATCAACTGATAATCTCTTTATATTCCCATCCTTCACAATCCATGAAATGGGACTGTCTGAGAATACCACACAACAAAATGGTTCCACTCTGACCACAAAGACATAACCATGGAGCTCTCCTCTGTCATATACATTCAGAACTTTGGTCATATAGTTTATTGAATACCTATGGCAGCAGAAGTGGACAACAGGTAACTTGTCTACCTCTTGTTCTATTTCTTCTACTACTTTTCTCAACAAATCAGGGGTTGCAATTTCTTTCGAGATTCCCTCAACTTTCCGAGTGCCATCTTCCACACCTAGAAAGAGGTATCCTCCTTCTGTGTTGGCAAACCCTGGAATGTACTTTGGTATTGTGTCTTTTACATAGTTGACAATTTTTTCGGTTGAGAACTGTTTAAACTCTACTAACATCGATTCAGAAAATGGTAGCACTTCTCCTCTTTCAAGGTAGGCTCTTTGGAATATTAGGGCAGCAGGGTCCCTCTCCTCAATGTTAGGATTTATAGTCTTAAATGCTTTTTTAGGGGGAGGACTTTCTTCTCGGATCACAACTCTCTCTCTTTTATTTTTCAGGAAGTTAACGACTCTACTTGGGCTCATTTTTGAAGTACTAGTGCTACTCCTTTCATACAAAACCACACTTTGACTACAAATACGAGGTATGGTAGAGCTATTCTTAGGGGAAACTCCATTGCTCCAAGATTTAACAAAAATGAAATAATATTCCCCTTGTGACAGTGTTGCAAAATAGGTGTGAAAATGGAAAGGATCAATAAAGTTCCTTAAGGAGTCTTCTAAATCCTGTCCCATCTCCATGTTCTCCGAAGGGTCACATTTGTTGGCCATTTCCATGTAGATCACTCCTCCTCCAGAGTTCAACAAAGAGCATGCAGCTATGGTGATTTTCTTTCTTTCTTGGTCCCTCTGAGACTTTGTCAACTTTTTCCTGTTTTTTTCACCAAGGGTAACTTTTCCTACATTAATAACCAAGTCTGCATATGATGGTTCCACATGCAAATGATCAGCAGTTGTATCCATGTTCTTTCTCTAGAAGAAACAATTAAACCAAGGTCACCTGCTGAATAACAAGCATACAGATTACACAGTGAATCCAGTGCTTATCTGACCAGAGTCTTTTCCTCTAAGGAGACAGGGCACATGTCTGTTCTCTGCTGTTTCTTACCATGTAAGTGTCTTGGCCAAAGAGCCCTATTCCCTACTTCCCTCCCTTTGCTTCCCTCCTTTCCAGACCAAAAGTAGCCAGTTAAACGATAAGCATTTATCCAGCATTTACAATATGCCAGGCACTGTGCTTAGCAATTGGGAGTACAAAGAAAGGCAAAAACAATGCCTGTCCTCAGGGAGCTTACAGTCTGATTGGGGAGACAACATATACACAACTATGTACAAAAGAAAATGTATACAGGATAAATTGGAGATCATCTCAGAGTGAAGACACCAAGATTGAGGAGGACTAGGAAAGGCTGCTTTTTTAATATAATATTTAATTTCCTCCCCATTACATGTTAAAATGATTTTTTAACATTTGTTTTTTTAAAACAATGTTTAGTTCCAAATTCTATCCCTCCCTCCCTTCCTCCCCTTCCCCCACCCTGAGACGGTAAGTAATCTGATATAAGTTATTCTTGTGCAATCATGTAAAACATTTCCATATTAGTTATTGTGAGAAGGAAGGGAAGGAGAAAGAAAGAAAGAAAGAAAGAAAGAAAGAAAGAAAGAAAGAAAGAAAGAAAGAAAGAAAGGAAGGAAGGAAGGAAGGAAGGAAGGAAGGAAGAAAGGAAGAAAGAAAAAAGAAAGGAAGGAAGGAAGAAAGAAAGAAAAAGAAAGGAAGAAAGAGGAAGGAAGAAAGAAAGGGAAAGGAAGGAAGGAAGGAAGGAGGATGAAAGGAAGGAAGAAAGGAAGGAAGGAAGGAAAGAAGGAAGGAAGGAAGGAAGGAAGAAAAGAAGGAAGGAAGGATGAAAGGAAGGGTAAAACAGCATGCTTTAGCCTGTATTCAGATAGTATCCATTCTTTCTCTGGAAATGAATAGCATGCTTCGTCATGAGTCTTTTGGGATTGTCTTGGATCATTGTATTACTGAGAATAATTAAATCATTCACAATTTATCATGAAAGAATACTGTTGTTACTGTGTACAATGTTCTCCTGGTTCTCCTCATTTCACTTTGCATCATTTCATGTAAGTTTTTCTAGGTTTTTTTGAAATCATCCTACTTGTCATTTCTTATAGCACAATAATATTCCATCATAATCATACACCACAGCTTGTTTAGCCATTCCCCAATTGATGGGTATCCCCTCAATTTCCAATTCTTAGCCACTACAAAAAGAGTTGCTATAAATATTTTTGTACATGTAGGTCCTTTCTCCCCCTTTTTTATAACTTTGGGGTATAGCCCTAGCAGTGGTATTACTGAATCAAAGAGTATACATAGCTTTATAACTCTTTGCGTGCAGTTCCAATTCTCTCCAGAATGGTTGGATCAGTTCAAGACTCCCCCAACAGTGCATTAATGTCCCAGTTTTCCCACATCCCCTCCAGCATTTATCATTTTCCTTTTTTGTCATATTAACCAATCTGACAGGTGTGAAGTAGTACCTCAGAGTTGTTTTAATTTGCATTTCTATAATCAATAGTGATTTAGAATATTTTTTCATATGACTGTAGACAGTTTTGATTGCTTTTAAAATTGAAAAAACGTATCCTTTGATCACTTATCAATTGGGAAATGACTAATACTTTTATAAATTTGACTCAGTTCTCTATATATTTGAGAAATGAGGCCTTTATCAGAGATACTTGTTGCAAAAAAAATTTTGAGAAAGACTTCTTGAAGAAGTGAGACTTTAGCCGAGGTTTGAAGGAAGTCAGAAAAACCAGGAGGAAGAGATGAAGGGAGAAAGCATTCCAGGAATGGGGGACACCCAGTGAAGATACCTGGAGTCAGGAGACGAAGTGTGTTTTTTGTGGAACAGCAAGGTCAGTGTAGATGAATTGTAGAATTTGTAGTGGGAAGTAAGGTGTCAGAAGACTGGAAAGGCAGGAGGGGGCTAGGTTGTGAAAGGCTTTAAACATCAAACTGAGAACTTCAGATTTGATCCTGGAGTTCAAATCCTGGAGGCTCCCTTGATAGGCAGCCGAAGGAGTTTGTTGAATGGAGGACTGGGGCAAGAAAGATAACATGGTCAGATATTTACTTTAGGCAGATCACTGACAGCTGAGTGGAGAATGGACTGGAGTTGAAAGAGACTTGAAGTGGGGAGATCAATCAGCAGGCTATTGTCATAGTCTAGGCATGAGATGATGAGGGCTTGTGCCAGGATGGGTGGTGGTGTCAAGGGAGAAAAGGAAGTAGAGAAGAGAGATGTTACCAAGATAAGATTGACAGGACTTGGTAACAGATTGAATATGGGTGGTGAAAAAGATTGAGTTGAGAATGACACCTAGGTTGCAAACTTGGGTGATCTGGAGTATGGTGAAGGGGAGAAGATTTGGGGGAAAAGATAAGGAGTTCAATTTTGTACATGTTGAGTTTAAATGTCCACAAAACATCCAGTTGAAGATGTCTTAAAGGCAGTTGGAGTTGCAAACTTGAAGGTCAACAGAAGGTCAATAGAGATAAGTAGATCTGAGAATCATCAGCATAGAGGTGATAAATCAAATCCATAAGAGCTGAAGAGATTATCAAGGGAAAGAGCATAGAGAAAGAAAGAGATCATAAAAAAGGGAAAAGGACCCACATGTACAAAAATATTTATATAGCAGCTCTTTTTGTGGTCACAAAGAATTGGGAATTGTGGGGATGCCCATTCATTGGGGAATGACTGAACAAGTTTGGTATACAAATGTAATGGAATATTATTGTGCTATAAGAAATGATGAGCAGGCAGATTCCAGAAAAACCTAAAAAGACTTACATGAACTGATGTTGAGTGAAGTGAGCAGAACCAGAAGAACATTGTACACAGTAAAAGCAACACTCTGCAATGATTAACTATAATAGACTTAGCTCTTCTCAGTAATACAATGATCCAAGATAAAAGATAAAACACTCGAATAGAAAATGCTAACCACATTCAGAGAAAGAACTATGGAGTCTGAATGCAGATTGAAGTATACTATTTCCACCTTGTTTTTTTCTTTCTTGTGGTTTTTCTCTTTTGTTCTGATTCTTCTTTCATAACATGACTAATGTGGAACTATGTTTACCATGACTGTACATATATAACCTATGTCAGATTGCTCACTGTCTTGGAGAAGCTGGGGTTGGGAGGGATATAAGGAGGGAGAAAAATTTGTAACTCAAAATCTAACAAAAATGAATGTTGAAAACTATCTTTGTATGTAATTGGAAAAATAAAATAAAATACTACTAAGTACAAAAAGAAAAAGAAAAAAGAGCAAAGAGGGAGAAGAAAAGTGAGCCCAAAACAGAGATGGGGGGAAATCACCAAAGATTTAGCAAAGGAAACGGAAAAGAATCGGTCAGATAGGTAGGAGAAGAACGAAGAGAGAGTGGTGTCATTACAACCTAGCGAGATGAACGTATTGAGGAGGAGAGGGTGATTAACAATATCAAAGGCTACAGAGACGTGAAGAAGGACGAAGACAGAAAAAAATTACTTTAAATTTGATTGTTAAGAGATTGCTAGTAAATTTAAAGAGAGCAATTTTGGTTGAATGATGAGATCCAAAGTGAAATTGTAGTTAAGAAGAAAGTGAGAAGCAAGGATATAGAGGCATTAATTATAGAAGGCCTTTTCAAGTGGTTTAGCCATGAAAAGGAGGAGAGATATGGAATGATAACTAATGATGATGGACAGATCAAGTGAGGATGTGGGAATCATTGGCATGTTTGTAGGCAGTAGGAAATAAGTGAGGAGACAAAAAGAGATTGAAGATGAGTGAGAAAGGGGAGATGATAGAAGGAATAATCTCCTGGAGAAGACAGGATGGAATAGGAACACTTATTGTAATGTTAAAGGAATTTAAAGATCTTTCCTGTCCATTAATAGGCAATTAGAGCCTTGGCTGAGTTATGAGGCTCACTTGCACAACCACAAGAATGCTGACAAAGATATCTCCATCTTGTTTTACTCATATTCCATGTCCAAACCCACCACGGGCAGGATGCCTTGACTCTTTGGAAAGTTCCTTAAATTATTTTTGTACTTCCAAACTACTCTCTCTTGTCCAACATGAGCAGGTGACCATCTTTTTTTTTTTTTT
>CM053584.1:360819847-360846303 GCA_028627135.1 Pseudochirops cupreus
TTTAGTGGGAAGTATCTTTGTGTGCGTTTTGGAGTTCCAGGATTGGTTTAGAGTCCTATTTTATGGGTATTTTGGGGTGGCTATGTGAGAGCTGCGATGTGTTGCTGCTTCTACGCCGCCATCTTGGCTCCGCCCCCCCGCAGGTGACCATCTTACAAGCACTTAGTTAGCAGAGATGCTTTATGCTTTGCCCAACTCAAGAGTCCCCTGCTGGTATAACATTTTTTGGTTGATACATAATTTTTGGCCTTCAAGAGCAAGGTCTCTCAACCAATGAAATATCTATATCTGTATTTTTACCATGACTCTTTTGCATATTTGGGTGTCAAACCCTATAAAAAACAGTCTTGAGGACCAAAGGCATCTTAGATCACGAGGAAGATCTGAGGTCCACTTCACCAGGAGGGACCATGGACCCTTTAATGAAGTACCATGGGCTCAGAGCTCTGCCTCAGCTTCTTTTATTGTAAGTTGAGCAATTTTAAATCCCACAGAGTAGATTATGTGAAATGAGTAAACTGTGGTTAAGGTGCCTGAGGGACGATCAATATATACGTTGAAGTCCCCTAGTATGAGGGCAGGAATTGGAGGTAAGAGAAACACTGTGAGCTAGGCATGGAATTCATTAAGGAAAGGAGAGTGTCTTGGAGGTCAACAGACAACAGCCAGTTGAATTTGGATTGTGGTGTAGATATTGACTGAGTGAACCTTGAAGGAAGAGGATGGGGGAGAACCTGGACATGTTGATGAGAAGGAAGTACTGTAAATCCTCTACCTCAACCAGTGAGTCAAGGGGAATGAATAAAAATGTAACCAATGTTGGACACTGTGCCATTAGGAAGGAGCCAAGTACCAGTGTGAGTCAGAATAGAAAAGGAAAAGATTTAAGATGAAAGCAAGTTTGCTATCTATAGATCAGGCAGTCCAGAGAGCACAGAGGAAGGGAAATGTAGCTTTAGTGTGGGGCATGGTATCTGCATCTGGTGAGGGGCCAGGCATGGAGGGGGGCATTTGAAGGGAAAGGGAATAAAGAATTAGAATGGACAACAGGGTTTCAATAATGGCAGCTGGGAATTCAGAATAACTGATGGGGGAGCGGAGTTTGTTCATCTTTGAGGAGTGAATTAAGGTAGATAAACAACATCCCTAGGGGTCTGGCCTCAAATTAGAGCCCTCTCAGGTTTCTTAGGGAGTTCAGATGAAGAGACAAGTAGAAGAAACTGAATGGTGTTACTTCCCTTTCTCAGCATTCAGAAGCCAGACAGAAGACCTGGCTGGCATGATGGAATGGAATCCGTACCTCAAAGGTAGGAGACTGAAACTCAGTAGAATGGCAACTAGTAAATGACAACCACTGAGAAAAATGACTTCAGATTTCTGCTGTCGATAGAGGAACTTATTTAGAACCATCCTAGAGGAGTAAGGTGTGGTTTGCCATTACAGAAATTATGTTGCCTTTCCCCAAATGGTTATGGCTGTTTCCTTATGCAATGATTACGTATTATACTTTGCTATAGTTTCACAATTCAAATGAAGACTCCATCTTCTTTAGTTCACAGGGTAAATTGACAGTAGTTATCTGTCTGAACTCTATCTAACCCAGAGGTCCTTTACAATAGCTATTTTCTTATCTAATATTGCCTTGGTCAACAGAATCATCATTTCTTCTTTTAGCTCCTTCGAAAGTCTTGAGTTTATGCCATATGGTCTTCGTAAATTACTAACATGTAGCTTGCCAATCAGGTCTAGAAAATATTGCACATTCATAATTTGCCCCAATCCTGATCAAACAGCCCCAAAAGGTCATTTGAAATACATAGACCAATGCCATATGAATTACAGGCAAGAGATGAACAGTCCAAGTTCCAAGAACAGGAATTAGGCCAGTTTGGCTGGAACATAAAGTTCCTGAAGCACAAGTCATGGGAATTTAACTTGGAAAGGAGGCTGAAGTCACATTATTTTGGTCTTCATATATTGAAGAGTTTGTATTGTATCTCAGCAGCAACAGGGTGTGACATGGTCAATATTGTTTTTTGGAAGGACTCTTTTGGTATCTGTGTGGAGAATGGATTAGGGAGGGGAAAAACTTGAAGCCAGGAGTTCAATTAGGAGTCTATTGCAATAGTTCAGCTGCCTGGACTATCCCTCTTATAAAGGCTGAAGCAAATAATTGAGAAAGAACTGATATCTGAGTACAGACTGAAATATACTATTTTTTACTCTTTCTTGTTCAAGTCTTCTTGTACAAAGTAACTCATATGGAGATGTTTCACATGATTGCACATTCTCTAGTTGGCTTCTCTCTTTAAAGAAACAACAACAACAACAAATCCTTAATTACTGAATTTGAATCCTTCTCAAGGCACTCCTCATAAGTTTTATTTTTTTCTTTTTCAGCCTGCTCCATTTTTTGTCTTCACTAGATCTGTTAAGTTTGATCAACTTCCTTATTTCCACTTAGGCAATTTTCTAATTCAAAAAATAAAAAGATACCTAGTTTCCCCAACTAGATGCCCATTGATTGGGTGATGACTAAAAAAACTGTGTTATCTATAAGTCTAGTTCTTACTCTGACAATTAACTGTGACAATTCCAAAGAAAGACTTCTGAGGGTGACATTCTTTTTTTTCTTTCAATTGTAAAAGCTTCACTCTTCCTGAGAACGGGTAATCCATTCAGGACTCTTTTGTTTCTGAGTGTATTCTGTGTTTCTTTGTATTCATTGCATCAGTAGAACTGAACTGGCACAAAATTAATAACAAAAAAAAAATCATGTCTCCTATCTCCCTTGCCCCACCTCCAAAATCTCACCCACTTCACCCTTTAGTTTCAGATTTTAGACAGACAAAAAAACCAACCCAAATCTTGGGGGTTTTTTGTTTTGTTTTGGGGTTTGTTTTTTTTAGCAGCTGTGAAGTCTCTGTGAAATCTCAAATGTCTAAGCGTTATAGCATGACTAGTAACCAGAATGTCACAAAACACTTAGTTTTTACCCTAGTTATTTTTTCTATAGCTAATGTCACTGGCCTTTAAACATTGGAGGTAGGAGCCCATTGAGGTAAGTCTCTGTATCCTTGCTACAATTTTGTCTTGAATTGTGCCTTCCATCCCCCAAATAGCAACCTCTCTTCAAAATACCAGTAATCTGAATGCAAAAAGAGAGATCAAATCATCTACCTAACTTTTCACACAGACCAATACAAAAATCAAAATTTCTTATGGGCAGGGACTCTTTTCATTTTTGTCTTTGAATCTTCTGTGCCTAGCAAAGTGTCTGGCACATGGAAAATTACTAACACGTGACTGTTGAATTAAATTGAGATTGACATAGTTTAGAAATCTTTTTCAAAGGACTTGAATTATCCATGACCATTGTGGATGCATGCCCTCCTCCCTCTCACCTTTCCATCTATTACAAACTCTTATTTCTAGGTTTGGACAAAGTGATGTATACTTTTTTTTTTTAAGGCACAAAACTGTTCCTTCCAAAAAGCAAGTCATCTAAGGGAAGTATTAAAAAAAAATCAGGAGCTGTTACAGATGTTTTTAGTTTAGTTTCATTTTGTGTCTTAATAATAAAGCAGACTGTTAAATTTGTTCCATCATAATGCAGATGATGAGTGTCTCCTAGAGTGACTTTGAACTGATAAGTTACAAAAATTCACATTCAACCTTCTAGGTTTATGGTCCTACCTTTGTCATTGGCTGTTCAGTCTTAGGCAAGTCATCTGGTCTTCTCTGAGCCTCAGTCATCTTTTGTGTAAAATAAGGGGGTTGGAGAAGATGATCTCGTAGGTCCCTTCAGTTCTATCTGAAATAAACAAAAGTCTACAGTTTTATCTTCTTGTATATCCCAAATTTCAAAAAAATATCAAAAATTCAATTTGTGGGATGTTTTAGGTTGAAAATATATTTATTTAGGTTCTGTCATCAAAGTTTTGAAAATAATTAAATCTGAATAGTTGAGCTTCCATCAATAATTTTTAAAATATCCTAGCATTTAAATCTTTTAGCGGGGACATTTCTCTGGTAAAGGCATTAAAGGCACATGCTTAGCTGGGGAAAACTACCTGCCGAGTTGGAAAGAACACTGGACAGGAAGGCTCAATCACTTTCTGGTGATTTTTGGCAAGTCTCCCCTCCTAGCCTGTTTCTTTGTCTGCAAAATGGGTACAATAATATCAACCTTGCCTTCCTCATGGGAACATTTTGGGGAGCCAATAAGATGAAGTCATGTGAAAATGCCTTGAAAACTGTAAAACTCCATGTAAATGTAAGTAATTATTGTTTGTACATACATCTCTGCCTTTTTAGCAGGTTGTAAACATTCTATTCAGGCAGCTAAGTGGACCAGTGGATAGAGCTCAGGCCTAGAGTCTAGAAGATCTTAGTTTAAACGCAGACACTTACTAGCTGTATGGCCCTCATCAAGTCACTTAACTTTTCCTCAGTTTCCTCTCTGTAAAATGAGCTGGAGAATGAAATGGCAAACCATTCCAGTATCTTTGCCAAGAAAACCCCAGAATGGGGTCATGGGGAGCTGGACACAACTGAAACAACTGGACAACCACAAACATTAAGTTCAAAGCCCTGGTTAGTCTGTGATGCCCCGAGGAATGTAACTGCTCTGACAGCTACCCAATGCTCAGAAAAAGTAAAATTCTAATTTTACCTTTGAAGCAGTGTTTTGGATTTGGCCAATGTTTTTCTGCTAATGAAGCCTTGAACTACTCTTTTTGTTTTGTTACTAGGACTGAAATCCTGTCAGTTGGGATAAAATTTAACTGGAATCTGAGACACTGCGTGACCCTGGGAAATCTGTTTAACCTGACTCACTCTCCTCCTCTGTGAGATGGGGAGAGTGATAGCAGTTACCTCCCAGAGTGGTTGTGAGAACCATCTGAGATAATATAAATAAAGTACATTATAAACCTAAAAGAGCTATAGAAATGTGAGCACCCAAAGACACACTTCTAAAATCAATTGGCGTGATTGGCATTTTCTTCATCACTTATTAAAGTCAAGACAAACTGCAAAATAATAAATCAAGTCCTGATTTGTAGTCTTTGCCTATTTCCAAAGCGGAAAATAAATGCTCATGCTAAAAATGTAATTCTCTGTAGTTGGTAAAAGTTGACTCTACATTAAGACCCCTTTTTCAGAAGCAATGGCAATATTGGTTTGGTTATGGTGGAAAGTAATGCTGTGGGTGGTGGGGATTTTGACCCAAAAGATCTGGATTCCAATGGATCTCTGAGCCCCATAAGCAAATCTCTCTCCTCTCTAGATACCACTTGTAAAATAAGGTGGACAGATTCCCTCCCAGAGAACAGGCCTTTCTTAACCTGGAGTCTGTGAACTTTTATTATAGATGGAGAGATAGATAGATGGATGGATGGATAGATACTATATTTAGATACTATATATAGATACCACCTATATAATAGATACTATATTTCAATGCACTTTTAAGTATCCTTTGTAATCCTATGTATTTTATCTTATGCATTTAGGATTATTCTAAAAAGGGGTCCATAGGTTTCCCCAGACTGCTGCCCAAGTGGTCCGTGATCACTACATGCCTCATTCAGAGACCTCTAAATCTCCTTCCAGTTCTAGGTGTCAGGGGAACATTCCTCAGATTAGTTTCTGGGGATCCTGGGCTAAAATGTACCTACCTAGGAGAGTGTAGGAATGGTCTTCACCTTCCTGTGTTAGCCACGTCGGTCTCAGAATAGAACCCACAATTCTGTCAGGTGGAAGAAGTGATTCTTTTCTAGAATAACTGCCCGCCAAAATGGTCTGGACCACTGCCAAGTTCAGTGAGCATGCGCCTCTGCTACCAGGCAAGACAGCCCATGACGTCAGACTGGGCTTCTTAAAGCAGCCCTGAGCCTGAGGAGAGTCTGGTGGAGACTGGCTGAAATATGACGAACGTAAAGGTTTTGAACATTAGAAAGGAAGGCTTTCCAGAGAATCAGGCCATTCTTAAGCTTCTACCACTGCTTGGACAGAATACATCTCAAGATCACCGTACTTCTATCCAAATCCACTCTGAAGGTACTGAGATAATCAATTCCTCTCCTACAGTGGAGTGCCTCTACAGATTCCTCACCCCCACATTCCCTTTCCAGCAGGAAGTAGCTAAATTAGACATACCGAGGGCAGCGAAAGAGAAACTGGCAAAAAGGGTAATTGTTGTTCACCTCTTTCAGTCCTATCTGACTCTCCATGGCCCCATTTACAGATTTCTTGGCAAAGACGCTGCAGTGGTCTGCCATTTCCAAAGAGATTACTAAACTTCAGTGGGAGATCAGAATTCCCAAGATAGAAAATAAAAGATTTATACTAACAGCTGGAAGATAAAGATGCCAGACAAGAATTGAAAGAGTTAACTTGCTCTGTTTCCTGCTAAATGATTGATTTTGGAGACAGGACACTGTCTCCAATACCCGGACCCTCTCCAATAGCTGATAAATGACCCCAGAAGATCTTCTTGAGAGGATGGTAATCTGCTTCCTGCATTCGCTTTCTTTTTTTTTTTAAATTAAATTGGTTTATTTACTTTTAGTTTACAACATTCAGTTCCACAATCCCTTAAATTTCAGATTTTCTCCCCCTCCTCCCCTCCCCCCATCATGGCGGCATGCACTCGAATACAGGATCTACAAATATCTTCCCATTAATCATTAGTGAGGTTGTAAAGAAGAATTGTAACTGATAGATTGATCAGTAGGAAAGAGGAAACAAAACAAAACAAGAAAAAGAAACACAGCAAGTAGTTTGTTTCAATCTGCACTCAGACTCTGCCCTATTCACTTTCTAATACTTTTTGAAATCCATTTTGTTCATAAACCTTAAGGGAAATTCTCTACAATTGGACTCAATCTTGCCTTAGAACCGATTTTAAATCTCTTTTGGTTTGAGTTGTTAAAAAGAAGAGAAATCTCCCAGAATTCTGGGATTTGGATGAATTTACTTATTTTGTACATTGTAGATGAAAGACCAAGCTGAGAGAAAGTGAGGCTTTGGAAGGAAATGAAACTTAAGACTGTTTGATGAAAAACAAAAATCAGCATTTCTCTGCTTTTCTTGTATTCATCCACTTTGCTTCCCCACAGAAAAGGTTAAGTAATGTGTTTTCTAGTGAGGTGGAAGAAAGAAATCTATTCTAGGAAACTGATGAAATCTGTACTTAGCTTGGCACAATCCCAGCAAAGAGATATTCTAGGGTGCTGAGGAAGGTGTCCTAGCTGCAGGTATTGAGATCATGAAAATGGCTGACCTAAGTGGGCCAACTCAAGCAACAATATGCACACATAAACATATATGTGCATGTACATGTATATGTGTATATTAAATAAAAAACCACCACCACCACAACTACTTAGCTTACAGGAATCGTAGCTCTCAAAGCTCTAGATAACTGTTACTCCCCTAAAAGGGGAATGGGGAAGTGGTAGGGCAGAGATCTTGGGTCAAATAGTTTCCAAGACCAATCACCAGATGGTGAATTAGCAAAGGACTGATTGTCATAGAGAAGGGTGGAAGAGTAAAGGGGAGTCATTCCTAACTTTGTGTATGGATGGGATGCTCTCAACTTAAGTGTTGGTGATTCAGGAACCTATCGATTTATTGCTAGCAAATTTACTTTCCTAATTATATTTGGATCAGACTAATATTATACCAAGTTTTCATTCCCTGAGTACACAGACCAATGGAGGAAAGAAGCAAGAGGGACAAAAGGAAGCCACCTGAGAATGAAAACATGTTCACATGCATAATTGTGTTAGCTAAAGCCACAAAGCTTTCTCCACACTTCCTTTATTGACATGTGTAACTTACTCTAATTTTTTTGTTGTTTATGAGGGAAAAGGGGGAGAATTAGAAGAAAGGGTTTTGAATCATCTTTCCTGTTATCACTTAATAACCTTCAGGACTCAAGACACTCCAAAGCACATCATTGTAGGTCAGAATTCCTTTTACATATGTTGAACTAAATGACCTGTGAGGATATGGAGTCAGGAAGACATCTTCCTGAGTTCAAATATGGCCTCAGCCACTTACTAGCTGTGTAATCCTGGGCAAGTCACATAACCTTGTTTGCCTCAGTTTCCTTATCTGTCAAATGAGCCAGAGAAGGAAATGGTAAACCACTCCAGTATCTCTGCCAACAAAACCTTGATGGGATCATGAAGAATTGCACGAGACTGAACAACAACTCTCAAAATTTGTGGTCTAATAATATGACCAACTAATGCTATTATTTAGTTCTGGTTTGGGTCTATTTGTTTTGTCTTGTTCAGGCTAATGTGTTACTGTGCACTGAGACAATGTCTTACAGTATAGTTCAAGGAACCCTGGGTCTACATACAGAGGGATCTGGGTTCAAATCCCAGCTCTGGGACTTAACTACCCCATATGACCTGGGTAAGTCACTCTGAGACTTCATTTCCTCATCTGTAAAATGTGATTATAATTACACTAACCTCTTGATTGAGTCTCTCTGTGAAGATCAAATGAGCCCAAGTATAGTGAAGGTTTTATAACTATTGATTAATAAATGTGATCTGCTACCATGGCTGTTAACCTGGTTCAGAGCAGGGAATGGGTATATATTTAGAATGTAGTCAACTGAAATTTGGTGGGTTTTGTTTTCAGAGGTTTATACCATCTTTCTTTTTTTCTCAGAGAATCTTTGTTGCTATATTTTGTTTTTCTATTAAGACATCTTTCAACTGTCATGTTAGTGGGAAGAAGATGCTAAGCTGAGTGTCAACTTATATCTCGTCCTATTGGGAAAAAAAAAAAACAAATCAAGAATCTACAGAGAGTCAAGTTTGGCTCTCAAAGGATCTGAGTTGGAATTGTGGTTGCCATTTTCTCCCTAGGTGATCTTGGCCAGGGGACTTAACCTCTCTGGGCCTCAGTTTCTTCAACTATAAATTGAGGCAGGTATGTCCTTTCCAGGTCTAGAGCTATGATCCTGTGGACTGTTATTTTGTTGCTATTGGGTGAGAGCCAAGGACGAGACTAGGAAGCTGCTCTGAACAGAGAGTAGAAGAAGGACAGATTCCATTTAGTCCAAAACCAAAAGCATTCATTTTTATTTTTTCCAATTTAGGGTGTTCTTTGCCAGCTCCAGCCTTATCCACTCCATTTGCAAATAAAGAAACTCAACCAATTTCCTGATCTCTGGAGTTGGTGGAGAAGAACCTACAAGCTTTCTCCAATTATTCCTCTCTGGCCCTTTTAATAAGGGAGATATCTTTCCATATACCCCTGGAATACAGTGGTAGGAGGTGGGGTGTGAGGTGGTGGCACCAGGTCAGTCAGGGCTTCTTGGGGCACAAGGTAAAAGTCAACAAGGCACAGCTCAGAGCACAAAGATCAAAATACTCAGGATGCCATTTTCTCATTGGTCATCTCTAGGTGGTGATGGGGCTGGGAATCCACTCTCCACCCTGAGCTGATCCAAGGACCCCTGATCCAGTCCCATGCCCAGAACATCGGCCCCAGTGGCCACCCCTCCTCTCAGCCCCTGGTCTAAGAGAAGGGTTTAATGAAGCCATAGTCCATACACTTGATGAGGCAGTCCCTGGCAGCCTCTACCACCTGTTTCCTCTTCTCATCAGGCTCCTGCTTGCCCACGAAGGTCAGAATCTCCAGCAGCTCACTCTCTACCAGCTTCTTGGCCAGTTCCTGGTCAGCTGCCAGCAGGTTATAGGCAATGACAATGCCCCGATGCTGGACTGACAGGCGGTCATGGAGGCAGAGCCGCTGCAGGATCTCCAACCACTGAGGCGTCTGGAAGGACAGCACCCACCCCGCAGTGGGATTGGGGTAAGGTTAGAGGGCAGAGCAGGGAGGATTGCCCAGGTAAGGCACACTGTTTACACTGGGCGAAATAAAGGAGGACCCACAGGCCCCATCAAGTATGGATACATTCTAAGCTCTTGGAGAATAAGGACAACCAGCACCTGATGTGATCAATGCCAAATAAAGTTCTAGAGTTAAAGAAGAAAATCATGCTGCTGAATAGAGGTTGGGCCAGACCAACCCCAGTGACAGACCTCTCTGAGCAAAGCCCTGTACTTCCTATGTTCTCCCCATTTCACAGATAGGGAAGCTGAGTCCCAGAGAGGTAAAGGCACTCATCAGAGCTCACACTGAGCCAGAAGGGCAGCAGAAGGACCTCCCCTCTGAAGGTACAGGCCATGTCTCCTATTTTCCCTACATGGTCTCCTTGTTTCTGTCAATCCAGATACCCTTAGAGGTCTCAGCTCTAGTCACCCCCTAGTGTGTGTGGGGAGGGTGCTGGGGGGATAGTACAGGCTCCACCCTCCCAGGCCCCTGCAGCAGCTCCTACCTCATCTTCATCAAGAGGCACAATTGGTCTCTTCTCTTGTCACCTCCAGTGATCCCCAAATGGTACAACAACACAAATAAAACCCTCTCTGGTCCCCAAGGGGCTCCCAAAAACCAAAGCCGAGACTGGGAAGAGAACCAGGGTGTGAATCCCTAGTCCAACCTCTTCTACAGCAGCAGTATAATAAGTATAGCGTCCATGTAACACAGTAGGGATTGTGCTAGATTTGGAGTCAGAAAACCTAGGTTTGAATTCTGCTCTATACTTACTAGCAAGTCCCTTAACCAAGCTGGGCCTCAGTTTCCTCATCTGTAAAAATGAAAGACTAGGGCTAGGTCCCCTCCAGCTACAAACGTATGATTTTAGGAAACCAGGAGAGCTGAGTGGAGTCAAGGAGGGCCCTGCTGTCTGCTCATCCCCTTCCCACTTGCTGCCCCCGGCAGGGCTTCTTACCACTTGGGTCATCTTGTGGCAGAGTCTCGTATGGGCGGCAGTCAGCATGGCCAAGGCTCCAGCTGCTGCATTCTGGACCTTGTCATCATCCTCCCCACACAGCAGCACCACCAGCTTCAACCGGTCATTCCCATCAGCCAGGAACCGTTCCTGCACCTGGCACGGATCAGGGAGAGGGGCAGAGGTGAAGCGCCCACACAGAACCACCCACCAGAACCATGCAAGGGAATCACTTAGTGGTCAGCGCTATGACTGTTGGACAACAGACCCCAAGGCAGTCCGAGAGAGAGGTAAAGGTCCACGCACTCCAAAATATTTATAGCAGTTCTTGATTTCAGTATCTCCCTTCCCCGTCCCTAACCAGGGATCCATCCCTTGTAACAAAGAGTACAAGAGAAAGAGAAAAATTAACCAACCCATCAACAGTCTGACAGTAGACGCAATGTTCTTTATACATTCCTTACACTAGATTCCCCTACCTCTGCAAAGAAGGGAAGGAGGCGCAATTTCTCACCTCTCCGGGGAGGCCAAGCTTGGGCATCATCATTACCCAGCATCCATTTTTGCTTTTAGATCCTTCCATTTACATTGTTGCAGTCATTGTGTACAGTGGCAAGAAGACCCGAGTTCAAATCCAGTTTACATAGTTACCAGCTTTCTGCCCCTGAGCAAGTCACTTTAACCTCTATTTACCTTGGTTTCCTCAACAGACTCAGGGCTCTTCCTCTCTGCCATAACCTCTCCTAATGATCACTCCATTTGGCTGTAAGTTCCTCAAAGACAAAACTGCCCTCAGACACCTACTAGTTGTGTTACCCTGGGCAAGTCACTTACCCCTGTTTGCTTTGGTTTCCTCATCCGTAAAATGGGGATAATAATAGCACCTACCTCCCAGGGATGTTGTGAGCATCAAATGAGATACTTGGAAAGCACCTGACACAGTGCCAGAACATAGTAAGTGCTGTGTAAATGTTAGTTATAAATAAAATATCATTATTATTATTATTTTGACTCTTTGTATCCCCAGTGCTTAGCACAGTGTCTGACACATTAATAAATGCTGATTGATTGATAGGTCCCTCCAGTTTTAAATCTCTTATCCCTGAGTGAGTTATTTAGTTAATTCAAATTCTGCTCCTGTGTTTTGTGATTACAGTGCCCCAATACCTTAGCAGATGACCATCATGAAGTCAATCAGTCAATGGTCAGCAGCCAAAAAGCATTTATTAATCAGTCGATAAATATTTATTAAGCACCTACTATGTTCCAGGCCCTGTGCTAAGCACTGAGGACACACAGGAAGACAAAAGAGTCCCTGCCTTTGAGGATTACAGTCTAATGAGAAGGACAACACACGAGTCACTATGTACAGAGATGCTATATACAGGAGATATATATGCAGGATAAATTGGAAATAATCCACAGAGGGAAGGCCCTTACTATGGACCAGGCCCGTGCTAAGTAGCCAATCTCTTCTAGCAATGAGCCTTTTGGAACTAAGTCAGGCTGATCCACACCATCCATCATCGCAAAGCCTTTCACCTGCCACCAGTTACTTTCTTGTTAACTTTACAGCCTTCTAGAACCCCAGCTTAAGGCCTTTCATAGAGAATATATTTATTTTCATGACAATCTATATGCCATCACATGATTTTGTCCCGAGTCCCAAGAGCTCCTATGAGCAAGCTATGTCTTCCCTAATTTGACCGGGAATTCCCTGATGGCTTGGACAAAAAGAGGTGACATTTCAATGGGGGTGATTATTTCTTATCTTCTTAAAAGGAGAGGTTTCTTCACTTACCCATCTCTGCCTTGTCCCTTAAAATGTTGACCTCAGCCCCACCCCTGCCCCCTAAGTCCCCATACCTCTTTGTTGACCACCATGTTGCACATACACTCCGTGGCTGCCTGTCGAAGCTGGTCATGGTTCTCAAACATGTAATTCTCGATGTCTGGCAAAGCCTTCTCCTTAACGATCTTCTGCCTGATTGGTCAAAAGAGACACTTATTAAATCCATCCCCTATCTCCTAGGAGGTCTCTACCTTAACACCTTCCTTTTGCCTTTTTTTTTTTTTTGGAGAGGAGAAGGCTGGGCAATTGAGGTTAAGCGACTTGCCCAAGGTCACATGGCTAGTAAGTGTTAAGTGTCTGAGGCCACATTTGAACTCAGGTCCTCCTGACTCCAGAGCTGATGTGCTCTATTCACTGGGCCACCTAGCCACCCCAACCCTAACTCCTTCCAATCACCCTAATAGCTTTCTGTACAAACCTTAGGGAAAGAGAATACTCCAATCTCTTTTGGCATCCCAAGGTCCACAGTCAGGATAGTATTCTTAACTCTAATCTAAATCCTTGCTGCTACAGTTTCTGCCTGTTGCTTTCAAATCTATCCTCAGTGGGAGAGTGGTACCTTTAGTAGAGTCTGGGTATAAGATTTAAAGCAATGGCTCCTGACCAAGACGGGTTAGAAAGGCCTGACCCTGCTTCTCCTCTTCCCTTCCACTCTACTCACCGGAGTTTGTCGCTCCTCTCTGACAGATTAGTCAGACCCAGGAGGGCTTCATAGTTCTGGAGTCCATCCCGCTGTGTGTCTAGGAGTCGGACCAATGGACGCACTACTTCATATACCTATAGGAGATGGAGAAAAACAGAAAGAGATGGTATAGGCTGGCTATAAAGAATAAAGAAGAGCCCCTGAAGGGAAAGGACCATATATACAAAAAAAGTTTACAGCAGTTAGTTTTTGAAGTGGCAAAAAAATGGAAGGAAAGCAGCCAGATGAAAAATGGCCCAAAATTACGGTATATGAGTATAATGGAATGTTAGCAAATCCTAAGAAATGACAAAAATGTGAATGTAAAGTAAAAGAGTGTTCACACACACACACACACACACACACACACACACACACACACCACCCCAGGTCAGGTGACACAATCATAGACTATAGTCATACATAATGAAGTTTTCATGTGTTTACAAGAAGTAACATCCTATGATCCCTTTATGAGGTACAAATACTTCTCTGATTTAATCAAGAAGGGAATATTTAAATTGGTTAAGCAAATTAGCCACATCCCTAGAACTTGAAATAGCTAAACCCTAAACAAATTTCAGCAGTTTGAGAGAAGGGGAGATTGACAGCTGGGTGTTGCCTGGGGAGGAAACTCCTACAAAGAGCAAGGAAGGGACTTCTTTCCCCCCTCCCTACTTCCCCACATCAGCTTTGAAGGGGAATTACTGGGCCAGCAGTAGAAATGCATCCATCAGAGAGCAGAGACATACACTCCAGATGGACATAATTACAGACAGTCATTTAAGGAATGAATCCGTTTCAAGAAGAAAGACCCCTTGAAAAAGAAGAGTTGTAATATGAAGACCAGACCCTGGGAACCCAGCTGAGCAACCCATCAAGGAAAGACACTGTATCCATGGGAAGCTGTGAGAGGACTCTACAGAGAGGGAGAACTTCTAGGTCTTTTAGTGCTAAGAGCTGTGAGCTGCCTTTGCTACGTGTGTATTCTACACATGTTCCTCATTAACACTATATTCCAAGTCTAAGCCCATTCTTCCTTTGGATGTTGTGTGTATTTGTGGAATAGTATGATCTAAATTTATAAGAGGAATGTTTTATAACTACTATTCTTGCTATGCCATCTAAGCAAATGTCTTTTTGCTAAGAATTCATTGTGTATACTGGCTGATTTTTAATGGGGAAAAATGCTGGTGGGGGCCTATGAGCTATAGTAACAGGAGTAGCCATCCACAAGATAACCCTAAAATTTGAGGTAGCAATCGTCCTTTGGATATCAAACCCAGAAATGAGATTGTAAGTTGGGGAAGTTGCCAGAGTTAAAAAATTCAAAGAAACCTAGGAAGATTTGTATGAACTGATGCAAAACCAAGTAAACAAAAGCAAGAGAATCATTTACACAATGACTAAATTAATGCAAAGGAAAACAACACTGAAAGAGCTCAGAGCCCTGATCGATGATGTGACAAGTTGTGACTTCAGAGGACTGACAGTGAAGCATGCCTCCTGAATTTTGTCAGAGAGGTGGGGACCACAGGTACATAACAGGGTACCATGGCCAACATCTTCATTTGTTTTGCTTGACCTCTTTGTTACAGGGGATGTCCTGTTGGGAGCAGAGTGAGTAACTGGGAAATGGCAGCAGTGTGAAAAAATATCATTACTTTTTTTTTCAAAAGAAGGAAGGAAGGAGCCTATTATATAAATAAGGAACTTTCATAAAGCAACTTAGTTTTTTTAAATACACGTTCAAAATGCTGCATTGTAAGACAGAGAAAACTGGGGCGGGGGGGTGAGCAAAGAGAGAGACAGAGACAGAGAGTTTAGAGCTAGTGGGAAGGAAGGAAAGACAGAATCCCAGGATGAGAAGACTTCTGAGGTAGAATAAGCTCCTCTGATTCTCTATCCTCCCCCAACCCCTCCATAGATCATACCCACCCTTTCCCCAGGAAAAGCAATGTCAGGATTTGAGACAGCTGCAATCTTTGCCAGAGCATGGGCAGCCTTCACCTTGCCCACATCAGTGCCTTCGAGAGCCAGCGGTATCAGAGCCTAAGGGACAAAGTGAGAGTCAGAACTGTAGATACCCTCTTCCCCATTGCAGTGACATGGGAAGAACACCTAGATTCAAACCCTGACTTAGCTGTTTATTTCCTATGCACCCTTAAGTAAGTCTGTCATCCTTTCCGGTCCTCAGTTTCCCCATCTGTAAAGTGAGACAGTTGAACTAGATGATCTCCAAGATTCTAGTTCATACTCATGTTCTCTGTCTGTCTCTCTGTTTTCCAAAGCTTGAGAAGGTACAGGCATCCTATGTATAACAGTAGAATACACATGGAAAATAGCTAATCCCAGTCTGGCTTACTTCAGGCATCCAAGCACACTTCTAGGGTCATCTTGCCTGACTTTATAGTAATAGCTAACATTTATATAGTGCCAACTATGTACCAAGAACTTTATAATGATTTCATTTGATCCTCACAAAACCCTGAGAAGTAGGTGCAATTATTATCCCCATGTTACAGAAGGAGAAACTGAGGTAGAGGCTAAATGATGTGCCCAGAGTCACACAGTTAGTAGGTGTATGAGGCTAGATTTGAACTCAGGTCTTCCTGACTCCAGGCTTAGGGCTTTAGTCACTGTACCACCTAGCTGCCTCTAGTGCTTGATCAAGATAAATCTAATCAATCAAGCTTAAACTACTAAAGTCTTAGATTGAGAAATCCCAATGAAGAAACTCTCTCTACCAATACAGATCAGTACCTTTCTTTAACTTACAGTCTTAGGGATTTACTTTGGGCCTTGAGAAGTTAAGTGACTTGGTCAAGGTCACACAATATGTTTCAAAGGTAGGACTTGAACCAAGGTCTTCTTGATTCTGAGAGCAACTCTCTATCCACTGTACCATACTGCCTCTCTATGAGAGGGACAGATGGTAATAACAACACATTCTATCACACTTAAAAGTTTGAGAAGCTCTTCCTTTGCAACAACCCTGTGAGGGAGGCGGTACAAGTACTATCCCCATTTTACATATGAGAAAACTGAGGCTCAAAGGATGAAACAACTCACCCAAGGTTAGTACTAGCAAAGGATGGTGTCCCAAACTTGTGAGCATCACACCGTGCTTTCCACAAAGCCAAAAAATAGAATGTTATGTGTTGACGTTTTGCTGTTCCCCTCTATTAGCACAGATAATTGAAGAGTTGAATAAATTCTAGAATGAGGTTGGAGGTCCATCCTATGCATGCACACTGCACAGTAGGTGCTACCCGGGACATACCAAGAGTCTGTTCTGCATACTCCCCATCAGAGCACCTGTTCAGTGTCCTCCCCCAGTGATAATCCCCACAAGTTCTCCTCACCCCATCCCCCACCATTACCTTGCCACCACCTTGAGCCACAATGGTGCCCCGATCCTTTGCACTGTCACACAGCGCCAGGAATACCCTGTTAGGAGAGGAGGTTAAAGGAGAGTGGTCCCTAAGCACTGATGTAACCCTGCACCCAGATTCCTCTTCAGTCCTTTGGGGCTTTACCATTGAGAGAATCAGAATACAAGCAAAATTAAGATAAGCAAAGGAAGGATCTTGAGGGACAACAGAGAATTGCAATGTTAATGGGAGTTGAAGATCTCACCCTCATTAATAGGTCTCATGTAGAGTCCATAAAGGAAGCTTGATTAGAGGAGGCTTGTTTTTCAGGAAGGCCCACACCTTTTGTTACTTTGTAATTAGGCAGTGAATCATGAGGGTTGTGATGCCCTCTGACCCTGAAGAAGTGTGTGTGTGTGTGTGTGTATATATCTATAGATAGATAGATAGATAGATAGATATAGAGATATAGATATAGATTTATATTCTGAGGTTAGCATTTTGCTTTGGGGCTTACTCACGGGAAGAATGTTTGAGTGATGTAGCCAGATGAGACTCTGGGTAAACATTAAGAACCATCTTCCCCCCCCCCCCCAGCCCAGGTTTTGAAAACCCAGATATTAGTGCTTCTCTCTCTGGTAACTATGTATGTATGTAATGGTCAGACAGCTGGATCTCTCTATTGATCCATGATGTATGTATTATTTGGTCGCATGGTTAGAAACCCTGTCTGTTGGTCTTTATGCTATTATTTCTGCTTGTAATTTCTGTGTGTATTTTCTCTGAAGTTCAGGGTGCTGGCTTCTTCCCCTGAACTAAGTAAATGATATATATGTTTGATTAAAGTAAGATCATCGACCCCTTTTGAGTTGCTTTTCTTTAGAAAAGCAGATCAAAGAACCTGTGCTAGCAGCCCTCCTGTGTGCTGGTGTTATTGGTCTTATACTCCTACAGTTGCTGCAAGTGGCATTCCTGTTACAAGAATAGAACCAAGAAGAGAGTGGATCTAGTATTGATGCAACCAGGCTCAGTCCCCAGAGAATTTAATACTGTGTCACTAGTTTTCTTCCCCATTAGAATGCAAGTTCCTTGAGGGCAGGAACTGGTTTTCTTTTTTTTTTTTTTTAATTTTTGCTTGTTTTTGTAACCCCAGCACTTAGCTGTGACAGTGACATGTCAGTCCTGAGTAAATGCTTGGGATTTTTTCATTGTTGTTATTTAGTTTAAAAGAGGTGGCATATGGCTTAGAAGGAGAAGAGGAAAGAAAATAACCACTACCCCCACCCCTTTCCCTTGAAGAGGAGGGAAGTGGTTAGAATCTATAGTGATTTCTTCCACCATGTAGAGACTTTACCTTTCATCACCCTTATACTCTGATCTCCCTGGGCCCTTTCTCCCACTCCACTCTCCCCAGTACCTGGCCAATAACTCTTTGGTCTGGTCCGTAAGGATGGCACTATCAGCTTTTACCATACAGGCTAATGTAGAGATTACCCCAGCCTTCAGCAGCCGCTTCACCCGCTTTTCCACAAAGTCCTTTTTGTCCTGGGCAGATGGAGGACAGGGGAAGGTGCTTAGGAGATTCCTGGGTTCAAAAAACAGAGGATCCTGCCCCCAAGCTTCAAACCACTTTATCTCAGTCTTAGGAATGTTGGAATGGCCTTAGAAGTGGCCTGGATTTCCTCAGTAAAATAAGGGGAATAGATCTGGTGATCTCTCAGGTCCCATCCAGCTCCCATGTTCTATTGTTCCTCTATGATTCAGACCCTTCCCATAGACCTCCTCAGCTCTATACATCCTCTCTTCTTCTCTCCCCTCTGCCCCTAGTATAACTAGAAACCAGGCTCTGGGGTTTTGATCATGGGAGAGAAAGCCCATTCATTTTAATTATCCATGCACAAGGACGCAGATCATTCAAAACACTGCCACCCTTCTTTATATTTGATTTGACCTTGGGATGCTTTGAAGCAGATTTGCCTTTCTCATCCTGCTTCCATTAGCTTGGGTGGAAAGGAGCTTGCATTTGTAGCTCACAGCACAACTCTGTTGTCCCAGAAAATCAACCCTACAGTTAAAAATCCCAGACCTGGAACACATCCTATTGGCTCACATTTACATAGTGTTTTACAGTTCACAAAAAGCTTTCCTTCCCTTACCACATCCCTAGGAGGTAGGTAATACTTCCATATTTCAAAAACCCCACAGGGTCTATGAACTCATATTTGATTGTTCCGTACAACAATGTAGCTCACAACCCATCTACTGGGAAGGCGATGTGGCATGGTAGAAAGAGAGATGGATTTGGGATCTGAGTTCAAATCTTGACTCTTGTTGTGAGACTTAGAGCTGGTCACTTACTCTCTCTAGGCCTCAGTTTCCTTTTCTATGAAATGGGAGAGTTGAACTGGATGAGGACCTGAGGCCCCTTCTGGCTCTAGATCTATGGTCTGATGTCAATTTCACTTCCCTGGGCCTCAATTTCCTTATTTGTAAAGTGAGAGGATTAGGCAGGACTGCTTCAAGAGGTCTCTTCCAGCTCTAACTCTATTTGCCTATGAACCTTTTTGAGGGCCAGTATCTTCATCTGAAAAATGAGGGTCATGATAAGTCTCAGGGTTACCAAGAGGAAATCAGTTAAAGCACTATATGTGTGAGGCATTATTGTTACCCCCATCTTACAGAGAAGAAAACTGAGGCTGAGAAGGAGCCTAGTGTGTGTCAGTTTATGCATCTAGTATGTGTCTGTTTCAAGCCCATAGTTCTGGTTCCAAGTCCCCATGCTTGCTCTGATGCCCCAGATCCCCACACAAGGGGATAGCCGAGAGCTGATTGAGGAACAGTTGGCCTCAAAACCATCTGACAATAGACTGTGCCCAGACCAATCACCCCCTAGTGTGAAATGACAGAAGGCCTGGCAGGGGTATGTGTGTCATGTATGAGGCATTTTTTTCCTCCAGAAGCTGCGGAGGACCATAGATTCAGAGCTAGCAGGGACCCCTTAGAGGCAATCTCGTTGTCATTTACAGATAAGTGACTTGCCCAGGAACACAGAGATCACATGTACTGAAGGAGGGTCTTAAATCCAGGTCTTTTCTGATCTGAAGGCAGGCTTGCCATTTAGTACAGCAGACTAGCTCTGCCTGTAGGTAAGAGGGTGCTCTTGCCTGCCCCAGGTCCCCACCTTGGGATGCTCCTCAGGTACGTGCTGCTTGGAGAACTTGGCCAGCTGTACCAGCTCAGGGATGACCTCCTTCACATCGTAACTGTTGGTGCAGTTCACCAGGGTGGTAGCCACAGAGTATAGGATGGTCTTGTCACTGGTCTGGGGAAGAAATCAGGTAAGGTCAGAACTATGACCAGTTATAGGAGCAACTAGAGGCACTCAGGACACTGCCCGGGACATGTTGTTCCGTCATGTCCAACTCTTCATGACCCTATTTGGAGTTTTCTTGGCAAAGATATTAGAGTGCTTTGCCATTTCACTCTTCAGCTCGTTTTATAGATGAGGAACTGAGGCAAACAGGGCTAAGTGACTTGCCCAGGGTCACTTGAAAGTGTCTGAGGTCAAATTTGAACTCAGGTCTTGCTGACTCGAGACCGGGCTCTCTATCCACTTCATCACCCAGCTGTAGGACATATCCAATATCTTTTAAAATGTGGTTGAAGATGGGATGCTGAGTAATTATAACAACCAAGAAGCCTGGCCCTGGAGAAGAGTTGAAAAAAATGTGCCTCTTACCCTTCTCTGAAATGGTAAAGAACTCCAGGTGTGGAACACTGTATAAATTATCTTTTTTTTCCCTTTTTCATATTCTTTTTTGGCTGGGTAGGGAAGAAGGGTATATTTGATAATGAAAGTGATATAAAAATATAAGATACTAATTTTTAAAAATTAGCATGATGGAAGGCTCCTTATGAACCCTTAATGGTACCCTTGAGAGTAATTGTTCAAAACTTCCAGCAGCTGGTATGGTGCTTGGGCTGGGGACTAGTGGTTGAGAGTAGGAAAAAGAATGAAATAATCCTGACTGAATCTAATCTAGTCCCTTCCCCCCACATTCTCTCTCAATCTCCTCTGCTCACATTCTTTCCCAATTCCCTTTGCCTCCTGCCTCCTCCCTCCATCAAGTTTATAATAATAGTAGGTAACAGTTATACATTGACTTAAGGTTTACATAGTACTTTTCATATATTACTGCATTTGATCCTCAAGTTTACCCTATAAGGTGGATGCTATCATTCCATTTTATAGCTGAGAAGACTGAAACTGACTTGCCCATAATCACCCAGAAAGTAAGTGTCTGAGGCAGGATTTGGACGCAGGTCTGGAAGACTCCAAGCCCAGCACTCTGTCCCCTACATCAAACTCGATCTCTCATCAAGTTAGCTGTTTACTGTCCCCTCCCCTTATATTTTTATTGGGAGAGAGAAGGGACTATGTTTGATCCAGGGCAGGCGTGAGGGTGGGGATGGGGGAGGGAGGGAGGAGCTGGTATTTGATAAAGAGAGAAGAAGGGTGCTAAATGGTCCCTTCTAGATCAGTGAGTTGCCTTCTCTGTTCCCCTGACTCAACCGAATGCCCTCTCTGCTACCTGAACATTGTCTCCAAAGCCCTGGAAAACAACACTCTGGACTTCCTTGATCATCGTACATTATGTTACCTCAGCCTTCTATTTAGTTTGACCCTCACCCTCTTAATGAGAGCTGGGGCAAGGGCAAAGGCAAGGAACACTATACCCATCTTACAGATATCACTGAGGCTCAGAGATGGGAAATGACCCAGCCAGGACCACATAGCAAGTCAGGAGCAGAGCTGGGATGAGAGTCCCACTAGCTCGACTCCCAAACCTAGGCTTTGTCCTTCTCTACTGGATGAGGAGCCCATTTTGTGGAGTCCCTTTGGTTCTAGAATTGGAGCAGGAAGGGACTGAATTGAATTGATGTCCTTGGGGTCAAGGGTCTGTGATGTCAGGGCCATACATGCCTTAGCTAGCTCGAACATGGCCTGTAAGGCAGAAATGTCCTGGACAAAGTCATCTTTCACATCCACATCCAGCGTGAGGTAGGCCAGACCCTCCACGGCCCAGCGCCTGGTCCTGGCATCTATGTTTGCATTACACAGCCACCTGGGAACAGTAAGGAGGCAAATTAGTCCAAGACAAGGCCTAAGTGAGGACAGGCTGTAGGACCAAGGGACAATCAAAAGTGTCCTGGAAAGGGCACAGGCCTCCACTCCAAGGACATCGCTCAATAACCTTTCCATGTTTCTGTTGAGTAAATTTCCTTTTTGTTAAATTTAAAACAAATTTTTAAAAAACATTCATTTTATCACCCCTCTCCTCTGTTCGTAAAATCTGCAATGGCTCCCTATTGCCCACAGTATCAGGTCCATACAAGCTTACCTTACTCAGCCCCTACCAAGAAGCACAAGGAGAAGTAAATCCAACAGAAAAAAGCACACCCCAAGAAGGGACCCAAGACCCCCTATCCAGTCCTCTTACTTCCGACACTGTTTGGCGAGCTTCTCTGTGGACCCTTCGGCAAACTGTCTGAGGCCATAGTCAGTGCCTCCCGCTGAGCCAAGCTTGCAGAGACCCTAGAGGGAAGAAGGGGCAGCACGGAGCTGGGCATCGATGAAGCTCATTGGGTTTGGGGAGGGGAAGGACGGTTGATGATGGTTGAATCACAGATTTAGAGCTGAGAGAGAACTTTCCTGGACACATCATTGAACCTTTGTTTGCTTCAGCTTCCTCAACTGTAAATAAGGAACCTAACTGCACACACCTCCCCAGGTTGTTGTGAAAATCAAATGAGGTTATATTTGTGAAGTATTTTTTTTTTTGCAGGGGGGAAGGCAGGGCAATTGGGAGTTTTAAGTGACTTGCCCAAGGTCACACGGCTAGTAAGTGTGTCAAGTGTCTGAGGTTGAATTTGAACTCAGGTCCTCCTGACTCCACGGCCGGTGCTCTATTCACTGCGCCACCTTGCCGCCCCATTTGTGAAGTATTTAGAATGTGCCTGCCACATGGTAGACATAGTATGCTTGTTTTGGTTGCCCTTCAGGAGGAAGCTGAAGGCGAATGTGGGATAGGTGTTGGAAGACGGGCTTTTGTCTCACCACCAGAGTGCGGATCTTAATCTTCTCGTTCTTCGTTGTTTTATAGATGTCTTTCAGTAAGGTCACACCGTTGGTGATGATGAAGGTTGCTCGGCTGAGCTTGGTGGAAGCATGAATCAGGGCTTCCACTGCCACCAGCTGGTCCTGTTCCCGATCAGAACCACACAGCGCTACCATCATCTCCATCACGCCTTTCATCCCCAGTAACTGGTTCCCCAGGTCGAAAGGGCCCTGAAGGACCCCTGACACTGTCTGTATGGCATGCACATTCTTGTCCATGTTCTGGGGATCAAACTTGCCCCTTAAAACCAAGAAAGGGAGTTCATTGTAAAGGGACCCTAGTCGAATTTCTCTGGGGAAGCATAGGGGGTAGCATTCATTCCACGCCTAAGGGTGGCCATCAGCTCTTCAACTGGGGCTCTTTCTTTGTAGAAAGATCCATCAACCTATGGATTCCTTCTCAAAATCATACTTAAATGTATAAAATAAAATGTAGGGGAGTACAGAGGTTTACAATGATATTGAAGTACAGTGATCAAAATTTAAAAAAAAGTTTACAGAGTTCAGATTAAGAACCCTCGCCTTAGATCAATGCCCCAAACCAGAAAAACTTGGGGACTTGGATCAGATTGACACAGGAAGAGATTCATCGGAATTTAGAGAGGGAGCGCAGCATAATGAGAAGGGCGATGGAATAGGAGCCAAAAAACCTGGGTTCTACTTCAATCCCTTCTCTCTGGTCCTCAGTTTCCCTTGCTGTAAAATGAGAGGGTTTGAGCTAGTCGATTTCGAAGGTCTTTTCCAGCTGTGACACTACGGGCTTCTTTGACTGTATGACAATCCAAACACTTTTATGAACTTAATGTAAGAACTCATGATGAAAAACACTATCTACTTCCCAAAGGAGAATTAATGAAGTCTGAGTGCATATGGAAACATTTTTTCACTTTTTAAATTTTTCTAGGGCTTTTTTTGTAATGTGGCTAATACGGAAATATGTTTTGCATGATTCCACATGTATAATGGGTATCATATCTCTTGCCTTCTCAATGAGTGGGGAAGGGGCTGGAGGAAGATAGAGAATTTGTAATTCAAAATTTTAAAAAAGAATGTAAAAAAATAAATTTTTTGAATGGAGAAAAAAATAGTGGACAGGAATTGATTGGAAATGGCTAAACAAATTGTGGTATGTAAATGTAATCATCAATAAACATTTATTAATCACCGAAAAAGTGTGAATAAAAGATGAAAAAAGAGACATCCATAAAAATACTTCAAAATATTCATTCAATAAAGAAGGCAGCATTAATAAAAATATTTTAAAATGTTCATTCAATGAAAAGAGTGTAGTATTGATAAAAATAATTTAAATGTTCATTCAGTTAAAGAGTGTTTTAATGCAAATATTTTTAAATGTTCACTCAGTAAAAAAGCATGTAGTATTAATAAAATATTTTTCAACGTTCATTTGATTAAAAAGTGTAGTAGTAATAAAAATATTTCTAAATGTTTATTCAGTGAAAAAGTGTAATATTAAAAATATTTTTAAATATTCATCAATTTGAAAGAGTAGTATTAATAAAAATATTTAAATATTCATTCAATAGAGTGTAGTATTAATAAAAATATTTTTAAATGTTTATTCAATTAAAAAAGTAGTATTAGTAAGATATTTTAAAATGTTTATTCAATAAAAAAGTGTAGTATTAATCAAAATATTTTTTAAATTTTTTTTTTTTTGCTTTCTGGAGGGGGAAAAGTAGGGCAACTGGAGTTAAGTGACTTGCCCAAAGTCACACAGCTAGTTTTGGGTGGAGTGTCTGAAGCTGGATTTGAACGCAGGTCCTTTTGACTCCAGGGCTGGTGCTCTATTCACTGTGCCACCTAGCCTCCCCACGTCAAAAGTATTTTTAAATGTTCATTCAATGAAGAAGGAGTGTAGGAAGGCCAGGGAGATAAGCCCCCAGTTCTGTGGCCAGTCTGGCTAATGAATGGGCAGCCTCGGTGCTAGAGAAGAATAAAGGATATCTGCTTCCCTCCCTACCTTGCAGAGGTGGAGAGTAGGATAAGGGAAGAGAGCCTAGCTAGGTAGAACGACCGGGCCAACAACTCCAGCTCTAGGGAGCGGCGTGATCTCGTGGGGCCTATGGCTGCTGCAGGGGTTCGTTTTGCTGAACTGGTTTTTCCTCTCTCCCTTTTAATCTTTGTGGCTTTGCTTGGTTGGTTTTTTGCAGAGAATGTTACATTTATTATGCGATTTTTTCTCTAGGAATACCTTGAGAAATACCGCTCCACACCCCGCTTCCTCTGCTTTTTTTAGATTTAAAAAAATGTTATCTTGGAGGAGGGAAAGGGAAGGAAGGGGAGGGGATTTAGGGGATGTAAAAACAAAAGCTATCAAGACAAATGAACTTTTTAAAAAAGAAGTAAATGTAATAGAAAAACAAAAAATGAACTTAAAAAAAAACCAAAACCGTCTACCGTCTAATTGCTGTGTATCCCTGAGCGAATCACTTCACCTCAACCTCCGCATCCATCAAATGCAAACTTGACTCCAATTCCCCCCGCCCCCATTCTATTCCACTTCCATTAGGGCCCCCCCACCCAGCACCCCAGGCTTGGATTTCTCTCCCCTGAGGTTTCTCCGCCCATGCTTGGAGTTCCCCGTTGTTATGCCCGGTCTTAGGCACTGCCACCCCAACCCACTCCCGGGCGCGCAGGCTCACGTGATGTACTCCTCGCAGATCTTGCGGAAGTGGTCCCTCTCGGGATCACAGCGGAGATCGTCGTACAGCTTGCTGAGGAGGATGGAGGCCAGCATGCGCGTGTTGTCGGTCAGGGGCAGGCAGGAGGGCTGCTCCGGTACCTGCCCCACCACCTTCAGGATCTTTCTCAGGCCTGGTGGAGAGAGCCATGAAAGGAGGGAATGAGCTCCCTTAACCATTCCTGGGGTCCACCCCACGGAAGGCAGCCTCTCTCCCTCGAGGGCTCATCACTGAATTTCTGAATCCCTGGAACGCGTGTCTCCTGCCTTCCTATCCCTTGCTGCATTGGCTCCAAAGAATGATGTTCCTTCAACGTCCTGTCCAGTCTATCTCACACAATGCCCGGTCCTTAGTAAGCGTTTTACTGACGCTTGCTGCTTGACTGACTAACCTGCTCAAGAGGCTCCAGTGGCTCCCTATCGCCTACTAGATCAAAATCCAGAGCCCCCTACACCCTCCAGACCCCAAGGGATTGTCATCTGGGTTCTTCTGAAGCTTCTGAAGGACCCCAGGGCCATTCCATTTGCCCTCCCATAGCTCTGCAGGCCATCCAACCTCCCTGTAATGGAACTCTCCTCCAATTAGAAGATGAGCTCCTTGGGAACAAAGGCCATCTTGCTTTTTTCTGGGTTTTTTTTCTATTTCTGTTTTCTATTTTTTCTGTTTTCTATTTTTTCTGTTTTCTAGCACTTAACACAGTGTTTGATGCATTGTAAGTACTTAAAAATACTTTTTTCACTTATTCATTCACAATTCATTCATATGTACATTCACTCATATATTCATTAGTTCATATGTTCATGCATATATTCCTTCATACATTTATTTATACATTCATTA
>CM053584.1:360846803-360867458 GCA_028627135.1 Pseudochirops cupreus
CCCCCCCCCAGTTCCTTTTTTAATTAAATTCAAACTTCAAACAGATTTCAACAGCATCACTGTCCTCTCTCCCACCTCCTCCTCCTACCAGCAACTCAGCCAACTAGTAGCATTTATTAAATATCTACTCTGTGCCAGAAGGGAGGATAGGTGGTGTAGTGAATAGAGAGCCAGACCTGGAGTTGGGAAGACCTGAGTTCAAATCTAGCCTCAGATACTTACCAGCTCTGTGAACCTAGACAAGTCACTTAACTTCTGTCTGCCTCAGTTTCCCCAGATGTAAAATGGGGTGTGGTATTATATCTTCCTCCCAGGGTTGTTGTAAAGAGAAAATTAGATAATATTCGTAAAGCAATTTATCAGTCTTCTACTGGAGACCTGTCTTCCTCTTCGCCTCTCCCATCCCCAAGCACCAATGCTTTCCCTTTCAAATTACCTTCATCTACTCTGTGGATATCTCGTATGTAACAAGTTATTTGTATGTTCTCTCCCATCAGAATACAGCTCCTTGTGGACAGAGACAAGTGCTTTCCTTTGTCTCTCCAATACTTAAGCACAATGCCTAGTATACAGTAATTGCTTAATAACTGCTTGTGGACTATCTGATTGTCTTTGTATCCCTGGTGTCCATTGGAGTGCTTGGCATAAAGAATAGAAACTAGAGCTCTGATTTCACTGGTATAAGACTCTCTCGGGGGCAACTAGGTCGCACAGTGAATAGAATACCAGCCCTGGAGTCAGGAGGACCTGAGTTTAAATCCGGCCTCAGATACTTAACACAAAAACTAGCTGTGTGACCTTGGGCAAGTCATTTAACCCCAACTGCCCTCCAAAAAAGGCAAAAAAAAAAAGACACTCTCAAATGGGGAGATTCTCTCTGCCAACGTAGGGTGGTATCTTCTCTATAATATATAGCCTTAGTTATCTAGAACACTGAGAGATTAAATTCCTTCCCCAGACTCACACACTCAGTATGTGTTAAGGGCAGGACTTGAATCCAGGTCTTTCTAGCTTCTAGAAGGGCTCTCTATCCATTACGTACTACCTCCTGCCTGGCACATAGTAGGTACTCAATAAATACTTGTTGAATGCTGAATTAAATTGAATTTAGCATTAAGACCATCATCCACCCCCTCTGTTATCCATTCAATGTACCTGAGGTCAATCTCTTTTTCAGGGGCCTCTAAGCAGTGAAGGAATCTCTTTTGTCTATGCCTAGAAACTCTTTGGCAAAGCTAGGAACAGAACCAAGTATCCTGAGGCCCCGGTCAGGGATCTTTTCACAACACCATACTCAGGTGAGTGGAAGCAAGACACATGCTAGAAGGCCAACTTGAAGATGACCGTGCTCTGTAATACAGAACCTGTCATGCTTACAGGGCTTTGGGTAATAAAGTACTTTCCTTACAATAGTTAATCAAGGTAGAAAGGCAGAGATCATTACATCCCTTTTACAGATGGAGAAAATTAGGTCAACAGAGTAGAAGGGGAGAGAGGGAGGGAGATATCTCACCTTCTCATGGATGCTGGAGTTGAGGCGCCTCAGAGTCTCCTGGAAGTTCTGGTTTTTGGGTTCAAGTGTAGCACAGCGTTGCACATCCTTGAAGGCCTGGTCCAGCTTACCCAACTGCTCCAGAGCCTGGCATCTGCGGAACAGGGCCTTGATGTCTGAAGCATTGATGTCAATGGCTGGTAGGAGAAATAAATGGAAAATGGCTTCAGGAGGAGGCTTCAATTCTCTACACCAGGCCCCACTTTCCTAACACTAGAAACAATGCTACTTATTTATCTCTTTGATTGGATTATCTGTGTCCATGGTTCATGTCTGTTCATCTGAGCAACTGTGTCTTCTTTGTACATGTGTGCCTTATTTCACAAAAACCCCATATTGAAAATCCAAGGTTACAAAACTGATACATCAAGGTGTAATTCCCAACAATGCAAAAAGATTCAGGAGCTGACCACTGGATGGTTATAATAACCAAGAAACTTGGCCCTGAAAAGGCACTCCTTTCTTTGCAGTGGCAAGTGAATGAGAGAATAAAGCATTTATTAAACACTTACCCTATGCAGAGCACCATGCTAAGCACTGGTAATATAAATAGATAAGTAAGGCAGCCCTTACTCTCTAAAAGCTCACATTCTAGTTGGGGAGAGAATGCAGGGTGCGGGGCTATGGATGTGGAATATGGCATAGACTTTCACACTTGGCTGATATGTTGGTTGCTTTTACTGAGCCACTTCCGACGGGGAAAGAGGGGGAGGAGAAGTATATACAGAATGAAGATAAAGTCAAACAAAAGAAAACAATTTTTAAAAACTTTAAACAATATTCACAGAGTAAGGTTTCTTTAATAAGGAATTCCTGTGGTACACCAAATTCACAAAAAGTTCTTTTCCAGGTAACCTTTCAGGAGTATGATTATAATACAAATGGAGATAAACACTGTCTCTTCCTCATAACACTTAGTATAAGCCATCAACCGAGGAACAAACATTTATTAAACACCTATTATGTGGTAGGTACTATCTGGTGCCAGGAATACAAAGATGGAAAGGAGAGTCCTTGCCTTCAAAAAGCTTACATTCTACTAAAAAGATACAACATGTGACAGAAAAATAAAAACCATGAATGGGGGTGGGGTAAAACAGGGGAATCAGATAAAGTCTTTTGAAGAGGTTGGCTCTTGAGTTAATAAGTACAGAACATTCCAGGCACAAGCAAAGCCTTGGAGGTGGGAAATGGAACTTATGTAAGGGGGATAGCAGGTAGGACAGTTTGGCTAAAAGTGTGTTGTGTGTGTGGAAGAGTAATGTATGATCAGCCTAAAGTGGGAGACTAAAGACAAACTTTTAAAGAGCTTTAAATGTCAAACAGAAGAAGAATTTGTAAGCATTGCCAAAGGCATGTGGGGAATCCAGAAGGTGTCCTATCAATGGTACTTTCTGGTTTCTATAAATCAAAGCTGAGAGGCACCTTGGGAAAAAGAATGATGCCCTGAAGCTGGGTTCAAAGGGAGGAGGCCACTCACCTTTGGATGCATCTGATGCTGCTTGAGCATAACTCTCCTGGAAATCAGAAAAATGGGAAGGCTCATCAGTAAGGACGTCATAGAAAAACTAGGGGATTAGACTTGGTGTTCTCTCAGATCTTCCTGGTCTAAAATTCTAAATTCTAACTACCTGAGAATTGCCCAACCAGAAGGGGAGGAGGGAGGCTACCAGCAAGAGGAGATGGGAAGGAGTTAAACCCCTGGAAATCAGAAAGCTTCCTCACCATCCATCTTTGTGTGACCAGCTCCCATCAAGGAAAATTAGAATTAACCTGAGCTTGATGTTTCTTGGCCTCACTGGCAAAGGTCAAAAGGCACAGAACTCTGACCCTTGGTTTAAATACAATCTTGTACCCCTAAATCAGGTCTTCCCCCTAAAAAATAAAATCCAACACTGCTCCCCTTGCAAGATGGAAAATGATAGGCTCCTTCCTCTATCTAGGAGTGAAAGTTGGCAGATTTAGGAGCCCCAGGATGGAGGAGACCCACAAAGAGGCAGACGACCAGACAGCCCAGACTCTCCTGACAGTCCCAAAGGTTCCCCATCACACTCACGGCCTTTCCCCTCCCTCCACTGGCCCCCTGACCATTTTCAGACCACAGGCTGCTCTGTTTCGGTACAGAGTAGCCAGCAGGGCCTTGTCCTTGGTCAGCTTCAGTGCCTGGCTATAGCTTCTGGAGGCCTCCTCATAATTCTGGTTTTGAAAATATTTATTCCCCTCCTCCTTCAGTTGTACAGCATCCTCCATCTGTGGGGGAGCAAAAAAAATGATGGATGAAGATAATGGGCATTTACAAACATTATCTCATTTGATCCTCATGAGTGTGAGGATTATCACCCCTACTTTACAGATAAGGAAACTGAGGAAAAGAAAGGAGAAGTGACATCCACAGAGTCACACAGCTAGTGAGTGTCTGGGGCAGGATTCAAATAGATCAGACTACAGATCTGGCCCCGGATGGACTGTCTGAGGCAGGAAGAATCAGCCCCACATTCTCTGAATCAATGCTGCGCTAATGTTTGTGTCAATGAGGCTGGACCCATTTCCTAACATCAGAGAAGGGATCTTTCCCAGCCTGAGTAATATTAATTCAGAGGGAAGTACCCAGAGGCTTCCAAAGCTCACAGAAGAAGCCTGGGTACTTCACTGGAGACTACTGAGTATAGCAGATAGGGTGCTACAGGTGCAGTCTGAAGATATGGGTTCGAATCTCAATTCTCTTATTTACTCCCTGTATGACCCTAACTCTCTGGGCCTTGGTTCTGTCATCTGACAAATAAAGGGGATTTTCCTCCATCTCTAAATCTATGATCCCAACTAGCCAAGGGTAAAACAACACTTTCCAACAAAGTAAAACCCTTCAATTTAAGGTAAAAAAGGAAAGCTCCAGGGTTCAGCACCCCCCCTTCCCCATTACTTAGCCCTTTTCCCTCATCCCACACCAAGACCTGGGCAGGGGTTTTTCGTAGATACAAACACTAATTTCTTTCATTAAGACTTAATAAAACTTCATGATCCCCCTTTCTCCCTCCTTCAGTGCAAGCCCAGCCCCCACCACTAACCTTGTCTGAAGTAGACATGGTCAGGGATACTTCCTCCAGGAAACCTCTCTCCTTTGTCCCCAGCAGCCCAGTCGGTGTGAGACTCTGAAGCCAGCCTGCCTCAATCTGCTCTCCCCAACCCCCCACCCAGGAGACTTTATCTCTTCAACCAGTGGCTCCCAACCATATTTGGTCTGTGGGTCAGGTGTCTCTGGGGGCTGTCACTGACACTTATGGACCCTCCCTCCCCCCTCTCCAAATAGGGAATCCACAAGAAAACACCACATTCTCTCTCCCCAATTCTCCCAGTTTGGGGGCTAGTTCAGATGGAAGATGGATGGGGAGAGAGGTATACCCCAATAAGAACAGCACAGAAGTGAGAATAACTCCACTGAGCCCATTCTAAATCCATAGTCCTAGCTCTCCCTCCTCTCCTCTGCCTCTGCTCCCCACCCCCCAACACAAACACTCATGGCTGCTATTTTCAGAGATAAGTGACAGCTGAGACAGGTTTTAGACAGATATGGGACAAGGACGGCAGCTGCCCAGAGCAAGAAACAACTGGCAACTTCTAGAAATGCTTTGGGAAGGTGGGGATGAAAAGGGAAAAGTCCTTTATGCCCCTTCCCCACTTCTCTCCCCCAAAATGTTCCATCTGGTCAGGACAGAGTGTAAATTTAGCACCCTTGGTTGGAAAGATTTGAGTCTGAATCAATAGCCCCCAAACTTTTCAAGTTCAAACCCTTTCTCAGTCATTTCTTAATTCCACGACCCCGAGAGAGTCATCCCATCCCTCTCAGCCTCAGTTTTTATAGCGTTGTTCAGTCATGTCTGACACTTCCTGACCCAATTTGGGGTTTTCTTGGCAAGGACACTGGAGAGGTTTGACATTTCTTTCTCTAGCTCATTTGACAGATGAGGAAACTGAGACAAAAAGGGAGAAGTGACTTGACCAAGTTCACACAGCTAGTATGTGTCTGAGGTCAGATTTGAACCCAGGAAGATGAATCTCCCTGATTGCAAGCCCAGCACTCTCTCCACTGCAGTGCCACCTAGCTGGGTTTACTCATCTACCAATTTTAAAAGTCAGACTTGATAGAGTCTTATATCTCTTCCAGGTCTAAATCTATAATTCAATGATCTTATGTATGAGGATCTTTTTAAAATACATATTCAAATTTTATCATAGTGTTCTACAAGTGGAGTGAAACTAGGTGATTTCTGAAGTGTTCCACTGCTCCAGATTTATGATTTAGTCCCATGTTTGAGGCATACTGCCTGAGTGACAAGCTCCTCAGTTTCCCCATTTATAAAATGAAAGGGTTGGATTAGGTGGCCTTTGAGATCCCTTCCTTCTCCAGATCTATGAGCCAATAAAAATGCAGAACAAGAAGTTACTATAAATTAAATTATGCTTTTAGATCAATTTCTATTTTGTCAGTCCTATCAGCATTTATACATATTTGAAAAATAATACTACATATATGTGTAATACATTTATTCAGTGTAGAGAAGGAATGTCTGCTTCCTTATAAAGCTGTACATATATTTATGAACTCCTTAGTGGTCCTGGGCTTACTGGTTGAGAATAAGGAGCTAATATAGCAGAAGGAGTATTAGAGTTGTACTCAGATGATCTGAGTTCCAATCTTGGTTCTACCAAATGTGTAAACCCTAGACAAGTCACTTAATCTCCTTGAGGCCTCAGTTTCCCCATCTGCAACATGAAGGAGTGACCCAGATAACCCTAAATCTATGTTCCTAAAAAAATGACAAAAATGATCATATTCTTTAGCCCATCAATCCCACTGCTGGGCATTTACCCCAAAAAGGTCAAAGACAAAAATGAAGGTCTCATGTATACTAAAATCTTCATGGCAGGGCTTCCTCTGGCTCCTTTAGGGCAGAGATTGTTTCATGTTTTGTCTTTATACCCCCAGCAGATGCCTGGTATATGGTAGATAACTTAATAAATATTTGTTGATGTCACACTAGTTGTGTGACCCTGGGTAAAGTCACTTAAATTCTAGCCTCTATTTACTCACCTGTAAAATAAAGGTAATACCAGCACCTCCCAGGATTGTTGTGAAGACAAAATAATATTTGTAAAGAGTTTTACAAATCTTATAGTGCTATATAAATGCTACCTATTGTTACTGATTGATATTGGGGGGGGTAACAAAGACCCAGAAACAAATCCATCGGTTGAGGAAAGGTCAGACACACCAGGTACATGAATGCGATGGACTACTGAGTCATAATAAGAAACAATAAATAGGAAGAATTTGGAGAAACATGGGGAGACTCATATGACCTGGTCTTTGCTACCAAAAAAAAAATCAAAGGTCATCCAGTCAATCCCCAACCCTAGTTTTACAGATGAGGCAACTGGGTGGGTGGGTGTGCCCAGGATCACACAGGTAGTGAACCTTAACAATCATATTTGAATCCAGATCTTCTGACTCTCAGGCCATTTATTCCAACCCTCTTGTTTTACAGATGAGGAAACTGAGGTTGAAAAAAGTTAAGTTATATGCCCAAGGTCACAAAGGTAGAAAGCATCAGAGGTAACATTTGAACTCAGGTCCTCTGACTTCAAAGCCTGAGCTCCTCTACTAGGTCATACTGCCTCTGGTTCTCCTCCTTCCCCTTCTTTGATTACCCTTGAATGTAATAAGCAACTTTTGATCAAGGATTGTTTCATTTTTGCCTTTGTGTTCCCAACATGTAGTGTGGCTGGCACACAGTAGGTGCTTAATCAATGCTTGTTGGCTGACTGGTTGATCGTTACTCCTGGGTCACTGTTAGGTCATGTCCATGTCCTTTTTTCTGGTAGAAGAGACACTGTGAAGGGAAGATGCCTGGATGGGGTGGTTGCCGTGGTGGGAGGGAAGGGGAGATGCATCTGAGAAACATCCTGGAAGGAGACTCAACTGGTATGACATTCAAAGCTGGAATCACCAGGGAATCCAGCTAGTCCAAAATCCTCTGTTACAGAGGAGGAAGTAGAGGCCCAGAGAGGTCAAGCAACATACTCAAAGTCACACAGCTGGTAAGGAATAGAAATGGCATTTGAACATAGGTCCTCTGACTCCAAATCAGAGGCATTTAACATAACACTGCGGCACATTGCATCAGTCTTGGCAACTGATTGGAAGACTTCTATTCACCCCTGATCTCATTAAGATGATAATAATAAATAAGAATATAAGAATAACACAAATTAGATAAGCAGATAACAATAATAATAAACAACTTCTACTAGGAATCTTCATCTCAGAATCTGTTTACAGGTCGGCATGCCACTGGGAGCTGGTGGATGACTTCAAGGTTTGCAGAACACTTTATATACTTGATCTCATTTGATGGCCACAACAACCCTGTAAGGTAAGTGTTGCAGGTATCAATATCCTCCTGGCTCAGGGGCTCACGGACGGCAAGTGTCTGAATCTAAGACTTCACGATGCCAAATCCTTCCTATCCACTAAACCACACTGTGTCCCTCTGATATTCCCAGGAAAAACCACCTAAGAGCTTGCATTTACATAGCGCTTTAAGGTTGGCAAAGCACTTTATAAATATTATCTAACTTGATCCTCACAACGACCCTGGGGGGAAGAAGAGAGGATCAGTGCTATTATTATCCCCATCTTACAGATGAAGAAAACTGAGGCTGGGAAAGGTTGTTGTATTATTAATAATAATAACTAACATTTATGTAGTGATTACTATGTTCCAGGCACTGTGCTAAGCAGTTTACAATTACTACCCCATTTGTCCTCACAACAATCCTGAGAGATGGATGCTATCATCATCCCCATTTTATAGATGAAGAAACAGACAAACAGGGGTTGTGACTTGCCCAGGGTCACACAGCTAGGTAGTACCATGGATAGAGCTCTGGGAGTGGAGTTAGGAAGTCCTACATTCAAATTCAGCCTCAGACACTTATTAGTTGTATGACCCTGGTCAAACTTAGCCCTGTTTGCCTCAGTTTTCTCATCTGTTGAATGAACAGGGTCACACAGCTGCCTGAGGTCTGATTCAAACTCAGGTCTTCCTCAGTTCAAGTCTAATGTTCTAAACATTGAGCCACTTAGCTGCTCTGAATCCTCTCATCCTAGAATTCAGTCCCTTATAACCACCATATGGCAGTGGTGTCCTGTTGAGGAGGTTCTAGGCTAGGGAAAGATATAAAGATGTAAAAACAGCCTGCCGTTTTGTATCCTCCACCACTTAGCGACCAATGTTTTTGCAAATTCTCTTCCTCTGTAACCCCACTGCGTTAAATTTCATGGGAAATGGTCTGAGATTCCTTTTGTTCTTTTTTTTCATCGTCTTATTTTTATTCCAAATTTAACAAATACCAAACAAAAGGAGCATTTCCATGGATGTCGTAGAACTCCTTGAAATCATGAATCTCCATTATCTGGAGTTGGCCTTTTCTTCTTAAAGTTTTTATTATATTTCAAAGACAAAACTTGAAGCGCCAGCCCAGCCGCATAGCAAGGAAGGAGCTGGTGAGTCTGTCATCAGGGGACCTGCCCTTAGCTAGACAGCTTGCAAAAGCAAACTCAGGCTGTACCTAACCATCCACTCACTTACGAAACTTGTCTCCTGACGCATGAATGGGGCAATGATTGATGCTCCCATGCTGAACTACAACTTTTCAAATAATGTATTTTAAAATATTGAAATATTTTTAATCCTATGAAATCCTGTTCTCCGTGGCACAAGGGTGTATTTATTTTATAATCCAAGACACAGTTATTACTTATTGGTTACAATGTTACATTATTTTAGTGTTCTTTTCCTCTCTCCCATTGTAACATTCTCAGAACCCTCAGGAGCAGTGAGGAGGGGCGATTTGGAGTCCTGGCTCCATACTACAGGAGTGATCTTGGGCAAGTGGCCTGTTTCCTTCATTGTGAAATGAGGCAGGATCAGTCAATAAGCATTAGACAGCACAGGGAAAGACTTGGTGCCAGGCACACTGTGCTTGGCTCTTCGATGCAAAGACAAAAATGAAAGTTCGTATATAAGAGGAGGCGACATGTACACATGAGGACAGGTACTGGATCTATTTATTAGCAGGTACAGAGAAGTCTGGGAGGAGGATCCTCTCTCTAAGAAAGAAGGTGTCTCTCTGCCACTTAGTCTTAGAGAATTGCTTAGGGGCACCGAGAGGTTAAGTCACTTGCCCAGGATCACACAGCCGGTCTGGGTCAGAGGCAGATCTTGCCGCGGTAAGGGGAGGGGGGGAGTCTCTCTCCACTGTAAGTCATTACATCAGCTGTCTCTCACACAAGTATACATATGAAACATAAATGCAAAAAAAGGCAAAGTATTTTTTCAGGGAGGCACTAGCGATTCTAGGGGTGCTAAGTGGAGGCACAGGGGGTGTTGGTGAATGTTTAACTAGCTTTGGGGATGGGTGAATGTACACAGGACACGCACGTGTTCTCCGTCACTTTCGTAAGTATAGACCATTAACAAAACAATATATCAAAATTTGTAGCGTTGGATCGTTTTCCGAGTGAGAAAACTGAAAACTTTCAGTGGAAATAAAAGAAACGATCGGCCCCTCTCCCGGATCTGGTAGGAGGTGGGTCTAGCCTAAAGGAGGTGAGCAAGGTGAGAGATAGCCAGCGCAAAGCCCCGGAGATTAGAGAGTGTGACCAACAGCAAGCCGAATGACTTCAAAGTCCCAGTCCAGCTCCAGACCTACGCTCGCGTCCAGGATTCCGGCGTCTCTCCCTCTAAGCCCGACACGCCCCGCCCTCTCTCAGCCACACCGGAGGCAGAGGTGAAGACAACGTCCCGCCGCACCACCAGGGGGCAGAGTGCACTCTCGGTGGCGTGGCCGCGCTGTGGGGGCGGCGCTCTAGGCCTCCGGCCTCGTTTCTCTCCACGTGGGGCCTCGGGATGGCGGCGGAAGCGACTGTGAGCCGGTCTGGGGTTTACGGGTGATCGGGAAGGGGGAGTGGCCCACGCGGAGGGGAACCCTACCCCTAGGACCAGGGAGTGGTAGCCAAGGTGGGGTCCCACTGGAGAGATTCCCCTCTCCCCTGTACAGCCTCTCCCCGCGAGTGTCCATGGTAGGACGAGGGGGTGCGTGGGAAAGTTCGGAGTGGTGTGTGTGACCCAGGAGACTGTCTCTCCCCCCATTTTCTTGGAGAAGCTCTCACACACACCCTTCCCTCCCCCCGTGTCCGTGGCAGGGCGAGGGGGTGCATGGGAATGCTCAGGAGGGTGTCCCAAAAGTAGACAGCCCCCCCCAGGACACCCCTTACCGCAGGAGCTCTTAACCCCTCTCCTTCCCCGCGTGTCCCTGGCAGGAGGAAGTGGCGCGTGGGGATGTGCAGCGGCTGCTGGTCCAGTTCCAGGATGAGGGCGGGCAACTCTTGGGCTCGCCCTTCGACGTGCCCGTGGACATCACCCCGGACAAACTGCAGCTCGTCTGTAATGCGTTGTTGAGTAAGGTAGGAAGTCCCCACGCCCCGCGTGGTTCAAGAGGCTAGGACCCCGGCCGGGGAGGCAGGAAGGTCAGGGACTAGCTGTGCATCCCTGGGCCCATTACTCCCTTAAGCCTCAGTTTGCTCATCCGTGATCCATGGCCCCTCAGATCCCTTCTGGCCCTAAATCAGTGAACCTATGAAATGCCTCCTGTGTGATCCCTAGACTTGTGAAGTTAGCAAGCATTTATTGGCACCTACTCTGTGGAAGAAAGAAAGAAAACAAGCCTTTATTAAGCGCTAACAAATGCCAAGGATTGTGTTAGTCTCTGAACTTTAGAGTAGGGCTTCTCAACCAAGGATCCATGAATTTGGTGGGTTTTTAAAATGATAATTATTTTAGTATAATTTGTTTCCTTTGTAAACCTATGTAGTTCATTTTATACAGTTAAAAACCTTATGCTGATAAGAGGGCCACGGGTCTTGCCAGATGCAAAAAGGTTAAGAACCCTTGGAGGCCCAAAGTTTACATGAAGTGATTCCTGACCTCAGGGAGCTTATAGTATAACATTGTGGAAGAAGGCTGCTGGAAGAAATCTGAGTTCCTATTTGTTTACTTTTGTGTGAGTGGGAGGGCTCTTTGAGACTTGGCTCTTCAGAGGACCAATGGTGCAGCATGCCTTCTGCCCATCTCCAGCTAGAGAAATGAGGGTCTCGGATGCAGAATGAGGCATGCGTTTTTGGACATGGCCAAGGAAGGCGTTTCTATTGCTCAACTCTGTGTTTTGGTTATAAGGTTGTGTGTTTGTTTGTTTTTTCCCAAGAGATGAGGAGGAGGGGTATCTGAAAAGGAGAGAAAATAATTGCTTATTAATTGAAAAAAAGAATTTTTTATGACTGTATTAAAAAAAAGAATTAGTTCCAAATTTTCTCCCTCTATCCACCCCTTCTCCACCAATTGAGATGACAAGAAATACAAGACTCATTATACATATGATATCATGAAGGATATATTTTCACATTAATCATGTTGAAAGGATGTCTCTTTGGGATGACTAGGTGGTGCAGTGAATAGAGCACTGGCCCTGGAGTCAGGAGGACCTGAGTTCAAATCCAGTCTCAGACACTTAACACCTTGGGCAAGTCACTTAATCCCAATTGCCCTGCATTTCCCCCCTCCAAAAAAAAAAAAAAGAATGTCTCTTCGTATTGTAGAATCGTAGACTTAGAGCTAGAAGGAACTAAAGAAACCATCGCAGTCTACCCCAAGTCTACACGGACCCAGCCCAAGGGCCACCTTCTCCATGAAGTCTTGAATCTTCCCCTTCACCCCTGTCCCCAGCACCTCACTCCCAAAACTGTCCTCTGCCTGTTAATAGGGATAAAGCAGAAGCACTGTGTGATATTTCCTCAAGGGGTCATTTGAATTGAGTCTTGAAGGAAACTAGATTTTCTAGGAGGTAGAAGTGAGGGGGGAGGGCATTCCAAACTTGAGGGACAGCCTATGCAAAGGCATGGTGACTGGAGATGGAATGTTGTATATGAGAACCAAGAAGAAGGCCAGTTTGGCTGAACTGTAGAGTACACGAAAGGGGGTAATTATCTCAGAAAGGGAGGTTGGGGTCATTTTCTGTGAAAACCTCTAGTAACAGATTTAGATTTGATCATGGTGGCAATAGGGAGCCATTGGAGTTCAGTGAAGTAGGAGAGGTGACATGACCAGACCTTGGTTTTAGGAAAATCACTTTGGCAGTTGTATGGAGGATTGATTGGCACAGGGAGAGAGAGACTCCAGGCCCAGAGAACAATTAGGGAGCTCCTGCCATGATCCGGGCTAGAGGTGATAAGGTCAGAGTGATTAGAGAGAAGGGGGTGAATCTTAAAAGAGGTAGAAATGACTGGATTTGGCCTGATTGGCTCAGTGGGACGAGAGAGAGTTTGGAGGAGTCAGGGTGGAGACTGAAGTCCCAAGTGAGTTGGGGAGTAGTGATGCCCTTGATGGGGATAGGGGAAGTTTGGAAGAAGGATGGGTTTAGGTGGGAGGGAAGTTAATGAATTCTGCTTTGGCCATGTTGAGTTTGAACTGCCTGTGGGTCAGCAAGTTCCAAATGTCCGGGAGAGAGTTGGTGGTCCAGGTCTGGAACATGAGAGGGACTAGGGTTGGATGTTTAGATCTGGGCGTCAGTCTGTGGGAATGGATGAGGTCACCAAGTGAGGGAGTATGAAGAGAGAGAAAAGAGGGTCCAGGACAGAGCCCTGGGAGGGACATCCACATGGAGGGGAGGGGGAGGGTGGGCAGGGAGCAGTGAGACAGGTAGGACGACTTATACCCATAAGCTGGCTGCTAAGTCAGTTGTGATTGGCATGGGTGAAGGGATGTCTGACACTGGGAAGCTGCACGGCCTCACCTGCTGGAATCAGGGTGCCACACCTCGCTTCTCCATCAGAAATGCTCTTCATGTTGTGTTGCTAACAGTGAGGGTGAAGCCATTCCCTGGATGACCGGGTTCACAGAATGGTTATCTGCTCCATTGGACTCATTTTACAGAGGAGTAAACTGAGGCCCAGCCTGACTCCTTGGATCAGTCCAGGGAGTCTTCACTGAAAAGGGGTCATCACTTGCTCTTTGATGAGGGTTCATGTCATTCTTCTTACTCTCTAGGACGACCCCCTCCCCTTGGCCTTTTATGTCCACGATTCGGAGATCATCACTTCACTGGAAAAGACCCTCGAGTCCAAGTCAGTGGAGACTGAGAAAGTTCTTGACATCATTTACCAGCCACAAGCTGTGTTCCGGGTCCGAGCCATCACCCGCTGTACCAGCTCCCTAGAGGGTCACACTGAGGCCGTCATCTCTGTGGCCTTCAGCCCCACTGGGAAGTAAGGAGGGAGCCACACTTGGGTTGTTTGGTGGGAGACATGAGCCTCTGAGGCCGGGGCTTGGTGAAAGGGCGGATCCATCTCAGACAGGACCCTCCATCAGACTGTGGGGCACATTTCCCGGAATCTATCCTGATCGTCCTCATTCCCGGGGGAGGGAGGAGCTGAATCTGAGCCACATTGCGGGGGTGTGCCTGCCCCTCTGTTGGAAAGGTATTTGTTTCTGATTAGGTAGATAAGATTAATTATTGTTTTAACCCAGCGGTTCTCAACCTGTGGGTTATGTTCAATTTGTAACAATGAAAATACATCCTGCATATCAGATAGATTCATAACAGTAGCAACATTACAGTTATGAAGTAGCAACGAAAATAATTTTGTGGTTGGGGGTCACCATAACGTGAGGAATTGTATTAAAGGGTCGCAGCATTAGGGAGGTTGAGAACCACTGTTTTAACCCTTTAAAAAAAAAAGGAAATCCAAATACATTCTGGTTATTAGTGAATTCTGCTGGCCTTTGGGACCCAAGAGATTGTGTTGCATAAAGTTCAGGGATGCCATTCTCTGCTTCCCCCAGGTATCTGGCCAGCGGCTCTGGAGACACCACTGTGCGCTTCTGGGATCTCAATACAGAAACTCCCCACTTCACATCCAGGGGTCAGTATGGGGGCAGGTGAGCAGAGAGGCCACAAAGCTCTCAAAGCCTTTTTCCAGAGCAGGGCAGAATGGCCTCTCAGGGGAGGACTGGGTACTGATTCACATCCATACCACCTTGTAAGACCTAGGCAGCATCCCTTCCGTCCACAGTCATGATCGCATCCCTTCTCAGGCCCGGCCTTCTTGTGAATGAGAGATTGGGTGGAAGGGAGGATGTAGCCCCACACACCTATCCCTGCTCCTAGATGGATGATGCAAAGTCCACAGCCCGATTTATTGGGAGATTGGAGTGGGGGCATCTGGTACCAGGGGCTGCCTGGTCCCTCCCCTCACGGCCTCCTCTCCCTGTCCCTTGCTATCTTAGGTCACAGGCATTGGGTCCTTAGCATCGCCTGGTCTCCAGATGGCAAGAAACTTGCCTCAGGCTGTAAGAATGGCCAGGTGAGTGGCTACCCCAGTGCTTGTCTGGGGATCTGGGGTCTCCTCCCCCACGGAGCTGGAGAACTCTGGAGTTCTGTGTCTCCAGAGAAGGGCCACATGGGCGATGTGTTTCAGTTGTCTTTTTCCACCCTATCTACAGAGTGAATGAATGAATGAATGAATGAATGAATGAATGAATGTATGTTTATTGAGTGCTTGTTGTACACTAAGTACTGTGCTAAGCGCTGGGGGTGGGAAGAAGGGGGGCAGGATACAGATACAAATGCCAGAAAGTCCCTGCCTTCCCTGCTTACACTCTAAAAGCACAAGACAGCACATACTCTGGGAGGGTGGGGACTGGCCAAGGCCAAGCCTTTGCTCTGGGAAGCCATGGGAATGGTCTGAGCAGATGACTGGATAGCATGGGAAGGGGGCATGGTCTGGGGTGACCTAGGTCTGGTCGGCCATGGGAGATGGCGTTTGCCAGTGAGGGCAGCTCAGCTCCAGGGCTGGAGGCCCACACACCAGTGGATTAAGCTCCCTGGCTCTGATTCTGGCAGGAGGAGGGTAAGGCTGGGTTGGGGGTCAGGGGGGCTCTAAAAGCTCCTTTCCCTCAGATTCTCCTGTGGGACCCAAACACAGGGAAGCAGTTGGGCAGGGCCCTTTCTGGACATAGCAAGTGGATCACAGGATTGAGCTGGGAGCCATTGCACACGTGAGTGGGAGTGGTGGTGCCTCTCGGTCCCACCAAAGAGGATGCATGGGGGTGAGGAGGGCAGCCTTTCAGCTTCTAGCTGGTCCATTCTCAGAGGTTTCCATGTCTGGGGAAGGGGACAGGTGGATGAACTGAGTGGAGGGGTCCTCACGTGCCATCCTGGGCTCTCCTGGCAGCTTTGCTTTTCCTAGAAGTCACCAAGGGGCTTAATTAGAGGAGAGCCCTTTGGGCTTGACCAAGCAAGGAATGGGAAGGGACTCTGGAGAGGAAGCCCATGTTGTGCCAGCAGGAGGATCACGTCTTTCTCCTGTCCAGGAACCCCGAGTGCCGCTACGTGGCCAGTAGCTCCAAGGATGGCAGCGTCCGGGTCTGGGACACAACCGTTTTCCGCTGCGACCGCATCCTTACCGGGCACACCCAGTCAGTCACCTGTATCAGATGGGGAGGTGATGGCCTTCTCTACTCGGCCTCCCAAGACCGAACCATCAAAGTCTGGCGGGCTCATGATGTAAGAGTCATCAGACAGAAGGAGTTAGAGGTTGGGGTGGGAGTGGGGAGGAACCTGAGAGATACTCTGTTCTGGCCTTCCTCCATTTTACAGATGAAGAGACTGAGGCTCAGGGAGGGTGAGGGACCTTTTGGTGTAGATAGTAAGTGTCAGAGGCAGGGTTTTAATCCCGTTTCTCTGATCTCAGAATCTTTTCCTTTGTAGCGTAAGTACCCTGTATGCTTTCCCTATAATAGACCGCTAGGTGGCGCCACAGTGCATGAGTCGGGAAGATTAATCTTTGTGAGTTCAAATCCAGCCTCAGGCTCTTACTGTGTCACCCTGGGCAAGTCATTTTACCCTGTTTACCTCAGTTTCCTCATTTGTCAGATGAACTGGAGAAGGAAATGACAAACCTCTCCAGTATCTTTGCCAAGGAAACTCCAAATGGGTCATTAGAGAGTTGGACAGAACTGGAAAATGACTGAACAAATTGTTGGGTTTTTTTGGAGGGGCAATTGGGGTTAAGTGACTTGCCCAAGATCACACAGCTAGTTTTGTGTTAAGTGTCTGAGGCCAGGTTTGAACTCAGATCCTCCTGACTCCAGGTCTGGTTCTCTATTCATTGTGCCACCTAGCCACCCCCGACTGAACAAATTGTAATACACACATGCACACACACACAGACACACACACACACATGTCCTTTAGTACCTCTTTTGTGTGTCTTATTCTCTCCCATCTCCCCACTTTCCCAGGGAGTGCTCTGCAGGACGCTACAGGGGCATGCCCACTGGGTGAACACCATGGCACTCAGCACTGACTATGTCCTTCGAACGGGTGCCTTTGAACCGGCAGAGGCCTCCGTTAACCCCCAGGATGTCCAGGGCTCCTGTGAGTGAAGTGGAAGGGCTGTGGGAGAGAATGAGGCTAACGGCAGCCTCTGGGCCCTTTATCTCTGTTCGTTTTCTGGCTTCATCCTTTTCCTGATCTTTTCTTCTCTCCCATGATGGACACAGTGCAGGAGCTGAAGGAGAGAGCACTGGGCCGTTACAACCAGCTCAGGGTGAGTGTGTGGCTGCTAAAGTAGCCTGGCCGTTTCACTCCTCCAGGCCATGGGAAGCCCTTCTCTCCAGACCTCTCCTCCTCCAGGCAGCCTCCCCTGATGAGCTCCATCATACTGATCATTCCTAGAACACTTAGAATAAAGAACCATAGAATGTGGGGCTTTGAAGGGGTCTTAGAGGGCTAAACTGAGGCTGAGAAAGGGGCAGGGTTTAGTGACACAGCTGGGATTTAAGCTCAGGTCTTCTGTTTGCCAACGCGGTATTGTCGTTTCTCTGTAGGTACGTGTTTAATTATTGGGAGTGTAAATTTAGCACAGGAAGGAACGATAAAGGCCACTTATTCAAGAGAAGGAGGAACTCAGGTTGCAAAGGGATTAGATCTGAGTTCTAGATGGGCCTCAGACAGTTACTAGTTATGTGATTCTAGGTAAGTCTCTTCAGTACCACCTGCCTCAATGTTCTCGTCTGTGAGATGGGGGTAATGATAGCACCTCCCTCCCAGAGGTATTCTGGGGCTCAAATGGGATACTGATTGTAAAGTTCTTAGCAAATCTTAAAAGCACTTTTTAAAGGGGAGCTGTTACTATTTAGTGACTTGCCCAAAGTCATACAGCTAGAGTCTGGGGCAAGATTCACACTCAGGTCCTCCTGACTCCAAGCCCAGCACTGTAACCACTCAGCTTCCTCTCAGTTTTAGAGCTGGGGGGGCCTTATTGGCCATTGAGTCCAACCCTCCTCCTTTTACAGATGAGGAGACCAAAGCACAGAGAGGTTGTCACTTGGCCAGGGTTAACACAGCAGGTTTTGAACTCGGGTCTTCCTGCCTCTAGTCCCAGCTCTGTAACTTCTATGTTAGGGCTGCATAATTGATACTGTTTGATTGAACACACGCTTATTAAGTGCTTCCCGGGTACTGCTGCTAGCTTCTGGGGTTCCAAAGACAGAAAGAGGCTTCACCCTCTTTCCAAAGCCCCCAACAGCCCCCCTTGACTGAAGGTCTGAGGGTCCTTTCGTGGCCCTGGTCCTTCTTGGCTCCTCTGTACCACCTAGTGGAGTGTCTGGGCATGGCACATGTTCATTTCTGTGTCCTCGGCAAGGCATCTCTGAGAATCAGCCTCTGCTTATCTGGCTCCTGAGCAGGGGTGGATATGTGTGAGTGTGTGTGTGTGTGTGTGTGTTCTCATCCCCCCCAGGGTCTGGGCCCAGAGAGGTTGGTCTCGGGCTCCGATGACTTCACACTGTTCCTGTGGTCCCCATCAGAGGACAAGAAGCCCCTGCAGCGGATGCTGGGGCACCAGGCCCTCATCAATCAGGTGCTCTTCTCCCCTGACGCTCGCATCATCGCTAGTGCCTCCTTCGACAAGTCTGTCAAGTTGTGGGAAGGGAAGACGGGCAAGTGAGTCTGCAGGGGAGGAAGGCAGTGGGGAGAGGGGGAGATTGGGGCTGCAGGAGGGCACTGTGGGGGAGGGTGTCGTGTGGCTTAGTTTACCCCACTCTGAGACCGAGGCCCAGGGGAGTACTGGGCACCAGCCATCACTGCACGTCCGAGCCTCCCTTTCCTCATCTGTGAAGTGAAGGGGTGTTTCTCCCTGGCCTCTCAGGCCCTTCCTCTCCAAATCTGGTCTTTGAAGAGGGGCCATGTGCATAGGACACGTGCATAGAAAACAAGCATTAGGCACTGAGAAGCAAGTCTAGTAGAGTCTCAACCATATACATTACGTTTGAAGATATATAGGGAGGGAAAGCAATTAGTCAGTAAGTATTTATTAGTCCCCTACCATGTGCCCAGCCTGAGCAGATAAAGATAAAATGCGGCCTTTAGTTGATCCCACTAAATCAGGCCCTAAAGTGCCCAGACTAGGATGGGGTGAATGGGACTTTGCCCTTAGCATGTACAGGCATTACCACCCAACCTCTTCTCTCTGTTCAGCCACACCTCTGCTGGGGGCCTCTCTGCCTACCCCCTCCCTCTGATTCTTCACTGATCCATTTGTTCCCAGAACCATGACTGAAGAATCACAGGTTGAAAGATTTAGAACTAGAAAGGACTTTGGAGTTCATCTAATCTAATCCTCCTCCTTCATTGCACAAATGAAGAAATTGAGTCCCAAGTGTCAGGAGCAGGATTTGAACCCAGATCATTGGACTCCAAGCCCATTGCTCTTTCACTGTTAACCCTGATGTTAACACTGACCTCGAAATAGCATCCTGGAGGCTAAGGAGGAAAGGTGTCCTGGAAAAGGTTAATTTTAAGGTAGAAGAAGAGAGGATTCCAGATAGAATCTGAAAATGCCTTTCAGAAAAGAGAGAAAAAAGAGAAAAAAATAGCTTAAAGCTTTGGGGAGTAGCAAAATCAAGAAGCTAGAAGAAAAGTAAGGCGGAAGGTCTTAAAAGCTGGGTAGGAAATCACAGCAGGCTCTTGAGCAAAGGAGAGCCTACCTCCTCGCCTTCTGCCCCAGGTATCTGGCCTCCCTCCGAGGTCATGTGGCAGCAGTGTACCAGATCGCCTGGTCTGCAGACAGTCGCCTCCTGGTGAGTGGGAGCAGCGACAGTACCCTCAAGGTATGGGACATGAAGACACGGAAGCTGACTGTGGACCTCCCTGGTCATGCTGATGAGGTAGCCTCACCCCGGGATCTGGAGGGAGGGAGGGAAGGAGGGCAGAGAAAGGGTGTGGGCTGCTGCTGCCTCACTTGGCTTGGCTTTGCCTGAAAGTGTCTTCCTCTGGGTTCAGGTGTTTGCTGTAGACTGGAGTCCTGATGGCCAGCGGGTAGCAAGCGGTGGGAAGGATAAATGTCTCCGCATGTGAGTCTGGGGAATTGACTTAGGCCAGGGGCGCTGAGTGATCAGCTGACTCTTGAAGGCTGGGCTGTGACTACAAACCCCCCTCCCCTTTCCCTCCATGTGGCCCCTGGGCAGGTTTCAGAGTCTTTCCCACCAAAATACAGGATTCTGGTTTCCTTTTCAAGTAGTTAGACCAACTCTTGGGTCCCTTAGCTCTCTGCTTTTCAGAATCTGTTTTTAAATAGAGCACTGATGTAAGATCTCTCAAATGGTAGCTGGGGGATTGGGATGGAGGAACAGGAACAGGAGGTGGCACAGTGTGGCACAGTTACAGTCCTTCCTCAGATGCTTCCCAGCTGGTGTATCAGCAAGCACCCTAGCATACCCAGGGTGGCTGCTAGCACAGATTCTTAGATCTGCTTTTCTAAAAGAAAGCAACTCAAAATGGGTTAACAGTCTCACTTTAATCAAACATATATCATTTACCTAGTTCATGGGGAAGAGTCAGCACCCTGAACGTCAGAGAATGCAAACACAAGTTACAAACACAAGCTACAAACAAACAGAAAAACAGATCAGCAGATGGCTTCCAGC
>CM053584.1:360867558-360939247 GCA_028627135.1 Pseudochirops cupreus
AAGTGAGCCCCAAACCAAAACCTCACATCAGGGCGTATATATAGCCTTCTCCTGGCTCAGAGAATGTCACAACCATCTTGACCCACTGCCCAATCACAAAGCTATAAGGCGCAGGCATTCCCAAAAAACAAGCCTGGTGCCACATGCTCCACGTGACCACATTCAGCCTATTAAGGGGCAGAGTATATTTTCAAATCACGGAAGGTTCTCAGAGTCACTAGCCACTTTAGCAAAGGGCCTAGGGGCAGGGAAGATCTTCAGATTCTCATAACAGCTGGATGACCCTAGGCAAAGTCACTCAACCTCTCTGTGCCTTATTTTCCTCATCTGTGAAATGAGAGGCATTGTCCTGGATGGCTCCTAAGGTCCCTTCTAGATCTAAATTCAGTGATCCTTTGACTGGGAGAGGGGAATGACAGAAGGTTGAGCTGGGTACCCTATGGCAGTAGAAAGGTCCTACAGGAGGGTCACCCCCGGTCGGCATCATTGAGTCTTGTTGGGTGCTGGAGAAGGGAGTTGGAACAGAGTGTCACCCCTGAGAGCCTAAGACACCCAGGCTCTCATCCTGGGGGTTAGGTGGGGGAGGCACAGTAGTAGCTGGGTCGTCCAAGTCCCTTCTCAGGCCTTTTCAAATAAGAACCCTTTTTGGCTGAGAACTCTGTCCTGATGCTTTCTTTGTCCACAGATGGAGGAGGTGAAATCCAAGGAGCCTTCCCACCCCTTTCCCCTCACACCATCTGTACTACCGTTAGCTGTCTTGGGGGCTGCAGACAGGCTGGGACAGGCACTCTGCAGTCAGCCATGGCCCTGTAGTAACTGAAAGAAGGTCAGTGTGACCCTTGAAGACGTATGAGGCAGAAGGAAACAGGCCCGGGCGGGCGGCAGTGACCTTAGACCCCGATCTGGAGCCGGAGAAGACCAGGAGGGCAGGCCTCCCCACCTGCAGCTTTTTATTCCCTTCTGAATGTCGACTTACTACAGAGTAGGATGCCCCTCTTTTTGTCAAATAAATAAGTTATTTTTCTCTAGTTTATTGTTATTGAATCCTGGGATATGGAGAAATCATCCTACAGTTCCCTTGTCAAGCCCCCTCCCTTGCTTTGGGTGAGGCTTTATCCTCCTTCCCTCCTTTGGCTCAGCCCAGCCTTCCTGTTGTTTCTCCCATCTGATATTCCCTCTCTGTACCTTTGCCCAAGCTGTGCCCGATACCCCGTGTGCCCTCCTTCCTCACTTCTTGCCTTTTAGAATCCCCAGAATCTTTCAAAATTCAGCTCAGGGGTCCCCTCTTAGGGTCTTAGTATCCTAGCTTTAGAGCCAAGACATTGTTCTGGGCCCACCCCTTCATTTTGCTCATGAAGAAGGTGACGTACAGAGAGGTCGGTGGTGACGATGATTTAGCATCCACGTAGTCACTGAAGGCTTGCAAAAGTGTTAAGTCCTCTCCTGATCTCACCCCTGCCGCAAGAAGCGCCTTATGCTTTTAAAAAGTGTACTTTGCATCCAGTTGAAAGTGTATGCTTTGTCTCCCTAAATAGAATATAAACTGCATAAGGGCAGGAAAGGTTCAGTTCTTGGCTTTTCTCTCTCAGGGCTTGGCGTGTAGTAGGTGATTAATAAGTGTTTGTTGACTCATTTCCCTCCCTATATCAACCTCCCCTGCACAGCACAGGAAATGAGAGCCCCCCAGAGGCTTTAAAGCCCAGACAGGAACCAAAAAGAACTTCTAGATCTAGTGTTTCATCATAAGTGTCTGAGGCAGGATTTGAACTCGGGTCTTCCGCGAGGCCACCTAGAGGAGTTGGACACCAAATGGCCTCCCAGGTCTCTGATAATCATCTCACTGAGCAGTGATGCTTCAGTGAGATCAGGCATATAAAATGCTTTGTGGACATTAAGGTACCTTGTTATCAGTGCTGCTGCTACTGTCTCTGAGACCTCTAAACCAGGGAAATATGCCACCTTCCTTTTCCAGACATCCGTGTACCCTTGGTAAGGAAGTCCAGAGGACCACACCTGGTCCATTGGTTGAATTCCAGAGTGACCCTTGTATGAGCTGCTTTGGGACTCTTGGTCTAAAACTTTCTCCTCTGGTCAGTAGCCCTTTCTACTTTTCTGTGATGTAACTATTAAATCTTAACTGCACAAAAACTTGGAAGTGGTGGGCATGTGGCCTGTGATAGAATGAAGCACCTTGTGAGTAGGGATTATATCTTTTTTTTAAATTTGTATCCTCAGGGTCTCTTAGCACAACTTCCCCAGAACACAGTAGGTACTTGATGCATGAGTGCTTTTTAAAAAAATTGATTGATGGACTATCTCCTTGGAGGGAAATCTAGAATCTGTGTCTTGACCCAGATGTTCTTACTGCTTGGAGCCTGAGTCCAGAGAGAGCGTGAGTGAGGCTGAAATTAGAAAGCTGGAGTCTGCATACCTGGTGTGGCTGTCCCCCCTTCCCCATGTGACCTGCAGCAAGTTACCAGGTGACCAGGCTTGAGTTTCCTCATCTGTAAAGTGAGGTCCTTCACCAGCTCTAAATCTGTGGTGGTGATTCTGAGTGACATAACCACTAGGCCTTAGTTTCCTTATCAGTCAAAATGGGGAATGAACTAAGATGACCTTTCTAAGGTTCCTTTCCAACTGTTATAACCCTATAGCCTCTGGGCCTCAGTTTCCCCATCAGGAAACTTAGAGGACTGGACTTAGATGACATTTCTAAAGTCCTGTAAATCTGGTTGTGACCCCAAGTCACATAACCTTTGGGCCATCATTAGAATCTGAGACTCAGTTTCCTCATCTGTAAAAATTAGACTGTTGATTCCAGCTAGATTTTGCATCCTTTATTTCCCTCCCCTCAGTGAACTCTTTCATTTTGCAGGTGAGGAAGATGGGTCACAGAGAAATTAAACTTGTCCAAAGTCCCGTCAGTAGGAAGAATCCGGATTTTAAAGTCCTTGAGGTTAATAAGGATGGTGATGATGATGATGATAATTGAGAATTTTGCAAAAGTTCTTTACATGGGTTCATCCATTTGATCCTCACTATGACCCTGTGTGGTAGGTGCTCTTATAACTACCCCCCCCAATTTTGCAGATGAGGAAACAGGCAAACAGGTTCAGTGACCTGTCCCCAAAGTCACAGCTGGGAGAGCCCAAATCTGAACCCCAGCTCCTGGGACTCCACAAACATTCCAGTTCCTCTCTGACTCTGGGATGTCCCCTTCATGTCAAGTCAAGCACCCTGAGGACCCAAAGGTGTTTATAGTTCTTTAATGAGGACATGCTGTGAGCCCAGCTCTGAGGAGGGGAAAGAAGGAGCCTGCCAGAAGCTATGGTCAGTGGCTCGGCCTGGCTGCTGGCCAGCTTGAGGCTGCTCGTGTCCAGAAAAGCAGGGGTTCCAGCTGAGCCAAATCCCTGCCAGGGGGCCTGGAGGCAGGGAAGCTGGAGCAGAGGTGGGGTGCTCATCAGTGCTGTACTCCGTGTTCGGGCTAGACTGTGGCTCCTGAGGGGCCTGAGCAGGGGCTGAATGAATGGCTGGGGCTGGGGAGCCCCTCTTAGTGAGGAAAGATGAATTCCAAGTCCTCCAGTCTCCTCAACTCTTTGATCCCAACATACACGGTCTTCCTCTGAGGTTCTCGACGAAGCACGGTGATTTTAATGGGGATCTCCTTGGGGAAGCCACTCACATCAGCAGCCACCGTGGAAAACTGAGTCAGAGAAAAAAAAGCGATGCTGATTTCCCTCCCTTTCTGCATTCCCATTCTTCATTTCCCAAGGACCTCACACCCTAATCCTATTGCTGCACCTCTTGTCCCCAATATACTCCTCCCTCAGGTTTCCAAGTTCTTCCCTGGGTCCTCTTTCCTGTTCCCCCACCCACCCATTTCCTCCCTCAACATTTCCTCCCTCCATGCCCCAACAATTGGTAATTCTATAAAACACATTAAACTTCTACTATGTGTCAGGAACAGACAAAAAATGAAAGAGTCCCTATCCTCAAGAAGCTTGCACTCTATGAGAGGAGATTTGTGTGTGTTCCTTAGAGGTGAGGGGGCACTTTGGCTCTGGGCTTAGCAAGGCCTGGCACCTGATTCTTGCTGTTTGGTCTTTTCAGCCATGTCTGACTGTGATCCCATTTGGTTTTTTTTTTTTTGGCAAAGATACTGGAGTGGTTTGCCATTTCTTTCTCCAGCTAATTTTACAGGTGAGGAAATTGAGGCAAGCAGAGTGAAGTGACATGTCCAAGGTCACACAGCTAGTAAGTGTTTGAGGTCAGACTAGAACTCAGGAAGATGAGTCTTATTGATTCCAGGCCTGGCACTTGGTAGGCCTTTAGTTAAATATTGATTGAATAGCAATCTATTCAATTTCCAAGGATCTGCACAAATAGCCTAGAGCATTGGTTCTCAATTATCTGTGAGTGTGTGTATGTGTGTGTGTCTGTGTGTCTGCGTGTGTGTCTGTGTGTGTGTGTGTGTGTGTCTCTGTGTGTGTGTGTGTCTGTGTGTACACACACAGTGGTTATGAGGATACTCAAAGCCCTGGGTTTGAAAGCTTAATTATGGGTGTATAGATCTGATAGGATGATAGATTTTTGAAACCTAACAGGGACCTTACAAATTCATTTAGTACCAATCCCCTCCTTTCACGGAGGAGGAAGCTGAAGAGGAGAGACCTTAAGTGAGCCTGCCTGGGGTTGAAGAGCTATTAGGGAGCCCAAATAATATGGCCGAAGCTAAATCTGGGTCTTGAGAGTCCAAATACCATACTCTTCACCTGCCTTAGAGTAACAGTAAAAACAAGAAATGGGAAGATTTTGTATGGGATTGGGGGCAGTGAGATGGCACAGGTGATGTTTTGGGCCTTGGAATTCAAATCTGACCTTGGACACTTTACTAATGGTGTGACTCTGAGAAAGTCACTTAACTGCTGCCTGCCTCGGTTTCCTTATCTGTAAAATGGAAAAATAATACATTACCCCTTCCTCTCTGGGTAATTGTGAAGATGAAATGAGATATTGGTGAAATGCTTTGTAAACTTTAAAGGGCTATATGTAAATCTATTATTCCAGGTTGGAAATGGCTGTGAAGTGAGGTTTCAGAAGTCTCTGTCTGTCTTGTCTGTCTGTATGTCTCCCTCTCTGCAGTCGGAGCCTCCCTACTCCCCTCTACTCTCCCCTTCCTCTCCAGGGACGAGGGGTCTGGGCTCACTTTGTAGGGCTTGCACCATTTCCCTGGGCCTGCTGGGTTGGCAGCTCGGACGCTGATGTAGTACTTGGTGTTTGGCTTCAGTTCCATGAGCTTGACCGTGGTGCCTATGATCTGGTTGAAGATCCAAGGGTGCAATTTTTCCTTGGGCATCTCATTCTTCACCCTCTCTCTCCTTAGCTCTATCTCCTGCAGGAGAACCTGATAGAAGCTTACCCGCTGCTTGCCCTGGCTCCTGTTCCAGGAGATCTGGGGGAAGAGAGAACCCACAAGGGCTTCCTTGAACCCAGCCCGTTTACAGTGCCTGATGTAAGCATTTAAGAAATGCTCATTGGTATGGCTCCACAGGGGAGAAAAACACATGGAATCATGGGATTCTGCAGCTAGAAGGAACTTTAAAGGCCATCTAACCCCCTCATGTTACAGATGAGGAAACCAAGGTCTAAGGGACCAATGAGATCTCCCCTACCTCTTAGGAGCTAGAAGAGACCACAGAGGCCATCTAGGCCCAGCCTCATTTTAAAGATGAGGAGAGGCAGTGGGTAGAGCACTGATGCTAGGTAGGAGGACCTGAGTTCAAATCCAGCCTCACACTTACTAGCTGTGTGACTCTGGGCAAGTCACTTAAACCAGAATCCCTTCCCCCCAAAATAAACAAAAAATAAATAAAATAAAGGTGAAGAAACTCAGAGGTTAAATGACTTGTCTATAGTCACATAGTAAATATCAGAGGCAAGATTTGAACTCAGATCCTCTAACTCCAGAGCCAAGAATCTTTCTAGTTTGAATCTACAACTTAGTGTGTAGAACTTAGAACTTGATTTCAAAGGATGATAGATAGATCTAGAACTAAAAGCAAACTCTGAGGTCAATTGATTCAATCTATTTTTAATTTTATCGATAGGGGAAAGCTGAGGCCCAGAAAGGTTTCATGACTTTGCTGAAGGTCACACAGGTAGGAAAAAAACAGAGCTGGGATTTGAAGCCCGGGTCCTCAGATCCCAGGTCCAACTCTCTTTCCCACTGTAGCAGCCACTCTCTGGGTCTAATTGCTGAGGCTGCAATCCTGAGGATGTTATTAAAGGGAAAACAGGACCATTCTTATAATGCTGCACCAAGCTATGCATGCACAATTGTTTTATTTGTAATAGCAAAAAACTGTAGAGGAAGAAAGCAACCTAGAATACCAGTGATACCAGAGAACAGCTCTATAAACCAGGGTATGTGTTAATATAATGAATCCTATTGAGCTGTACAAAAATAACACGTGGAGAATATCGAGAAACACGGGAAGGATCATCCAAGAGTAACGTCAAGCAAACAATCAGACCAGCGTTCCATGGGCTGCGGCAAACAATAGGAGACAGAAGGAGATACGGAGAAGGCAAGGGAACTTCACAAGCAAGAAGATGCAGACCTGCTTGGAAGGAAGGCCCGAGAACTATTCAATTGGTATTATTACTTTGTTCAAAATTAAATTAGTATTTTTTCCAAGTAAAATATCAGTTCAGATTTCAGGGTTTTTATTTGAGGACCAACTCCAAATTTGGCTTATTTTCTTTTGAGTGTTACTAAAGTTTTCAATAATAATTTTTAAAGTCCAAATTGTACCCTGACTCCATCTATATCTCTTCCATTCTGGTGTGTGCGGAACTTGACCTTCATTCATTCATTCATTCCCGTTTATTCATTAGCTGCCTAGTCAGTGCGAAACCTTTCCCCCTGTTTCTTTAGATTGGGAACCAAAAGGCCTCCAAGGCCTCCTTATCTCATTCACTCATTCTTTCACTTATTCATTCGCTCACTCATTTCACTCATTTGCTCACTCATTTCATTCATTCATTCGCTCACTCATTTTATTCATTCATTCGCTCACTCATTTTATTCATTCTTTCACTCATTCTTTCACTTATTCATTTGCTCACTCATTCATTTGCTCATTCATTCATTCACTCATTTCATTCATTCACTTACTCATTTCACTCATTCATTCACTCATTTCATTCATTCACTTACTCATTTCACTCATTCATTTGCTCACTCATTTCATTCATTCACTCATTCTTTCACTCATTTCATTCATTTACTCATTCACTCATTCTTTCATTTATTCATTCACTCATTCATTCTCACTCATTCTTTCACTTATTCATTCATTCACTCATTCATTCTCACTCATTCTTTTACTTATTCATTTACTCACTCATTTCATTCATTCACTTACTCATTTCACTCATTCATTCGCTCACTCATTTTATTCATCATTTCATTCATTTACTCATTCACTCATTCTTTCACTTATTCACTCATTTCATTCATTCACTTATTCATTCATTCACTCATTTCATTCATTCACTTACTCATTTCACTCATTCATTCACTCATGTTATTCATTCATTCTCACTCTTTCATTTCATTCATTCACTCATTCACTCATTCTTTCACTTATTCATTCACTGACTCATTTAATTCGTTCACTCATTCATTCTCATTTACTCATTTACTCATTCATTCTTTCTCTTACTCATTTCATTCATTCACTTACTTATTCACTCATTTACTTCATACACATCGATGAATGTCTGAGTTTTTTCCCTCCCCACTTTTTTCCCCCCCCCATTCAGGCAGCATCACCCACCACAGCTGTGGAGTCACTGACAGTATGCTCACAGATGAAGGGGGCATCAGGCACATCCACAACCACAGAAGACTCTGAGGGAGTAGAGGTGGTATCTGCATCCATCCCAGGGTCGTCCAGATCCAGGGGGATGAAGTTCGGCACCAGAGGCTTGGAATGGCTGGAAGAGATGGACTGGTCCCCCATCTCATTGCCCTTGGCCAAGGAGGCCAAGCTGAGCTTCGTCAGCTGTTTTTCCAGCAATTCTGAGAAGATGTTGCTGCTGGGCTGGCTCGGGGAAAATTTGAACGGGCTCAGCCTGCTGGTGGGAATGGGAGAGGTGCTGGTGTCTTCAGAACTAGACTCTTCGAACTTGAAAGGCTTACTAGGGAGAACAAGAACAACATTTTTAGTGCTGGAAAAGCTGACAGCTGGGACCACCCTGGTCCATCTCGTGGTTGGCCCATAGAGATCACTCCAGGGATGCATTAATTGCTCAAATCACTGTGCACCACAGCTCAAATCCACTCCCAAGAGATATTTGTAAAGAGTTTAACAACACATAGTAGGTACTACATCAATGCTTTTTCCTTTCCTCCTTGTCCCCCTTCCCTTCCTGTCTCCAGGTGCTAAATTTAATTCAATTCAGCAAGCATTTACCAATTGTCTACTAAGTGCCAGGTACTATATATACTAACCAGGTACAGTAAATACAGAGGCAAAAACCAAATATAGTCCCTTGGCCTTAAGTGGGTTTACATTGCAAAACCTATCTGGAAATAGATTAAGTTGCAGCCAGATTGCAGTGGGCTTTAAAATGCCAAACTACTTTATTTTAGAGGCCATAGGAAGCTACTGCAGCTTCTTGAGAAGGAGGGATGAGGTCAGAGCTATGCTTTATTATGCTTTAGTATTACCAAGACTCTAAAATGGTGAGATGCACCAAGCAGGACATCCAGTAGGTGCTATTGGACTGAAGTAGTTGGAGAAAACGATGGTCTGTGTTTCTCATTCTGTATCCTATGAGGATAAAATCCATTTTTCTCTTCCCCTCCTAGCTATAAGGCTTTGGCAGAGTTTGGGGGTAGTTATGGGGGTGGGAGGAATCTGTCCTTCCAAGAGCAGCTGACACCAGAACAAAGACAAAACCAACTAGATGGAAGAAGATAAGACAACATGGTGGTGGAAAGTGGGGGGATGTTCAGGAAAATATATCAACCCAATCTCATCTGAATACAGATGTTGCCTTTCTCTTTGTCCCAAGAATCCAGGGAACTGATTGTTTGCAGGTCAAAGGAATTGCTCCCTCCTCTAAACACTGCCTTGCCCATTCCTAAGTCTTTTTTTTTTTTTGCAATTGGGGTTAAGCCACTTGCCCAAGGTCACACAACTAGTAAGTCTGTCTTGTTCTTATATAAAGAAGGAAAGGAGGGAAGATGCTGGTCCTTACATCTCTTCTGAATCTCCTTCCTCAACGAGGGTGGGCTTGGTGCATCTTGGGGAGACAGTAAAACCCTGGACAGAGAACTTCTGATCCACAGGCCTATGAATGGGGAATGACTTCTTAAATTGGCTGAATGGAACCTTTGTCTTGGAAAAGTGTTGGTCCAAATCCTCCTCATCCTCTTCTTCCACTCTCCATAGGATTCCGGATGCCATCTGCCTTTACAAAGTCAGACCAAGGGACTCAGTAACTGAACAAGCTGGCAGCAGACACGAACTGTCAGTGGAACCTCTGCACAGCTTGATTTGGGAGGTGACTAGGGATGATGTCACCATTATACCAAATTGTAACAATTAGGTATCCCCTGCTCCCTCATTGGTGGCTACTGCCATGATGTCACTATAGATAGCCAGGACTAGGGCTAGATGGAAGGGAGAGAAATCAGAAGACCTGAGGATGAGAGTGGGGATAAATGTGGGTGGGGATGTTGGGGCTGGTGTGGTTCATGTTTAAAACGGAGAAACCCTGGACTTTCTCTAAAATATGTGGATTTTCCTCACACACATGCACTTTTTTGGGGGAACAGGGAGATGTGTCGATTCATGTTGATGATGCAGGGGAAGAAGCTCTGATCTAGGAAATCAGAAGACTTGACTTTTAGATTTTATCGTCACTAGCTGTGGAACCTTAAACAAGTCACTTGTCCCTAGGCCTCAGTTTCATCATCATCATCATCACCCACGTCATCATAGCTAACATCTAGATAGGGCTTACCATGTGCCAGAAGCTGTGCTAAGTGCTTTCCAATTATTATTTCATTTGATCTTCACAACAACCCTGGGAGGTAGGTGCTTTTATCTCCATCTTACAGATGAGGAAACTGAGGCAAACAGGGTTAGGTGACTTGCTAGGATGTAAGTAAGATGAACTTGAGCTCAGGTCTTTCTGACTCCAGGCTCAGTGCCCTATCCACTGCTTCACCTAGCTGCCCCTTCTCATGTCTCTGATGAAACGATTGGACTATAGATCAAGGGTCCTTAACCTGGGGGCCTGTGAACTTGTTTTTAAAAATATATTTTGATAACTATTTCAATAGAATTGGTTCACTTTGTAATCCAATGTATTTCAGTTTATGTATTTAAAACATGATTCTGAGAAGGGGTCTGTAGGCTTCACCAAATTGTGCCCAAGGAGTTGAGAACACAACAGAAGTTAAATGGCCCTGTCCCTCTACAGAAGTGTGCACTTCCATCAACCCTCCCGCCCCCTGCCCTGCCCTCCCCTCCATCCTACCTCTCATCCCCATTCCCCCTATTTTCCTGTGTGGCAAGATGCCCAGTTTAGAATTTGTCATTTCTTCCCTAAGCCAAGTTCAGTGAGAGTAAGGTTGACTCTTTCCCTTTTGCCTTCCTGTTCTCCCCCTCTATTGTAACAATTATCCTTTGATGGATGGCATTTTCTGTTGTGAGTCTTTTGGAGTTGTCTTGGATCCTTGCACTGCTGAGAAGAGCTAAGTCTATCAAAGTCAATCATTGCACAATGTGGCTGATACTGTGTACCATGTTCTCCTGGTTCTGCTCCTTTCACTTGGCACCAGGTCATAAAAGTCTTTCCAGGAAAACCCAGAAAATTTGAGAGCAAAAAATGTTTGGGATCACTGGACTCAAGAGATGATTTCTAGAACAGAGGTGGGGAACCTGCGGGTTTGAGGTCACATGTGGCCCTCTAGGTCCTCAATTGCAGCCCTTTGACTGAGTCCAAGTTTTACAGAATAAATCCTTTTATTAATGGGATTTGTTCCCTGAAGTTTGGATTCAAAGGGCCGCACTTGAGGACCTAGAGGGCCACATGTGGCATCGAGGCCACAGGTTCCCCACCCCTATTCTGGAATCTAGATAGAACCATTACTGGAGTAGAAAATTTCTGAAGAGGGAGGGTCTACCATAAGTACCATGCTCAGCAACTCAGAAGTTTCAGGGGCCCCTCAAGCCTGATAAGTTATAATGACCTGCCCAGCTGGGGTCACAAGACCTAATATGTGTATGAACCCCTATCTCTTGACTTTGGTTGAACCTCCTTTCTCCTTGCCTCCTCGCCAGAACATGCGACAAAACTGGATAGAAGAGTATGTGTTGGGGGGTGGGGTGGGGATTAGGGGGTCTGCATGTGAGGAGAGCAGAGGAAGGTAGGGCAGATACTGGAAAGCCCCTAGAAGATAACCCTTTAAGGGACATCATGTACAGGGAAAAGATACTACAGGAAAATGAAGATTGGGGGAAAGGAAGAGAGAGAGAAGGAAGGAAAGGAGGGAGGAAAGAAAAAGATGGGAAGGGAAGGAGGGAGAGAAGTTAAGAGAAGACAGAAGGGTAGGAAGGAAAAGAGGGAAGGAAGGAAGAAAAAAGGAAGAGAGGGGAAACACAAGGAAGGGAAGAAACGGGGACGTTAAAGGAGAGAAGAGAGAAGGAATGAGGAGGGAAGGAGAAAGATGGGAAGGGAAGGGAAGGAGGGAGAGAGGGAGGAAGGAAAGGAATCGGACAAAGGAAGAACGGAGCTGTGTGATGAAGGGGAATCCTTCAGCTTCTCTGGTTGGTAGACAAAACCCTGGACGCAGAGTCAGAGGAACTGGGTTCCAATTCGTCTTCGCCTCCACCAGCCTGACCTTGGGGAAAGAAATCGCCGAGCCTTTGGAGGATTGCCCCCTGATGTGTAAAACAGGGCGCTTGGCCCGGACGCCCTCCGCCGTCGTCCTTCTTCCGGACCCCTCCCAGGCCACGTCCCGGACCCCCGGCTCCCCTCTCTTCGGCCACTGCACCTCCACGTGCCGCCGGCAGATGGGGGTGTGGGGCAAGGACCAGGCTGGGCGCGAAGGGAGAAGCTGGCAGGAAGTGGAGGCGGCCGGAGGAGAGCTGGACGTGAGCTGCGGGGCGGGCAGCGCGGGCCCCCTCCCAGCCGCCCCTGGTGGGGAGGGTAAAGCCTCGGACCTGGGGAGAGATCCCCGCGCGCGCTGCCGGCCGCCAGCTGCTGGGTCCGGGGCTGGGGAGGCCTGGCTCGGCGGGGGAGGGGCGCTCCTCTCTGCACGCTCTTCCCGCTTCCTGGATGGCTCAGAATCCCCTGCTTTCCACCCCCCGGTAGGGAGGCCACTAACAGGACATCCTCACCCCCGGGATCCTCGGGATCGGTCCAGGGCTACCCCGGTGCTGAGTGGCCGTTCTCTCTCCCAGACTCTGAGCCCGGCGTGCGGATCTAGCGCGCCCCGGCTCGCCTCCGTGGCCCCAGCATGGGGGTGCTCAGGGAGGGGCTCTGCCCGGGTCTCACCCAGGAGATGATCCAGCTGCTGAGGGGCGTCGGCGTCAAGACAGGTAAAGGGACTCGAGACTACAAACATTCGTGCAGGTGCCGTGAGTGGTGGCAAGAAGCCTGCGTGCAAATCTGCCGCTGACACTTAACTACATAGCAACTAGGTGCTGCCGGGGAGACGGGCGCACGCAGCCTTAGAGTCCTGGCCTGAATGCAAATGCTGCTTCAGACTCTTACTAGTTGTGTGACCCCGGGCCTTTCCCAGCCTCAGTTTCCCCATCTGTAATATGGGATAATTGCACCACTTTCCTTGCAAAGACGTGCATTTGTAAACCCGAAAGCACCATAGAAATGGTAGCGACTATTTTTATTATTATTCCTTAACCTCTCAGCCTCAGTCCCTTTATCTGTAAAATGAATGGGCATAATAACAGCACCCACCTTTCAGGGTTGTTTTGAGGATCAGAAGAGATACCCCACGTAAAGCAGAAAGCTCTCCATAAATGCGCGCTGTGGTTATTCCGTAACCTTTTTCAGCGTGGGTTTCTTCATCTGTAAAGTCATACCCTGCAGGCTCATGGATCAGATGAGTTTGCAAAGTGCTCTGCAGACTTTAAAGGACTATATAACGTTCATTATTCTAATACAGAGGATCTGATTTTGTTGTGGTTCATTTGTTTCAGACTCATCTGACCCTCCAGCACCCATTTGGGGTTTTCTTGGCAGAGGTACTGGGGTGGTTTGCCATTTCCTTCTCCAGCTCATTTGACAGATGAGGAAACCGAGGCAAACAGGGTTCAGTGACTTGCCCAGGGTCACACAGTAAGTGTCTGAGGCCAGATTTGAATTCATGTCTTCCTGACTCTAGGCCCTGTGCCACCCAGCTGCCCAATGCAGTGGATCAGATGCAGTGGAAAGAATGCCTGGCCCTGGATAGCTCAAACCAGCTCAGCAGAGCAGATTCAGGTCAGAGTGTTCGGGTTCCAGCTCTACCTCTTCCCCCTGCGTGACCTTGGATAAATTACTTAACTTCTCCAGGCCTCGGTGTCCTCATCTATTGTAACTAGATCGATTGCCTTTTAAATCTGGAATCCTAAAAACCCCAAACCTCAGCTTCCTCAAGTTGTCAGTGAGCTGGGCCTGAAGTCAGGAAGACTCATCTTCCCTAGTTCCAGTCTGGCCTCAGAAACTTCCTAGCTATGTGACCTTGGGCAAGTCACTTAACCCTCTTTGCCTCAATTCCCTCATCTTTAAAATGAGCTGGAGAAGGAAATGGCGAACTGCTCCAGTGGCTCTGCCAACAACGATCAGTTGGCTATGACTGAAAGTTGACTGAATAACAACATGCGTTTATTAAGCACTGGGTATACAAAGAAACGCAATAAAAAGAGCCCAAGTAAAGTGGGTGACTTTTGTTACTTACCTAATAGAGTCATGAGGAAAGTGGTTTTTTTTTAAATTTATAAACCCTAAATAATAATGGCTCACATTTATAAGACAATCCCAGGTTTCCCAAGTGTTATCTCCACTCACTTTGGCCAGCCCTGTGACGTGAGGGCTATTATGACCCCATCTTATGGATGGACTCAGAAAATTTAAGTGACTCTTACATAACTAGGACATATCTCAGGTAAGATTCGAACCCAGAGCTTCTTGAAGCCAAATCCAGTGTTCTAACCATGATATCAAACTATCTAGGACTAACCAGGAACAATTTTTATTATATGTGCCAACCTGTTCTGTGTTGTTTGGAGGCAGAACTGGCATCTCCCCCTCCACTGTCCCCCAGTGTAAACCTGCAAACCAGCAGACCTCCTCCACATCCATCTCCCCTGATGGACTTCATTGGCCCCTGTAAGAGGTTTTGGTTGAATTCTAGTTAAATTTGTTTTTATCCATTTCATTTCATTTCATTAAAAATTTTTTTTAATTGATAATTTTTGTTTTTATGTCACATTCATCTGGAATGCCCTCCCTCCTCATGTCTGCCTTCTGGCTTCCCTGGCTTCCTTCAAGGCTAGGTTAAAATCCGACCTCCTACAGAAAACCTTTCTGAGGCAGCTAGGTGCCATTCCCTTCTCCAGCTCATTTGTCAGATGAAGAAACTGAGGCAAACAGGGTTAAGTGACTTGCCCAAGGTCACACAGCTAGTAAGTATCTGAGGCCAGATTTGAACTTAGGTCTTCCTCACTCCAGGAAGATATACCCAGCCCTAATAAATTATTGAATAATTGTTGGATAATTATAAACCCTAATAAGTTGTTGAATTGATTTGAATCGATCAGTGTGGGGAGGGGCCAAACCACTGAGGAAGAGAGCAGGTCTGTGTGTTTTCTGCAGGGTGACCTGTTCTGATCTCAGGGGAGGATGCTGGGCTTGGCGAGGTGCCTGGGTGGGGAGGGGGAGCTTCCCTTCCTCCATTCTTTTGTCTCCTTTCAGTGGTGGACCTTGTCTCTGCAGACCTGGAAGAAGTGTCTCGGAAATGTTCCTTGTCTTATAAGGTGAGAGCACTAGTGCTTCTTTCTCTGGAGCTGAGCTCCTGTGTCTTGGAGTGTCCCGAGCCCTGCCTGCCCAAAGAGAACTCATGGAGTCCTTTAGCAGTAAGAAGCCTGGGCAGAAATAATAAGGAAGGGCCTGATCCCCTTTATCTTTGCCCATCTTCAGAGCTCTTACAAGCATATTTTTCTTTCAGAACTGAGAAAGTCTGTCTCCCTCCCTTCTTTTCAAAGGTGGGGACTATGGGTACAGAATGTCGCATATACCACCAGATAGGGTTGATGTGTGTGATAGTTCCGTTGAACCACTTTTTTCTTTTTTTAACTGTTAAATTTTTTAAAATAAAAAAATAAAATTTTTAAAAGTAAAATGTCTTCCATTCCTGAACACTCGCCCTTCTGTGCTGTGTTGGAGGCAGGCCTTAGTTGCTGTGAGGAGGGTGTTGCTGGCTCAGTTCTCGTCTTTCCCCTTCAATGGTGCTGATCTCTATGAAGAGCTCAAGATCTCCACCGCTATCTTGGCTACAGGTGTTGCCAGGTGCGTTCTGGGAAGGGCCCTGCTCCCCAGGCTTACCTCTGGAGACACAAGTCTGTTTTCCTAGAGGGGCTCTGTGGTCTGGGAGTGGAGGAAGGGGTGGACCCTACTTCTTCTTCCTGCAAGGTATGACATTAAACAGGCCAGTCATCGTTCTGCTGCTCCTATGTTTCTCCTTTAAACCTTCTGGAAGGCAGGGCCTGGGTTTTATTTGTCTTTGCCTCGGTGAATTGCAGTCTAATGACTTTGAATGAAAATAAATTTTAAGGAGAATAATCCCTGCCCCCAAGTCCTCAATTCACAGGCACATCTTAGGGAATAAGGAAAGTTAAATCCAGAGCTGAAATTCTGTTCTTACTTGTTCTTAGGTGGGTGGTGAAGTTAAAGGTGAGAGAGGGATTCATGCCAAATCACCATGTGGAATTTAATAATATATGTAAATAATAGAGGTTCATTGTGTCCTACGTAATCTTTTTCATTGTTTTTGTAAGGAGATGTCTTGGTGTTCTGGTTTTTTTGTTAGGCTCACCTCGTCTATAAAATAGGACTAAGAAATACTTCCTCATGGGGTAGATAAGGAAATGTTCATGCTTGTTGATATTTGTCAAGTTTATGACAAAAAAGAATTTCTTTTTAAAGGACAGAAGGGAGGCTGGTCTGAAGGGAACGATGATTAGTTCAGTTTTAGACATACTGAGTATGAGATGACAAACGACATCCTTCTCTGGGTGTTTTTTAAGCAGATGGAAATATGATGCTGGTAAATGTTTAACAACTTGTTCTCCAGGAAAAAAAAAGTGCAAACAACATTTTGACGTTCAATATGTGTTATTTTATAGCTGGGTAGTGCAGCCAGGCCTGGAGTCAGGAAGACCTGAGTTCAAATCTGGCCTCAGACACTGACTAGCTGTGTGACCCTGGGCAAGTCTACCTCAGTTTCCTCATCTGTCAAATGAGCTGGAGAAGGAAATGGCAAACCCCTCCAGTATCTTTGCCAAGAAAACCCCAAATGGGGTCCCAGATTTGGATACGACTGAAATGAATAGACAACATTTTCTGGACCACAACATATTAAGAGTTTCTCCATCACTTTCTGAAGTCTAGATAGTTAACTGAATGATAACTCTGATTTGCAGCATTTGCTGATTTTAGGGGTATAAATGCTCACACTGAAAATTTAACCATGGGCTAGAGCCTAGGGGAGAGAAACCTCTATATTCCCTGGCTGCCTTGGAGAGCAGACGAATGAGTGTTTGTACTCAGAAGATAACAGAAAGGTCAAGTCAGAGTCTTGGGAGATAGTCATGGAAGCGGGCAAAGAAGACAGTTTTAGGATGGGAGGACCAGCATGGGAGGGTCACAGAAGCCACAGAAAGGGAAAATTTTTTTTTTTTGCTTTTTGGAGGGCATTTGGGGTTAAGTTATTTGTCCAAGGTCACACAGCTAGTAAGTGTGTCAAGTGTCTGAGGTCGGATTTGAACTCAGGTCCTCCCAACTCAAGGGCTGGTGCTCTATTCACTGCGTCACCTAGCTGCCCCAAAAGGGAGAATTTTAAGGAATAGTGTTAGACAGTCTCCAGTCCCTCAGAGAGACTTTGTAGGATGAAGACTAAGAAAAAACCATTGGATTTGATGATGAGGAAGTCACTTGTAGCTTTTGTGATATTCTGAATGGGGTGCTGGGCTTGGAGTGAAGAACACCTGGGTTCACATCCTGCCTTGTTACTCTTTGCGACCATCAGTAACCAGAGAGGTTACTCTTAGTCTCTGGGTTACCGTCAAGTATTAACCTGTGGTCTTGAGGAAGGAGATGGGAGGGGATTATTTCTTTCTTGTACATCCTACTTCCTGGAAAGATGATTGTCTGCCTTTCTCCCTGCTGATAGCCTGGATAAGCTGCTGGACTCTGGCCTCTACACTGGAGAAGTCACAGAAATCACTGGAGCCCCAGCCAGTGGCAAAACCCAGGTATGATGTCAGAGCCCTAACTAGCATGGGGCCAGCAGGGTTCTGTGCCAGGCACCAACATTACAGAGACATTCACACTTCTTCCTGTGGGTGGGGTGAGGGGGGTGTGTTGGTTTGCTCCTTCTCTGGGAAGGCGTATTTCCATCCTTCGGGCTCTAGAATTCCCATCCCAAACTTCGCCATCAAAAGTGTCAGTTGCCACTGCCCATGTAGGACTCTGGCTACCCCCTTCCCCTTGTACCCTCGCTGTCCTCTGGGCCACCTTTCCTTACCCCCACAGCCTGATTTGTCCCAGACCCAGTTTCTGATGGTTAGAGCCCCATTACCCTGGAGGCAGGGCACAGGTGTGTTGACAGGTAGACCTGATATCATGAAGGCACTTTGAGAGCAAGGATTATTTGGCTTCTCTCTTTGTACCTTTGTATTATACTGTGCCTGGTATATGGTAGGGGCTTAATAAATGCTTATTGGCTGATAGTTAATTGAGCAGGTACCAACAGTTTGTTAGGCAAGGAAAGCTACAGGGGTCCTGCAGGTCCAGGAACAGATCTGGGTTTTGCCACAGGCAGCAACTCCAGAGGTTGCGTGGCTTGCTTGAATTCTTAGGCAGCTCTGTGCCCACTCAGCCTGGCTACACAGAACAGACCAGGGGAGTCTGGGGAGGGCTTGCGGATTCTCTGGAGGCCTGAGCTCACCCCATCTCTTTCCTCCGCCCAGGTGTGCCTCTGCACAGCTGCCAATGTGGCCTACAGCCTGGGTCAGAATGTCCTGTACATCGACTCTACCGGAGGCCTGACAGCCGCGCGCCTCCTCCAGCTGCTTCAGGCCAGGACTGAGGATGAAGAGGAGCAGGTCAGGGTGGGAAGGACGTCTCTGCTTGCTTCCCCCAGAAGAACCATAACCTCACTCCCATACTTTCAGACCTACAGTCTGTCTCTAGCCCTGCTTGGCACTGGTCCTTCCATTGTTTTCTGTGTGGATTCGTGCTCCAAAACTCAGATACTTTCCCCTGTCATTTCTTCCTGAAGGCCTTTAGCATTCTCCCTGGAGACCCTAAACCTTGCATTCAGGGCCTGGTGGTGCTCCGTCTTCCCCTTCTCATTCATGTAAGTTCCCTCTGCTGGAGAGGCGGCTACATGCTGCAGTGGATTGAGTGGTGTACTTGGAGTCTGGAAGCCTGGCTCCAAATCCTGCCTCAGTTACTTATTAACTGTGTGACCCTGGACAAGTCATTTAACCTCTGCTTGCCTCAGGTTTCCTCATCTGTAAAATGGGGAATAATAATAACACCTCTCAGGGTTGTTATGAGCATCAAATGAGATAGTAACTGTAACGCTCTTAGCACAGTGCCCGGCATACAGTAAGCACTCTCTCTGTCTCCTTATATTTATATATATATGTGTATGTATGCATATATGTGTATATGTGTATGTATGCATATATGTGTATATATGTATGTATGTGTATATATAAATACATAACATAAAATATATACATATATAAAATATATGGCATATATAAAATATATACATATATACTACATACATACACTATATATGGTGCTTACTTTATGGTCAGCACTGTGCTAAATGCTTTATAGTTATATGTTATATACTCACGTATATGTGCTATTATCATTATTATAGAACTTGCCAGCTGTGTGACCCTGGGCAAGTCACTTAACCCTGTTGGCCTCAGTTTCCTCATCTGTAAGACAGGGATAATAATAATGCCTGCCTCTTATAGAGCTGCTGTGAGGATCCTATAAGATAATGTGTAAAGTGCTCAGCCAATTATAAATCGTTAAGTCTATGCTAGCTACTGTTATTCTGTGCCCCTGAAGCAGGGACTTTGGGACACTGATGCCTCTGTCTCTCCTTACCAGGCAGGGGCACTGCAGAGGATACATGTGGTACGGGTGTTTGACATCTTCCAAATGCTGGACACTTTACAGGATCTCCGGGGTAGTATCTCCCAGCAGGTGAGCCCCCATCAGTGGTTCCCCTGAGAAGCATGGGCAGAGTCTCTTAATTGTTTTGTGTAGACGATTGTCCAGTGACAGGTCACCCTCTGAAATGACCATCTGTGCCTCCAAGGTGGGCATTGTAGAATCCTAGAGTTTTAAAGCCAGAAGCTTTTGTAGAGGGCGTGCTAGTCCTGTAGAGGTCTGGAAGGAGGATGGAACTTGCCCAGGCTCACACAGCTACTCAGAAACAGAGCTCAGACTAATGCCCAGCCCTTTTAACTCAGAATCATTGAATCTCAGTTATAAGGGGCCACAGGGGCCAGCTAGTCCAATTCAAATCTGAACAAGAATCCTCTACAATATACCTGAGTATATTGTCATCATCTAGGCTTTGTTTAAAGACCTTCAGAGAGAAGGAAGAATCTGCCGCCTGCCTCCCTATGCCAGCTCCCCTTTGTGTGTTGTCCTCCCCCATCAGAATATAAGCTTTTTGAGGACAGGGACTGTCTTGCCTGCTTATATTTCTATTTTTAGCAGGGAGTAGTTGCACCTGGTCTCAGGAAGACCAGGTAGTGTAGACTCCCATCTTCTGAACTCTAGTCCAGGTGCTCAGTCCACCTTGCAGTAATATACAAAGCATTGGGGATACAAATACAAAAGATAGGCCCTGCCCTCAGGAAGTTTACATTCTAATAGAGGGAGACTACACACCTAGAGGAGTGGTGACCTTGGAAGGGGGTTTTGGTCTGAAGAATCATGCAAATGTTGGGTTGATATATAAGCCAGTCAAATGATATCCCCTTACCCCAAACCAGTGGAACAAGAGGTAGAGAATTGTAGAGGAGAGGAGTAGGCCTATGGCAGTAAGTGTTGTAGTGCCAATGCAATATTTACAGGGCCCATGATCACGATAAAGACCGTGACTATAAGTATCGCATAACATTTGATTGCAAAATATACCAGATTCTCCAGATAGAGGATAGAACTAAAGCATTCATTTAGACAGCAGAAAACCAAATCCCAAAACCAGTAAGCCAGTTCCATCATAGTACCAGAGATATTCAGAAGCCATAATAACACTGAGAGCCACAGCATCTTTCAGCCTTCCCACAAACCAAAAGGCATCAATATTTACTCACAGACTTCTCTATCTCCTTAATGAGCATCCTCTCCCCACCAGAGTCTGGCTATCTCTGAACCAGCTTCCTGTGGGCTCTGCTTCCCTTCAGCAAAACTCCTTCCACCACAGACTCCATGTAACTACATTCAGCCTATTAGGGAGCAGAATTTACTCTCAAAGCAGGAGAGGTCTTCAAACTCCCCCCTAGGTCTATTAAGGGGCAGGGAAGATCTTCAAATTCCCATTCCCATTATAGGTGTGCAGCAAGATGTCCTGAGTGGACAGCTAGATTGGATGTTAAGATCAATCTGGGTCTGGTCCATGGAGTCATCTTAGTCAATATGGTGGGCTAGCTTGCACTCACTGGGTCACCTATCAGCTGAATGAATTCTCTTCCCCAGGGTCTAGGGGCATCACCACCTGGGAGGTCCAGGTGTGGTGTGGAGGGTGCTAGGGAAGGTGAGAAGTGGGGAAAATCCGACCAGATAGCCTACAGATGGCAAGAATGAAGGTGAGTTGTTTCATAAAAGTCAGCAACCAAGGAAGCCTCATTTCCTAGGATGTCTGGGGCTGTAGGTGTGAGGTAGGGATGTGTTACCTCTTCTTTTTTCTCTTGTTAAACAGCAAGCTTATCCTGTAAAACTCATCCCCCACCCAGGAGGCTACTGAGGAAAGAAGGAGAACCACAGAGCCATTTGTACTGTCTTTTCCCTCTCTAGGTGACCAATGCTTTGGGGCCGGTAAAGATAGTGGTGGTAGACTCAGTCTCTGCAGTTGTCTCCCCTCTTCTGGGGGGCCAGCATAGTGAGGGTGAGTAGTGGCTAGAAGACAATGGCGTCCCACCCAGACTGTTGGGGAAGGCTTGGGGGATCTTTATCCTTGAACCACTCTTCTAATCCTTAACACCCCCTTCCACCCCCCCAAACCATCTTTTCCTTTCCAAGGTTTGGCCTTAATGATGCAGCTCGCCCGAGAGCTCAAGACCCTGGCCCGGGAGCTGGGAATAGCCGTCTTGGTGAGTGGAAGCAGTAGTCAGGGTCTGGTGGGCCCTAATTCCCTCTGGCTTTTCTCGCCTTTGCAGAGGGATAGGCTTTGGTTTTCTGGCTGAAATATAGCTTCCTGTTTATATCGCCCTTTGAGGTAGGTCTAACCATTTTTTAAGCACTTCCTGTGTGCCAGGACCAGTGCTAAGTGCTGGGGACAGAAAGGCCCAGACCTGGTACTTGGGGTTCCCCAGACTGGATTGACCTCTCACATTGCCCTGCTGCCTGCGTGCAGCCAATCAGACAGATGTCTTTCCATGCCTTTGTCTGAACTCTGTATAACATAACCTCCCAGAGACTCAGAGGGACCCATGCCTTTGCCATAAGCAGTGAGATGTGTGCTGGGTGCCAGCCCTGTGGGTTAGGTTAGATAGTTTCTAGCCGTATAAAGACGGGTTCAAACAATAGTGATAAAAGATAAATAATAAGCTGTTTTCCTCACAAGTGCTATGGGTACCAAACCATGTGGGCACCAATCAAGAAGGCCAAGCCGCTGGGTAAGATAGCCAGGGTTAGAATGATAGGATCTTAGGACTGGGAGCCACTAGTGCCCCAGGGGCATGGATGGAGCACTGGGTCTGGAGTGGGAAGGCTCGAGTTCAAGTCCAGCCTCGGATGCTTGCAAGCTGTGTGACCCTGGGCAAGTCACTTACCATCTACTTCAGTTTCTTCCTCCGTTAAATGGGGATGATAATAATAGCACCTGCCTCAGAGTTGTTGTGAGGATCAAATGACATGTAAAGTGCCATATAAATGCCAGAGGTGGCCGGGGGTGCAGATGGTGGTGGTGATGATGCAGGGAAGTGACGGGATCAGACCTGCTCTTTGGGAATATCACGTTGGCAGCCACCTGTAGAGAATCGGAGAGGGGAGAGGCTGGAGGCAGGGAGACCCACGAGGAGGCTGTTGGAATAGACCGGGCCAGAGGGGATGGAGGGCCCAAGCTTGGGTGGCTGCTGGGTGAAAGTAGACAAGACAAGGACACACATGAGGGGTGGGCGTGGCAGAGGTAGAACTGACAAGATGTGGTCATTGATTGACTGTGGAGGATGTTGTGAGGATCAGATGAGAGAATTTGTCTAAAGGGCTTGGGAAGCCTCAAACCAGTCCACGATAGCCATTATTAGAAATTGCTGTTACTACTTGGGCCACCTGAAAGCCTTAGTCCCCCAAGCCAGTTGAGGTTCACTATTTTTTAAGGACAACTAGCCGAGCCTACGCTGTTCCTAACACATGTCGGGGTGACCCACAATGAGGAATTGGATGGATGAGGGTGCATCTTTTCTGTTGAAGGTGACGAACCACATGACCAGGGAGCGGGAGAGTGGGAAGCTCAGACCTGCCCTGGGACGATCCTGGAGTTTTGTCCCCAGCACCCGTGTGCTCCTGGAAGCCCGGCAAAGGGCAGGAGCCCCAGACAGCTGCCGCGTGGCCTCTCTGACCAAGTCTCCACGACAGGTGAGGGGACACATTTTGGGAGCCTAAGACTGGAAGAGAAAAGGAATTTGCGACCCTCTCCATTTCCTCTGGTGCCCTTCTCTTTTCTATACTGATGATTTGGGGAACATTCTGGACTCACTGACCCACTTTGCTTTCAGCATGGTGACAGAATGTAGAGGCCAGGTGTTAGAACAGTGACTTCAGGGGGAGGCCTTAACCAGGTATGCCACTTAACCTCTGCTGGCCTCAGTTTCCCCATCTGTAAAAGGGGAACAATCATAGTCCTTGCCTCCCAGGATTTTTGTGAGGTTCAAATGAGATATTTGTAAAAAGCACTTAGTGATGCCTAGCACATAGTAGGTACTTAATCCTTATTCTCTTCCCCCTTCCCCTTCTCCCTGGTATTTTGCAACATCATGTACTTGCTCATTCATTCATTCATTTGTCAAGCATTCATTTATGAAGCATTTTTCATTAAGCATTGAGCATCTTCCATGCCATACTGGTTCTGTGCGAGGTCTGGCTCAGGAGGTTACAAAGATGGAAGGGTTTCATGGTCCCCACCCTCAAGAGATTTACCATCTAGTTAAGGAAGTTGTGCCTAAAAAGCTAAATACACATAGATGATGATCAGTGTGTAGAAGAGGTCCAAAGTTGTTCCACAAAAGTCCTGAAGAGGGGAAGATGGCCTAGGGAGAATGGAAGGTGGAGGGTGGAGGAGAGGTGTCAGTCAGTGCAAGGAGGGGGCCTCAAAGGAGGGTTGGTTCTTTTTTTATATTTTTATTCTGAGAATAACACACACCAAATAGAATGGACATTTGCTTATAGGCAGTGAGATAACAGAAGAGCACGGCACCTGAAACTGCAAGTCTGTGTTTTGCACAATTTGCTTTTGTACTTGAGTATGTAATAAGTTCCACTTGTAGCTTTCAAAGCTTTCCTGCTGCTCTGGGCTTCTTTCTGGCCATTCCCTCTCTTCTTTTCTCTGAATTTTACAAAAATAATACCTCAAGGATCTTTTTTTTCTTAATTATTTTTTTGGCCACACTAGGTGGTGCAATAGAGTGCTGGCCCTGTAGTCAGGAGGACCTGAGTTCAAATTCAACCTCAGACACTTACTAGCTGTGTGGTCCTGAGCACGTCATTTAACTGTTTGCCTCAGTTTCCTCATTTGTCAAATGAGCTGGAGAAGAAAATGGCAAACCCCTCTAGTATCTTTGCCAAGAAAACCCCAAATGGGGTTATGAAGAGTTGGACGTGACTGAAATGATTGAAAAACAAAAGTGTATATTCTACCTTGACCTTCTCACCCCCAGTCACTCTAGGAAAATAAAAAAAGACAGAAGAAAAACAATTAATAAGATTTTGGCCGTTGAGAATAGAAGAGAAGGTATTCCAGGGAGAAGACACATCATGAGCCCAGTGCCTGGCATACAGTAGGAACCTAATAAATGCTTGTTGCCTGACAAACAAAGGCAGAGGAAGCTGAAAAGCACATTGAGATGTGTTCAGGAAATAGCAAGTCAGTTACTTTGGCAAGAACTTAGGGTATGTGAAGAGAGAGAAGGTAAGAAAATAAGGCTGGAAAGACAAGTTGGAGTTGCATCATTCCTCTGCCCCTTTCCTCAGTTCTCCCTTTTGTCAGTCCAGGGAAGACATTCCTCTAAGGAAGTGGTTCTCAACCTTCCTAATGCTGCGATCCTTTAATACTCGTATGTGGGCGTATCTGCATGTGGGCGGACCCGCCTGGAGACAGATAGAGGAGTGGTGTCTCCGTTCCTAAGACCATCGGAAATAGGTGTTTTCCAATCCTCTTAGGTGACCCCTGTGAAAGGGTTGTTCAACCCCCAAAGGGGTCACGACCCACAGGTTGAGAACCACTGCTCTAAGGGGTTCTTCACCTTTCTTGTGTCTTGGATCCTTTGGCCAGTCTGATGAAGTCTATGGACCCCTCCTCAGAATCATATTTTTAAATGCATCAAATAAAATAGGATTACAGAGGAAAGGAATTCTATTGAAATATAATTGTCAAAATATTTTTTTCAAAGTTCATGGGCTCCAGGTCAAAAACTTCTGTGCCAAGGTAATTTTTCCCCTTTAATTAAAATGTTGTATGGATGCCATCTGTCTTTATACTGGCCATTCCTCACTCCCTCTAGATCAGGAGTTCCTAATCTTAAACCTGTGAATAGATTTCAGGGGGTCCATGTTGGTTGGGTAAATACTTACATCTTTTTTTTTTTTTACTTAAGTTTGACTGAAAAACTGAAAAACATTTCCTTCAGTATTTAAAAACATGATTCCAAGAAGGGGTATACCATAGCTTTCACCAGACTTTGATAAAAGGCTCCATGATACAAAAAAGGTTAAGATCTCCTGGTGTAGATGGAACCCTCTCTTAAGAATTTTCTCCCTAGCTATTTCTCATATAATTTGACTAGCAGCAGTTACAGCTTAGTCCTGATTAGTGGAAACAGTGAATCCCGTGCTCTGTGAAGTTATAATTATGTAAAATAGGTTGGTTCTAGCCCAGTGGAAATACTCAGGGCACATTTGAATAATCTGGCTGCTTCTTGGGACTCTTTCTTTGTACTCATCAGGATCTGACTGTCAAGGGGGCACCTTTTATAATTGAGACGTGTTTGCTTAACCCTGGTTTGGAAGGCCTGCCCTGGTAACTCCTGGGTAGGCTGTGGTTCCTGCAGAGCAGAACTTCTTCAACTTTTTCTGCTCATGACCCCTTCAGCGCTTCTTAAACTATGGGTCACGACCCTGTATAGGGTGTAAGAGGCGCTACTGAGAGAACAGATATTTACAGAGTTTGCAATATACGAGATACTGTATAAGAAACAAAAATAACACAGACACTGCCTCAGGGAGCTTACATTCTAGTGGGAGGACACAGTCTGTGCACAAAGAAGGAAATCTTAGATGATTTGAAGACATAGAAGGAACTAGCGGCAGAGGAGCTGGGAGTGTGAGTGTGTGTGTGTGAGTGAGTGTGTGTGTGTGTGTGTGTGAGTATGTGTGTGTATGTGTGTGAGTGTGCGCGCATGAGTGTGTGAGTGTGTGTGTGTGTGTGTGTGTGTGTGTGTGTGTGTGTGTGTAAGAGGCAGAGGCACCATAAAATAGTGGCCAGAACACCAGATTTGCACTTAGACCTGGATTTGTATCCTATGTGTGACTCTGAGCTAACCTCTCTGGTGGACGTCAGTTCCTTCATCTATAAAATTAATAATAATAACGAAATACATTAATTTGATGCTTTGTACGTGATCTTTACTACAATCCTGGAAGGTAGATGTCATTACAATCCCCATTTTGCAGATAAAGCAATTGAAGGGGGAAAAAAAGGTTAGGTGACTGTCCTGGGATTTGAACTCAGGTCTTCCTGATTCCAAGTCTGCAGTCTATTCAGTGTACCACCTACCTGACTAAAAGGAAGGGGTTGGAGTCGGAGGCCACTAAGGTCCCTTCCAATTCCAAATCTCTGATCCCCTGAGAGCATTTTAGGCTTGGGAGACAGCCTGAAGGCAGGACATGAAATGCTAAAACAGTGAGTAGACCAGCTTGACTAGGATGTAGTATCTGTAAAGGTGAATAACACAAAATAAGTCAGGAGGGGTAGACTGGAGCCAGACTATAAGAGCTATGTGTATGGTTCTTCTCCCTAAATAGCTTTTATTCTTCTCTGTACTAACTGACAAACAGTGGTAACACACCTCTCTACAATAAACACGATTTAGCCAGTCGCCACAGTTACCTATATTTATAGGCAAACTGCATTCCCTTCACCATCTGTCTTTGCACTGAAGGCCCGGCTCCCGTGTTCTCACCTTTCACTCTTGTATATTCTATGAATTATTCATGAGTCAGTGGAGGGAGGTGGAACCCCTCACTTTACATTTTTATCAGTTTTAGCCTTGGCTACTTCACCCCTACCCATATTTGGGGAAGAAAGTCGAAGGACTGGAGAAGGAATTGCTAGGGTGTTGTTCTAGGCTCTGGCCTATCCTAGATGGAGCTCTGGGTTTGGGGGGCAGGACCAGGGCTCAGGTCTCAGCTCTTCCCCTATGTGACTTTGGGCAATTCATTTAACCTCTCCTCCTCAGTATCCCCATCTGTTGAAATAAAAATTGAACTATAATGAATTCCCAAGTCCTTTCAGTTCTAAATCTATATCCTTAAATGCCATGATTCTGTGATACTGGGTGGATTTGTCTGGATTTGGAGATAACAATATTAATAACTAGCATTTATATAATACTTCCTGTGTGCCAGGCACCGGTCCAAGAGCTTTGCAAATATTATCTCTTTTGATTCTCACAACAGCCCTGGGAGGAAACTGAGGCAAATAGAAGTCTAGTGACTTGCCCAAGGTCACACAGCTAGCGTATCTAAGGCTAGATTTTGAACACAGATCTTCCTGAGCTAGGCCTGGCATTCTGTCCACTGAGCCACCTAGCTAACTCTGAGGAATTCATGAATCCGTCAGGTTGCTTCTAGTGAAAGGGGCTGCATCTTTGGGTTCCCTAGACCGAGAGTTAACTCCTCAAATATGTCCCCTTTCAGCCCACAGGGATCCAGGAGGTTGTAGAAATCGGAAGCTGTAGGACTCCAGAACAGAGTTCCTCATTAGAAGGGAGCAAGCCATAATCATATCACCTCTTTGGAACATGAGTAGGGCTCGAAGGCTCCCTGTCATCCAGTTCCCAAAGAGGAAACCAGCAATCACTCACAAAGAAGACAGAGAAGCCGTGGTAGTCTGGATAAGGTGTTGGACTGGGCCCGAGCAGGGAAGACCTGAGTGCAAATCTTGCTTCTGATGCTGTGAACATGGACAAGGGGCTTCACCTGTCTGGGCCTGTTTCCTCATCTGTAATATGACAGGGTTGGATCAGATGATCTCTGACGTCCCTTCCCGTTGTAAATCTATGATCTGTGCCCCATGTAACCCCAGAAGTAAAAGGTGGCCTCATCCTGAGGTGGCTCCAAGGGAAGGGCATCCCTGGCTGCAGTGAGACCTCAGCATCATTCCTTGTAGGAGGTAACTTAGAGCCGCAGGTGAGTGAGACAGTCTGAAGGTGGTACTGGAGCCTGACCTTGCTTGAGTTCTGTCATTTCTCTCTGTCTCTGGGAGAAATTAGCTGATCTTTGGCACCCTGGGAGAGGTGAGCCAACAGTTAGATACATGAGTCTTGCCACCCAGGGACATGATCAATTGTTTATATCCCATGTCGCCTCCACTGTGCCTCAATTTCCCATAACTACAAGCCAAGGCTTTCACACCACCAAGAGAGGAGCTGCTTCTAAATGCTGCAGATGGAAACAATTCCTTCCCTTTGTCCCTGGCCTAAATGACAAGAAAGAAATCTAAGTGGCTCTGACTCAAAGCCATCTAATTTCCCTTCAGCGATATGTGTATCCTTTTCTCCCTGGGAGGTCCCAACCAGACCGCTTTCCTGCTTTCTTCTCTGCTGGCTGATTTGATTTCACACACCTGCATGCGTCCTTGCGCTAAGGCACAGGTGAGAAACCTCGTTCTCTGTTGTCCCAGGGATATAATTTAACAAGGAGCATAGATGGGATCTGTGGCTGGTGAATCCAGCCACCTGTTTAATATACATGGTGCCCTAGGGGGCCCCCATTCCCAGTTCAGAATAACCAAAGGCGGTAAACCATGGCTGTATCCATAAACGAGGAGGATGAGTTCACCTGAGACAACAAGCTGGGAAAATTGATGCTGGTGTAAATAATACATCGCCAGTCTTGTCCTTTCTACACATATTCATTGCTTGTAGCTCAGGGATGCACTATAATGATATATCTCTTTCTGCCAGCTATACCCCAGCCTCCTGCCCTATGGGTATAAAATCACCCCTCTGTCTGGCACCGGTATCAGGGCTATCAGTCTGAGACCTGGAACCAGGGAAGGAGCCCAAGATAACAGAGAAGGGGAAAGAAAAGGCAAATGGGAGAATTTCTCAGCTGTATTTACTGACAGCATCCTTTTTAGAGAGTCATCCATATTGGTTAGAAAGCCCCAGGAGTGGGGGTAAGGGGGCATGGGGTGAAAGGATGGCAAGGATTGGGGAAATGGAGGCAAGAGGCTCAGGAATAGAGTGGGATGGCCAGTCAGCTTTTATATACACTTACTGTGTGTTAAGTGCAAGAGATGGAAAAATAACAGGCAAAAATACAGACCCTGCCCTCAAGGAGCTTATAAGCTTCAGAAACAGAAGTCTCTCAGCCAATCAGGAGTCACATCTCTGCAGGTAAGCAGTATATGGCTTATCCTTTAGGATAGTGGTATCAAACTCAAATAGAAATAGATGCCTTCAGAAAACCACAAATTAACATTATCTACATTGTATTTTTATTGTTTTTGTGAAACATTTTCCAATTGCATTTTAATCTGGTTGGGCCTGTACTTTGACACATCTGCTTTAGGGGGCTGTCAACCTACCTGAGGGCGGTACTATATGGGGGAGAAAAAGATAAAATGAACTTAATTCATGAATTCAAGGAATTTTTCCACTTGGAGAAGAGAGGGTTGCTATCATGTACTATACAAAAATAAGTGCATTTCTGGTTGATTTTACTGACTTTATGTAGATAAATATAAAATATACAGTAATTTTAGGAGGAGGTAGGTAGCCAGATGGTATAATGTAGTACTTCTCAAGCTTTTGGTTTCAGAACCCCTTTATAGTCTTAAAAAATTACTGAGGACACCAAAAAGTTTTTTTTTTAATGTGGGCTATATTTATCAACATTTGCCATAGTAGAAATTAAAGCCAAATTTAAAAATATTTATTCATTTTAAAATAATAATAATAAAGCCATTATTTATCATAAGTAACATTTTAATGAAAAATAACTACTTTCTGAAACAAGAAAATATTTAATGAGAATATCATTACTTTATATATTTTTTTAAGCCTTTAATGTCTGGCTTAATAAAGACAGTTGGATTCTCCTATCTCTGCTTCTGCCTTTAATCTGCTGTGATATGTTGCTTTGGTTGAAATGTGTTTAGAAAATCATGTCTCATACAGTCTTATAGTAGGAAAAGGGAGAAGTGTTTGAATAGACAAATGATGTATTAGTATTATTATGAAAATAGTTTTGACCTCCCAGGCCCCCTGAATGGGCCTCAGAATCTTCCAGGCATCTTCAGACTCACTCTTTGAGAGTTCTGGGTGGTAATAATGGATAAAATCATGTTAATTTGGAGTCAAGTGACTCAGTGGATAGATAGCTGGGCCTGGAGTCATAAAGACTCCTCTGTGAGTTCAAATCTGGCCTCAGACACTTAACTAACTGTGTGACCCTGGGCAAGTCACTTATCCTGATTACCTCAATTTCCTCATCTGTCAGATGAGCTGGAGAAGGAAATGGCAAACCCCTTCAGTACCTCTGCCAAGAAAACCTCGAAAGGGGTCACAGAGAATGAGACATGACTAAAATGACTGAATAACAACAAAAAATACTTGAATCTTGCCTGCGTGCTATATGTGACATGCTGGACAGGTAAGCTAACTGAAGGTTGGCTTCAGTTTTCTTGTTTGTAAGATGGGGGTAAGAATTGCTCACAGGATTATTGTGAGGATCACATGAGTTTTAAAACATGTCGAGTGCTTTGTAAACCATAAAGTGCTACATACGAATTACTTATTATTACTCTAGGAAAGGAAAGTGAGGGGCTGGGAAATCCAGAGGGAGGGTGGCAGTCACCTGTGCAAGCAGTAAACAGCCGGATACTGGTTTGTCCTGAACCTGGCTAGGAGGAAGGGCTAGAAGGTCAGAAAACACCATCTGAATGATCTACTGGTCACTGCCCCACTTAGCTGCGTGCCCCGCCTGAGATAAGAGAAGGGTTTCCTATCTGCCCCGGAAGGGCAGCAGAAGCAAACACGGTGTCCTAGTCTAGATGGCGGCAGAAAGCTGAAGCCTGAATCCCAGGTCTGTCCTTGGATGCACTGAGATCTTGGGTTAAGACATAGCCTCTGCCTCCTAGATAAGGCCCCCTGAGGAGTGGAATAGAATAGCCTGGGATCTTTAAGTGGCTTATTTAAGGATCATATGTCACTCTCCCTCCCCTATAACAATCAAGAGTACATTCCAGCCTCTTCTCAGCATGACTTACCATTAAAAGGTTCTGGGACAGAGATCCCACTCGATCAGCATTTTCCAAAGCCTCTAGGGAGGTCGGAAGGATGGATGAAATCAAGAGTGGAAAATGCTTGGAAACCACTCTCCTTCCGGCCAAGTGAGAAGCTCCCCTCTTGCATTTTTTGCATTCCCAGAATCCTGAGGCACCTTTGGTTTCCCTTTAGGTTATTTCTGGAGGTGATGACTTTAATTTCTGACTTGATTTCTGCCATAAGAAGGATGGCCTGTCAAACAGACCAGAAGATCATCTAGTCTACACATTTCACAAAGACAGAAACTGAGGCCCAAAGTCACACAAGTACCAAGTAATAGCCTTAGGAGCTAGTCCTGGATGCTGTAGCTTCAAATGCAGTGTTCTTTCCACCTCTCCATCATGCTTCCTCTCTCTTCCAGCTCTCCGGACAGCAAAATCTCCCTACTTCCAATGTCCCACTCACCAAACTGAGGGCCAGAAGGGCACTAGAGTCAGCTGGCCTGGCCTTGCCATGCTATGGACAATTTAAAGGGGGTTAGGTGGTATGCTGGGTAAGAGAATTAGAGTCAAGTAGACCTGTGTTCAAATCCAGCTTCAGACACTTAGTAGCTGTGTGACCCTGGGCAAGTCATTTAACCTTTCTCAGACTCAGACTCAATTTCCTCATCTCTCGATTGTAATAATAGCACCTATTTCATAGGAGTATCGTAAGAGTCAAGTGAGACAATACGTGTACACTGCTTTGTAAACCTCAAAATGCTATCTATTTGTTACTATTATTATCCCTTTCTTAACCTGAGGAAGAAGTGTCTCTGTTCTCTAAAGCTAACTCTTTGGTCTCTCGATCCTATCTATCCCCTCTTCCGCCATCTACAGGACTGTTTCATTAATGTTCCCTTTCCCTTTGGCTCCTCTATCTTTCCCTCTTTCCTTTTTTTTTAAAGAATTTTTTTTTTATCAATTACACAGAAAACCAATTTTTAACATTTTTAAAAATAATTTTTAAGTTCCAAGTTCTCTCCTTCCCCTTTCCCCTCCTTGAGAAGGCAAGCAATTTGATATATATTATACATGTGCATTCATGTAAAACCTATTTCCATATTAGCCATGTTGCAAAAGAGAACACAGACAAAAGTAAAAAAAAGTATGCTTCAATCTGCATTCGACTCCCATCAGTTTTTTCTCTGGAGGTGGATGACATTTTTTCATCATAAGTCCTTTGGAATTGTCTTGGATCATCATATTGCTGAGAATGGCTAAGTCAGTGATAACTGATTATTGTACAGTATTGCTGTTATTGTGTACCATGATTTCCCTCTTTTCTAACCAAATATATGCTCAACTCCTTAGCTCAAAAATTCACCAATAAATTATTTTTCTGATATTATCTTCTACAAGTTCCTCCACAGTTCAACCAACTGATAAATCAGTTAATCAACAAGTATTTAATCACCCACCTGGTGAAATTAAGCATAACATTTTAAGGGGGAAAATGAAATAGATTTCAAGCTTTTGTAAGGATACCAAAATTGAACAAAAAATTTGATCTCCAACATTAAGAACTAAGAGAAGCCTAAAAAGGTTAAAATGGAAAAGAGAACATAAGGGATTCAATGGAGCTGAACTGTTTACATCCCTACATGGGAAGATGATACTTGTGATTCTTAAAAATTATGCCATTAATAGTACAGCTAGAAGGAAGATATATAGAGGGTAGGGGTTTAAGGTGAATTGGAGGGAATGACAAAAAAATAAGAGGTGAGAAAAGAGGAGTATACTGGGTGCAGAAGGGAGAGGTAGAATGGGGTAAACTATTTCACATGAAGAAGCTTGAAAAATGGGAGGGTGGGCAATGAACATCGCTTGAACCTTACTCTCATCAGTATTGGCTCAAAGAGGGAATAGTATACATAATCAGTTGAATATAGAAAAGTCTCTTATCTGACAGGAAAGTAGGAGGGGAGAAGAGTAAGTAAAAGGGGGGGGAGAGGGATGAGAGACTGACAGAAGAGAGGGCAGACCCAGGGAGGCAGTATACAGAAGCAAAACATTGTTGAGGAGAGAAAGGGTGAAAGGAGAGAGGGGACAAATGAGGAAAAATAGAATGGAGAGAAGTACACAGTAATTATAACTGTGAATGTGAATGGGATGAACTCTCCTATAAAATGGAAGTGTGTAGCAGAGATCAAAAATGTGTTGTTAACAAGAAACACATTTGAAGCAAAGAGGCACACAGAGTAACGGGAAGAGGCTGGAGCAGAATCTGTTATGCTTCAGCTGAAGTAAAAAAAATGTAGGGGTAGCAGTCCTGATCTCAGACAAAGCAAAAGCAAAAAATGACCAAATTAAAGGGGTTAAGGAAAGAAACTACATCTATAGCGGTTCACAAACTGTGGGTCGCAACCCCTTTGGGGTCGAATGACCCTTTCACAGGGGTCGCCTAAGACCATTGGAAAACACATATTTCCCTTGGTTTTAGGAACCTCCTCTATCTGTCTCCAGGCAGGTTTGCCCACATGCAGACACGCCCACATATGACTATTAAAGGGTTCTGGCATTAGGAAGGTTGAGAACCACTGTGCTAAAAAGGTATCACAGGAAACGAAGTCATATCAATACAAAATATATGCACCAACTGGTATAGCATCCAAATTCTTAAAGAAGTCAATAAGTTATAGGCTCATGAGCAAATGAGATAGAGAGCATTACAAAATGTAAAATAGATATTTTTCATTAAGTTAAACTATTAAATAGCTTTTGAACAAACAAAACCGATGCAGTCAAGATTAGAAGGAAAGCAGAAAGCTGGGAAATAATCTTTATAGCAAGTATTTCAGATAAAGGCCTCATTTTTCAAATATGTAGAAAAGCAAGTCAAATTTATAAGAGTATAAGCCATTCCCCAATTAATAAATGGGCAAAGGATATGAACAGGCAGTTTTCAGACAAGGAAATCAAAGCTATCCATAGGCATGTGTAGAAGTGCTCTAAATCACTTTTGATTAGAAAAATGCAAATTAAAATAACTCTTGGGGTGCCACCTCATACCTGTCAGATTGGTTAAGATGACAAAAAGGGAAAATGATAAATGTTGGAGAAGACTTCTAGAGGTCAAATATGGCCTCAGACACTTGCTGTGTGACCCTGGACAAGTCACTTACCCATATTTGCCTCAGTTTCCTCATCTCTCAAATGACCTGGAGAAGTAAATAGCAAAGCACTCCAGTGTCTTTGCCAAGGAAAACCCCAAATGGGGTCACAGAAAGTTGTAAATGACTGAACCAACTGAACAACAGAAAAATAATACAAATTTGTTGACAAAGTATGGGGAATAATAGCAAGCAAACTAGTTTGGCTGGAACATAGGACTTTATAAGCCAAACCAAAGTGTGTGGGGTATGGAGACCACGGAAATCCCCTACCCAAGAAAAAAAATCAGAGGTATCTTGAGGAAGGAAGAGGAAGTTTTATTCTCTTCCCCTGCAGGAAGAGGGCGGTCCTCTCCATGAAGACAGAACAAAAATTTATACCCTAACGCAGTCAAACCCCCTCCCCCTGGCTGTCCCTTCTCCCATTGGCTAGGAGGCAGGCTCTCAGTCTTGGCTTGAAATCTAACCCAATGATGGATAACAAAAAAGCCTGTCACTATCTCCTATTGGCAGGGAGGTGGGACAGGGAGCCAAGGTATCATCCATGGCCTTATTTGGTAAACGCCAAAGCAAGGGAGGGGAAAAGGTCACAAGCAAGTGTGGAGGTCAAAAACTCCTGAAAAAGGGCCTAATGTTTTTAAGGGTATGGTATATAAGGGTGGAGGTCTAAAACTCCCGAAAGGGGCCCAATGCTGATTACAAAAAGGGAACTCCCTTCCTAGGGAGGGTCCTAGGTTGTGTAAACCCAGGACTCAGGCCTGTCCAGTCTTACAAAAGTCTGTCTCTGGCTTCCAGACAGTTTCTCTCCCTTCTCATTCTGAGGAGTCTTCACAGAGGGTGCAGAGCGTGTACCCCACTCCAAAGGGTTTGCATTTTATCCTAGGGGCAAGAGGAGGCCGTTGGGGTTTGTTGAGCAGAGCAGCGACTTGGTCAGACCTGTACTTTAGGAAGTTAATTTGCAGGTACATTTAAACTATTTTCTCCTCAAAAATATCCAAATGAAATTTCAGAAAATAAAGGTAGGAGAACCAAGAAGAGAAAATGGATGGCATGGTTTGTACATAAGATCTTACCTCTCCATTTTGGTTCTTGGTACTCCTTTTCTTTTGTTGGAAAGTCCAGCTGACTGTTCAGTCCTAAATTGTCTCTAGAAGAATTTACTATCTCCATTTTGTAATAACCATGATGATGGCAATTTAGGGTGATACAGAGCCTTGAGATGTACAAAGCATTTCCCCCCCAGCAGCACTTCAAGGTAGGTCTTGGCATTTTTACTACCCCAATTTTTACAAAGATAAGGAGACAGAGATAAGATAGGCAGTAAAGTCAGCTCTGTCGTCTACAAGCAGTAATTAAGCACTGTGTTCCAGGCCATGTTCTAAGCTACAGGATTCAGAGATAGAAACAATCCCTTCCCTCAAGAGGCTCACAATTTAGTGTGTGTGTGTGGGGAGGGGGGGGAATATGCAAATAACTACAATGTGGAGCTGAAGGAAGGTGATTTCTGAGAGAAGGTGCTAGCTTTGGGGGTGACCCAGGAAAGGTCTCAATGATGAGGTGCAGGCTCTGGGAGCCCCCTTGAGCTCTCCTTGAATCTTTGAGGTGCAGGCTCTGGGAAACCCCTTGAAGTCTGATTAAATCTTCCAGTGGTCTCCAGGTAGCCTCCAGCAACTTCCCACCCTTAATCACTCATTACTGGAATCTGACCTCATCTTGACTCCTGAAGACCCTCCCTACTGGAGTATATAATCTCATCTGACTCCTGAAGACCCTCCCCAAACTCCTCCTCTAGACCACCCCTAGATTCCTCCCACAACCTTTCTGTATATAAGATCCCATCTTCCCTCCATGTGATGTGAGAGCACCACAGAATGACCTAGCAAAGACTCGCTCCTTAAGAGTCTACCCAATATGGTGAACTTTCCATAAACTTTACTTTTCTTTGGCTGAAAGAAGACTTGAGTTAAATTTTTTGGTATTTTGGGATCTAGAGCAACCCTAACCCTCTTCATCTTGCTGGACGTGAGTTTTAAAGGTAGGACTGGGGACCAAGAGGCAGAGACTGGGATGGCCATCCTTTCAGACGTGGGGGAGAGCCAGCCCAGGGGGCAGAAACTAGAGTGTCTCCTCTGAAAAACAAGAAGAAGGCCAGTATTGTTGGATTTTAAGTATGTGAATGGGAGTAAAATATAAAAAGACTGAAAAGGGGTTGGGGCTGGGGAGGGACAGATTGTAAAGAGCTTTGAATATCAAGGATTTTATATCCCTATATAATAGGGAGCCATTGGAGATCTCAGAGCAGTGGGATGACTTGGTCCAATCTGTGCTTTAGAAAAAAATGACTGGCATGTGAGTAAAGGATGGATTGGGATGGGGCAAGAAGGGGCAGAAAACAATGAGAAGGGCATTGTGGTAGTTCTGGTATGAGGGCTCTTTACCAGGGCAGCCCTAGGCAACAGTAGGAGAGATAGTGTAATGGTAGACAAGACTTGGCAATGGATTTGCTATATGGCGTGAGTTTGCCGATTTTGTGTGCCTGGGTGCTTGAGAGGATGGTGGTGCCCTCCACACCAATACTAATTAAGGTCAGAAGAGGAGAGTGTTTGTTGGGGTATGATGGAAGACAGAATAAGTTCTGTTTTGAACATAAGGAGTTTGACACCCAGTTTCCCACCTCTTATTCTTGTTCAGATCAATACTAGCATTACTATTGGAAAATGCGGCAGTCCCCCCAGGGTTCTGTTCACAACCCCTGTGACCCCCCAGACCAGAACCTCTTTTCCTAACTCTCCTCTCCTATATGTGTTGAATCTTCTTACTTGAGAGCAAGGTCTGACTCATGTTTGCTTCTGTAATGCTCAGCACACAAGTTGCTTAATAAATGCATGTTCCTTGGTTCCGTCATTCATTTATTCATTCTTTTCTTGGGCTTTATGGTACGGGACAGAGCTAGGTTTCCTGATTCCACAGTGTCCTGATTCCACAGTGGGTGGAATGTAAGAGGTCCAGTGAGCTAGGGTGATACACCCAAAGACCCACAATGGAAACTGAGTAGGATTAGGGTTTTTCTGACTCCAGGGCTCTGAGTTTCTCTTAAGGAAAATGATGTGATTTATATGGCTTCAGCACTGGTGGGTAAAAGCAGGTGATTCATAAATATGTATTGAGAAATATTTAGTAAATGAGTTGAAATAATAAAAATACGTCAGAGTAAACAATAGCTGTAAATATGTCACTTGGTAGAGGAATTAGTGCTTTTATTACGACAAAATGCCTATTGCCTTACCGGATGGGATTACGGATTACTTGCACAATGGATGCATTATTGAGTTTCTCTGAAGAAAGCGCCAATAAAAAAGAAAAACAGTATTGATGGTTACAACTAACTTGGGGAAGGGAAGGTATCTGGGGAAATGCAGTTCTGAGACCTCTCAGCCTAGGTGATATGCAAATCACTTAGATGCATTCCCCTGATTTAGCTACTTGCTGAAGAGTCAGCCAATGCTGAGTTAATGATTTCCCCTGAATAGCACCATTTAAAAAAAAGTACAATCATTGGGTCCAGTGGGTGAGTTGAGCACACCCTTTCTTGGAAAGAAGTCAGGTGCTCATTCAGTTCTTAGGTAAGCTGTTTCTTCCAGGAAAAACCATCTGATGACTTGGTCTTCTGCCCTTCCAATATAGGGGATGTATGGAATGAGTGAAAACTTCTCAATTTGGGGTGGTTAACTTTTCAAATTGCTTCTGTCAATCACTTTTATCTTCCTTTGTCTGTTTTCCCGCCTTGGTGGGACCCTCCCCTTATCTTTCCTGTCCCAGTTGGGGAAGTATTTGGTGAAGTATGCCTCTCCACCAACGAGAGGGGAAACAGTCAGGGAGGGATCTTGACTAAGTTAGGTTATAAATTCCAGTACTATCTTTTGTAACTTGCCCTCTTCTCCCGGGGAAGAGAATAAAGTCCTGTTCTTATCCTAAGAGATCTCTGTGTTTATTTCTTTTCACTAAATTAAGGATGAAGAATATTTTTCATCCCAAACAGGGATCTATTAATTTTCTGGAATTTTAGGTAATGCTCAGGGGGAGGGAGATTTAGTGAGAGACTGGTGGTTCCTGTTCTCTTTACACAAATGAAAGTTAGTTTGTCTCAGTAAAGAGAGTATGAAAACTTAGAGACAAGTGGCTAGAGATGGGGGTGGGGAGTAGAGAAAATAAATGCTTAGAACCCAGAGAGAAGGAAGCTGATTGGGGCAGGGATTGCCCTGGAGATGGGTGGTGGGTAGGACACAATTTCAAAAAAAAACGGCCGGGCAGGAGGAAGTGGGATGTTTTGAATTCAGGTGAGGTGCCCTTTTGGAGATCATCACTTATTGATTTACTAATTATTTGACCTTTCCAATTGTTTTGAACACAAAATAACTGTGGGTGGTGCAGATGAGTAAACTGAGACATGAAAATTAAATTACCTATAGAACGAAGAGTTCAGTTTTGTAACCATCTGCACGTATGGTTAGGGTTCTGCTTAGTTCAGAAAATCTCACATCTCTTTGGGGTGTCCCGTACCCCAGCTCTAGCTTTTGAAATACAACTCATTCTTCATAGTGCAGTGGTCACTTCTCCACAAAGCCCTCTCTGTTCCAATGAAGCTTGGGGTGATTGATTTCTCCCTCCCCTGAAATGCGTAGCATTTTATGAGTACTGACACTGATCACCTTCTACCTGCTGTTTATATTTCGTGTACATGGCATCTCCCCTACTCCTCACTGAAGGCAGAGCCTGTAGCTTATTTCTTTTTGTGTCCTCTACATTGCTTTGCATCATTGAATATTTAATAAATGGTTGTTGGTCTTCAGGGATAGGAGACAAGGGAATGTGTGTGGATGGGTTAATGCAATGATGATGTTCAGTCATTTTTCAGTTGTGAACCCATCTGGGGTTTTCTTGGAGAAAATACTGGAATGGTTTGCCATTTCCTTCTCCAGGTCATTTTACAGATGGAAAAACTGAGGGAAGCAGGATTAAGTGACTTGTCCAGGGTCACACAGTAGTGTTTGAGGCCAGATTTAAAGTTGGGAAATTGAGTGTTCCTGACTCCAAGCCGAGTACCCCATTGACTATACTACCTAGCTGCCCCAGTGGGTTAAAGCAAACTCATTGCTCTTATCAAGACATTTTTTTCTAAGTGCATGTTCAGTGGTAGGAGGATCAGTAGTATCAGCTTCGGAATGAAGACCAGAACATGGGCGGGCGTTTTCAGTGAAATACTTATTAATTCTACTTCTGATAAGTAGCTACAAAAAGAGAAGTCTATAGATAGAGTACCTAGGAATTTATGAATCATCCAGTAATCTGTTAGGTCCCAACTATGTGCCAGGACCTACGACAGTAGATAAGATAATCCCTGCCCTTGGGGAGTTAACATTCTAGTTGGGGACACAACTTGTGCATATGTAAGTATAAAGTAATTTTGTTGAGGGGAAGGCAATAAAATTAGTCTGTTAGACTGAGTTCCTTAAGAGCAGGAATTGCCTTTTGCCTTTCTTTGGCTCTCCAGCTCTTAGCAAAGTGCCTGGCATATACTAGGTGTTTAATAAATGCTTATTGTGGACTGACTGACTGGCCACCAGTGGGTGTGTGAGCCAGACTTGGAAGGAAGCTAGGGGGTTTATTTATTTATTTATTTGCTTTTTGGAGGAGGGAAGGTAGGGCAATTGGAGTCAACTGACTTGCCCAAGATCACATGGGAAGCTAGGGGTTTTAAAAGGCAAAGGTAGCAAACCCCAAGCGTGGGGTGTACAAAAGCATGAAGACTGGAGATGTAGTTTTGAATGTGAGAACTAGCAAGAAGATCTACTGGAAAGTAGAACGAGTGAAGGGGAGTAATGTATAAATAAGGCTAGAGAGAGAGGTCAGAGTCTGGTTTTGAAGGACTTTACACATCAAGCAGAGGAGTCTTTCTTTGATTATTTGATCCTAGAACTAATAGAGAACCCCTGGAGCTTATTGAGTAGGGGCGTGGCTTGGCTATGTGTGTGCTATGTGAGTGATGATCTGGAAAGGAGAGAGATTTGAGAAAGGAAGGCTTATTAGGAAGGTATTCTGATGGACCAGAGGAGAGGTGATTGAGGACTAGAACTAGGGTGGTTAGCAGCACCCTACTTAATAGAGAGGAAGATTCGAGAGGTGTTAAGGAGGTAAAATAGATAAAACTTGCCATCTGATTGGATGTGTGTAATGCCAAGCAAAGGCAGCTTCCAAGGTTCGGATTACCAGCATAGCAAACCCCATTTATTCAGCAAGCATTCACAGAACAGAGAAAGTCAAAATACAGTGTAACTTGTTCCTTTAGCAAGTAAATTCTCAATTCAATCCAGGTACTACTCCACCCCTAGACTGTACGTTCTTTCAGTCAATCAAAAGTCTCTTCTCAAATGGAGATTAGTCTCCAACTATAAACAAAGTACATTCATTTGGTCAATCACTCAAAGACTTCCCACCCCTGAATCTCAAAAGGGGCAGGAGAGCACAAAAGGCCATCCATCCACCCTTAAGTTACCAGGTTAAACTCAGCATTGAATACCCAATGAAAGGTCCTTCATTCATCTTCAGTGGAGGCAAGCCCTCAGCAATCTCAGTTCCTGGGGAGACAAGGCTCAACAAAGTCATAGCCTGTGTGTCCTCATCAAGTCACTCTCTGCCTGTAGAACAGTCCCAGAACTCCTGAAAACATCAGCAAGGCCCTCTTCCAGGATTTTTGTGCAGGTACCACAAGACAATCCTCCTTCAGGGCTTCTGAACCAACAGCCAGGTTCCAGGACCTCTACAGCAGCAGCACTGTCCTTCACCAGCAGTGAATCTAGCAAAATAGCATCAAAACAGACAGACAAAATACTGGCATCACAGCAATGCCTCCTCAGTCCTTGGCAGTTCCAGGTGGCAGTTCTCAAAAGTCCTAGGCAGTTCCAACGGGCTCTTAGCAGTCTTTATCTCAGCAACTCAGGCTCCACGATACTGGATACTGCTCTCCCAAAGTCCTGGCCTTTTCTAGGCTTGGGCCTCTCTCCCAATTCACAGCTCCTTCCAGTTCAGCCCCCTCTCTTCATGTGAACAAGTCCATCCCACAAGTGGGATTCACAAGCTCTGGGTTTTAACACTCAACCCAAAAACCAAGCCAATTCAGGGGCATCTCCAAATTCCATTACCAATACAATGTGGAGGGTAGAAGACAAAAATTGTGCATTGCATTTACAAACCTGCTAGAAACAATTTTCATTAATTTATCATTATTCTAGTCCAAGAATTGTTATATCTGGAAAGAGGAATGTCCATAATAATGGAGTTCCCTCATGCCTTTAGACATGTCTCTAACAGGCATGTTGTCATTATTCAGTCATGTCTGACTCTTGGTGATGCCATTTGGGTGTCCCTCCCCCCTTTTTTGGAGGGTGTTTGGGGTTAAGTGACTTGCCCAAGGTCACACAGCTAGTAAGTGTTAAGTGTCTGAGGTCACATTTGAACTCAGGTCCTCCTGACTCCAGGGCTGGTGCTCTATTCACTGTGCAACCTAGCCACCCCCCATTTGGGGTTTTCTTGGAAAAGATAATGGAGTGGTTTGCCATTCCCTTCTCCAGCCCATTTTACAGATGAAGAAACTGAGGCAAACAGGGTTAAATGACTTGCCCAGGGCTAGCCAGTGTCTGAGGTAGGATTTGAACTCAGGTTTTCCTGACTCTAGACCTGGCACTTCATCCACTGTGCTACTTATCTATCCAAACAATCATGTTAGGAGGCAGCTAGTTGGCACTTGAAATCAGGAAGACCTGAGTTCAAATCTAGCACCAGACATTTACTAACTGTGAGCCCCAGGAGTTAGTTCTCTTTACCTCAATTTCATCATCTATAAAATGGGGATGATAATAGCACTTACCTCACGGAGTTGTTGGGGATCGATTGAGTTAACCTATATAAAACACCTTGCAAATCTTCCATAAATACTAGCTATTATCTATTAACACAAGATATTTTCAAAGTAACATTTTAGGGGAATCTCAAACAAGGAAAATTCATATTATGCTGAAACATAGTCACAACACTCAGGGGAAGGTACTATTTAACATTTTGCTTCATTAAACAGTATAATTGTCCCTTAAGCTTTCCTACACACTTATAGAGTCATTTTCCTAAAACCTTTCATTCCCTCTATGACCACTTCCCTCTGGCTCTGTACTCCAAGCTAGTCAAGGGTGAACTGAAGTAATAAAAAAGACCTCCTTCCTTGGATCAATACCCTAATACCTTCACAAGTGGGGAGAGAAAAGTCTGCTTTTACGTAGGTCATTACTCTAATTCCTTATGATGATGGATAAGGCTATGACTGGAACTAGAGAAGTATCCATATTTCCTTTTCAAACAGTGATTACCACCTTTGATCCATTGAGGGAGGGAGGAGGGGTGCCTAATTTTTGATTATTGATGTTTTACACACTTTCCTAAATGAAAGAGAATGTGCTTAAGAAAAAGAGGAGCTGGATTTTGGTGGAGGGCATGGTTTTCTGATAATTTTGATTAAGTACTGATCAAGTTTCCTTCAGGTAAGTTTGGAAGGGGCTTTAGCCTGAGGAGTATTTATTAACTGAAACTAAAAGAGAAGGTCATGATAAGGTTTCAAAGAAGAGTGAGGAGTTTAGATTGGAAACCAAGGTGCCTAAGAGGATGACAGTGCCATGGATAGAAATAGGAATGTCCAGAAAATAAAATAGGTTTCAGAGGTCACTTTTGGATACTGTGAGCTTGGGATGCCTACAGGACATCCAATTGGAAATGTCCAAAGGCAGTTATGGCACTTGGTTACTGTGGGATTAGGGCTCAGGAGAGAGAAGAGGATTGGATATGTATCTAGTCAAATCAACAAACATTTATTAAGCACCTACCATATGTCAGGTGCTAAATGTTGGGGTACAGAGAAAGGCAAAGCATAGATAGTCCTTTCTTTCAAGGAGCTCACAGTCTAATGGGGGGAAACCCCATAGAAACAACTATTGACGAACAAGATGTATACAGGCTAAGATGTTTCAGTCAACAGAATGAAGGCATTGGCATTAAGAAAGATTGAGAAAGACTTTCTTGTAGAAGGTAGTATTTCAGCTGGGACTTGGTGGAAGTCAGGGAAACCCAGAGGCAGAAATGAGGAGGGAGAGCAAAAAGGCCTGGAGTTGAAGTCTTGTTTGAGGAACAGCAAAGGAAGGTAGTGTCACTGTATTGCTTTATGGTATTGGGTAAGATGGAAGAAGGCTGGAAAGGGAGAAGGGGACCAGGTTATGAAGGGCTTTGACCTTCAAACAGAGGATTTGATATGTGCTTTAGGAGATAATAGGGAGGTACTGGAATGCATTGGGGGGTCTGGCATGGTAACACTTTAGGAAGATCAATTCTACAACTGAGTGGAAGAGGGCTTGGAGTGGGGAGAGACTTGAGGCAGACAGACTTAGCAAGAGGTTATTACAATAATCCAGATGCGAGGTGATGAAGGCAGTGTTAGAGGAGAGAGGGGGGTGTATTTGAGAGATGTCAGAAATGTAAAATTGATAGACTTGGGAAAAGTTGGACATTGGTGGTGGTGGTGAGGGGAGAGAAAGTGAAGAAGTGAGAATGACCCCTAGGTTTTAAACCTGGGTAACTAAGAGGGCAGTGATGTCCTTGGCAGTGATAGGGACATTAGGAAGAGGGGAGAGGTTTTAGGGAAAGATTGTAAGTTCTGTCTTAAACAAGTTGTGTTTGAGACGTCTATGGTACATGTAGTTCAAAATGCCCATTAGAATTCTCTCTTAACTCCAATATCCAATAGTTGGAAGAGAGGTTAGGACTACTTAATTATATCTGAGAGTCAGCAGAGTAGAGATGATAATTGAGTCAATGGGAGATGAAAAGATCAGTAAGTTAAATGGTATAAAGGGAGAACAAAAACAGGGCCCAGGACGGCATGACCCCCATTGAAGATCCAGCAGAGGAGACTGAGAAGGAGGAACCAGGATGGAGTAGTATCATAGAAACCTAGAGAAAAGAGACTTCCAAAAAACAGTCCTTGACCTCAAGGGGCTCACATCTAACGGGGAGGCAACATGCAAAGAATTGTGGACAACCTAGATATAGATGGGATAAATGGGAAATGGTCAACAGAAGGGAAGATTAAGATTAAAAAGGACCAGGAAAGGCATTTTACAGAGGATGGGACTTTAGCTAATCATGGAAGTCAGGAAGTGGAGTTTAGAAGGGTGAAATTTCCAGGCAAGGAGTACACACAACCAGTGAAAATGTCCAAAGCTGAGAGATGAGGAGAATAAGTAGAGGCAATGAGAGTAGACTGACCTAGCTTTCTTTATAAGTACAGATTCCCTGTTTTCAGTGCGTAATTGTAGTTATGAATAAGTACTTTATAAATTTACTATAATTATACCAGATAGCTAGATGACAGATAAATATTTATTAAGCATTTATGTTCCAGGCAAAGTTCTAAGCTATTAGGATGGGATACTTGCCCTCCAGGAGTTTACAATCTGGTGGAGGAGACTATGCATAAAGGGCGCTGGGAATATCTAGTTCAGGGGACTCGTGGACTGAGCTAGGCTTTTAAGTGAGCATGTGCTTCCTCGAATGGAGGTTTGGGGAAGGAACTCAGCCATCAGAGGAAGAAGAGGCTATAGGGCTGAAGGCATTACCTGGGTGATGTTACTGTGGTGGAGATGGAGAAAGTAGAAAAGTTGTTGGGGGAGTGTGCCTCCCTCATTCTTTCAGATACCAAAGCCACGGCTGTTCAGTTAACGGAAGCAGTAAGGGTCTCTCTCTCTCCCTCTCTCTCTCTCCTCCCCCTTCTATTTATTTATTGATATATCTATTGCTCTCTCTCTCTCTCTCTCTCTCTCACCTATCTGTCTATCTATCTATCTATCTATCTGTCTATCTATCTTCATAGATTTCTACCCCAGAGCTGGGATAGAAAACCTCCTAATTGGAAGTGACCCTTCAGGTCACCTAGTCCAGGTTTCTACCTGATGCAGGAATCCTCCAAATTGGGCTCTAACGGTTGTGCTCTCTGGAGCAGATATTCCCAACCTCCCAACCCTACCCACATATATCTCTAGTGTCTGTCTCTCTGCTCTTGGATCCCATACGTTTGTCTTTATTCCCACCTATATGTTTGCCTCCCTCCGTCCTGTTAGCACTCCGGAGTCTTTTTGTCTAGGCTGCGATGCCCATACAGTCCATCACTGTCCCGTTGGGTACCACTCTTGGCTAGCCTAGCCCCTGATTCCAAGCTTTGACGTATCCTGGATCTCACTGAGATAGGAACTCTCCCCCCCTGGGGTGTTGCCTAATCTTAGACCCCCTCCAGTGTATCGCACACAGTTGTTTGTAGGTGGTCATGAGACTGTAAGCTCCTTGAAGCCAGGGGCTTTTTTTGCTTTTCTTTGTTCCCGTAGCCTTTCGCACGAAGACTAGCAGTGCTATGCAGTTGCGCTGCTTCGTTGCACGCCCATCCTTTGGCTTCAGGGTTTTGGTCTCCTTCCCAAACGTCTGTGCTTTTCCGGAGAGTCGTGGATTTCCTAGGCCGTCTTCGGATCGCAAGGGGGAGCGCGCGCGCCGCGGCGCCTCTCTAGCTGCCAGCCTCCGTCGAGTCTCTATGGTGCTGCCCCGGAGAACAGCGGCGGCGGTGGGGGGTGCCCGTGCAAGGAGCGCTCGAGGAGGGGCGGGGCGTGCGCGGAGAGGCGGGGCGGCGGGGCGGGGCGTGCGCGGTGGGGCGTGAACGGCGGGGCGGGGCCGCGCCGTGCCCGGGGAGGAGACTTCCTGGGGCCGCCGGGGAGGATGTCGCGGCCGCCCCCCTCGGCCCCTCAGCCCGGGAGACGCCGCCGCCGCCGCCCCCGCCGCCGCGGCGCTTGAAGCGACCCCTCTTCGGCCGGGACGCGGAAGCTGGGCCCCCGCCTCCGCGCGGGTGGAGCGGGGCCGGTGGCAGGTGAGGCGGGGTCCCGGGGGAGGGGGCTCTGCTCTCGCACTCAGCCCTGCGCCCCTCCCCCACCTCTTGTCCGGCCCCGCCCCCCGCCCCGTGGTAGACCCCGGGTGTGGGGAGGCCGGCAGTGAGAAGCGCCCCGGTCCCTTGGAGCGGCCGCCTCGGCTGCTAACTTCCCCAAGTGACCTTGAGCAAGTCGTTTGCGCCCTGCCTCAGTTTACCCTCGCGGCAGTAACCGGGTTCAGGCTGGGATTTCGTTTGACACAGGGTCGCTCCTGAGCATAGACTCATGTAGATCCTCCCCTGCTTTGGATTCCTGTGGTCAAATGGGACTTGGGGAATAATTTTAGCTAACATTTCTATGGCGCCTAGTATGTGCCAGGCCCTGTGCTTGATGCTCTCTTTGTCACTAGCCCCATTTTATAGAAGGGGGACACTGAGGCACCCCGAGGTGCAGGGGCTTGCCCGGGCATGCCCACCTGGGAGAGGCCGGAGACCACCTGCTGTGTGACCCTCTCCGCCCCTGCCACCTCTCTCCTCTCCCTCCTTCCTGGGCAGCTCAGAGCTCGGGGGACCCGCACGGAGTTCTCCCCTTTGCGCTTTACTCTTGGTGTGACCTGGGCCAAGTCATTCCCGTGCAGGTGTTCATGTGTAAAAAATGAAGGGCATCACTTAGTCACTACGTGACTTCCAAGTGAGTGATATTTGCGGTTTTCTTGGCAAAGAAACTGAAGTAATTTACCATGTCCTTCTCCAGCTCATTTGACAGATGGGGAAACTGAGGCAATCAGGGTTAAGTGACTTGTCCAGGATCACACCGCTAGTCAGTGTCTGAGACCAGATTTGAACTCTCAAAAGATGAGCCTTCTTAGTACATGCCCAGCACTATCCATTGCACCATCTGGCTGCCAAGTTGGGAGTCTCTTGGCCCGTATTTGTAAAGCTTTTTCCTCTTAGTGCCTTCCCCCCAAGGACACCCCCGGTTTGTCCAGTCTGCAGCTTGTTTGGCCTTGGTTAATTTGCTTGAGATCTTTGTGACTGAGGTCCGGGGGAGTTGAGGCTCATCTTTGACATTCTTTGCATTATCCCATTTCTTAAGCCCAGTCCCTTAGAAAGAGACACCTAGAAGCACTAAGTAAATTCTGGCTATTATCATTCAGGCAGCATTCCTGGGAACACTTTAGGATGCTGAGACATTTCCTGCCCTCGGGGATCGTCCATTCTAATGTGGGGGAAGACCCTCCCCCCACTTCAGGGGATCTTTTGTGTTGTTCTGAATAATCCCTTCTCTTCCCCGTAGTTGATTCTTCCCTTGGGACTGATGGGGGTGGGAGTGAAAACCTGAGTGCTCTCTTCACTCCCCAATTGTACAGTCTCCGAACCCTTCTTGAACCACCATAAGTTGGATTGTAGGGGAAGGTACCTTGTTTATGGCTGGAGCTAGAGGTAACTTGACTTTCCCTTGAGAAGGAGCCTGTCTTTGATTTTTTAAAAGAATTATCACCACCTTGGAAAACTACATGCCAGGGATCAGGATCTTTGGAGAACTGGGGTTTCCCCTCCAGTGTCCACTATCCTCCTGGATATAATCTGCATTTGCTCCTTGTGGGGGGGGGGGTGTTCTGGTAGCTGCCGGGGGATCGGGCATGGGTGGGGCAGGACTGGCCTTCCACTTCAGTGTCCCATTCAGGCTTGGGAAGCAGGGAATGAAGGAAGACAGTCCTCAGAGGCCTTGGCTCCTAAACTAAATGGGTACAAACCGCAGCGAGTTTATTCTTTTCTCTGTTTCTTCAGTCACTTGAACAGAGCATTCTGCTCTGAGCAAAAACTGTGTGCCATTGGGAAAGAATGAGGTGTTAACATTACTGGAACAGCCTTCTCAGCAGGGAATGTAATTGGTGCATTGCACATGTTTTTTTCCCACTCCCATTGCTTTGGATTCTATTTAACATCCAGTGTAATGAGGTGATGAATAAACATGTCTTGGTGTATGCAGCTTGCCAGGCAGAATTTAGGCTTGTCCTGGGTTCGTAGAAGTGTCTGCACATTCTGGCTGCTGCCTCAGATGCCCTGCTTGGGCTTAGAGGGCTCTGCTCCCTGTAATGGCAGGGAGAGACCCCAAGGGAAAAGGAGGCAGTGCTGACTGTTTAATGTCTGCCTTATTGTAAATCCAGCCAGGCCAGTTGTTTGTGGCTTTTAAAGACAATTTAAGCTTGACAATTTAGACTTTTCTCCTTGATCTCACAGGTAGAAGGAAATAGGAGGCGTGTCTGAAATTTTGTTGTGGTTCCTCATGGTAGACTGGGGACTATGTTATTTTCACAAGTTGGGCGGGGAAGGAAAACTCAGTGCTTTATAAAAATTGTGTCCAAGGTTGACCGGAGAAGAGTCCAGAAGATTGACCTGTCTTTGCCAAAGGGAGGGGCTGTGGGAATTAAGTTTTGGACTTCTGTCTAGACCAGTGTGTCCCCTGATGTGGGGCAACTGACCTTTTCTTCTTAAAATCTTTGTTATAGGGGATGGTTAGGTAGAAGAAGGAGAAAAGGCTATCTTGGGAAATACAGGAGATGAAGAAACAAGATGAAGCAAGGCAGAGATCTTAGCGTGGAATGGAAACTCAGCGGCCTGAGCTATATTTTGTAGCAGCCGAGAGGCCTTGTTTCTAGTTACCCCAAGGTTCCATTGACACTTGAACTCTGGTCACTGGATTCAGAGTCTTGAGTACTAACAGATACGTTAGCAGATAGTTAATGTATTTTGTGTTTCTGGAGTGGCAAATGGAGTGGGTTTTGCCCCATATAGTTCCAAATTATGGTGTGGCTGATAGCAAAAGCTTGCTTTGTACTGGAAGAAAAATGTGAATATACTGCAAGACACATTTGAATGTCTATATCTAATTACAGAGACCAGACCCCTCCAAACCTCTGTATTGATCAGCCCAAAAGCTATTATCTTGATCTTTTGCATTGGAATGCAGGATGTTAAGTTCTCTAAATTGATTAGTTAATTTAACCGGTTGCTAAAAGAGTAGACTACACTGAAAAAGAGCATGCCTCAGAAAACTTAGAAGTTAATATAGTTCAGAACTTTCTAATGCAAAGCAAGTTTGTGTAGAGGCTGACTTAGCACCTTTAAATGCAAAGGGTTAGTGGATGGGGAAAGGGAATAAGCAATTTATATGGCACCTGCATGTCCTAGACATTTTACAAATTATATCATTTGATCCTCATGATTGCCCTATGAGGTATGTCCTCTAATTATTACCCACTTTACAGTTGAGGAAACTGAGGCCAACATGTGAGGTGACTTGCCCAGGGTCACATAGCTAGTAGGTGTCTGAGACCAGATTTGAACCCAGATGTTTCTGACCACAGGCTTGGTACCACCTGGCTGTCTCTCTGGCAGCTACTGTGGATATTTCTTGGCAGTGACAAGCGTTTAAAGAAGAGCATTTCTCTGAAAAATTAATTTTCTCTTTGTGTTAATTCTCAATAAATGAACAAGTCTCCTGCATCCCAACTGCGTGCTAGGGATATAAAGACAGCAGTGAAACTGCCCCCCCCTACCCTTGAAGGGCATAGGGAGACCACTTGGAAATATGCAGGTATGTGCCCTCTAAATACATGGTCATTCTGCCATTCATTTTGAGGGGTAGGGAAGGCACTTGCTGCTGGGAAGATCTGGAAACTTGTGGAGAAGATTGCTTTGGGGGAAACCCATGGTTCCTAGAGGGTGTGGTTGAGGAGGGGGTACATTTCAGGGCTGGGAGCAGAGACTGGAGATGGAAGGTCTTGTGGGGGATCAGGCAGCAGGCCAATTGGAGTGGCATGTACATCTCCTGGGGAGAGTAATGTGTAAGTAGCCCCAAGGGAGGTGGGCCCCAGGGTTTGAGGACTTTCAGTGCTAACCAGTGGAGGAATTTAATAATGACTAGGGGAGTGTTGTCTTAGATCAGTGCTTTAGGAAAATCACTTTGGTAGCTAATTATCCTTACTGTGGCCAAGTTAGCAACTATATCTTGCCTCTTTGACATTTTGTGTGACAAGACTGAGGGCAAGTTGCTCTGCCGGGGCTCAGTATTTTCCTCTGTAAAATGGGACACTTGAACAAGATCTAGGAGGCTCTCTTCCAGCTCTGTGCCCTATGATCCCATGACTTCTTTGGATGAAAAGTGTTATAAAATCTTGAGCAGTATTGATTGGGCAGCTAATTAATTGCTCACTTTATGTATTTTCTCAATTATGGTTTTTACCTACAGTGGAATCCCTGATGTTTTAGGAAATGGGAGGACGTATGTAAACGTATGTAAAGCGTGTTTTGAACCTTAAAGCATACGCTCCTGAGGTCGTAGATGCTACTGGCATTTATAGATTTGTGTTGAAGTTTGCAAAATTCTGCCCTTGTTATTATCTCATTTCATCATAGCCAGAGGTGATCTTTCCTCTTCCTCATTTTAATGACGAAAAAATGCAGGCATCCAGTGACTTGGCCAAGGTCACCCAATACGTGGCCAATCCAGGGTTCTTCTGTAGCTTTGTGCACCTAAGCTCTTTCCCCAACAGGAGCTGAGGTGAATAGAATTTGGAAACTAGCAGGGGGTTAGAAATGACAGCTACTATTATTCTGGACCAAAAGGGGACACATGTTGGCCTGCTTTTGTGCTAGCCAGGAATGATTTTTTACATTTTCAAATACAGTAAAACTGTTTAAAAATAGGAAAACCATTCTTAACTGGGGCCATGCAAAAACAGGTCTGCCACAGCTGGCAGACCCCTGTTTTTGACTAATTATATTGCTCTTTTATAATAATAATAGTTATAATTTCTTTAGCACCTAAAGGTTTGCAAAGTGCTTTGCATAATATTGCCAGTCTTCCTTGTGAGGACCAAATGAGGTGATATTTGCTTAAAGATTTATACATGCTAGCTCTACAGATGTTACCTCATTTGGACTACAGGAGTAGGTCCTGTTTTTTATCTGCAAGTTATAGATGAGGAAACTGAAGACAGAGAAGCCCTCGGTCACATGGCGAGGAAGTGTCTGAGTCAGGATTTGAACTCAAGTCTTTCTGACTTTAAGTACAGCACTCTGCCAACTAATTATTAACTTACTATATACACTGACTTATGCTAAGCACTGAGAAGTATAAAGATAAAGAAAAAATTAATCTGGGTATAAGCTTGCAATTTGTATTTGGCCAGACTTGCCTCCCCCAGAGTAAACCCAAGTCCATGTAATAATGGTTGGTGCTGTATTATAAGTTATATCGGATTACGTTTCTAGAATGATGTATTAAAAACAAACTAGAGAATTATGTGACTGCTAATAGTGGAAATATTATTTTAACACAATTAAAGAGAATGGCCACTCTTTTGAAGTTGAAACTTGCTGGAGCATTTGGAATGCAACTGGTTAGAAGTGCTTTTGTGACAGGAAATTTTATTATAAAAACACATAGAGTAGTAAGAGCTTACTTTTTTCCCAAGGGGAAAAGACCAGTCACTAAGTGGCTCTTTTGGTTGCCCATTGGTGGGCAGTACGAGTGGTCTGGAAATTGGTTATCTCTCATGCAGACATGTCAGGGTTCCTTTAAGCTGGTTTCCTTAGTGGATGAGGTTAATAGGTGTTCACAATATGTGACATGCCTGAATTGTCTTATGGATTTGTTCCCTTGTTTTTGGTGTGTTTTTTCCATCTCAAGAGTGAGTTATCCCCATTGCTGATTGATTGAATTCTATTATTTTTGTCACTGAAGTAATTTATTAGGATTCCATTTTAGTGTTTTTAAGCTTTCCTTTTTATTAATTACTTTAAAGCCAAACATGAACGTTAAGTTTACTCTGGGGAAAACTTTTTGAGTCTCTTAGTATAGCCAGTTCTTGCTTTAAGTAAAGTCACATTATGCAAATTCAATTTTACAGGATTCTAGAAGAAGTCCACATTCCAAAAAAAAAATCCCCTATGTTAACTTCACTGTTCCTGCCCTTGGGCTCAGCACTCTGCCAGCTTCCCTCCCCTCAAAAAACAAAAACCCCAGAACCAAACCCTCTGCATGAAAGCAGAACATGTGCTAAGACCAAGACAACAGTAGTCACCTATCTGCCCACCATGCATGTGTCTAACCCTGTCTTTCTCTTTATGCCATGTACTGTGTGTCCCCAGCCCTTGTATGTTCTTCCTCCTGCTCCTGTTCTCACTTCTCTGTCCCTGGTCATTAAGTTCCTTGGCCCTTCCCTCCATGGCACATGGCTTCCTTCCCCACATCTGCAGGTAAATCCACATACATAAATCCAAAACTGTCTGTACAGTCAAAAAGCTGAGTTAGCTAGCATTCTGACACCTAGAAACATTTAACTAGCACTCTGGGCTTTGCCAGTATTAATCACTAAGGTTCCTCATGATGACTCTAAGGCTCTGAAGGGTCCTGATTTGCCTCTTGAATCATTGAAGAAATCCAGTATGGATCTTATCCAACTTATCCAACATTTTGGGAAATTGGAGTGTTTGATTAAGCTGCAGAACACAGCATTCCTTAACCTGACCAGCCATCCAAAGCTTGCTGTGTGACTTGTCAGAATGATGCTCCTTTCATGTATATTCTCTCTCTTCAGCCATGAGGAAGAACTGGATTTGGAGCTCCATTGGGCTCCTGAATGACCAGTGAGTGATGCTGCTGAACCAGTCATCTGTTCTGTCTCTGGCAGTTATGTTGGGACTTCTCACACTGGGAGAATTTTGAAATGAGCCAAGGCAGCTTTCCAAATTCTTCATTTTTGGATGCCCTTGTGGGTAATTCTTAAGTAGATTTGTGGCTTTCCCTGGAGGTCCAGTCTCTTCAATGGAAGGCCAGTTCATTTCTACCTATCTCTGGCCTTCTCTTTTGAATTTTGCCAATGCCTTTCCACCCTTCTGCTGCTGAAACTCTGTCCCTGGACAGAGAGGCCTTTTGCCATTTTGTAGAGACCAGGGTAGCTTGGGGGCTGCCGTGCTTCTGTTATCTATCCTATGGGATAACTGTGCTGCATCACTAACCCATTTTCTGAACATACATTTCCTGGATGATATCCCTTATGAAGCTCCTTGCATGTAAATCATCATGGGAAATATCTTGCAGTCTACTTAAGCCCACCAGGTGGCTCTTCATTGCTCTTTTTTTTTGGGTCTAGATTTGTGATTTCATTGAGATTGGGGAACTTCTCTCTGCCAATACAGATCAATAAGCAGTTATTAAGTCCCTGCCCTATGTCAGGCAGTCCTCTTGAGGACAAAAAAATGTGCATACCCTGCTTTCCAGAAGCCTGCATTGTATGAGGGAAGACATACATGTGCGTGTGCGCATTCATGAAATAACACAAGGGAGCTTAGGGAGGGAGGGAGATGTCAGGAAAGGCAGGCACCAGATAGAGAAAAGGAGGCTGTGTGTTAAAGCCGAGTCTAGAGGAGAGGGGGAGGTGAGGTTAGGTCAGCAAGTGTGATCCTTAAATGGAGGGCTGCCAGGGCAAAGAAAGACACAGAGATGAGACTTGGAGTAATGAGAAAGACAACGGTACTGAACCCTTGTATGCTTCTGGGACAGAGTGATGTGTATCGAGGTCGGTCCGGCTTCTGAGAGGCTTTAGATACCAAAGGAGTTTATACTATCTTGAGTCTGTATGGAGCCACTGGGGTTTATTGGGGAGAGGACTGATATGGTGAGACCTGTACATTCAAGGAAAATGTCTTGGGGAGCTTCTGTGGAGGGGAGATCATTTGTGGCTTTAGAGGGTTCCTCCGGCATTAAGAGATTTAAGTGATTTGTTCCTGGTCACTCAGCCAGGATTTGGGTGAGGGTGGGCTTGACCTTTACCATTCCAAGGCCAGTTGTCTATATGTTCCTTATACTGCCACCTCTTGCCTAATTCTTTATTAGAGCTTTTGCTGAGCTCATGGGTCTGCATTTATATTTTAGGAATAAAAGTGTGTTAGAAAATGCTTTCAGTAATCCCATACTGCTTCCTGACATAAAAACTTAACATTTTTAACACCACAATTCTTCTAGTGGGTGCCATATGCCTAAAGATCTTAGAACACCACAGTGTCTGAATCATAAATGCCTCCAACTAGACATAGATGCCAGGGTGACTGTAAGAAGACTGCCACCATGTTAGCGGTGAAGACTTATGCAAAGTTGAATTTAACAAACATTTGTTTAAACAGCTATGTGCTAAGCATTGGGGCAGATGAATAAAAAGAAAATAGTCCTTGTTCCAAAGAAGTTTATGAAGGGCCATATCACGTATATACAAGTAAGTAAATGCAGTGAGTATAAAATATCCAAAGTATTAAAGGGGGGGGAATAAGTGATAGTAAGTGAGGAAATTGGGAAAGGCCTCATGCAGCAGGTTAATGCCCGAGCTGGGGCAGGTGAAGGCAGAGTAGATGCCAGACTTAATGGACCCAAAGGTGGGATATGGAACATCATGTTTGGGGGTAGGTAGCAGGCAGCTTGGAATGGAATGAATTGCACATGAAAGGGAGTAATATGAAATGAAAGGCTGGTGGAACCAAATGTGGAAAGTCTTAAATACCAGACTGAGGATCTTTCTAAATTCCATTAAGGATCCTCTTGAAGATTTTTTTAAGTGGATGTGAGGCTTATATGGTGAGTTCCCTGTGTTAAGAATATGACAACTCTTCCGTATCTATGGAAGATGGTTTGGAGAGGGGCAAGATTAGAAACAGAGAGACTAATCAGGAAGTAATTGTGAGTGTCCAAGCAAGAGATGATGAGGGCGGAGGCCTCATGAATAGAGAGAAGCTGGGTTTAGCTGGAGAGAGGGTATGGAGTAAGTTCTACAATAAGCCATGGGATGGGGCTTGAGAGAGAGAGAGGTCAGGATCACTAAGGTTATGAACCTGAGTGACTAGAAGGACAGTGGGTAGAAATTTGTGTATGGACTAGGGATGGATTTTGGGGGAAATATACATTGTTTTGGACTTGTTGAATTTGAAATGCCTGTGGTGGCACTTCCAGGTGAGATGTGTGGCAGACATATGGAACTGGAGTTCAGGAGAGAGATTAACTATTTTTTAGTCATTTTTCAGTCATGATCCGTTTTGGAGTTTTCTTGGCAAAGATGCTGGAATGGTTTGCCATTTGCTTCTCCAGCTCGTTTTATAAATGGGGAAACTGAGGCAAACAGGTTAAGTGACTTGCCTGGGGTCACATAGCTAGTATATGTCTGAGACTGGATTTGAACTCAAGAAGATGAGTTTTCCTGACTTGAAGCTAGCATCCTATCCACTGTGCCACCTAGCTGTTCTATATTTAGTCTAGTTTTTAGGAATTCCATTTGTTGGATAAAGTTTTCCACTTACTCTTCTAGGCTAATTATTCTCTTTCCAATTCTTTACTTGAGAAATTTTATTTTGCATTTCTAGCTCTTGCTTTATTTCTTCTAGATATCTGCATAGACCTTGTGGAAAATCCATTTTTTTTGTGTGTCATTCTCTGTTTGCAGTTGCTACAGTTAGATATGCAGTAATTTTTGTTACCATGTGGTATTTCTTTGCTTTTCCCATTTCTTCAGCTTTAGTTTCCGAATCAGGGTTTTGTGCCAGGGTCAGGCTCTACCTCCTAGTCAGGGTCCTTTCTAGTGTCTCAGAGCAGTGTTAAGGACCTGAGAGTCCCTACCTACTCTTATTCTTTAAACTCCTTGAAGAGGTAGTCTACAATTGATACCTCCACTTCTTTCCTTCTCAATCTCTTCTTAGGTCTGTTGACTTGACTTGGCTCAGAGCCCCTGGGCCTAGGCAGAAATGGTCTCAGTGCCTTGTGGTACTGTACTGTTGGGCTCTAGAGTAGAAGTCAGTTTCTGTAACTCCTTATTGACTTTCCTGATCATTCTTCAGTCTAGTGCAAACTTAAGGGTTTTGCTGGCACAGGTGTGTGGGAGCTGGTGACATGCCTCTTATTCAGATGGCCATTTTCTCAGTCTTCTCCAGCCTACCTTTCCAGACCTACTATATTTCAGTCATGTTGGCTCACTTGATGTCCTTCACGTCATTCCATCTCCAGTGTTGGAGCCTTTAAATGCTATCCTTCACTCCTGGAACACGCCTTCTCCTCAGATCTACCTCCTTCAAAACTCAAGTCAAGTATCATTTCCTTGACAGACCAGATCCATTATCCCCTCTCTCTTCCCCAATCTGCCAAAATAAAATGGAATTTGCTTTGTAGCCTCTTCTATATGGACTTGCTATTTCCTCTGATAGATATGCTTTTTTTTTTTTGCCAAGAAAACTCCAGATGGGCTCAGGAAGAGTTGGACATGACTGAACAACAACAAAGACTATAAATATAAGTCAGTAACTCCATGAGGCATCAAGAAAAATTAGAACAAAATTAAAACGTTGTAAAAAAGGATGTTTAAAGTATCTGATGTCAAAACAATTGACCTGGATGGAAAGCGCGTCAAAGAGAATTGAATAATTATTGGATTCCTTGAAAACCATAATTTTTTTAAGAAGCTCACACACATATTTTTCTTTTTATTCAACTAACAAAAAATGGTTCTTTTCTCCCCCACTCCTGGACTTGTTGGAAAACAAACAGCAGATCTCTTAACATGCAAATAAAAATAAAGTCCTACGCTGGTCATGTACAAAAGGTATGCACCCGAGAATAACTTACTCTGCAAAGCTGAGTATACTTTTCATGGAGGGTGGGAGGAATGGATTTTTAATGGAATAAAGGGCTTTTGAGCATTTCTGATGAAAAGACTAGAGCTGAATAAGGGCTTGGAAATACAAATACATGAATCCAAAGAAACCCAGAAAGGTAAATGTACTTGAGCAGTTGCAAGAAGTTGTCTGATGATGTAGTGTTAACATTTTAGGGTCCAGTCTCTTGGTTGTGTTCTGAGGGTTTTAAGATGCAGCCTCTATATAGGGGGAGACTGAAGAGAGAATGAGGGATGATTGTGGGGCCAGTTTGCTTGAGGAGACTAGATGGGATGGGATCAAGGTACAGGTAGGGGAGTTGGCTTTGTCAAGAAGACCTAGCTTTTCTTCAGAGACTGAAGGAGAAGAAAATGGAGATTGATGTTCAAGTTGAGAGTGAGCAGGAGGAATAGCTTCTGTTTTCTCAGTATGATGGAAGATCCTCAACTGAAAGGTTAGGAGTTCTTGAGAAGAGAAAATGTGGAGAGCACTCTATCTGTAGGGCGAGTCACAGCCAATTAGGGAGGAATAGGAAGATTACCTTACTGTTGTGAGGGTATAGTCAAGGTTAGATAACAAATTTGTGGAGGACCCAGTTAGACTAATTTCCTGACTTTGTATTTCACAGTTGAGTGGCAGTTGTTAGTAAGGGTGGAGGAGGCAATGATGGGGTGCTAAGGGGTTTGGCAGGATATTTAGCTGCAAGAGGACGAGGGCACAAAGGATTTGAGATTAGAGAACAGGGTAACATTTTACTGGCTAAAGTAAGGATTGGGAAAGGAAGAAGGTGAAATCTTGAGCAGGGGCGAAGACTGAGGATTGGAGTTACTTGGAGGCCGAATGGAGGGTCAAAAACAGGTTTGGGAAGAGTGACGAATACGGAGATGTGGGATGACAGAAGGTTATGGTCAGATGGGAGGAGGATAGGTTTCTGGGTCATGGCTTGGAATATTACGGATGATGGTGAGGTCAGGGAAGGCCTTGTGTGTGGGTGAGGAACACAGTGAAGGAACTCAGAGGAAGGACCTTTGGTCCGGTGCCCTGATTTTTCATGAAACCTCTGCTCTGAACATCCAGATCCTTTGGCAGAGATCCCCTAAGTATGAAGAGTAACGTTGTAATGAGCTAGGTTAAAGAGGAGTGAATAAATGAATTTCAAGACAGAGAATATTGTATTTTCTAAAATATACATGTATTTTTACTATATATTCTCAATTTCTGTAATTAGAATGAGAATTGCTTCATTCTTTATGTATTTATTGCTGTCAGGTCACTAATCCCTAATTTTAGTTGGATTAGGCAGCCTTGGGTTCGACTACCTTTGAGTGGCAGATGGGGTAATTAATTTGTAACCTTGCCCATCATATGTTTCTCTTTTAAAAAAAATCAATGATTAAAGTTGCTCAAAATTAGAGTAAACAGGTTTTGTTTTAAAATGCCTATAATCCCTTTTCTATCATACTCATCTTTTTCTCTCCTTCCTTTCTCTTCCTCCCCCTGTTGCTTTTTTCCCTCTGACCTTGTCTCTGTTTGGGACTCGCTAGTGATACCTCCAAGCTATTTCCTTCCAGCTTCAAAGAGCTTGCTTGGCTTGTTACTTACTGATGTTTGAAGCTTTCTAGCCAGGATTTGTTTTTAAAAACTGATTGGTAGAGTACAAGTTTAAAGGATTATCAGTGATGCCCAGTGATACGTAAATCATAAAATTTTAGATATAAGGTACTCTCATAGAATGTTAATTTTTTTTACATGGAACTCTGTGAGCTTTTACTCCTTATGTACCTACTGTAACTAAGATGTTTCATTTCTGTCAGTGATTGGAGTAATTTGTATTCTGAATAAGTCAGAGCCCTTTGAGGGCTTTCGGGTTGTTCTGTTACAGTCTATAACTGCTGACTTGTAATACAATTAAAGTTTTGTTCACTAGGACTGCTGACATGATTAGTTTTATTTCTACTCCTTATATATTTCTTTTGGCAGCTGGGAAATTAAAATACTACGTGTTGCATGAAACTGCCTTTTTGGGGTGATATTACTATCAGATGAATAGTCTGCAGCCCTCAGGGTACATTCTTCAGGATGTCTTATTCAACTTTTTGTAATAGGTTCTTTCTCTTCTTAGGCATTAACGCTGTAGGCACATAATTGGCTATTTAAGCATTCAGAAGGAACAGTGTTTGCCCTTTCCTCCATGATTATATATTTTCCTTGAGTCTCTTTTGAAGAAATATATGTAATTTTTGGAAACTCAAGGCTATTACTATTCATACAAGTAAATGAATTTTTTCAGTAGCTCTTCCTGAGTGGTGTGGTATTCTATTCTCTTATAAGCCACGTTATTTTATTTTGTTTTTCCAAATCTGCTTTTTGTTCTTTTTAGATTTAGCTTTGGCAGACAGAAAGTAAAGGTGGAAGGTCTATAATTCCTAGTAATTCTCTTCATATTTTTCTGAGATATGTTTCACCATAATGACTTCAGTCCTTAAGAACAGTGGTTGCTCCCAAGAAGATTTGTACATTTAATTACTCTAATCCGCACTTAATTTCCTACAGAATTTTTGGATAGATTCTGTCCAGTCTGGTGATCTCATGGCTTTTGAGGTGTTACATAGTGACCTACTTAGGCTTCTATCTCTCTGAAGGTGGCATGCGTCTTCTCAAGTAAGAGTGATCTTGGCATAGAAATTTCCCCATTATATTTTTTCCAGTGAAAACTGCTATAAAACCTTTTTTGTTGCTTCTGCATGCTCTTTCTTTTTCTGTTGATATGCTAAATTGAAGAGGTTGGTCTTTTGGTTATTCTCTTTGCTTTATTGGGTTGCTTTGCATATGACTTGCATTTTCCCTCAGCTTTTTTTTTTTTAAGATTTTAAAGATACATGTCTTTTCCCCAAATTAGTGACATGTATGTAATATTTATACAATTTTAAGAGAAATGCAGTTTTAGTCTTGCACTTAAGAAAACTCAGAGTATGTCCAGTTCCTGCCCAGCTTGTTTTAATGTATAAATTAAGTACATATTTGTAAACAAGAGCAGGTTTTGTGTTCAACCAAATTCATTTACTTGAGAGTAATCTCTTTGAGGTCCAAGATATGTCTCAATTTGTCTTAGTGTTTCTACCAGTCTAACAGAGGTAAATTGTTCTCCTTTTTAAAGGTTTGTCCAATAAGCGAAGGTAAAAGGCCTTTGAAAAAGTTGTTCCTCTTAAGCATATAGTTGAATAGCTCTTCTCCTGTCCTCAGTCTTGATTATACTATTCATTTGCTTAGAGAACCTGCAAAAAGGTAGCTGGGAACTGTTCACAGAGTCACAGAACAGGACAGTGGGAAAGGTCTTTAGAACCAAACATGTGATAATACTACGTAGACTTCTTTTATCAGGAGGAAACTGACGTCCTGGGAAGCGAGTGAGCCAAGGTCTCATGGTTAGTGGTCAAGCTCCTCCTGGAACTTCCAGTCCTGTGTTGGTGAATCCTTAGATAGTTTATGCATCAAGGAGCTTTCACGCTATAGATAAACAGTACCTGTTCCCAGCAGCATTTTTCAGCATTCCTATGCCTCCTGCTTTTCTGATGATACAGATCTGCTCCTTGCATAACCTTTCATTGCCTAACCAATATAACTTTTCAAGTAATAGCCTCAATATATTTTTGCTAGAACTCGTTATAATACTCATAGAAAACCTTGGGGTGATTTTTTTCCCCTCACCCCCATCTGATTGCCTGAAGTGAAAGTTGTAATATTGTTCCTATGGAAACTGCTCATTATAATATGCCTTTTTTCCTGGAGCCAGTGAGGGACACCTGTTCCTCAAAGGTGGGTTACTCTTAGGATGTTTGAAATAAAATTTAGAGAAGTAGAGGCATCTTATTGTAGTCAAAACAGTACTAGATTGGGAATCCAAGGGCTTTCTGGCCCCACTACTAACTACTTAATGCTTATGTGTTCATAGGCAAGAAGACTCTGCCACTTTCTGCTATTAGTTTTCCTTATCTTTCAAATGAAAAGGTTGGACTAGATCAGGTGTTCATAACCTGAGGACCACAGACACCAGATTTTAGGGGGTCTTTGAATGTAGGTGGGAACTTTATTTTCCTTAACCTTTGGATTTCTTTTATACTCTGATGAAAGAGTTTATGTAATGGCTGGTTCCATAGACTTATCAGATAGGCATTGTCCAGGATCCTGGGAACTTCTTTCCTTAGAATATCCAAAGTGAAGCAATGTGTGCAGGCTGAGAGAGGAGGAGAGCTTTAAGGGAATTCAGTTCATATTCTGCTACTGAAACCATCAGATTAGACTGCCCTTGACATGACTCATTTACCTAGGAGTCAGAGACTGGGCTCTTGTAAGTCTTCTAAGTGCAAACAGACTCATTGGTGGCCCTGTCTGATCTGGGTTCTGTACTTGAACAGACTGTGCATGCTCACCTCTTCGGTTCGGTCTCAGTCAGTTTTCTATCCTCTTGGTCTGTGTTTCTACATTCTGGCCTATATTGAGGCACCAAGTGAGTGGGTGGTAGAATTCTTCAAAGTGAAATTTCTGACTATAGCTTATGTTGAGGAAAATTTTTCTCAGAGGCCTCCTGTGAAGAAGGGCTGTGAAGAAAAGGGACTGAGAAGGTGCCTTATTAGTTAGTGGTTGTGTTTTTATAATGTCAGACTGAGTTTGCTGATTTGGAGCAGAGAAAACTTTCTCTTTGCACGCTTGGCATCTTGGGTTAATTGCATAGCTGGATGAGATGTCAAACTTGATAGATTATTGGAGTTGTTATTTTTGTGGTTAAACAATAATGAAACTGTTTGGATGTTTGCAGAGAAACACTGCTGCCTGTGTCTGGACTTTGGACTAGAGAAAGTTTCGATTGTTGGGAAGCACCAGTCGTGGAAAAGGCCGCTTGTGTGGCTCATGGCACAGCTGTCTAAATGGCTCTCTCTCTCTCGAGGCCATTTGCACAAGCATGACCTAACACTTTGGGAAACAGTTTATGTTTCTGATTCCAAGAAAGGCCCAGGGTTGGCTTGTCTGCTTAATTGGAAAATGTAGATACTGGAGAAAACAATATTCTACATGAGTTGATTGAATGGATCAAAGAAATTTGATATTTTGCATTTTATCTTTGAATCTCTAGCACCTAGTATAGGACTATGAGTTGGACTGAAGAAAATGAGCATCTCTAAGACAAAATCTTTTAAAAAGTTGAGTACTTTGTATATACCCGGATGCTTTTTTTTCCACGTTAGATCAATTAAGTATCTGCTGAGTATAACAGTGTGTCAGATGGTACTTTGTAGTTTTGTTTGGTCCTTGTGAGCTACCATGTAGCAGGAAGCTGGTGGGTGAAGGACAGCAGTTTTTTTTTAAAGAAAAAATATTTTGAGGGTTTAATTGAGAAAATTTAATTATCCTGGATCTGGATATTTTGAAATTTGCTATTTGACATTAATATTTCGGATGTTCATATGGATTTGTTATGTGCAGTTTACTCTAATTTGTTTTTTTAGGTGAGATTTCTTCTGGATGAAACTGCATTTTCTGATTTGAATTGAGGGAAGGATTGCTTCTGTAAAAAAAATCTGAGCAAATTTTGCAGAGGATGTTTACTAAAAAGTATCTTATATTTGGTTAGCACTTTAACATACTTGAGAGTTTTCATAGTGATGTGTGATGGATATTTTTCAGGGTGGCCTTTTAAAAACTTGATTGCATTTTATTATATTAAACATGCTATTATAGGTAGGCCAGTCTGTACATAAATAAATATTTTAAAAACTATTATAGTTATTATGTATTTCATTGTTTTATTATTGAAGTATCATGTTTCATGGTAGTTTCTTAATTCCAAAGTTTCTTGTGTAAATTTTTTACATGAACTTGTATTATCTCAGAATGCTAAAATCTTAAAAAATCTTCCAAAATGACATGACTTACTGTCAGAGTCCATTACTAGTATTAAAATGGCTTCACAGAAGAATTAAATGAGTGAGTTTAATGCCAAAAGCAACAGTCACTTTTGTCATATTTATGTGAAGGCCCAAAAGGAAAATCCAAGTGACTTAATTGGAGGCTACAAAGGGAGTAGGAGGTAGAGACGAGGAAAAGATACCAGGACAGCCAATGATGCCCTCAATGGGGCCAGGACTGACACCTCCAAACTAGGGCAGCCACTTTAACCCCCTCACAATGGATATGGGACTGACACCTCCAAATTTGGGTTAGCCCACTAAGCCCCCCTCACACTGGGGTGGCTAACACTTCAGAAGTGGGATTGGGAAGGGATACCACCAGGGATGTCACCAGAGAACCTCAAGCAGAATGATCTCCAAGTCATAGCTGAAAGAAGGAATCCACCATGGACTCTTGAGAGGTCTATACTTCGAAGCAGCTCAGGCAGCCCTTGCGTCAGGACAGCTCCTGCATTAGCCACAGTGTCATGGCCAACCTCGGATCCGAGTGGCTCAGGTGTTTTTATTGGGTGAGGAGGGGTCCTAGCCAGGTAGGTCTGATTGGTTTCCCACTCCTGAGGTCACAGGCAGGGAAATAACAATCACCTAGGACACAGGAAGTTTCCAGCCTGGAGTGTTCCAAATATAGAGGTTTCCACATGTGCTGGGGTTGGGGAATTTCTTAGAGAAGGGGTAGGGTAGGACTATGGAGGAGATATGAGTATGGAATAAACAGCCTATTATACAAAGAAGGACTAGGCCAGGGAAAATCAGAGCTTTCTTCCAGCTTTCAACACTTAATGCACAGGGAGAATTAAGTTAACGTGGTCATACCTTGTACTGGATGTTGAACATTCTACAATGGATGCTCCTATTTTAGGATTCCATTTTGCTGATTGTTTTTGTACTTTAATCTCATGTGTATATATTCTTGCAGCACTGAGTTGGGCCAGCTCATCCATGTTTTCTGTAGGGTTTTAAAATGTGTTTCCTGTAAATCCTCTGCAGGATAAACATCCAACCTGTTTGGGGGCCTTCTTGTTGATCTGATGTGTGGATACTAGTGAGGCACATGCTGGCTGGGCCTGTTATCCCTGGCTCTTGTGTGTGTGGTGTGATTGTCCTGTCTGGTTTTGGTTCTCTATCTTCCTGGTGAGATCATTTATGCTTCTATTATATGGAATTCTTAATTAGTAATATATTGCAGCTTATTCACATGCAGCATTTGCTTCTAAGTTGCTCTTTGGGTAACCCCATTCTTTGACTCTGGTATCCATGTTTTGGGGCACAGAATGGAATCATCACCAGCCAATTGCTCCTTCTATCGGGAATTCCCCGTCTCACTAATCATCAGTCTCTCCCTGCTTATTGGCTGCTTCCCCATTGCTTACAAAATACACCTATGTCTCCTCAGCCTCAAAAAAACCCTTCACTTGACCCATCCATCCCCACTAGCTATTGTCCAATATCACTTTCCATTTTTTTGGCCAAACTCCTTAAGAGGGCAGTCCCCAATGCCCTCAGTTTCCTTTCCCCTCACTCCCTTCTTGACTCTGTAATCTCGTTTCTGACCTCATCATCCAACTGAAACTACTCTACAAGTTACCAGTGATCTTGTAATCACTAAATCTAATGAGCTTTTCTCAGTTCTCGTCCTTTTTGACCTCCTTACAGCCTTTGACACTGCTAATCACTTTATTTTAGAATCAGCATGTCTGAAGCTAAACACATTTTTACTTCCTAGCCTTCACCTCTCTTTAACTCCTGTTATTGTCCTGGATACCACCAGATACCCAGTCTTGCAGTCTAGGTGTGATCTGTTGCCAAGACCTGTTATTTTTTTTTTAATTGACTTGTTTATTTGCTTTTAGTTTACAAGAGTCAGTTCCCCAATCCCATTGGACATTAGTCTGGTTGTATAGAAGGGTTGTAACCAGTGGAGTGAACAATGGGAAAGAAGAAACAAAACCCAACATGGAAAAGAATGATAGCCTGTGGTTTGCTTCAGTCTGCATTTAAACTCTGGTCTTTCTAGATCTTTCTCTGAATGTAGATATCTCCTTCCATCCTGAGACTTGTGGAGTTGTTTTATAGTTGTGCGTTGCTGAGAAGAGTCCAGTTTATCAAAGTTGGTTGTCACACATATGTTGTGTCTGTCATTGTGTACAAATTTCTCCTGGTTCTGCTCTTCTCACTTAGCATCAGTTTGTGTAAGCCTCTCCAGGTAATTATGAAGTCCATCTCCTCCCCATTTCTTATAGCACAGTAGTATTCCATTACATTCATATACCACAACTTGTTTAGCCATTCCCCAATTGATGAGCATCCCCTATATTTCCAGTTTTTTGCCACCACAAAGAGAGCTGCAATAAATATTTTCGTACGTATGGCTCTTCCTCCTACTTCTCTGGTCTCTTTATGAAGACCTGTTATTTCCACCTTCATAGCATCTCATAATATATCTGCTCCCTTCACTTCTCTGACGCTGTTGTTGGCCACCCTGTTGTTAGGCCCTTATCACCTCAAACCTAGACTATTGCAGTAGTTTCCTGAAAGGTGGTCTCTTGACCTTGTCTCTCCCCAAGTCTCATCCTCCAGTCAGCTGTCAGAACAATGTCACCTTCCTCTTCACACAGTTGCCTCCAAGATAAATATGAAATCCTCTATTTGACTTTTAAATCTCTCCATAACTGTGACTCTTTCCACCTTTCCAGTCTTATCACACCTCCCCCTTTCCGCCTCACATCTCACCACGTGTCTTTGATGCACTAACTCTGGCCTCTTGCTCTTCACCAGACATGGCTCTGTCTCCCTGTTCTGGACATTCTCAGTGGCACTGCTCTGTGCTTGCCTCTCTATCACCCACGATGCCATTGGTCTCTTTGAGAATGAAGGATGAACAGCAGCTCCCTCCTCAGTTTTGAGTCCCCCTTATAGCCTTTGCTAATCCTCCCTAATGTTAGTCCCTTCCTTCCAAGATTCTCTTCAGTTTACTATGTATGTATTTTGTTTTGCAAAAAAGCTGGGGCTTTGTTTTAGGGAGAAGCTTGGGGGTCCTTCAAAGGCACTGTGCAATTCCCTGAAAATGTTAATCTGTAGAACATTGCAGAGCCTACTACATGACATCTATCATCATTCAGAAGAGTTGGGCCTAGACATACACACAGAGAAAACCAAGCAGATCAGGAATGCTTATCTCAGGTACATGACATCTATCATCATTCAGAAGAGTTGGGCCTAGACATACACACAGAGAAAACCAAGCAGATCAGGAATGCTTATCTCAGGTACATAGTAGGCAGATGAATGAACAGATGGATGATGCAGGTCCTTCAGTCAGTATATTTTGGCCAATGCTGTAGGGACGATGAGCTTGGATTCAGAAGTAAACAGGAGTTGGAGATAGGACTGGGGTTGCTTTGGGAAGGTGGTTCGGTGCTTTTAATCACTCCAAGCTTCTAGAAAAGAGATCCATTCTTTAAAATCACTGTTATCCACATCATCGTTGTGCTTTTGTGTGATGAGATAAGGGTGGGAGATGACTTTCAGGTCAGCCTTCTGTCAACGTGGAGCTAGGTCAATATGAGAAGTAAAACACAACCTTGATTTGTTTTATGGTCTTGGTCCTGCTTTGGAATATCTTTGCAATCTATGTTGTAGGAAAGCAATGGGAGGGGAAGCATGTGGGAACTATCCTTTATGTTACCAGTTCCTAGATCATCTCCTCCCTCTCATTGTTAAAATTGTTACTGTGACAATTGCTGTAACTTTTGCAAGAAAACCATTTGCAGAAGCCTTTCAGATGCGAAGTGCCATGCCTGGTGAGTAGATCGACCATGATTTTTACTGCCTTAATTAGTCCTAAGATATGTTTGCTTCCAAGCAGATCCTAGTTGGATCCTGAATTGAACTACTTAATTCTGGGTGGGCTCTGCCAGCTCCATTCTGGCCTAATTGGCACCAGGATAAAATACCAAGGAGGGGAAGGATAAAATACCTAATCCTAATTGGCACCAGGATAAAAATACCAAGGAGGGGAAGGATTCAGGTGATGCTTGCAACTGAATTTTGGGATCTGGGCTAGAAAAGCAATCTTAGAATTTTGTTGGTTTTTTTTTTTTCTCACCATTTCAGGTGCTACAAAATGTAAGTTCATCAGATTCCTTCATAAAATTGATAAAAAATTAAGCTTTTTTCTTGAATTTTGTCATGAAATGTTTAGCTCTTTATATAGTTCCAACACTGTAAACTTTTTTCTTGGTATTTTCACAAGCAATTTCTATGAATGCATCCACAAAAAAAAAATGAAAGTACTTCAGAATGGGTCTAAGAAAACCTCCCTTTGCTCAGCTTTAAAAACTTAAATGGGCTTCACTTAAATGGTCATTCTTTCTGAGCATTTGGGTTTTCTTTTATAAGAGACAAAGAAAATGAATACTTTTTTCCTTTTTCTTTTTTTTTGGAGGGCAATTGGGATTAAGTGACTTGCCCAAGGTCACATGGCTAATAAGTGTTAAGTGTCTGAGGCGGGATTTGAACTCGGGTCTTCCTCATTCCAGGGCTGGTACTCCATTCATTGTGCCAGGTAGCCTCCCCTGAAAATTAATACTTTTGAAACAGCTATGAAGCACTCTTCTGAATTCATAGTTAGATGCATTTGGGTTTAAATAAACTTGAAGTTTATTTCCAAATAAAATAGAAGGCATTTTGAAGGATTCCTCCTGTATGTTAGTGTATTTTTCCATTTTATTATAAATAATGTAAGCCGAATTTTATGATGTGAACTCTTGAAGAACCTCAGGGAGAGAGCAGTGTGTACAGTAATCTTTTGAGAGTGTACAGTCCTTTGGGAATTCATCTCATCAGCCATGTAGGTAGATAGAGTGTTTTCTTAAGCGCTGCTGAAATGTGCAGTTAAGTTCTGATTCTGGAATCTCTCTTGCCTTCTCTGCCTCTCCTATTACTTTGCTTGGATGGAATATTCATGCTGGACAGCCTTATTCTTTTATTTCCCTATCCTGCAGAGAAACCAGTTTGAAGATTAACTGTGAGTAAACAGGTAATCCAATCTTCTCAGTAGATACTGCCTGTCAAAATGAAACAGTATGGGCAACTGTCAGCAAAGGTTCCATTAGGCTGAGAAATAGGGTAGAAGTAATTCAATCTTTGGTATTTTTAGTGGAAATCATGGTGAAAATTCAGCTGGAAAGGCAGGCTTAACTAATAGTAGGATAAAGGAAGGACAGTGGATGTCCAAGGAGACAACAGGAAGAGGGAGGAAGGCTCTCCAGAAATGATGAGTTTTATCAGATTCCCAGTCCTTTATGAACTCTCCGTCTAGATCGCAAAGTAGCAATCCAGAGTCATTCCACTGAGAGTTGTTAATGGGCTAAGGGGGAGTGATGGAACATTGCCTTGTCACTTTATTTTCCTGCCTTTAAATTTGTTCATTGACATCAGGGGCTTCATCTCCTCTCATTCCTTTCCTCCCTTTACTGCCCTTTCTCCCTCCCCCAGCTCTCCTTTGAATCAGCAACTCCGAAATAGTTTTGTGTAGGAAATTTCTCATACTAAAGGTTTCCAAGAATTCTGATGCTTGGTTTTCTAAGATGAGCTGTTCAGGATAATAATCTGGTCAAATCACTGAATGCCAAATCCTGTTTCTCTTGTCAGGTCCCCACACCGTGTCCTCGTCAGTATTGGACTTTTAATTTCTTCTCCATTTTTGACTTTTTCCGCTTACTGATATTTAGGAAGCCAGGCGTTCCGGGGTGTTGGAGGTAGGTGTTTAGCTTCGAATATTGATCTTGACAGCTATTGGTCATTGATCCTTTTCCTGCGTATTTTCCTGTGAGTTTTTCTTAAAATCGAAGCTTGGAGGGAACTCAGTATGGAGCAGATTCTAGATACTGATGCTGTGGAGGATCTGACTTCATCAGTGTGCTTTCACTTTCTTTTTTTAAAAACACTCAGTGGTATGGACTCTTGGAACCCCAGGCTGCCTGAGGTCCAGTGCCTGAAAGCGAAAGTGGCTCCTTCAAGATGAAAGGGACTTGGCAGTCTTTCTGGCCCCAGGATGGAATGATCCCTGTTATGGCGACAGGTTGTGTATCCCAGGAGAGGCCACTTTATACAGCAGGTCTTTACTTCCAGGGTTACAGTAAGCCTGTATTTGCTGATGTTGCAGTGATAAGTTGGCATTGGGGTACTCTTAAGATACTTGAGCTCTGAAGTATTCTGAGGTTTGAATTTCTAGGTAAAACTGACACATTATTGTAAGTCAAAAGCCTTTTCCTTTGTTTTATTTGACTCAGTTAAATGAACTTTCATTTTCACAGTGGCAAAAATTTTATTATTTTACATCCCAGGTGCAAAAATATTTCTGAGTAACAAGGCTTCATTTGATAGTTAAAATATTTAATAGTATTTAGGATCATTGCTCTTGGAACCTCCTAAAAAAGAATGGTTTAACCCACAAAATTAATACAATTCAACTCTTTTATCCCCTGGCTCTTATTAAAGGTAAGAGACTTTCTAGGATTTTGCTGTAGTAAGTAAAATGTAAGCTTGTATAGTCTTTGTAAAAACAATTGAATTTTCCTGTCATGACAAAAGCACAAGGGTTTTGTTTTTTTTTTTTTGCTGGAAATGTCAACCCCTGGGGAGTGAGCTAGATATGGACTACCCTTTTTCCACCCCTGTCCCACTTCTGTGATTTATGCATATCATAATAAAAGGGTTTTTATATTAGATCCCATGTCATCTTTCTAGGGAGGACACACTCCAGTTTTTAAAAGTGGCATAAATCTCTAAACACTAAAGATTAAACGTTGGTAGCATTTTATTTCAGAAGATGAGAGAGTTCATTATGTGAGGAAAGAATGTTAGGAGAGAGTAAGGCAGCTTAGAAACAGCGAGTTGTGCATATGATATTGCATAGTTTTTGTGAACTTACAAAGATTGCCAGATAGATTAAACTCACTGTTTTCTTTAGTTATAGAGTATTTTATAGCCCTGAGAACTGATGTATTTTGCTTCTGTTCTGACAACTGCTTATTGTTTATAATCTATAATACAAGGGAAGAAAAGGGAACGTGGGCTGTGAAGAGCATTACATATTTCCTCTGGAGCAAAACAGCACGGGTGTGTGTATATATAAACTTTAAACATCTGTTGTGACCACCCATGAAAAATAAAACAACCTGTTAGAAATTGCCGTTGGGTGCTAAATTACCTGTCTGAATTCTAAAATACTGTACTGGAAAAGCTTCAAGTCTAAAGCTGTTTTGTTTTCTTCTGCTCACTGACTTTCTGTATTTCCATGAATTCTCTGGTGCCTGAAGGAATGGAATGTTTGGAATGTGGGAATAGTATATATCAGATGAAAATAAGTATTTTTTACAGAGCAAAGAAGGTTATGGGCATTGCTTGAACAACTTATTGTTAAGTCATTTCAAGTTGTGTGTGTCTCTTCCTGATCCTATTTGGGATTTTCTTGCAGAGATACTGGAGTAGTTTGCCACTTCCTTCTCCAGCTCATTTTACAGATGAGGAAACTGAGGCAAATAGGATAAAGTGACTTATCCAGGGTCACACAGCTAGGTAGTTTCTGGGGCTAGGTTTGAACTTAGGAACATAATAAGGCTTCTGGACTCCTAGGTCCACTGCTCTATGCATTATGGCGCCACCTACCTGCTTGCCCCCTTGTACAAATAATGCCACTCTTGTCTTGAAGGATAGGCTCCCATAATGCATAGCTTAAGTTCGGGCATTTCGTTTGTTAATATCCAAGTGACTCTAAAGTAAATGACTGGAATAGGAATTCTCCTTATCTTCCCAATTTCTAAATAATTAAAAGTATAGAAAACTGATGGCTCTTGTAAAATTTTTGTTTGTCTGGATGGGGCATCACAGTTGGCATCTGACCCTTTGTGTTTCCAAACCACTGAAGGATCCATTTTGCTTCCTTGAGTGTCCCAATAAAAAGAATTGAGAAGCCCTTCTTTCTTCTGAGTCTGTTTTCCTTGAAGTTGGTACAGTAGTAGTCTTAACTCTGAGGGCTGTTTTACCCACAATTTCTTCCCTTTTCATTTAAATATGTGGTTTTCTTATCTTTAGCTACAAAACTATGTTAGCAGCTGGCATGAAAGATAACAGTTTTCACCAAATGCAACTAAAGTAAACACTACTCATCATTTTAAAATGGTTAATTAACAAAGTTTAGGGAGTCTTCTTAAGCTAAATACAACCTTTTCTGTAAAGAAAGATGTTTTAAAAAGACACAGTTATGTTTTATGTTACAAAACCTTAGTTATTTTAGCAAGCACCTTACTTCAATAATGGCATTAAAGAGAGTCCAAGGAGTCTGGGGGTAGAGAATTAATGTGAACACAAATTTTCTCCTGCCTCTCTCCCCCTCCCTTTCCCTCCCCTCCCCTCCCCTCCCCTCCCCTTCCTTTCCCTCCCCTTCCCTCCCCTCCCCTCCCCTTCTCTCCCCTCCCTTCCCTTTCCCTCCCCTCCCCTCCCCTTCCCTCCCCTCCCCTCCCTTTCCCTCCCCTTCCTTTCCCTCCCCTTCCCTCCCCTCCCCTCCCCTTCCCTCCCCTCCCCTCCCTTTCCCTCC
>CM053584.1:360939747-360972468 GCA_028627135.1 Pseudochirops cupreus
CTCCCCTCCCTTTCCCTCCCCCTCCTCTTTCCTCCCCTCCTCTCCCCCTCATCCTTCCCCCCTCCCGGCTTCTGACTGGCTGCTGGGTTTTGTGCTGTGTTCTCTCCAGATGTGCTCTCATACAAAGGAGGGATTTTGTCTTAAGTGCATCGTATGGCACTGCCATAGTTGCCAACACGGTTGGAAAATTTAGTAAATATTAACAGATAATGATAAACTAGTCATTTTTTTAAATAAGCAAAACAAGAAATGAAAATTCACTGGGCTCTCAAGCATTTTGGAAAGTGGGTGTTGATGCTTCTGCTTGAATTTCATGACTATTTTTTCATCTTCTTGTTTTCCTTATTTATTCAGTTAATATAGTGGCAGGTAATTTGGTTTCTCTTTGCCTTGCTGGAAACCTTTAGAGAAAGTTGCAGCTGATAGAATGGCTGAAGTGCTTCTGTAATAATAAGCTTAGTGTAGTTAAAGAAAATGGAGAGTAGAGGCCTAGGGGGAAAGAAGAGAAATGAGCCAGTTTTGAATTGACAAATTCACGGCAATGATCTGACTTGCCTGGGATGAATGGGTAAGTAAGTTCCCAGGGGCCAGTGACCCAGATGCAAAGTAACTTTCTTTATCCTCTTCCTTGGGAAATCATGAGAATTTACCACTGGAACGGTGGCAGTAACCTAGCACTGTAGAACTCCCCTGTAGTTCTCAGATGGAATTTCAGAAACTGCCCTCAGGGGCTCTCAGGAAAAGTGTCCCTTGACTCCGGGAGGCTGCGGTAGTGAGTACTTAATCTGAGTCATTGGTTCTAAATTTAAAAAAGTCAGACCCAACTCGATCGTCTTCTCTTGCTCATAGAGGGCATCCAGAGGCTTTGGGTAAATTACAGTTTTGCACGGCATGAGTCAGCACTTCTCAGAGTAAAGAAAGTTTGCACTGTTGCAGTATTGCTTGCCAAAGACACATCCCCAGGAGGCACCATTCACTTTTCCTGAAAGCTGCTGCTGTTGGTTCCTGAGATGATCTCATCTGGAAATGGCTCTGGTGTCCCCAGCTGCAGGAACTGGAGGGAGCTTGCTTTCTGCTTGGGCGATGTTCTGAAACAGGCAAAACCAGGTAAATGCGGCATATTTCTTTGTAGCTCCTAGATCCTGAATCAGGGAAAGTTACTGGGTCATTAGACCTAGTACCTTATACCTTTCTATTTCTATTTAATAATCTGACTCACTGTAGAAGTTGTGGAGAGAGAAAAGTTTAATTTTAGCTTTCAGTGACTTCTTAATTTTAGCCTATTTTTGACTTTCCAGGTTTAAGTTGAATTTAACAGCTCATAGAACAAAATTAAGAGTATAGTTACTCTGTTTCTCTTGAGTCAGTCTTGTGAGATGTTTTTGTCGGATACAACTGTTGCAAAAGGTAGAGAGACCTGAGTCTGTTAATTAACCTACGGGATAACGAAGTAGTTATCTCTTTTATGGTCAGTGTTGATGAAACAACATTGCCTTATGTTCTAGGGATGTTTACCTTAGGGACGTTTCCAGCGTCTTTGCTCTGACATATCCCACGTTCCTTTTCCGAGATGCCGGGAAGGATTTGTGGTGGAGGCAGGATTGGAACTCATCTTTGTTTTGGCTAGTGTGTTGTGGTTGTTTGTTGTTCTCCCTTGGTGGGAGAGAGGAGGGAAGGAAGAGGAAAGCCCTTAACTTGATTAATTTGAGCCTTTGCCTGTCAGCTTCCAAATTTGACCCTCCAGAGAATGCTGAAGTCAGTATCTGAAACCATCTCTGATCAGTCGGCATTAGTTTGAGGATTTTGAAGGACTTTCTGAAGCCAAGTTTTAATCAGTATATAGATGGGAAATTAAAAACACAGTCCAGAATGCCTTTCTGGCTGTGAGGTATAGATTTTGATAATTTTTTTTTAAAGTTAAACACATTGGCCTGCTTTGCTAGACCTAACAACATTATGGTAGCTAAAGTATTGGTAGCTGCTTAGTACTGTTTGTCGTGGATTAATTTGGGATCACTTCATCCTTTGGACAAAAGGAGTAGTTACATAGGGTCCACTTGTTCACCAAGAGACCTAAATAGACAAACTTTCTAGGAGGCCTAGAAATAGACAGATGCTTTGAGCCTTATCCATTTTTTCCTTAGGCATCTTCATCAGATCAGGCCCCAGCTCAATTCCATTAAATATAGCAAATACTACATAGTATGAACTATTGTGCAAGGTACGTGGGCATTCTTGATGACATACACAGAGGGTTGACACAGGATCTTGCTTTTCAAGCTTACAGGTTGAATGGGGAGAGGATAAATGCAGAAGTCCCACTCACACCCCAATCTCTTCTACTCTGGCTTCCGTCAAACTGCCCTTCTGCAAGGCCAGCATTGTTCTCCTTTTCGCTAAATCCTGTTGGTTTCTTTCAGTTCTTGATTTCCTCATTTGGTGCTGTTGACCACCCTTCTTTCAGTGTGCTCTTCTCCCCTCTGGGTTTTCATGGCGCACTGGTCTGTCATTGTTCTCTTTTTAGCTCTTGCTTGAGTTTATCTTTCTCTTTCTCCTTTTTACCATCTCCTGCCTTTTATGTGTAGGTGTGCCCCAGGACTGTGTCCTGTGCCCTCTCTTCTCTCCTTGCATATAGTCTGGGTGATCTTACCAGCTCCCATGAATTTGATCATCTTCTCTCTGCATATGACTCCCAGATTTCTATGTAGAGCCCTCATTCTTGTCCTGAGCTCTAATCCTGAATCTTACACTGTCTGCTTGACACCTCCACCTAGATATCCCGTAGGTATCTTCCTTCTTTGTGTCTTTATTCATACCACAGCCACCTGAGGCCAGGCCCTGATTATTTCCTGTTTTGAAAGCTTGGGAAAATGTACTTATGGTAATCTCTCTACATTCTCTCACTTAGTGACCTAATTTGCTTTGGAGGTTTGGAGGTGGGAGAGTATAGGACGTGTTTGGTAATGATAAATGATGGAGTATAGACAGTGGCATCCTTTGTGAACTCTGGGAGTCCGTACATAGAAGGAGGGAGAAGGGGAGTGGGATCATGGAAAACCTTGAATGGCAAGCTGAGAAGTTTGGATGTTACTTGAATCGACAGTAGGGAACCACTGGAGGGTTTGTTTTTTTTTTTAGGAGAAGTGACAACACTAGAGCTGACATTAGAAGAATTAACCTCCAAGTGGTATATTGAGTGGATTAGTGAAAAGAGACTATTGCAGCTCTCTGGAGCTTTGAGAGGTAGTGAGGACCTGAATTGTATTACTGGCCATAAGAAGACAAAGGCGGGCAGAAATACTGCTGGGAGGGACTTTTAAGGCTTGGTGACTAAGTGGAGAGAGGGCAGGGAGGAAATGGAGTATAAAGAGTAGACTTAGGAGAGAGGAGGAACTGACTGGGGAGAAAGATGGCTAGTTGATTTGGAAGTTTCCTTAGCACTTAACATGAGAGGATGGGACTGGAGGAGAGGATGGATCAGGGAGGGGAGGCTTAGGCTTCCACAGGAGTTGACACTGTGGGAGTGACTGAGTTTACCAAAGGGAGAGAGAGTTGTAGAAAAAGGAAGAAGGTCAAGAACAAATACAACCTTTGGGAATCCCTAAAATAAGGGATGGGGAGTGAGGAGGAAGGGCCAGGAAAGGAGCTAGAGAAAGGGAGCAGTAAGAAAGGTCAGAGAAATGGGATAGGGCAGTGTCATAGAAGCCAGAGGAGGGGATGGTATCAAATGCTGTCCAGAGGTCAAGGAATAACAGCTAATGATAGCTAGCTTTTCTATAGGGCTTTAAGGTATGCAAAGTACTTAAGAAATATTATCTCACAGAGCTGTACAACAGCCTGGCAGAAGGTGCTCTTACTATTCGTTCTCAGTTTACATGTGAGAAAACTGAGGCAAACAGAGGCTAATTTGCGGATGGTCTTCCTGATTCCAGGTCCATCTGCCTGTGTACTGCACCACTTGGGATACATGACGACTGAGAAAAGACTTTGCTTTATCAATCCTTCTCTTGCTTCCTCAAGCCCCCTGTACCCTCCCTTTCCCCCTTCCCCTCAGCACAGGACCTTCATTCACACTTGGCTTTGAACATTGAGACCGTCTGTTGTGAGCTCCCTGTTCCGTCCAGATCTACATTTAACTTGACATCATCCCTAACTTTCTTCCTTTGTTGCCCTAGCCTTGTAGGGAAAAGGGCCCTTTCCTTACCAATACCAACATCTTTCCCTTTATCCAATTTTCTCCTGTCTTCTTTGGGAGCTTTCCCCTTGGACCATCCCTTCCATTTCTTAATTTTTAGTTTGCCTTTATCCAGGGTCTCCTTTCAATCTACTTAATGATATGCTTAGATCCCTCTCATCCTTAAAACCTTCATTTGATCCTACCATTCACTTAAGCTATCATCCTATATCCTCCCTTTTACAGCTCAGGTCCTACAAAAAAGCTTGTCTGTACTCCCAGTGCTCCCCATTTTCTTATTTCCCATTCATTTCTCAATCCCTTATAGTTCAGCTTCTGACTCATCTGAACCTGCTCTCTCTAAGGTTGTTGAATCCAGTGATCTTTTCTCAATTCTTATTCTCCTTGACCAAGATCTCTTGTAGCACTTGATATTGTTGACTACCACTCCCTCCTAGACCGCTGTCTTTCCCAGGGGTTTTTGTAGTGCTGGTCTCTCCTAGTTCTGCTACCGGTCTGGCTACTACTTATCTGTCAGTCTCCTTTGCTGAATTATCTATATATCCCGGCCCTTTTCCTTCTCCCTCTATATACTTCTTGGTGAGTTCATCAACTCTCCCCTGTCTTCTTTCTGCAAATGACTTCTGGATTTGTATATATCCAGTCATAGTCTTTTTTGTGAACTTCAGGCCTGCATTACCAGCTACCTTTTGTATGTCGCTATGCTTGGAGTTAAGATTTGCATCCAGATCCTGCCTCGGATGCTTCCTATAGTTGTATGGGACAGGCCAAGTCACTTAACCCTGAACACTTCCCCTCCCCCCCAGTCTTAGTTTCCTTATTTGTAAAATGAAGAGCTTGGAGTCAAAGGCCTCTAAGGTCCCTTCTATCCTTTAATCCTAGGGTCTGATTTCCAACCTGATGGCCCACAGGCATCTCAAACTCCACACATTCAAAGTAGAGCTTATCTTTTCTTTAAGCCCTCCCCTCTTTGTAATTTCCTTATTTCTGTTGAGAATACCATCATATTTCCCATTAGCCAAGTTCACAACCTCAGAGACATCATTGACTGGTCATATATTCTATTGAAATTGAAATCTCACCCTCGTAGCCTTTGAATAGCCAAGTCTTTTCTGCTCTGCGTCTGTATTAGAAAGCTCTTGCATTCTTTCCGGTCCTTATGACCTCTCCCCTGGACTATTGCTGTAATCTCCTCAGTAGTCTTCCTGCCTCTTACCCGTTCCTTTTCCAGGCCACCAGATTGTTAGACCTGTACAGATTGGATCGCATCACCCCTCCCCCCTCCCCAAACAAAGCTCCAGTGACTTGCTGTTACCTCCAGACTCCAAAGCTTTGTGTTCTGTTTGGCTTCTGAAGAAAGCCTTTTGCTGTCTGGCTCCAGCTGACCTCCTCAGGCTTGTTACACACGTTGGTCCTTCATGTACTCTTCTGTTCCAGCCAGACTTGCCCCTTTGCTGCTCCACTTTCATGACATTCCTTCTCGTCTGTCTGCCTTAGTTTAGCTTCTCTCCCTTACCTCTACCTCCCAGAAGCCCTTGCTTCTTTTCTGCCTAGCTTCAGTGCTGCCTGCTTACAAGAAGCCTCTTTGGATCACCCCAGTTGCTGGTATATTATTTTGCATCTTCTTTATATCTACTTTATATCACTTTTTTGTGTGTATTCCCAGGCTTTTGCCAATCCCCAACTCGAGATAGGACTCAATATACTTTCTCCATTCTTCTCCAGGGCTACCAAATGTCACTACAAAGTCTACCACAGATTTGTGCCTTTAACTTCAGCTCATCCCTCACTGCTCCTTCTTAGCAATTCCACGGTACTTCTAATAGGGGTCTTCTGGACTCATCCTGCCTCCCTTCCCAGGGAGTACTCCCCCCAGCCCCTCTTCCTTCCTCCCACCCCACCCCCCAGGACTCTCATCTTCTTGAGCAGCAGGGTTTGGTTTGGTTTTGTTTTCCCTTTAAACCTCTCCAGGGATAGCAGAGTGCCTGGCGCTATCTTTGCAGTAATATTGGGAGAGTGAGTGCCAGAGGCAGTGGTGAGACTGAGGATTGGGGGAAAACAAGGTAGGAAGAGTTTAGAACACTGGGAAATACTCTAGAGTTCCTTAATGAGAAGGTACTTGACAGTCACCATCTTCTTCAAATCCTGGCACTAGCCACCCCCATACTTGTTGATGACTACATTGATGACCTTCTAGAGAACATTTGCAGTAGAGTAGAGGAGCCATTTGACAGATTGCAAGTTTAATGAGTGGTTGGTGAGGAATGAGAGCCGTTATGAGATACTTTAAGGCTAAGGATTGGAAAAAGACAGAAAAGTTACCTGGTATGTGGTTCTATGGTGGCTGGGCCACATTAACAGGGACAAGTCTTTGGTATAAGGGAGACAGAAGCAGCCAAATAGAAGCCAGTGAAGAGGGAAATATTGAAGGTGGAGGAGGGAGAATAGGGAGAAGGGAGGATTTGAGAAATGTGAAGGGAGGCAGGATGAATTTAGAAGACCACTATTGGAAGTACCATGGAATTGCTAAGAAGTAGCAGAAGTAGTAGTGAGGGATGAGTTGAAGTTAAAGGCATAAATTTGTGGTGGACTTTGTAGTGATATTTGGTAGCCCTGGAGAAGAATGGAGAAAGTATATTGAGTCCTTATCTGGAGTTGGGGATTGGCAAAAGCCTGGGTGCTGTGCTCTTGGGCTGTATTAGGGTCTTAATGAGATTGTTGTTCAAATGGAGAATGTTGAGATGTCTAGATTGAGTAGGGGGGCACATAACTCCAGAAGTGATGGGGGGGGGGGTTTGGTAAACTAGGATAACAGGGAGCATTGGAAAGCCTGGAGGTCTCAAAACAAGTTTGGGGGATTGAGGATACTAACTAGGTAACTTGACAGACTGTGATGGGTTCTTTGTTTTCTTATTCTGTAGCAAGGCAGTTCTTTTTTTATACCTCTCTAACCCATATGTTATCACACTTATCTCCCACAACTGTTCTGGACCAAGCCTCTTATTGTAACCTCTCCCTCTGCCTTCTCAGTTCAGGACTTTGCCCTCTTGTTTCCTGAGAGTTGAGGCTATTTGTGGAGCTCTCCATCTTCTCTCCCCTCCTCATCTCACTTCACTTGAGAAATCTTTCTCTACTTTCTTTCTCATATGAAGAGTGCCAGGGCAAACCTCTCCACATGCAGCCTTCATCCCATCCCATCCTATCCCTGATTAGGCCTGAAGTCTAAGAACTCCTGAGTTCAAATATGACCTCTGACACTTACTAACTGTGTGATTCTGGGCAGTTCATTTCATCTCTGTTTGCCTTCATTTTCTCAACTGTTAAATGGAGATAATAACAGAGCCTACTACCTACCGGGGCTGTTTGTAAAAAGCTCTTACCACAGGGCCTGGCAGGTAGTAAGAAGGTGCAGCTTAAATACTTATTCCCTTCCCCCTTTTCCCTTCTTGTCTTTTCTAGGAAATTGCCCCCTCCAGCCAGCCCATAGATGCTGTAAATTCAACATGTGCAAAGTAGAACTTCTCTCCCTCCCACCAAAAAACCCACCGAAAACCAAGAAAACAAAAAAACTAACCCAAACTCTCTTCCCTCTCCTAAACTTCTCCATTCTCCAGACTCTGGGTCTCAGTGGCACATCCTTGATTGCTTCCTTTCAGCCCACACAGCCAATTCTTCACCAGATCTTGTCTTATCTCCATAATATCCTTGTCTGTGGCCCTTCCTGTCCACTCACAGCCACCAGCCTGGTGTTTCCTCATCATCTCTCACCTGGACCACTGCAGCAACTACTGCTAGTTGATCTCACAGCCTCAGCACTCCCCACTTCAGAGCATCCCACACACTCAGCTGCCAAAATCATCTTCTTAAAGCTCCCCTAGTCAGTCAATTCCTGTGGCTCCCTTTCACCTACAGGATCAAGTATAATACCCTCTTTGGGGCTTTCAAAACCTTTGATAACCTGGTCTTTTCCTCCCTTTCCAGTCTTGTTAGACTTTTTCCCTCCTCTGGTTCAGTTCTAACTGTCTTGCTTGCTGTTCCTTAAACATGATACTCTTATCTCCTGACTCTGCCTTTTAACCAGCTGCCCACCATGCCTGGAATGCTCTCTCACTTTTTCTTTCTGTCTTCCTTCAAGATTAACCTCAAATCCTACCTTTTGTAGGAGATTTGCAGGAGGCAGCTTGCTGGTGCCATGGACAGAGTGCTGGGCCTAGAGTCAGGAAGATCTGAGTTCAGATCCAGCCTCAGATACTTCTTAGCTGTGTAACCCTGGGCAAGTTGCTTAACTGCTTTGCCTCAGTTTCCTCAACTTCCTTCTCAAATGAAGATGATAACATCATCCACCTTGCAGGGTTGTTGTGAGGATCAGTTCTCTGTAAAGTTCTTAGCATCGTACCTGGCCTGTAGTTGGCCCTTTACAATTACTTATTCCTTCCTTTTTCTTCTCTCCTCCCTGCCAGGCCCTTCCCTATGAAATTACCTTCCATTCACACTGTATATGTCTTGTATGTACTTTTTCTGCTTTTTGTCTTCCCCATTCAGATGTATCCCTGTATCCTCACTGCTTAATAAATTCTTGTTGCCTGCCTAGTTCTTATCTTTCCTTTTCCTCTGCCCTGGTGGTTTCTCTTATTTATGTTTTTTGTTTCTTCCATTGAATTGATTTATCTATGTTTAGTCCACCCTTTTTGTTCTGATTTTGTCTCATTCTTTCCCTTTAGCTGTTGGTGGGTGGGAATACCGCATGCTGGGGTTTAGATTTTCTGTGGCCATCTTATCTTCCTTGTGGGAACGGTTCGGGTTACATTAGATGGCCTCGGAAACACTAAGAAGCAGTTTTTGAGGCGCTCTTGCTGCTGTTTTACAGTTGGAAGTAGCTTTCAAATCCATTTGAAGGAATAGTGAGGAAAACTCTTCATCTATTTTGAGGAAAGATCAAGGATATAGATTCACGTTAGAGAATGCTTGAGGCCCCTTTTTTTCACAGAAGTACAAATACAAGCTAGCGGGGAAACTGGAACCATTAGAACTGATTTAGGATTATTGGATTTTCTAGAGTTGGTAGGGACTTTAGAGTGCATCTTTTATAACCCTCTCATGGTATATAAGAGGAAACTGAACCCAAGACACCTAAAGTTAGACAAATTCAAATGTGGTGGCTTAGAATTGACTCATTTCTTTTTTTGCTCAGGACTTGTCTTTATCCCTGAATATCTTAACATGTTGGTCTTACAGGTTGTTTGTAGACCATTTGAGTTTCAGGACTGAAGATCAGTTGTCTAAATTATGCAGTGTGGTGCTAGAAAGTATCTCTTGAGTTTTGTTCAAGGTCGAGGGAATGTTTTGGTAGTTTCTTTCTGTTAGCACTCTTATTAGTGATCAGTCTTTTGTGTAATAGGTCATCCAAAACCAATTCATTTTTGAAGTGGCTAATGTGCAATTATCTAAACTTTGCAGAATTTTCTTGTTTACTTTCCCCAGCCTTACATTATAAATTATATATGTGTATGTGTACACACATACATATATGTATTATGTACGTGTGTGTATATATATATATATATATACACACACACCTATATATATACACATACATATGTATACACACATATTATAAATTGCTTCAAATTTCTTTCTACCACCTGGGTATTATCTGTAATTATAGAATAAATATCAGAGTTAGTCCAAGTTGGATGTTGCCATGAAGGATGGATTTTCGGAAGTCTAGGAAACTTCTTTGAGACTTTGGATTATCTTATAGGTGGCCATTACCCAAGACTAACTTTAGTCAACCCAATGCTTTAGTGAGGGTATTTCATCTTCTTCTCTTCTATACAACCAGGAATCTAATACTTGAACTACTTAACAAACTGGATGTCAGGAAGATCAGAGGAGATAAGGTATGTCAGAAAGGGTCAGGTAATTCATTGTTAGCTCTTGGTAACATCAGGCATGAAAAGATTGCTTTGTAAGTCGGTTGTGAGAAAGGTTTTGTGTCTGTTGTCTACTTCTTATACTCAGTTTTCTGTTGGCTTAGCGGAGCAACAGTAGAAAGAGACCACCTTGCACAGAACATTAAGTTGAGTGCAGTGCACAATATACACTTCACAAATAATTCTTGTTTGCATGCAGGTTTCATTTTAAGCTTCCATTGGACTGACCTTCCATTGGACTTTGTAAGCTTGAGCTTTAAAGCTTGGGGTAACTGAAAGTACAAAATACTATATTGGAGCTGGACTTACAGAAATCCTGTGTTCTTTCAAGTGTGGAACAAAGCTTTGTGTGGGTTTGACTCTACCCATTAAAGTCCAGGCCTTTCTCTTTTCAAAGGATTAATTTTTCCCCGCTAGCTATTACAGCATATTGCATCCATATGAACTGTAAAATGAAACCTTTGACTGTTGAGCCTATGGCTTTAGGGAAGATAGTCTCTGCTGGACTGTATAGTTTGTAACAGCAGTTGGAAATCCTAGGCAATATTGTAGAGAACAAATTCTTTACTATTCTGACTTTTCATATCGTTCTGTTAGGACCTATACAAGATTTCCGTGCCTGGATTGGTGTGTGTTTGGACACATTTCCAGAGCTTAACTCCTATTTCCTGACACAGAAATCCTTGGAAGATTGTCTGGCACCCAGATTTGAGGTGACGGTTATGGTATTTGGGGCCGATGAGGACTTGAAGTAGTACTGTAGATGTTGTCAGACACTGGCTGTTTGTTTCATTCTCAGCCAAGATTCCAAAGAACAGATTGAATACAGTTGAACCTTTTTGGGAAACATGTTTTCTTGTATTGATGATGAGAATTGGAGGTTAGAGGACCAACTCTTAAGCTACTAAATTGGTATATAGACTTAAAGAAAAGGTCTGACCTTTTCATTTGCCTGTCTGGTGGCCTCTGCTTGACTCTGGGATCAAATCAAACCAAATCCATACGCCTTGTTCCTGACAGACTGGTGATCCATTTGCTGTTCCCCATTCGTGATATTCTCTGTGGAGGATCCTTTGCCTTTGCATGGAATGTACTTCCTCTTGACCACCTCCTCACTGAATTTTCTTCAGGTGTCTAGTGATTCAGGCCTCCAGCGGGAGGCCTTTCTTAAGTGCTAAGTGCCTTTCCCTTGGAAGCGACTGTACTTATTTTGCACAGAGTTTGTATTCATTTGTCTGCTTTCTTATGCCTCCAGCTAGCTGTAAGCTTGAGGGAAGGAGAGGCTTTGTCTTTTTATCCATGGCACTTAGCATATGGAGCCCCTTAGGAATGCTTATGTGATTCATAGAGCAGTTTCGGAATCGTGGGGATGTAGATGTGAGGCTGGAAGTCACTTCTGAGGTCCTCACGACCCCAGCCCCCAATTTTCAGGTGCAGAAAAGAGGCCTTGAGTTCCTTGCACAACACCAAGTGATGGTGTATTTCTACAAGCTCTCTCCAGATTTCTAGGTTGTAATTTTGGAAGCACGTTGTTGTAAGGAGGTGTATTTCCGAGCCTTTGTCGGGGTTCTGCATTGTTAATGCTGCAGGGTGCCTAGACACCTGTGTTCTCTCATAGGGCACTGCTTCTGTCCTGGCGGGGTGAGAGGCCTGCTCCGCTGGTAGGCAGAAGTAGCAGGGCCTCCAGCAGTGCCGGGCGAGCTGGGAGACTTGCGGAAGGCGCGGACATACGCGCCGCGGTCTCTGACGCCTGATCTCCAAACGTCTCGCTGCGCTGTGTTTATTTTAATCTTTGTTTTCCTGTTTTAGGTGTCTCTGACCATTTTATATTAATAAAAAGTTCCTATCTTCAAGTACTTGATCAGAAGTAGGTTGACTGAGGTCCTTGACCCAACAACAGTCATATCAAAAGCTGATGATCCTTTGGTTTTAGGAATCCCAGATCCGTGCAGGTTAGGGCGATTCGCCAACGACAGGGAGTAAGCAGGTCTAGGAACGCAGAGGGAGGGACTGATTTCTGGAAAGATCTAGACTGTGATCTTGTCCTTAAACTAGTGGCATGGCTGGCCCAGACGACTTCAGCCGATGTTGAGCCAGTGAAGGAAAGCAATGAATCTACTGCAGTCATCTTTCCCCCCTTCCTCTTAAATTTGGTGATGATGGTACTTCTGGCTTGGCTTGGTGGGTTTTTGGTTTTTTGTACAGTGTGTAGTGTTCAGGGCTGACAGTAAAACAGGGAAGAGACCTAAATTCAAACATCAAAACAGCTTTGGTCCTCTGGAGTTAAAAACCCATCAAACGCTACGACTTGGGGAGTGTGTGGATAGTCAAAGGGCAAGAACAGAAGTGTGGACTTTGGAGTTCAGGCATCAGAATCAAGTCAAGGTTTCTAGAGTAGTGGTCAGCCCGTCATTTGACCTAAATCACAGAATTTTAACCTAGTTTTAGCATTTATTGAGGGTCTGCTATACGTTTAGCACTGACTTGTTGACCCGTCCCAGTAAGGAAGTCCTAAAAAACCAGTTAAAGTCCCATGTCACGGCAAAGAGCATTTATTAAGCGCCTACTGTATGCCAGGCCCTGTGCTTAATCATTCGAGGAGAGACAAAAACCATTCCTTGGCCTGACGGAGCACGCAGCTGATGAGGGAGACAATACGCACAGCTCTCTGCAGAAGCTGTGCTGAGCGTGGACTGGAGGTCATCGCCACACAGAGGGCACTGAGAGAAGGTTCCTTGCAGAAGGTGGACTTTAGCTGGACCTTGAAGGAAGCCAGGGAAACCAGAAAGTGGAGACTGGTGGGGATGGTTCTGGGCGTTTCCAAGGACTTGGCCCTACTTTGTCCCTCTGTCTAAGCTTCAGGAGCAGAGAGGGATGAGACTGGAAGGAAACGGGAAATCTGAAGGGGGAGATGGGACTTCCTTCAAGTTCTGCTAAAATCCCAGGAGGGAAGAGAGTTCCAGGCATGGAGGATGGTGAGGAGAAATGCCTGGGATTAGAAGATGGGGAGTGTTTTGTGTTTGAGGAACAGTTGGGTGGAAAGCGGAAACTATAGCCTCCCTTCCTTCTTGCCCAACAGGTTGGATCTGGACTCTTTTCTTTCTTAATAGACTTTGCCAGCTAATTAAGCCACAGGTCTGTTTATTCTTGGTCTTTGGGATTATTAGTTGACTTCTCTTTGAACTGCTCTTTCCTGACTGAGTTAGTCCCTAGGGCGAGAATGACTAAGGCTAAAATTAAAAGTGTGGGCTTCTCTTCTGCAGTGCTCACTCTCTTAGCTAGTCTGAATCCTACCCTGATTAGAAGCCTCCATATCATTTATCAGACCCAAGGGGAATATTTTGGCACGATTTTATTGGTCAGGATTATTTTTTATTAAACTGTCTCTGGCAGATATGCCAAGGTCTCTCCACATGTATTTGTCATGAACTAAGATGGAGCAAGGGAATTCCTAATAACATTCACAACTCACAATGATTCCTGTATGTGGGCACTACTCCAAAAAAAAAAATGCATTTTGTCAAGTGGCATTCTCATTTTCCATAATCACATGGCTGATTAGAATATGCTGCCTGCCAGACACAGGAATTCCTTACAGTGACTCCACTGCAATCCCTCCTCCACCCAGGTACCTTAACCCCCCACATAACCTTGGGTTATCTTGTAGATACTTTCTACACACATGCAGTATATACCTATGTGTTATCTCACCAGCTAGAACGTGAGCTCCTCCTTTTTGTCCTTCTGTTCCCAGTGCCATGCTTTGGATAGATCGAATGTTTTAAATCCCAGCTGCTGCTGGAACAACACGGCCAAGCCCAACTTTGACATTTCATGCTACTCCTTTTGCAGATGGATCCATTTTTGTACAGAGTGCCTAGTGAAAAATTCTGTGGTACAGTTGATAGTCTTAGAGAATTGCCCAGGGTGCTGAGCATTTAGGGCTTGCCTCAAAGTCACCCCCAGGCTGGTCAGGTCAGTGCAAAGGGCAGAACTGGAACCCAGGCCTTCCTGACTCCTTGCTTGGTGCCTCTTTGCTGCTACTTTAAGAACTTAAAAATCATGTTATTGATCTTGTTGCAGATTGCTTTTGAAAAGTAACTGAGGGAGATTTTTCAGCATCATACTTTTTCTTCAAGGGCTTCATGGTGGCTGTTACACTGAACAAACTGTTTAAAGTGTGGTTGGGATGGGGTGGGGTTTAAACATAAATTTAGGTTATTGATCCCTTATTATTGTTAGCCAAATTTCAAAAAGATCACAGAACCGGAGTTGAGATGTTGCTGGTGAGAATCGCTCAGGTTGAAACTGGTTTGGAGAAACAGAAGCATGCTTTCAAAATGTCAGTAGTTTTAAGCCTTTAGTGTTTGCACCATGGGGTTTTAGTTGTACTGATCATAAGTAATAGAAGAATTAGTGGCATAGTCAGTGGAACAATCAGTAATACAAGTTTAAATACAAGGCTTCTAAGGAAAATTTTGCAGAGTCCATTTCCCTCCCAGACCTGGGGGTTCCCTTTCTTTGGTGTGTGCTGCTGAGCCTGTCAGGGGTAGGAGTGAGGAGTGGTTGCCCCAATATTGCCCTTGAAAAGTAGAAAATATTGAGGCCCTTTGGTTGCTGTTTTCCTACCTGGTTCATTGGCTTAAAAAGAAACTTGGATGCAAACAAGAATTATTTGTACATTCTCTAGCTGTATCTTGTGCACTGCAATTCAGGGCTGTCTTTGAGGATGGAGTGTCTATTACAATTTAAAACCTCCTAAGTGCTTTCAGCACCATGAACCAACCTTGCAAAATATCCCTAGTTTATGTCCTGCCCCTACATCACTTCGGTGGTGGTGTTTACACTATTTCAGTGCCTTGGATCTGGCATTCAGCCCTGTGCTCCTTTATGACTAAGGTGCTCCTGTATTTTATGTTCTAAAATAAATATCTTTGAAATAATCTTAGCATCACAAAGAACATGTTTCATTGCCTAGAATCCAGTAAGTTATGCCAGCTAGTTATTTCATGATTTACAGTGTAATTTTCTTATTTGTCCCTAGTGTAGCAATGCCATTTTTACTCTTCTCCTCGTCACATTTTAAATCTTCCTCGCCAAGGTGGATAACTTAGTTAAGTTTATTGGAAAATTCTGTTTGCCGCTTCTAAGATTCCCTTTAAAGTTTAAACAGGTTTAGGGACATTCTGGTGTCCTGATTAAATTTTCTTGTTTTGAAATATTTTCGGTAAAGTCCCCAATTTAGATGTTTAAAACCCCATATGCCACACTTGAATTCTGAAGCTAAGTAGCTCTTTACTAAATGGTGTCATCTACTGTTTCTAGACCTTCATTGTTTGCTGCTAAGGGCCAGTCGTAGCGTTGAAAGATCAGAGGTGGGGGCTTCTGGCCTTAGCGGGCGGGCAGACCAGAGTAGCGGCAGCGGCGCCAGCGGCACAGGAAAGCGGGCGGTTGCCGGCTTCAGCCAACTTGGGCAGGAACCCAGGGCCTGGCATCCCGAGCAGCTGAGCTGGAAATGGAGTTGAATGAGCACAGCCTGGTGAGAGACACCCTGAGAGAAGCTGACCCAGCCCGGAAGTGCCGTCGAATGGCGCGGAGTGGACTGTCAGAGGCGCTGCCTGCCTTGGAGGGTAACAGAAGATCGTTGGGACGCCGACCCAACAGCTTCAGGCAGAGGGAAGGCGGCTGAATGACTGCAGGGAGAAACATAGCGTTGGGCTAACGGGGAGGCTGAGAAGGCGCTGCCGAGGACAGCGGGGCAGGGCCTGGGCCGGCGCCGCTGCTCTGCTGCTCTCCTAAGGGCCAAGATCTCGCTCACCTTTGTTCTCCCGTGCTTCTTAGACCCTTTGTAATTATTTTACTTCGTTGCTGCTCTTGTAATATTTTTGTTAAATAAATGGTTTGGTCTCAGTGCCCCCCCCCCAAAAAAAAGATCAGAGATGGACTTTGGCCTTTTAGCCTTGAAGAAGGTCACTTCTGAATTCCTTCTGGGCTTTTGTGCTCTCTTTTGATTCTTGATGTATTATATTTCCTTTAGAATAGCACTCCTATTTTTAATAAAGGTATTTTTAGATAGAGGTGAAGTCTAACAGCCACATTTTCTAGATAGGGAAATTGAGGCCAGGTACTTCACTTGGAAGTGACTTGTCTAAGATCATGTCATTAGTTATTGGCACAACCCATATGAAGAGGCCAGGTTTCCTGAATCCTGTTCTGTTTCCGTGAAAATGGAATCTAGGATTTCATACTGTCTCTATTTTGTAATTTAAGTGTATCATTCTTGATCTATTACTAATGGTCAAGTAGGGGCACCAAGGGATGTATAGAGGAGCACTGGGCTTACAATCAGGAAGTCCTGAGTTCAAATTTGGCTCCAGGTGCTCACTAGCTGTGGGATCCAGGGGCAAGTCCCTTAAGCTGTTTGGCTACATTTCCTCATCTGTAAGATGGGTGTAATAATAGGCTTATGTGGCAGGGTTGTTACGAGTTAGTATCTCTAAAGCACCTAGCATGTAGTAAACTGTACATAAATGGTAGCTAGCATTATTTTGTCTGTGAAGAGGAGCAACCAGTAAATTCCTTTCGGTCTGTAAACCAGAGAACCATAACTAGGTCTGGATGGATAAGAGAAGTGCATGCCGCAGCTTGTGACCAGTGTGGCTAGTACATCCTCACCCCGCATTTAAATCTAACTCTTTCAAATCTATTCCAGTCATTCTGCCAGCACCTGAAGTCCCCACCTTGTAGACTGATGGCTCCCTCCATTTCTCCCCATCCTCACCAGTTTGGGAGAATTCTCTGTACCTTCTCACCCTTTCCCCACATTGGTTTTTCATATTTAACTGTTTCCCTTGGCTTCTAGTTTTTTTTATTTTCTGTTCCTGTAAAGGTCGTCTCTATTGTCCACTATCCCTGGGATTCTCCAGTCCAAAACTCCTGTGTCTGCTCACGAAACCCTTATATTAGTTGTATTCCTCATTAAACAGTAAGCTCTTTGTGGGGCACTGCTCTTCTGTATTTGTATCCCAGCACAGTTCTTGGCACATAGTAAGGAAACAATAATAAACAAACAAAAAATAAATAAATCATGAATTCTCATTCGTTCATGCATTCATGTTAACTCTAGCCTTCTAACTCTGTTTTTATGCTGTTTTAATATCAGACTGGCTTAAATACTAGAATTTAAACAAATTTCTTTTCAGAGAGTTGTTTACAACAAAAACAATTGACAAGCCTTTTTTTTTACTTCTCAGTATATGTAATTAGTTAAAATTATTTGCAAGAGACTTCGCTAAACCCCGTTGATAGGTTTTTCAGGGCACTTGCTTTCAGAGGCGGTACAGTTAACACTTTGAGGCAACTCACTTGCAAGTCATGGCATCATCTTCCTGATGTCAGGGTCCTCTTTGAAAACGAAGGACAAAGGCTACACGTTGTTACAGCTCCAATTTGCTGCTTAAGAGTATCAGACAGGATGAAGCTGGACACATTCTCCATGAAAGAGCCATGGGGTAGCGTACTTTTCTTTATGTTCTCACAGCATAAATAACTTTTAGCAGCTCCAGGAAAGCATTAGTGAGAATAGAGAAAGCTAACCTAAATAAAACAGTGAAATCCCTGGGAGTTGCTTGCTCTTAAGTTAAAAATCTAGTTTATTATGTCAGTAATATGACTCTTTGAAGCATTTTAATTAGATTTAGCAAAAGACTAGACCTTAAATTTCATTGGTATAGGCAGATTCCAGATGATGAAATTCCTTCTACCAATGCTTGTTTGGTATGTTCTCTGCAAAGTAGTTGTATGTGCATTTATGAATTGCCTGTTATAGAAGACTCTTGGCAACTTAAAGCAATTAACTTTGAAATAGAGCATACTTGAACTGTGGCATTAGTTGGTTCTTTGTGCTGCGCTTAGTGGGATGAACTTTTCAAAGTGGAAATACGAATAAGCACCTCTATTGGTAATGGAATTTGGAGATGGCCCTGTATTGGCTTGGTTTTTGGGTTGAGTGTTAAAACCCAGAGCTTGTGAATCCCATTTGTGGGATGGACTTATTGACATGAAGAGAGGGGGCTGAACTGGGAGGAGCCATCAATTGGGAGAGAGGCCCAAGCTTAGAGAAGGCCGGGACTTTGGGAGAGCAGTATCCAGTATCGTGGAGCCTGAGTTGCAGAGAGAAAGACTGCTGAGAGCCCGTGGGAGCTGCCCAGGACTTTGAGAACTGCCATTCGGAACTGCCAAGGACTGAGGAGGCATGGCTGTGATGCCAGTATTTTTCCTGTCTTGTTTTGATGTTGTTTTGCCAGATTCACCTGATGGTGAAGGACAGTGCTGCTGCTGTAGAGGTCCTGGAACCTGGCTGTTGGTTCAGAAGCCCTGAAGAAGGATTTTCCTGTTGTATGTTTACAGAAATCCTGGAAGAGGGCCTTGCTGATGTTTTCAGGGGTTCTGGGACTGTTCTACAGGCAGAGAGTGACTCGATGAGGACACTGGCTGTGGCTTTGTTGAGCCTTGCCTCCCCAGGAACTGAGATTGCTGAGGGCTTGCCTTGGGTGAAGATGAAAGAAGGACCTTTCCTTGGGTATTCAATGCTGAGTTTAACCTGGTAACTTAAGGGTAGATGGATGGCCTTTTGTGCTCTCCCGCCCCTTTTGAGATTCAGGGGTGGGAAGCCTTTGAGTTTTTTTGTGCTCTGTGATTGACCAAATGAATGTACTTTGTTCATGGTTGGAGACTAATCTCCATTTGAGAAGAGACTTTTGACTGACTAAATGAAGGTACTGTCTAGGGGTGGAGTAGTACCTGGATTGAATTGAGAACTTGCTAAAGGAACGCTTGCTGAATAAATGGCGTTTGCTATGCTGGTAACCCGAACCTTGGAAGCTGCCTTTGCTCGGCATTACAACACCAAAATTTATCAGGCATTTAAAAAAATCAGTTTCCTCCTCCCCCTAGAAGCACCTGGACGTCGATGATTCAGTTTCGATTATTTGCCCCAGGCAAGCAAACCAAAACTTCTTCTAGTTGCTGTTGGTCTTTGGTGGCCAGCAGAGGCCCACGTGGGAAGGAGGCCTCTGTGGAATTACGTGGCATTATAAGGCTGGGTAGCTCTTAATTAAAGTTGCCTTGCCGGTAACTGTGACTTAATACACCCCGCCTGCAGCGGAGAATTTATCTTGCTCAGTTATTAACATTGGCAGTTTTCCTATTCAGCAGGATCTTATAAAGGTGAATATTGAGACATTCTGACATTCCTATCAAACAGCCATAATACATGGCATATCAGCCCCACCTTCATTCCGGGCGACTGTTTCACGAAATAGAAACTTTCTGCATTTTATATATATGCAAGGGTAGAGAGAAGCTGACCAACAATCCTGGCAGGTTTCAGAGAGCCAAGCCACTTTTGATTACTCAATAGGAAATGAAAATCCATCTTTTTTGAAAAAGGGTGAAGGTGTATAAGAAGGAAAGTAGGCAACGAGCAACTTTCAAATTTGCTGAAGATGGGTAAGAACTTTTCTTCTAAGATCACCCACTAATAGGAATGAATATTGGAGAATCAAGTTGAGCACACTGAAAATTTCTTAGGAAGGATTCTTTTCTTTAAACCTGCCTCGTACCTGAGTGGTTCTGTTGCCTGGGACACCCTTTAAAATAAGAACATTGAGTAGGATAGAGAAATTAAGACCTGTCCCCAAGATAGGGTGTCTGCGTGGTACTGTAGAGCCTAGGGTTTAACCCCAAGTGCCCCTAGAGGTCATTTTGGGTTTGGTTTAGGATTTCCTGAGACTCCCACCCCTCCCCCTGTAGACTTTGAAGGAACTCTGCTTTGCCTCGGTTGGTAAGCTAGCTCACTTCCATGGCTGCAGGACAGTGCTGACTTGGGTAGACTGGTTGAGTTGTTAGATGGAGCCTAAAGGCTCCAGAGGACTAAAAGCTTTCTCCTTTCCACCCTCTTTCCTTCAATAGGGAATGGGGGAATATGAGTGGATCAGGTGCTTGAAATTTAAAACTGCCAAATTCTTCACGAGGAACTGTCTACTGGTGTCCACTAACAACTAGAGAAGCTTTTTTTTTTCCCCAAACATACTTGGGAAGCGAGGTCTGAGCCCGCACTGAGCCAGAGATGGCAATAGTGCAGAGAATGAAGAGGCCATTTTCCAGCTCCAGCCAGAAAGAGGCATTAACATAAGGTTGAGTAAGGAATTAAGAGATAGATGTGCAGAGCTGACCGGCTTACTTATTGAATTGAATTCTGTCGCCATATTCCTGGCCTTGAATCTTCTGATGAATATTGTTATATCATATGAAAGGAGAAAGACTGTTTTCCCTTTTCCATTCAAGGTTTTAGGCAAAATTAGTTTAAAAATTTGCATTGTTACCTTGGGGTGGGTTGGGAAGAGGGTGAAGAGATCGCACCTTAAATGGCCCGTTGCTTTTGGAAATACTAACCTCTTCTCTTTAACTTTTTTTTATGCCTCCAAAGACCAGAAACTTGTGACTTTGTGACTGTGGTCAGATTAAAGGATGAGTAAGGATGTTCAGATATCTGGGCCTTCCTAAATTCTTATGGAAGGAGGGGTTGTTACAAATACACATATACAGAATAGAGACATTTATAATTATTTTGAGGGAGAGATGTTGGTTTTACTTGGTATTCCAGGGGCCTGAAATTGAAAGACGTTACTAGTGCTAACACTAATTGCAAAAATATTTATCGTAGAGTCCTGTTTCCTAAGTGAGCTGTGGCAAACCTCTTACAGGGCAAACAGGATAAATTAGATGTCTGCCTTCTCAGGGCTTACCATTTAAGACAAATAGGACTGACCCAGAAGAAAGTGTTGTGATGTACCATTTTATTGAACATTAAATATTAAATGAATACTTAAATAGCTAAACTTAAATATTTGTACTTTGTGTAGTTGATTTTGTTAGGAGCTAGAATATATGCCTCAGAAATATGGGGACTTGATATCTTTGTATTTCCTCTTATTTGGGAGGACAGTGCATTGCACATGGTAGACATTTAAAAGTCTTTAAATAAATGAAAATGGGATTTTTCACTGTTGGGACAAAAACTACTGTTCCTTTGTGTGGATTAGTTTCAAGTAATAAAGTATTTCATTTTTAACCTCAAATAACAAAAGCCTTTTATTAAAAGCCTCTCTCAGTCCACCAAGAATGTGAAATCTTTGTATCACATTACCCGGTGAAAGTTAGATTTTTAATGGACTCTGCTGTAGTTGTTTAGGCTGCTCTGAAACCCTGATTAGGTTTGCAAGTGTGGAGCAGGTGAGAGACTAGGAATCAAGGGACCTTACTTTGTAGTCCTCTTATAGCTTCAGTTTCCCATCTGTGAAATGGGCTTCTCAATAAAGCTCTTGTGAAGGTGAAACTATGCATCTGAACTCTGAGAAAGAGCCCTGTTTTTTCCTATTTTAAAAATGTGTATGCTGCCTTTTGATTTTACATCCTTTTCATTTCTAAATATCTCCCTTGCATCTCTTGTAACAAAGAATAAAAAAGAAAGAAAAATGCCGTTGAGCAAAACTAACCAACGGATGTGCCAAGCCTGACAGTGTATGCAGTATTCTATTGCTGTCGCCCCCCACCTCTGCACAGAAAGGAGGCCCGTTTTGCCCTCACCTTTTCTCCAGGGCCAGGGTCGCTCATTATACTTTCACTGTCAGTTTGGGGTTTTTATTCCCTCTGTTTACGCTGTTACTGTTGCTGGGTATGTTTTTCATTGGTTTTACATGTTTTATGCTGAATCATTTCACTTAAGTTCTTTTCTTTGAATTTTTCATATTCGTCGTTTCTTACAAAATAATTCAGGTATATTCATGTACCACCATTTGTTTAGCCATTCCCCGATTGATGGAAAAGACCATTTTCAAAATAAAATGTCCTTAAAATATTTTAATCCATTCTTAAAATGTTAGGCATTTGTTTGTGTTAGGTAGTGAAAGATTTTATTATAGTAGAGTTGTATTTTCAGATTGATTTTTACTTTGTCGGGGATCAGTGGTCTTTCAGAAATGGGGTTCCAAGTGAGTGACTCCCCTCTAATTTTGACATTAGGTGGAAGTTAACGACTTGCAGCTTGTAGTGTCATGATGACAGTGTTAGCTGGTGGTAGTAGCCATTGGAATCTCTGCCTCTTGTGCCATTCTTGGGAAGTGTGTTGTAAGTTCCTACCAGCCATCTTAAATACAGACTCAGTGGCTTCTGGAGGTAATCCACCATGTTCCCTGATTTTGCATCACTTTGACTCTAGCCCTAGAGAGTGCAACAGTTGATGCTGCATCTTAATTCTGCTGTTTTGTTTTGGTTTTTCTCCCTTATAACCAGGTTTTACCATGTGGGCAACTTGCTGCAACTGGTTCTGTCAGGATGGACATTCTGAGGAGACTCAGCAGCCCCAGGGAGCCAGAACACAAGCATATTCCAACCCTGGGTACAGCTCCTTCCCTTCCCCTACGGGTTCCGAACCCAGCTGCAAGAACTGTGGGGCCCATTTTGGCAGCACCACCAGGAAGGTAAGCCTACAGCCCTCCTCATCCCTCTGCTGCTGGGTCTCTTGGCTGTGGCCTGCTTCTCTGTAAAAGGCTAGTAAGAGCACAGACCACTTCGTAGGATTGTGGGGGAGTGACAAAGGGAAAGAATGACAAAGCCCTTTGCACATAGCTCAGTTGTCCCACTTGTGTCTGACTCTGTGACCCCTTGTGGGGCTTTCTTGGCAAAGGTGGGGTTGCCCATTTCCTTCTCCTGCTCATTTTACAGATGAGGAACCTGAGGCCAGTAGGGTTAAGTGACTCACTCAGGGTCACTGGGTCATGTAGATGAGACTTCCTGATTCCAGACCTGGTTCTTTGTCCACTGTGCTACCCAGCTGATCAGTATAACAAAGGGCTAAATGCACATTAAAGCTGCTGCCCCCCTCCCCCCCAGTTGTCTTAGTGCAAAAATTTGTTCTCATTGAGCGCAATTTCAAGGATCCCATAAGAATAGGGAGGGCCTGATAGGAGAGACAGGGTTGCAGTTTGTTTCATTTGCAATGCTTTGTAGCCTCTCTTTGGAAAATAGCAATGTAGAACGTGATGGTTTATGGCTGTCAGCCACTACTTTGGCTGATGCCTGAGTGATTGGATGTTCTTAGTGACCAACAGTTAGAGGGACAATAGGCAGAAAACTGTGACCCTTAGAAATGGCTTCAGAACCCACCTTTTTTTTGGTCTTTTTGGAGGGGAGGAGGCAGGGTAATTGGGGTTAAGTGACTTGCCCAGAATCACACAGCTAGTAAGTGTGTCAAGTGTCTAAGGCCAGATTTGAACTCAGGTCCTCCTGATTCCAGGGCTGGTGCTCTATTCATTGCACCACCTAGTTGCCCCAGAGCCCACTCTTAAAGGAAGATGGAGGTTTGGGTGCTGGGAAAACCCCTTTTCCAGCTTAAGGCTTGTGGAAGATTGGCATTTTTAGTCTTGGGCATGAATGTGGGTGAGAGCTCAGGCAGAAAGCAGAATGCTTGTGTATGGAATCGGTTATTTTCCTAAGAATTCCTCCTCAGAGAATGCTTCATGTTGACAAATATTCCTTTGCGGAGTCAGAATGGTTGGTTAAGGAGCCAGTTTGCAGCTCGAGTCAGTGTTTGAAGCAAACAGAGTTTCTGTCATCCTGTGATGAGAAAGCCATTTGGTCCAGACACCAGTAATGGAAAGCTTTTCTGAATTAGTTGAGCCTCTAAGAAGTTCCTTCTGGGATTTTCAAAGTTGCTGCTTCTGCTTTCATTAAATTCAGTCTCTCAGTGATGATGAACTGTGTTTGGAACACAGTGCTTTCTTGGGATGGGGAAGATAAAGTTTGGATAAAACATGGGCCTTGTCCTCATGAAGCTTATGGTCTAGGAGGGGCTTTCGATACCACCGTAGGCAATAATTAATAATTCAGTAGATCTGAGATGTCATCAGTTGTAGATAGTCCTTCCTTTCACCACACCTAGTCCTTAGGGAGTTTGAAATTAATCTTCTGTCTGGGAAATAAAAGTCATCACTTAGTGAATGAAATATCGGAACAAATTGTGGAGGGAAGGAAGGAGAACATTTTAAGCATTGTAAACAGTATGAACAGGGGCAGAAAGGGGATAGATAATGTAGAGAGCAGTTTCACTTGGAACATTGATTATCTGGAAGGAGCAATATGAGATAAGCTGGAAAAAGAGTGTGGCAGCAGATTATGGAGAGCTTGCAGGCCAGGGAAGGGAGCAGGGAACCCTGGCAGATTCTTGTACAGAGAAGTGGCAGGAGATGAACACATGTTTATGAGGAAGATGCTGACAGCAGTAGGATGAGGGGAGAGGAAGCAGTGGGAGAGCAAAGATGTCAGTGTCAGAGGGAGACATCTGGGAGTGAGCCACATGGAAGTTAGAATAAATCACATTGATGGAATGCTAACAGTTTGCAAAGCCATTTCGGTATTCATGATCTTGTGTGATTCAATTTATGAAAACTGTAATTCAGAAAGGCTAAGCAGGTTGTCCAAGGTTATCACTGCCTGGTGGCTCAGCGGGGCTGCAAGGTGGTGCAGTGGACGGAGTCAGAAAGACCTGACTTCAAATCCAACCTGTGTCATGTACTAGCTGTGTGATCCTGGGCAAGTCACCTAACCTGTTTGTGTCCATTTCCTTATCTGTGAAATGAGGATAATAATAGTTTCAGGCTTGTCCTGAGGATCAAATGAGCTAACATTGTAAGGTCCTTAGGCCGGCAGTACCATGACTAGAATTCTAGTCCAGTGACTCCCTAGACAGGGCATCTTTCTGTTATGCTGTACTGATTTTCTAATCTAGGCCACAGGTGATATGGAAGTTAGTGAGATCTCAGTGAGTGTAAGAAGGAGAACAGACTGAAACTTGGGAAATGCCAGCTGTTACAGGGGTGAGAGGAGGTTTGGGAGGCACTGAAGGGGAATTAGAAACGGAGTGTCCTGAGAGAGAGCTAGGGAGTGAGGACTGGGCTGCACCAGGGTCAGATGTGGGGAGGTCATTGAGAATGAGAATTGAGAAATGGGCCCTGTCTGGGTTGGTAGGTAGCTGGAGACTTAGAATCTTAAGAGCAGCTTCATGGAGACCAGTGAAGATGGAAGAGAGGCAGCAGGGGGTTTGAGGGAGGAAGATGAGGGAGCAGACCTGAAGAATGGAGGCCACTTAATCTAGAATTTTGACAGTGAAAAAAAGGTCAGGTTTGTGGGGTGGGGCAGCATTTAGGTAAAGGTTTTTCAAGGGCATGGCCACTTCTATTTTAAGCTCCTCGAGGATGGGAATTTTTTGTTTTCTCTTTGTATACATAGGTTCTTGATAATGTTTATCAAATTGATTATTTGAAAGCAGGGAAGGTGCTTGTAGAGAGGGAATGATAGGAGTTGAGTCAGAGAAAGGTAGACCAAGCTTCTGGAGGAGGAGCTGGTAGGGCATGGATTCAGAGGGCACATAGAAAGGTATGGTAGCTTTGCCATGGAACAGGGACAAGTGACATTTTTGGAGGTTGAGGGAACCTAAAAGAATGGGCACTGTGCTTCACATTTGAGAGGGAAAAGAAGGTAGGTGAGGAACCTCACACCAGATGGCCTAAATTTCTTCTGTAAAGAAAAGATGGCATTTGTTCTTCAAGAGTTGAGGAGTTGTGGGTGTGGAATTAAGATTTTAAGAAGAGTAGAGAGTTTGGCGCATCACTTCAGAGTGGTGAGCAGCCTGGGACCCTCCACCTTATTGATCTGCCTTGTCCCAGGGCTTTCCCCTTTCACTAATTTTAAATCTGTTCTTACCTGTGAACTGCATCCTTTTAGGTCTGCCTGGTCCCTGAACCTGCTTGGCTTCCAAGGCCTGCAACATCCAATTCTCTGTTGTGATGGCTACCCCAGCCACCACTCTAGAAGGAGGAGACCTTGTGCCAGTATCAGCTTTGCTTTCCCTTACTACTTTGTTGCTTCAAGCTGTGAGCATTTCTAGCTCTGAATCTTTTGACATTTTAAGTATTTTCTTAATGTTTGTTTATAAGGAAAAAGAGAAAATAGGATCAGGTACTTAGAAGTGCAAATAAAGAGATTGGATGGTATATAACTTGTTCTGTCTTCTAACTGCTTACTGTTCACTGGGCTCAGCTGATCTACTCTAGGCCTAGAATGTCTTCACCCTGTAGCCCACTAAGTGGAAGGGCACCTTCTTCTCCAGAACACTCTTTAACTGGGTTGGGGATTTGTTCCATTGGAATCTTTGGATCAGATGCTGCATTCCATTCTGTCATTCCAGGCTTACTCTCAGTCCATAAAGAAGCCTCCACATGTCATGGAGAGGTTTTATTGATGCAGCCTATCATTTTACTAACAAAAGAGTTTACACTCTACAGGGGGAGACAAGATGCTCATACATACAAAGCACATATAAAGTAACCTTGGTGAGGAAGACGCCAGGGGCAATTGGAGAACAGGAAAGGCCTCATTTTAAAGATGGTGCTTGATCTGAGTCTTGAAAGAAAATGATTCCAAGTGTGGAGGGACAATATTCTAGGAATGAGGAATAGCCAGATAGTGCAAGGAGTTTCTTATATGAAAGAATAGCAAGTATAGCTAGACTATAAAAGGTGGGGCTGGAAGGGAATAATGCATAAGAAAGGCTGGGAAATGATACAGTGAGCCCAGGCAGCATTGTGGAGAATGGATTGGAGCTGGGGAAAGACTAGAGAGTGGGAGACCAATTGGGAGACTGTTTCAGTAGTCCAAGCCAGAGTCACTAAGGGGCTGAATTAAGATGGTGAGGCTGTATGTGTAAGTGGAAGGAAGGAGACAGATGCAAGAAGTGTTGGGGATTTAGAAACTGTAGGAAATGGCAACATGTGGGATGTGTGAGGTGAGTGAGAATGAGGAGTCACTGATGGTCCTACTGATCCTGGGTGACAGGAAGGATGGCAGTGCCCTGGACAAAAATAGGGTGTTTAGAACCAAGGATGAGTTTGGGAGGAAAGCAAATGAGCTTTGGCTTGTGGTGGCCCCATAGTCTACCTCCAGGGCACAGCAGGTGGTTCCCAGAGATTTGAATGAATGAATGTAGTGTGTCTAAATGGAACAGAGTAAGTGGTAGGATATGCTGGTACTTTGGTAGAGGAATTGCCAACACTGGTTTAATGCCCCCAATCCCCACCCATGACTTTCTTTTCCTTGTTTTGCTTGGCAGCATTTTTTGGTGCTTAACCTTTTAGTTAAGTGCCCTCGACAATTCCACAGAAACATTTCCTGGGGTAATTCCTGTTCTAGCCCCTTGCCCCCTGACTTGGTTTGAGCAGATTTTAGTGTTTACCATCAACGTTTCCTTTCCTAATTCTGCCTAGATTTGTTGATGACCAGGTTGCTTTTTCTTTTCTTTATTCTCTCCTGTCTCTTTAGACTAGGATTTTAGCCCCAGGCATGATTTTACTCATTTCTGGCACATCTCGGAGAGCTACTTACTCAGAATCCCTGGTGAGCAGGGAACATGGTTAGCTACAGCTCACGTTGAAATGTTGCTCTCTTTGCGTTCTGATCTCACACCTAACAAGCCAAGTACATTTGGAGAGAAGACCCTGGGACCCCTGGGAACTTCCCTGATTGGTAGAGCAACTCCAAGCTTTTATAATTTATTAGGTATTTTGCAAAGCTGTGTCTTGTAAAACTACATTGTCTTGAGTAATGTTCCTCGTCACAACCTGAGGCTTTATGACTCTCCAGTCTCTCGACTTCCATATCTGTCATCCTAAACTTGGACTAATTGAGTACATCACATTCCCAATAGAAAAGCTTCACATATGGATGAACTTAAAAAAAAAATACATCCATTTTCCGGTTGAATGCTGTTGTTCCCAGAGTTGCTATAATCTTAGTGCACGTGGGCATGCAGTTCAGTCAGGCTGTCTGGAAATTTTATTGTGCCACTAGAACGGTTTGGAGAATACGGGGCTGGTTTTTTCCTGGGCCTGAGAGTCAAAGCTACATGTTAAAATACATAGAACACATTTATTTCTATTTTGATTATTACATTCGTGGCATACGTGAAAGAGAATGAACTGTCTGAACTTCTGGTTCAATTCCCTGCCTAACTATTGAATGTGAGAATCTCACTGGGAGGGGTGATACCCTCCATTTAATTCAGATAATTCCCAGGATATACAAGTGTCAGAGTCTGCAAGGTGTCTGCGTTTCAAAGCAGAGGAGCAGAGCTATATAGGTTAGAATGGAAGTTGGAGAAAAGAGAAAAGGCTTGTGGTGAGAACCTTTCCAAGGTTCCCTCCAAGGGCCATGAGTGTGATCTGCTCTTCTCTTTGGAACAGAACTCAGCCACATGTCACGATGATCTCTTGCCCTGTGGGAGGAACAACTGAGACACTTAGAAGTATATTGCTTTTGGAGCTGTGGCTTGACAAACTCTCAGTATCTCCCATGAGTGTTTATATATCCACTGCCAGCTTACATGTCAGATACTTGACTCATACTTTCTAAAAAAAAGTGTATACTTTCACAGATAAGAACCCTGCTGTTCTAATAACTTTCTAAATATTTGTCTTGGATATGGTCTTAGGTACCACCAAGTTCCCAGCATCTCAGTTAAACTCATTGTTGGCAGAAGGCTGCATCCCTGTGTCCACATTGTGGCTGGATTTGGCATTGGGAGCGTGGATGGGGCAGTTTACCACAGAGTTCAGTGAGGCCTGACAAGAACCTCACTTGACTGAGTCTGAGTCAGTCTGATAATACTGCCCTCCAGCTCCCCCACTGGACTGTGGTGCCCTGTAAGAGGTGCTGACTTTCTCGCTGAGCTGTAGCACTGACCAGCCCCACAGGCAGCCTGGCTACTTCATTCCTACAGCCTGACCCTGTGCTCATTTTCTTCCCCTTCCTTCCACTGAGCAGCACACATGCTTGGACTGTAAGAAGAATTTCTGCATTTCCTGCTCGAGCCAATTAGGGAACGGTGCCCGCCTCTGCTATCTCTGCCAGCGTTTCCGCGCCACAGCCTTTCATCGAGAAGAGCTGATGAAAATGAAGGTGAAGGACCTGAGGGACTATCTCAGCCTCCATGATATCTCCTCTGAGATGTGCAGGGAGAAGGAGGAACTGGTGTTCTTGGTGCTTGGTCAGCAGCCGGTGATCACACAGGAGGACAGGACTTGTAATCCCCCTTTCCCCTCAGGCCTCCCTGAGCATCAGGCCTTCCTGGCCCAACCTCATACCAGCACAGCACCTCCTACCTCTCCCAACCTCCCTCCATCACCGGCACAGCCCACCTCTACTCCCTCAGCCCAGGCTCAGGAAAACCAGCAGGTATGGGCCCGTTTTTAGTCTATGCTACTCTGGGCTCAGCTGCCCTCTGCCTCCAACTTCTGAAACCTAGAAGTCGGAGAGTGCGCGTATATGTGCTTCTGACTTTCTTGAATTCCCTCTATATAAACTCCCTCTGTTCATTCTTTTTTTTCTATAGATTCAGGAACTGCTTACTGGACATGCTTTGGCAATTTTAGCAGGGATCAAGTGGCTCTTGCCTGGATGTAGGCTCCCAGTAGACTATTTGAAACCTGTTTTATTCCCTTTCTTGGTTGTAATCTGCTGAACGTACTTTGATTGGAGCTCGTATAATGATATAGTCTGGCATTCTCCCCTTTCCCCTCCCCCCACCCCAGATTTGAGAAAACCCATGTACCAGGCTCTGAATTCAGCCACCTGTCAGAATAAGCATATCTAAAATATACCAGGCATAAACAGCTGCCATTCCCACCTTGTCTTACCTACTGGGAAGGATAATCTTAACTTTCCAAACTTTGCCAGTAGACCTAGAAAATAATGCACCTGCCATGGGGGTTTGGTGATCAAATCCAAGAAGTGACCTCTTTCCCATGGCTCTGCTTAAGTCTTTAGCCAGTTTACAGCCCAAACAAAGTGGCCTTGTTTCTGTCTCCCTGTGCCAGGGAGCAGTGACCCTCTGAGATCCATGAACCTATGTGGAGGTGCCTTAGTCACCCTCTCATTTACTTCTCAACACAGGACTAGATTGGGAATCAGAGGCCTAGCTTCCACTCTTGGCTTTGTTACCAATTCTTGAGTCCCCTTGGACAAATCCCTTCGTGTGTTAGCCTTTAAATCAAAATGGGGATAGCCAGCCTTGACCCCTTTCTATTTCCATAGGGTGCTTGGAAGGGCTAGTGAGTTATGGTGTATGAAGAGCTTTGAGCTACTTAGGGAAGGTGTCTGGTATTAAAAGCCTGTTCTTATTTTTCCACATGTGTTCTGTGGCTTGTTCTGTCTTCACACAAGTCATTTTACTTGCACCAGAATTTGGTACCTTGATTCAGCTCTTAATGGGCACTGAAACAGAAAGTCCAGCTCAAGATCAGAATTTTAACTCTGCAGTACAGTGTTTCACTAGATATTTGACTTGGACACTTGAGAGTTTTACATTGTCTCTGTGATGCCTTTTGCCCCTTGGCTTTCTCTTGCCTCACCTCTAACTGGTAGAGCCGGGTCTTTCAGAGCCCTAGCACTGTGTTGGGAAGATTATAGCTAAGAAAGAACTTGAGGAAGGAATGATTCTTGTCAGAAAACTTTGATGGGTCTTCCATGGATGAGCATGAACAGACATGCTCTGTTTTTAATGAGGTCATTTTCTCCAGGTCACACTGACGGAATACCAAGATACTTGTGCTGTGTGAATGGCCACAAGGATGGAAGGTCACAAATTCCAGACACGAGATGTTATTGATCACTTTTCCCTTGATGCTTTCACAGTTCCTGCCTATTGGACATGTCTTGGGTATCTTCTGGGTGGGAAGGAGGGCTGGTGGGTAGTAGATGTGGTAGAGTGCTTATTTTGCAAAAGGAGAAAAACAACATGTTTCCCCAATCTGTGCACCAAGATGGCATGGAGCTAGGCCTTCTCTTACTTCAGAACTGTGGAGGCACCATAGCATTATTGGAGTACTGAGTGGTAAAACTTTGAGCAAGTTCTCTGAACACACTTCAGTTTCTTACTAGTGAGAAGAAAATAGATAGTAATTCAGCTCCTCCCTGCCAAGCCCTTAGGCCTGCTTTACTTGCGGAGCTGGGCTGGCCTTTTATGGTGGCTTTCGGCACCCCACAGGATTTCCGCTACTAACAAAGGATGTTTTCCTCCATGTGTCTTGCAGGCTGCCAGAATCCTTTGGCATGCCCCACGTGGCCCCTCGGGCTGCAAGTCGTGCAGGCCTGCTTTAAAGGGCGACAGGAGGTTCATATATGAGTCATGTATGAAGGAGCTTCCTAGCAGAGGTCAGCTGTCTCATGTACCCCAACTCTTTCTAGATGGTTGGGTATAGAAAGTAAAGTCTATTTCTCAAGTTTATTCTTTCACCAGTATTCAGAGCATCAAAGGTGGGGAGGAGAGATAGTCTGAAGGCCAGTAGCAGGAGTCCAGCTCTTGTAGGGCCCTGGTTTGGTGCATGTGCTGGGTTGGTTTCAGGGGAAGGCTCTAGTTTATGGTCAGAATCCTTTTAAGGTTGGTGAGGGAAATCCAGGAGTTTTACCTTTTTTTTGTAGGGATAATTGGAGTTAAATGATTTGCCAAAGGTCACACTGCTAGTAAGTGTTAAGCACCTGAGGCCAGATTTGAACTCAGGTCACTGCGCCACCTAGCCACCCCAAGGAGTCTTGCTTTTAAATGAAAGAAGAAATTCCTACTACTTAGCTCTTGGGGCGATTCTTCCACACAGTCTCGGTGGGGACATTTGAAATTTTAGCATCCTATGTGGAATAAGTCTCTTAAGGAGAAAATTGTGCACATTTTTATGCTAACATGGTGTGAGGGTAGAGTGTTCAAATCTAGGGAGATGTTAATCGCATTGTGCTCTGCCTTGCTGAGACCAAACACTATGCCACACTGGGTTCCAGGGATCCCGCTTGGGAGGCAATGTTGGCAAATGAGAGAGCATGCAGGGTGCTTACTAAAGGATGCGGAGGCCCCAGAAACCATGTCCTCTGAGGAATCACTGATGGGGTGGCTGGGAAAGAGGAGGTGTCTTCAGATATTTGAGTGTTGATATTCCTAATACCTGACTTTGATGTAGATTTTCAGTTGATGCTCATAAGAGTTCTCTGTAGTCTTGCTCTGTGTACCTGCAGAGGGCAGAGCAAGTATCAGGTGAGCATTATGGAGTAGGAAGCTTTCAGTTAGAGGTGATGAATAGGTTCCTGACAGTCTGAGCAGTCTCATGCTGGAATGGTCTTGCCTACTCAAGTAGCAAGTTCCTTCTCTTTTTTTTTTTTTTTTTAACAGGTGAGCAAATGCTTTTCCTTTATTTAAAACATTTTAAAAAATATATTTTGTTAAATCTTTCCCAATTACATTTAAAGAATTTTAACCTTCATTAAAAAAAAATTTAAGTTCCAAATTCTCTCCCTTCTTCCCATTTTCCTATCCCTTGAGAAGCAATATAATATTGATATACATGTGAAGCATGTATAAGCAAAACATCTACATGTCTTAAAGTATTACATAAATGCTAGTTATTATTATTATTTTATTTTTATTAGCTCCAATGA
>CM053584.1:360972968-360996111 GCA_028627135.1 Pseudochirops cupreus
GATATACATGTGAAGCATGTATAAGCAAAACATCTACATGTCTTAAAGTATTACATAAATGCTAGTTATTATTATTATTTTATTTTTATTAGCTCCAATGAGTCATACCCTCAGTAGCCACTGCTCCAGTGACTCGAATTCAGGTTGCTTTATGAATGTCCTATGCAACCTCCCAGTTCTCTGGTGGTAAAAGCCACCTACCTTCTGCTTCCTTGGTGGAAGAAATCACCTGGGGACCAATAATAGGGTAAACCCAAGGTTTTCTTACCATTTCCAAACATTGGCGTCACTCCTCTCATTCTCCTGTTTTATGGCTGATATTAACTTGTAGTGAAACCTCTGGGTTAGAAATTGTACTTCTTGCTATTGGTCCCTAACTGTGACCTACTGGTCTCCACTACCATCAGCAGGTGCTCCTTTACTTGTGCTGTTACCAGTTCCATTACTTAACCTCAGCTTCCATTGCAAGGTCCTTAAAAGTAGAGTTCTGTTCCTAGTTGTTGAATGTGCTAAGCTAATTTACTTTTGATCTTTTGGTGGCAGGCAAGTTCCTTCTCTTTGTAAGTCTTGAGGAGTAGGTGATGAGATGCTAGAGATGCCAGGAAGGGAGGGATGCTCTGGAGGAGCTGATCTCCGGCCTTGCCACTCAAAAGATGCTGTGATTCCATCTCCATTCCTCAGTCCAAGTAGTTGGCATGTGGTGGATATTTAACAAATGATACAGATTAATAAAGGAGGTACATATGGAGACGAAGCTCAGTAACTCTTGTTTCCTGCATCTTCTCATTCTCAGCTGCAAAGGTCCACCAGGGTTAATGAATCACAGCTAATAGGAGCCATTATCCACGAGCCAGGAGGTGTGCACTTATTTTGAATGGCTTTTGTCTATTTTCACAGTGCCTACCTCCAGAAAAGGTAGTGCTAAGGGAGATCACATTTTGGGGCCATTGTTTTTGAATGCTCTTCACTCTTGTTGAGTTTATTGTCAGGTCTAGAGTATAGTAAAAAGGGGATGGTGCTATAGAATCCCAGCTGTTACCCAAGAATCCTCTGAGACTTCCCTACAGCTGTGACTGCATTTTTCTTTCCTACAGGCTAATGGCCATGTGCCCCAGGACCAAGAAGAAGTGATATGCGTGGAGAATGTAGCAAGCGCTCCTACGGAGGATGAAACACAGGTGAGGCAGCTCAGGTGTGAGTTCGATCCTTCCCAGCTATTGCTGAAATACTGTGGAGGAAAAGGGAGGAGTGTTTTATTGGCCCCTTGGTAAGCTGGAAAACAGTCTGTGGGAGTGACCCTGGGTAATCTCATTCTTGTTGTGGAAATAAGTATTTCCATCCCATCTGGGATCTTGAAGCAGATACAGCTGTCAGTGGGGACGCGGCCCCCTGAAGAGCTCAGAGGAATGCATAGCTTGGGCTCCTTTATGCATGTTCTTGTACCTGTTGCCATGTAACTTTCTTTGCTCTTTCCAGCCAGTGCTGGGAAGAGCAAATAGGAACTGTAGTCACAGATCTCCCAAGCTCTTTGACAAATCACAGCAAAGGCAAAGAAGTGGGAAAGGTCTGAAGCCAGAGCCGTGAGAATAGAGGCCTAAATGTCAGGGAAACTGCCTTCTTGTAAGAGTAGGTTTTACTCTGACAGTCACAGTGACAGAGCTTTGCCTGGGACTGAGTCTGGAACCAGGGTTCATGGAGTAAGAACAGTTTCCTTCCTTGGAAGTTAGGGGCCCATAATCTAGGACCATCACTGAAAAGAAGCTGATAGTGCTTTGGGACCTGTAGAGAGAAGCTGGGATCATTGTTTGCCTTTTGTGCTTTGCAGTCTATTGACTCTGAGGACAACTTGGTGCCAGGGCGGAGGGCCTCACTGTCTGATCTGGTGAATGTGGAGGACATTGAGGCCCTCACTGTACGGCAACTCAAAGAGATCCTGGCTCGGAACTTTGTGAATTACAAAGGCTGCTGTGAGAAGTGGGAGCTGATGGAGAGGGTGACCCGGCTGTTCAGGGAGCAGAAAGACCTCCAGCATTTGGGTAATGGGCAGCTTTGGGGCTCATGCTTGCTCTCTCAGGTGCTTTTTCTTTTGGCTAGATCTGTGTTCTTCTGAACTCTGAGGCATTTCCTACACTTTTGGAATGGGAAGGGAAGAAATCTGTTTGCTATTGCCCCAGAGAGAGCCCCTTCCTACCCTTTGGGTGCTCATAGAATGTATATTACTCCACATACAGGATTTCTTTCAACTCTCTGGTAGTGTTGATGATAACAATTCTGTTGTTCCTGGTTTTTTCCCCCTGGACCAGCTTTGTAGTTTTTCCAGTACACACACCCTCCCTTCCCACTTGGTTCATGCCACCTGCAACAAATGCCTGTTTCTAAGTCAGGGCCAAAGGGTCCAGTGGTTCTTATCCTAGACTCGAGACAAGGTGGGACAGGCAAACGGCTGTCTCGAGTTACTGGCACACAGGTATGCCTACAGGGAAAGAATTCAGCAGGAAACTTGGGAAGAAGGGGACGAGCTTTTCTCTTGTCTACCATGTCACCAAGTAACATCTCACTTTTCTTTTTGTTGCAGTATCCGGCACTGCAGATCAAAATGGTATGTACTGTTTATTTTCTTTGAGAAGTGGCTTAATATTTTTCATTCCTTTAGTCCTCCTCCCTTCATAATTTTGATTCCTGTTAACCATTTAAGAGGTTTGAGCATCTAGGTGTCACAAAGAATTGTGTGGGAAATTTGGAGATAACTAGGGCTTGTCAGCATCTTTTTGACATCCGCTTCTAACTCTTCCCCTGATGATGGAAGAGCTGCAGCAAATCCGTGAGCGAGCTCATTTGCAAATCTCTGTGTTGCCAGAGTTCAGAAGCTGTAGCTCATAAAATATTTAACAAAGCTAGTTGTGGCTTCCATCACACTTAGCCTGTTCTCATCTTCTTGGCACTGAAGTGTTGCCGCCTCTCCTGTCTTTTCCCTTGGCTATGGACTGTGCGGGGCACTTTTTGGGATAGACTGACTCCCTCGCAGCCTCTTCTGTAGCAGATTGTGCTGACCAGGTGGAAGCCATTTGAGCTTTTTGGAGAGCCTTGTTAGCACAGAGCCCCCAGAGTGATAAGTGTGGGGCTAGGCCAGCCTCTCGGGAGGCATATAGAAAGAACATTGGCAAACAGAGACTTGCCTTCCTTCTTTTGAACTTCAGTTTCCTCCTCCTTGGTTGCTAGGAAAGATCCACTAGTCTGAAGAGTCCCCATCCTGCGGCGGTTTGGGCTGGGATGTCAGCATGGTCTCTTCTGAAGGAAACAGCTAAAGATAATGGGGCTGGAGCTACTTACATGTGGTACCACTTTGAGCTTTTTAGAAGCTACCCACAGACACCATCTCATTTGATGGGCCTTAGCTCCATAGGGAAGAGTTTGGTTTGGGGCTGGAGGGATTCTATAGTCTCCTTAGAAACAGATGTTACTCCTAACTAGGAAATGGAGCAGCCCCTGCAGCTTTCTTTTCTGCTTTGCTTTTCTTGTCCCAAGGAAGCTACCTTGTTACTTTGAGACAGAACCTTTTTCCTTGGGCTAACCAAGGCAAGAGGAGTACAAATCCTTGAAATTCAGATGACCCCCTACTGCCTTGGGCTGATGATGACGTAGAATCCCCAGATGCTTTTCTTTTCATTTTTGCCTCTTCCCATTGGTCATGTCCAGAAAAGAGAGGACAAGGGGAAGCCAAAGCAGCTGCGGGGTGTGGGTAGGTCACTGTTAGTCTGCCGGGGGGCTAAGCAGATCTGCATGTGATGGAGGCCAGTTTCAGTGAGGACTCTCCTGAGAACAGTTAATCAAGCTAGGTTCTTCTTTCTGGCTTTGGCTGGGAATAAAATCACCCTTCATTTCACAGTGGAGGAAACTGAAGCCCAGAGAGGCTGCTCCAGGTCAAGTCCAAATAGTTGATGATGGGCAGTGTTTGAGCTGAGATTGTCTTCCACCAAACCTTCCCAATGTGCTGCACCGTGTCCACTAAGAATGCAGCTTTTCTTGATGCATCCTAACCCTGCTCCAGGGCCTTGGCTACCATGTCACTATTGACTTGTCACCTCACACCATGACATCCCTTTCCATTGCCTTGTGGTGAGAACAGGACTCCCCGCCTCCTTTGGCTCCTGCGCATTATGCACCAAGCCTGGGGGCACGCTAACTTTCCTGTTCTTGGAAGTACAAGGTTAGCTGAAGCCAGCCAAGTGTAGTCACCAGCACCTACTCATGGGTCTGCTTGCATTCTGCCAGAAAGGTGGAGTTGATATTACTGTAGGTAACGGAAGGCAACCATGGTTTGTCCTCCATTCAGTTAACAAGATAGTCCAGAAAATTGGGGAACTTTATAGCCCTGTCATTTCATAGAGGAGGAGGAGAAGGAAAGGGAGGCTCGGAGAGCCTCAAAACTTACTCAAGGTTAAAAAATGAGTTACTTGGCAGAACTGGTTCAGGAATTGGGGTTTCTTGATGGCCAGTCCAGTGTCTGGAATCCTAAAGCAAATCTAACTCATGGTTAGGTTACCTCAAGGAGAATGAAAACAACTATACTGTGCCATGGGATGAGGAAGAATCAGAGCTTAATTGTTGCATGAGGTTAGGAGGAGCGTAACCACTTTAACTAGCAAAAGAAATACCTACCCACAAATTTTCTGCTTCTCCAGCTTTAAAAGTTAGAATTTCTTTCCTAGAAAAAAATCTTAAAGGGGCTCCTTTGGAACAAAGGGGAGGATATCAGTGCCCTCCTGGGTCAAGGCAGTGGTCCATCCCTGCTTGTGATGGTGGCCCCCAAAGGACATTTTTTGGAAAGCATAGGTGCTTTTGGGGATGTTAGCTTCTGAAGGTTCTGGATCTCAGTGGGGTGGGGAAGCACACAGGCTTAGGAGCTCAGAGCTGCCTGCTTCCATGAGCAGCTCTGGATGAAACCCTTCATCTTCTGAGCCTCAGCGTCAGGCTGCACTAGGCCAGAGGTCTTTAATCTAGGCTTTGTGGCTAGACTATTTTGGGAGGGTGGGAGGATGGGGAGGTGTCTATTAACCTGGATGGGGAAAAAGCCACTTCTTTGTTTTCACTGATCTTTGGTTTCCTTTACAGTCCTAGGTTTTTGTTCATTGTGAGTCCAAAGGCTTCCTCACACTGCCAGAGGTCCCAAATAGTCTTTTAACCCAACCTACTCTACTTCTGTTTATACTTCAACCTTCCCTGAACCTATATATATATTTCCAAGTTGTACGTAATATAGGGGTAATAAATCTCTTTTGTGACACTCAGCTGCTTTACATTTGTCTAAAAACTACATTCTTCAAACTTCAAGGGGCTCCTTTAGCTCAGTCTTAATGTTTTGGGGTTCATTGATGAGGATCAACAGTCACCCAGGCTATGCCATCATAAAAGAACGCAGAGGAGAGGTGATTGGAGCTGGGTGGGTTAGTCACGAAAAGCTTCCTGAAAGGAGTTGAATTTTTAGCTGAATTTTGGGGATTGGGGAGTTTGGCTCAGACATCTTCCTTGACCACTTGCTTTCTTTCCTTGTGTGTGTGTGTAGGGGATCCAGCGCCATCTAGTGCAGAGGAAAATATATGTAAGATCTGCATGGACTCGCCTATCGACTGTGTCCTGTTGGAGTGTGGCCACATGGTCACTTGTACCAAGTGCGGGAAACGAATGAATGAGTGCCCCATCTGCCGCCAGTATGTGATCCGAGCTGTGCATGTCTTCAGATCTTGACGGCTAGAATGGGGCCCCTCTGTGCCTTATGGGGCAAATCGGTTCACTCGTAGATTGACTGAGAGATTTGCAAAGTATCACCCCAAGGCCAAGGCCAACAAGAACAGGGAGAAACCCTGGGAGCTTCCTGTGTGTCTGGTCAGTTGTGCCCTTTTCACCACCACATTTTCCATCTCAGTGTTGGGATCTGAGAGGGCTCCCTTAGCCAGTGGGGATTTATTATCCCTGCTTGGGGCAGAAATCAAATGGGCTCAGTCCCTGTTTCATATGATCAGTTGGTGACAATAAATTTGTGATGTACCCAAACTTCCCAGCACTCAGACCATGTTAGAGTACTTTTTCCTCCTTTTAATACAAACCATAGTTTTAAAAGATCTTTTTCTGCAAAGTTATCCTTCAGTATCTATTATAATTCATCCCTCTGTGGAGACAACTTACTGCTGATTTTTTAATCATTCAGAAATCTTGGTTTTTTTCCTATTATACACATGACTGTATTTTCTGTCTGGTGGCTTGGGTTTAATTCAGTTACTGCTAATTTCTCTCCTTGTGTCTTCCTTTGGCTCCTTCAGCTCACAAGGCATTGTCCTCAAGAGAGAGTAACTGGCTATAAATGCTCTCACTAAAACTAAAAGGACGGTATGCTATTAAACAGTAGCCATGATGGCTTTTTCTGTCCCATCTGTCATGTGGGGAGGCAGAGGAAGCCCTGGGACCATGGGAGCCAACTGTCCCCATGGCAGGCTCCTGTTTTGTCATTGAGCCCCTTGCTTGGTGCCTTAGACTGACACAAAAGCAGACTTTTTATGCCAGTGAATCTTTTGCTCATTGAAAATTAATCTTTGAAGGTTGTTGAGAAGTTTCAAAATAAGAGTTGATTGAGTACGTGATGGGGAAGGTATTTGATAAAAACTTGCAGTGACTTGTTAAGGTTGCCTGATGAAGCAGTATCATTCCCAAGATGGACGTGTCATTGTTAAGGCTTTTTACCTCTTCTGGAAGCCAAAGAAACATTTGGCTTGCACATGAAAGAGAAATTCTAAGTCCAGAGACAGAGAGGAAAACTTACTGTGGGCTTCAGTTTGCCTTGGCCATCACTTCAGGTGTTGGTGGAAGGAAGACGTGGCTGATTTACCTCTGTCCGTTCACTGACTTTTGATCCAGCTGCCCCAGCAGCATCTCTTTAGTCCCATTGCCTTGATTGAAAGGAATGCTTCCTGCCAGTTCTTTGAGCTTAGTCTGCTTGCTTCTCTTTGTTGAGACCCAGGTAAAGGTTCTTCTCTTTCCCAGCCATACTCCCCATTAATGTATTCAGTGGGACAGATATCATAAGATCCTGGACATGGCTTCTTTCTACTGTTGGATGGGTAACAAAAAGCCTTAAATCTCCCAGGCATCTTGGGGGATCTCCTGGTTTTAGTTAATTTTCTTCTTCTGTTGTTCTTGTTCAATATTAGCAGGAAATCTGAACTGGCTGATAGAAGAACAGGGCAATGAACAGGCTTGCTGTGTTGGCAGAGAGAGCCCAGGGATTGTAAGCCTGGGTCTTCTGTCTTGAGATATTCTAGGGACTCTCTTTTTTCAGAGGCCTGAGTTAATTTAGAAAGCTCCTTGCTAATTGCAGCCAAGCACAAAGCAAACCAGGTGCCCAGTGACTTAGCAACTATGCAAAACTTAGCCACTTAGAGCCTTAGCAAACCCCACTGTGCAGCCTTGATCCCTTTAATTGTAAAGGGTGAAAACTACTGCTTTGGAAGGTAATGGTGAAATTGTTCTCTCCTAAGGAGAATGGTAATATTGGTACGGACTTTGTCATGATTTCCTTCCCCCTAACTCCCTTTGGAAATTAGAGACAAATTTCAGGAAGGAAGTGTCAGCTAAGTACTCATTTGTTTATTTGGACATTAGATCAGGTCTTTCAGATTCCATTCAAGGATCTTCACTCTTTTTAAACCTGAAAATTTCTGATGAGGATTTAGTGTCTCATTGTTGCTGCTTGACACCAGTTTACAGCCCATAACTGTTTAGTTGTCAGATGACTCCACTGTGAAATAAGTCAATATGTATGCAAATCAGTTATCATTTAAAAAGCTCAGAGCAGGAATAGGCCCTTTGCTTGTTTGCAGCATTCTACCGTCTGGGCTTTAGGAGGCTTTCCACATCTGGATGAGCTGAGGCTGGGGAGCAGGCCTGCATAGCTAGCTCCCCACTTGGTCATGAATCAGAACCCCACTAATCTTCATTCTGGTTCATATCCAACTGGTAAAAAGTAAAATAGCCTCTGTTTCTCTCGGGGGAAGATTCCTGATTTGCAGGATTATTTTAGAAGACTGTGACAACTTAGCTCCCTTTCTTTAAACTTTCTTGGTGGGGGTGATTTTCCATCCAGGGAAATCCTAATCTTGTGTCAATAATTTTTTTTAACAGAAATTGGGGATTTAAGACTATATATCAAGTGAGAAATTTATTTTACTCCTAAATTACTCCCTTGCCTTCCTCCCCACATAGAGGAGTACTTAACTTTCACTGAAATGGCTAATTACCCTTCCAGCATTTTTTTTTTTTTTTTACTTTTGATACAATTGCTGTGAGATTTCTGGTTAGTGAGACTTCTAGAAAACTGTTGGGTTCACAGTCTAGTGGTATAGATGGATCCAAACTATGAAAAAGCTGTAAAGAAATGAGTGCTTCATGTACATTGGATAAATTTAAGTCTTTTGAAAGTTTCTGAGCTGCTTGAAGTAGCTGATGCTGAGATTCTCTCTGACTTCTAGTGGGTGTTAAAGCAAGCCCAAATGTGTATTTTTTGTTACAGAGTTGTGCTTTATAATTTTGTAATAAAGTTTAAATATGATTGAAGAGGCCTGCCTTGCTATCTGGTGTGACATTGTATGCATGAGAACCTAGTATCTGGGTTAGACAGAAGTTCAGTTCAACCAACTTTAAGCTTCGTGTGCAAGGCTCTGTATTCTGTACTTGTACGTAAAACTTTAGTCTACAGTGGTCAGTGGTTCCTTACCCTTCAGTCTTCAGTTTTTCTGCTCCCAATGAATGTTTGTAAATCAGAAGTAAAGTGCATGTGGTTTGCTGATGTTCACTTCAAATGGCCCAAAACAGGGGTTAACTGTGGGTTAAAGAACCTCTGAGGGGTCTGGGACTCGGGTAGGAAGAAAATCCCATTGCAATTTCTATATAATTGATTTCCTTTGTAATCCTCTGTATTTTATTTCATTCAATTAAAAACATTCTGAGAAGGGTCTAAGACACAAAAAAAGGTTAATCCTAATGAAATCTTCCTGATGATCTTCCTCCGGACTTTCTCCCCCTCTCCTCCTACCCCTACCCCCAACCTAAAAAAGGCGCAAAAAACCCTGGGCCCAGACTCCTAGTTCTGAAAACTATTGGTCTGGGTCTCAATAAGAAGTGACAGCACCCTGTACTGATGTCTCAGGGAGTCAGGGAAGGTGATGGGGCATGGGTCTTTTTAGTAAATGGGAATTGAGGCTCAGGCCAGCAACAGCTTGATGGGAGAGGAGGGAATAGGGGAGCATAAACATAGAGACACCTTTAGCCATAAGGGGAGCCCCCAAGGAAGATGTCATGAAATAAAAGGATCCCGCTAAAGGGTGTGACAAGGATGCTTTCTTGTGTGGAAGAGTAGCTCTGCCAGCTGCTGCTTTCAGTGACTGTGAGGTGGCAGCAGCATGGGAAAAATGAAAAGGGCGCTGGACTTAGAGTCAGAAGTCCAGATTTTTACTCTGACACTGTGTGAGCGCAGGCAAGTCATCTAAACTGTCTAAGCCTTGGCTTTCTTACCTCTAAAATGGGAATAAGACTTCCACTATCCTCATCTGGGGTTTTCTTGGCAGAGATACTGCCTTCTCCTGCTCATTTGACAGATGAAGTAATTTGAGATAAACAGGGCTAAATGACTTGCCCAGAGCCACACTGCTAGTGTCTGAGGCCAGATTTGAACTTGGGAAGATGAGTCTTCCTGATTCTAGGCCGGTGCCTTATCCACTATGATCCCACCCAGCTGCTCCACTGTCCTTTTTGTAAATCACAGCCCAACAGATGCTGATAGCTCAATGTAGCATCAAGAGGTTTTCAAAGTATGTTCCTTCTTGCAGTTGTACAAGCATTATTGTTCCCCTTTTCTAAATGAGTGAGCTCAGTACATCACAGAAAGGTTGAGTATCACAGCACTACCAAACAGTTGTGGGTCAGAGCCAGAACTCCAGCTCTAGATGCTGGATTTCAAAAGCAGTTGTTTTCCGTTCATGCTTCTTCTTCTCTACGGATGGCCTGTTACTCTAAAATGTTAATTTACTGAGAAGGCTAAAGGGGACTAGACCTATGCCCATATGTAGGCAAAGCTAGGTAAATCTGAACTTTTGTCACCTACCATAGTTCTTAAAGCACAGGGGATCTATTATGAGCTAAATAAAGCAGGAAAGGGGGAGGGGAGTACAAGGCAGAATAGGAAAGCATCCGATTCACTTAGTCTAGCATTCTTAGAATCACCAAGAAAAAGGTTTCCTCTACAAAGAAGATAGTGCTACTGAGCTGCACTGCTGTCCTTCGTGAAACAACCTAGAAGTTCTCACATGGGGAATGATACAAGAAGGAATCCTAAGAGGGACCTGCTTGGACATTGTGGCCAAAAGGCCCATTTTTCCTGGGGAGGAAATATGAAAGCAGAGGGCAGGCATGTGACAACCAGGACAACCTCCTCAGCGGATAGATGCAGGCTACTTCTGGCTTTTGGAAGATCTGACTCCTGCCATTTCTAACTTCTATTACCATGGGCAGATCACAGCCTCTTGGGACAGATCTTTGTAAAATGAGGGGATTGGGCTTAGATGACCCATAAATTGTCTTCCAGCTCAATTGATCATATGGCATTCTGGGACACAGAATGGAAAAAATTAGTCCAGCTTCATGGGAAAGTTTGGCCTCTGAGCCAGAAACAAATACACATCAGTCTTTAGAAGAAGAAGATGTTAGGTCTGGCTTTCTCCTCAGAGGGGGGGAAAAGAGGAAGATGGGCAAGAAAACTGCTTGCCATGGGGTCTCAGTTTTAGACCATTGTCACTGCCTTGTGATGCAATGGCATGGAGTGGCCAGCCTCTCCTGAGCACTTGCTGAGATGGCCTGCCAGGGAAAAGTTCACAGACAGAGGATGCCAGGCCCCTGCCTCCCATTCTGAGAGAGACTGAGGAGAGAAGGCAAGCACTGCAAAGCACCTTTAAAAAGAAGTGGAGGCAGCACCAGGGAGGGGCTGCTCCCATATGGCTTCTGTTTAGTGTTTGTTTTTTGGGCTTTCCCAGGGACCCACATCTTCCAATGCTGTGGATTCACTGGCTTAAGAAAACTCCAACAGATGAAGAAATTCCTCAGGATAAATAGCTGTTCTGTTTATCACCCCCATTTTTACAGTTAAGGAAACTGAGGCAGACAGGTTAAGTGACTTGCCCAGGGTCACGCTGATAGTTGGTGAATAAGACACTTTGGGAATGAGCTGGGAGAAGCTTTGGGGTAGTTCTACCATAAAACAGGACAAACATGGTGCCAGAGAGATGAATCAGGCCACAGGCATTTAAAGAACACAACAGAGATCTTTCATAGGAGTTTATTCTGCTAATCTTTTAAAACTGACGCCACCTGACAAAGAGTGGGCCAGGCTACATACATCTGCATTTTCCTTTTTTAAAAAAGTACTCTGCAGGACAGTCTTTTTAAAATACCTTTTAAAAATATTTAGCAGGAAATACTAAACAGCATTCCCTGCCTTGTCCCCTCCTCCACTTTCTCCTCTGCCTGTCCAAGAAAGCACCAAGACAGGAACCAGGCAGAAGGGTGAAGCCACTCTCAAAAAAGAAAAAGGGAAAGAAAAAACCAGCACCCAGATCTGAAAGCTATCTGCAGACAGTCAAGAGAAGTGGGTTTCAGTCCTTGCTCTCACCCACTCTGCTGACCCATTTCCTTTGGCTCTAGAGCAGGCGGGATGGGCTCCATGGTGGGCTTTGGAAGACAGGCTTGAGCAGCATAGGAATGACCATTACAGCCCTTCAGTCCTCAGGGCAGCCATCCAATCCCTGGGGCTCCACAGGGGTGGACCTGGCAGGGGAAGAGTTGGACACACCGACCCTAGCATGGCGCCACCAATCTCCTTTTTCGGATACATGCCCAGATCCATTCAGGAGAAACCTGTTGTGCCTCAGGGTTCTTGTCCCCACTGCCCACCACATGTGTAGCTGAGGCTGTGTCAAACTCTTGGACCAGATCCCCATTAAATGCCACGAAGTAGCGGCGGAGCTGGCTGAAATCCTGTGTGGAGGGCGGCAGATAAAGCCGCACACCCGTGAAGATGTCCAGCAGCGTCTGCAAGTACAACAGCCCATGGCAGTAAAAGAAAAGGCATTAATGAGGATGTGGGAAAGAGGCCCTTGCTAGTCAGTGTCCCCCCGAAGCAGGGGCAGCAGGAGGCTGATGCGCAGCCCTCTGTGAACACTAACAGTCCCAGAGAACGGCTACTCTCCTGTAGGATCAGAAGTGGGAGGGGAGGAGGCTCCTCACTGTTATGGGAAGTAGCTCAAGTCTTCCTTGGAAATATTCTCATGCCCTAAAGGAACACTACAAATTGCAGCAGAAGAGAAGACAACAGCCCCCCCCTCCACCTCCCCAGGTTAAAATGCAATAGTCCTGAAGCGGTGAGAGAAGGGTGACACTTGGCTGCAAACGCAGGGTAGTCAAGAGTGCAGCTCTCCCCTCACCCTCCCTGGGCTGAGCCCCGCCTCACTGCATTTGTCAGGGAGCCCCAGACAGCTCTGCCAGCCTTCCCTAGGCCTTGGGGTGCCCCAGAGGGTCAGAAGGGGCTCCTCAGGAGAGTGCAGGGAGAACCAGGCTACTGGGCTAGGGCGGGGAAGATGGAGTTCCAGGGTCAAGGCTGGGGGGGTGGCTCCCACTTGGGCCTCTCTTAGCCTCCGACCTCACGCACAGAGTCACAGGTCTCTATCCAGCTGCACCTTAGCCCTTTAATGTCAATCACAACTGTTTTATGGCTGCTGGGCCTCTTGGCCACGTGCCTGGCTGCTCTACCTCCTGCCTGCGTGCACACTTCTCCTTCCTTTCTGCTCTCCAACCAGCCTCCTCTGCAAGGCAACGAGAAGGTCCTGAGTTCTGGGATGGCCCTGTCCCACCACATGCCTGTGCCTAGGCCAAGAAGCCTGGCCTTTGGGGACCTGCATGGTTTTTCTCTTCTTCCTTCCAATTATGTACATGCACATGTGTGTAATGGAATGCCTAGGAATGACCCAGGAAGGCAAAGCAGACTGTGGCTCCCTCACCATGGATTCTATGGGCCTTACTCTTCCCTTCCCAGTGGGGCAGGGCCTGCCTCCCTCTGTCCCTCCCTCCCTCCCTCTCTAACCCATGCCTTGGTCATCACCTTTTTGTAGCTCATGTCTTCCTCAGGTGCCTTCCGTTTTTCCCCCTTCTTCGGCTCCACTTTCCCAAGGAAAGGTCCCATGATTGGTTTGTTGCCTGTAGGGGACAGAGGGAAGATGGGCCTGAGCAGTGTAAGCAGGCTGGGTGAGGCTGGGAGGAGTCCCACAGTTCTCATGTAAGGGTTATTCCCCTCTTTGTGCACTGGTCCTTGGGCAGGCCAGTGGAGTCTATACTTTCTGAGTCATGGAAAAACAGTGCATGATTCCCATCAATTGGGGAATGGCTGAACAAGCTATGGTATATGAATGTAATGGAATACTATTGTGCTATAAGAAATGGGAAGGAGATGGACTTCATAATTACCTGGAGAGGCTTATACAGACTGATGTTAAGTGAGAAGAGCAGAACCAGGAAAAGCTTGTACACAATCACAGACACATCATACATATGATGACCAACCTTGATAAACTGGACTATCCTCAACAACACACAGCTAAAGACAACTCTACAAGCCTCAGGATGGAAGGAGAAATCTAAACTCAGAGAAAGATCTAGAAAGACTAGAGTTTAAATGGAGACAGAAGCAAAACATGCTGTCGTTCTTTTTCATGTCTGGTTTTGCTTTTTTTTCCCAGTGATCACTCATAGTTATAAACCTTGTATATAACCAGACTATCGTACAATGTGAAAGTATTTGCAGATCCTATACATGACTGCACGCCACCATGGCGGGGGGGGAGAAGGGAGGGGAGAAAATCTGAAACTTGGGTGATTGTAGAACTGAATCTTGTAAACTAAAAGTAAATAAAATGAAATGTTGGGAAAAAAAACTGCATAAAACAAAATACATCAGATTACAACAGAAACCATTTTTAAAAAGTCTCACAGAGTTTAGCTTAAAGAACCTAGGCTCTAACAGGGCAGAAAAGGCCCCCCAACCCCCAGTCAGAAGAAGGCAAACAGCCTGACACTCCCCTCTCCATGGGCACAGGCTGTCAGTTAACAAATCTTTCATGCAATTGTGCGCTGAGGAAGGGACAGGGAGTGTCTCCCAGGATTAGGCATTCATCCTCTAATTCTCAAGCCCCAGACTTCCTGGGAAGCTGCTAGGAACAGAAATAAGGATGAGGAAAGACGCTGCCCTACTGTCATCTAGTACCTATGCTGACCTCTGGGCTCCCCAGGGGGCAGCATTGGATCTGGAGTCAGGAAGACCAAGTTCAAATCCAGCCTCATCACTAGCTGTGCCACTGGGCAAGTCACTTAACCTCAGTCAGCCTGTTTCCTCCTCTGTAAAATGGGAATAAACCATCCCCTGCCTCAGAGGTGAGGAGAAAATGAGATATTTGTGGAAGTATTCTGCTATATAAATGCTAGGTGTTGTGGCCATCCTTGTTAGTGCGTAGCCCTCAGGCCAGGCTCCAGCATCCTCCCCCTCCCCCTGGCAGCCACCTCACCTGCTTTACTCGGGGGGCCATTCAGCTTTCTTTCTGCCTTTATGGCCTGGGCAGGGGCCTTACTGGGGGATGCCTTGGAGGCTCTTCGAGGGGTGGCAGGGCCTGAGCTGCCCTCATTCTCTCCACTGCTGCCACTAGTCCCAGAACTCCCCTCATCTGCAGCCACCACGGTGAAGTCAGCCTTTTCCTTGGAAAGCTGGTACAGCTCCTAAAGAGACAGGACGACCCCGCCCCATCATGTCACCACCTGCCATCAGGGCCAGGGAAGCACTGCATGGGAGCCAAGCTTCTCAATACCTCCTTGTTGTGGAGTTCCTTTCTAAATGGAGAGCACCCTAGCTATTCCCCCAAACTTAGAAAGGGCCTACATCACTCCCAGCAACAATGTCCTGCCCATAGGGGTGTAATGCAGATACTAGGGTACCTCGGAAAGAGGAAATAACATGGTGTGTGGGGGAGAAAGAGCAGTGAACTAGCAGCCAGCAGAGTTGGGCTTCCCTGTCTCTGCTTTTCTGTCGCTTTTCCAGTCTGTGCCTTGGCCACCTCATCTACAAAGTGAGGTTATCTTGGGATCAGAGAAGTTTGCAGTTAATCTAATCCAACCTATTTGTGAAAAAGAACCTCCTCCCTGTACCACAGCATGGTCAGCAATGACCCAATCCAAGTTTAGAAAGCTCAGATCGTTAGGCTGCTTATGCTGGCAGAAATCTCCCTGTGTTCCCTTTGGCCAGCGCTCCTAGTGTGGCTCTGAGCACCAATTCCCTTCAAATATCTGGGAGCAGCTGCCCTGCTTTGGCCCCCCCTTGCCTGAGGCCTCTTTATAAGGCTTCCTACAGCTGCTTTTCTTCCTAGGCCATTGTTCCAATTCCCTCAGGCCCCTTACAACTCTGGAATTCTCTTACAACTTCATACAGTTAAAAAAGGGAGGGTTGTCCTAGAGAGATACGAAAAGAATCCTTGGGGAACTCAAGAAAGAAGGGCAGGCTCCCATGCTTGTGCTCTCCTCTTCCTCAGATGCAAAGAGACTAAGGAAAGTAGCCGAGACTGCATCTTATGGGACTAGGCCACAGCTGGGCCCAGTCCACTCTGATTATACGCACACCCGATGGAACAGGGGGCACCAGGTAGCCCAAGTACCTTAAGTTGTGGGAGGTTGGTGGCAGACTTCCAATCTTTATCATCACGAATTCGGGTACAGCGGGGGAAACGGATAGAGATGCCATCAGCTGTGTGGGCTTCAGCCTTGGAGAATTCTGCCCCTGTGATCTCCCAAACAGGAGCTTTCTGCAAAGAGGGAGGGAGTTAGCGGGGGAAGAAATCATTTTCCAATGTGGGCCACACTGAAGGGGAAAGGAGGCAGTGGGAGGAGTGGTACCTTTGGATCTGGGACAATGAAATCAGGGTAGTAGTTCTTGTTGATCTTCAGCCAGCTAGGAATCTTACTGGGATCCTTGGAAGTCAAGATGAAAGATGCCAATTACCAGCTCATCCTCATTATGGTTTTAACATTTTACTCGGGATAAATTCGAGTGGAGTAAGGGGAGCCAGGGTCAACACAGGAGGTAGAAGAGCTCAGAATTCAGTTCAACGTGTTTAACTCACGGGGTGAGACTCACACCTCTCCTTCCCTTCTCTGACCCGCTGCTTGGACCTCTCCCACTCTGGTAAGGAGCTCTCTTAGAGAGCACTGAGGAAGCAGAAGCTAACATCTGAGCTGGCCTCGGGCAGATGGAACCTCTCCGACTGGTCAAACAACAGTTTCCCATCAGAGTGGGCCTGAACAGTGACATCTCTGGCCCTTCCTGTTGTTTTAGTCATTCTTTCCCAAAGGCCGGTCAGTGGCCTGGTCTACTGCTGCTCTAGCCCGCATTCCCCTCCTTACCTTGCTGATCTTCACCATGTCAAGCTCATTCTGCAGGCGTGCAAGGGTGGCATCGTCATGGCCCCCAGAACACTTGGTGACCGTGCACCACTTCTGGCTGCTGGGGTCATAGCAGCCCATCAGGAAGATGGACATCATGCCACCTATGTGGAGAGAAAAGAAGGATGGGAGCAGAGGGGATAGGGCTATCTGAGAGATCAACACAAAATCTTTTAACCAAGGACACCCAATCAGGCATTTCGGTTTACTCTGTGAGTCCTTCTATGCACCCTTCCCCCCAGATTTCCCTTCCAATGTAAGAAATGAGGTTCTATTCCAGTAGGACAGGGTGCTGATTTTGAAAAGTGCAGGGACAATGCTGCTCAGGGAAGGATTACCAAGCAGATGCAAGGAATTCTCCTAACTGTTCCTTCCTTCTAATGAGGCTGCAGCTCTCAGAGCTATCCATGCAAGAGGTAGTTCTCTTTATAAGAAGACTGGGATGTGGCCCAGGCAGAAGCATCAAACACCAGGGTCCAGTGGTCTGCAGGCCAGGAAATGGCCCTCATTCCAGCCAAGTCCTCTCCCCAAAAGGCCCTTGACACCTGCTACTTCCTGGTCATGCTCAGACTAACCTTTGTTCCCTTGCCCATAGAAGGCCCCGAGGACCACGAGATCTGCGGTGTCTGCCATGGCCCCCTCGTTCAGGTAGTCCTTCTTCACTTTCAGCCAGTGCCGTTTCCCTGGCTCATAGGTGCCCTAAGGAAGATCCGATGAAGAAGATCTACTGGGTGCCATGATGGGCCGGTATCCCATATATAAAAGCTGCTCCACTGGCTGTGCTACTTACAATTTCAGCTCATTTCTGTAGTGCTTTACGGTTAACAAAATGTGCTGACATATATTCCTATCTAATGCTTAACAATCCTATGAGGTATTTCCCTCCATTTTACAGACAGGAAACTGAGACTCGGAAAGCTTACGAGACAGTTCCTAGGGGCTTGTTTTCACATGCCACCCCCAGGCAGGAGGGATAGGGCTGGGCTCTCAGGCACAGGAAGGAACCAGGAATCTCTCTGGCAGAAAGCAGCACCTCACCTTCACATCTTTTAGCACCAAGCCTTCTAGCCCTTCCCGGATGACACGGTTGATCATATCAGCCAAGTCTGATGCTTTCTGGGGGACAGAAAAGGAATGTTTATATTGCATCAGTTTGTAGGCAGAGAATGGTGAGGGGTTTCTGCTTCCTCTCTGACTTGAGAACACTAGATTAAAAAGTCCCCGTACCCCTTCCCCCCCAGCTCTCCTATTTTTCTGGCATCCAAACTAACCAGATGCCTATATAGAGTTTGGGAGGTCATAGTTCATGCCTTTGAGCCATTTCCCTTCTTAAAGGAGAACACATAAACCAATGGATCAGAAACCAAAACAGAACAGGATAAAATAATAGGGTCGTTCACAAAGAGATGCCACACAATCAAGTCAAATATATTTCAGTGCCAGCTCCATCCTGTGCAAGGCTGTACTCACTGTGACCTGCTTCATTTCAGAGAAGAGGATCCGGTTGGGGATTTCAACCATGTTGTCATGGAGAAACTTCCGCCGCTCACACAATGGCCTATAGGAGGCAGAAGAGAAGGAGAGTCGAGTCCGCCTTCAGAATACGGATAGCAACCTGCAGATTGCTCTGGGTAGGACCCAATGGAAGGAATTGGGTTTAGCATGTTAGCACAGCTGCTTATTAAAAAGGCAGGCCCCATTCTGCAGATGGTTTGATCATATATTGCAAAGGTTAAATTCTAGCCAAGGATGCTTGTGGCAGCAGAGCTCCGAACTTCTGAGAGATAGGAGGACTGGCCTTTTTCCTCTTTCCCAATCAAGCTTGAAACACACACAGACACACAGACACCCACACCCACACACACCCCTGGCATAAACTTGAAAATTATTCTGAAATTACCTCATCACCCCTAGGACAGAGATCAAATGGCTCCGTAAGTACAACAGTGGACTGAATAAAGCAAAAGGCATTATAGTTAAATGCCTATGAGCTGAAGGAGTCATTTGGAAAGCCTAAAGGCCACAGTCTCCTTTCTATATGTGTGGTTTTCCGAGGATGTTTGGGGTCCAAGGATATGGGAAACTGCAGGAGAAGGGAGTATGGGCTGGTCCCAGGGCTTAGGGAGGACCAGTCTGATCTCTGCATCCTAAGCATCTTCTGCTAACAATCACAGCAATCTATATTTAGATACCACTTGAAGGTACAAACCCTGTTCTTCCCAACCACGACTTGAGCAGTGTGTTATCACAATCTCATTTTGTAGATGAAGGAAGATGAAGTTTAACCAAGTGACTGCTCAAGGTGACAAAGTGAGGAGTCTGAGAAGCAGGACTTGAACCCAGTTTTCCAAAGCCATTACATCTTGCTACCTCTCCTAAGACTCCTTTACATGCACATGACATGTCCCATGAATTCCTAAATTGAGAGCATTATGTCCATGGTCAGCTCCCTGTGAATCCTTAACACGATTACTCTGATGAACTGTCCATCTCAAGCATCAAGATGATGTGATTACTAAAAACCTGCATTATCCTGTGCTCACTTCAGAGAAATCAAGCTGAAAATTCTTTGGGTTAGGTTTGGCTTTTGAGAGACAAGTTTGACCAAACACCCAGGAGGGGAAATCTGACTCTTCTTCAAGCACCGTGAGCTTGGTCATGGAGCAGGCATGCACGTTTCTCTTTGGGCTCCAGGCTCCCACCAGGGGCTATGGGTTCTAAAAGTCCAATCCCTCCCTGCTGGCTTCAGAACTAAAGCTGTGGAGCCCTGGGTTTCAGAATTCCATCAATCAGGCCCACCTGTCCATCAGGCTGATGTCATTGAAGTAGATGCAGTCAAACACAAATAAGCACACATTGGCATCCTGGAAAGCAGCTTTCTGAAAAGGGAATTCAACATGACATGGGGCTGACAGGTTCTCCACCAGCCAGCCCATTCTAGAAAACATGGGTGACCAATATCTGTGAGCCAGGAGCTCACAGGAAGGGAAGGCCCTGGAAAGGTCAGTTTTTGTTTTAGAAAGCCATTGCCAAAGGTCATCAACTAATCCCAGTCACACATGTCCCACTAGGCCAATGGTTCTCAACTTTCCTAATGCTGCGACCCTTTAATACTCATATGTGGGTGTGTCTGCATGTGGGCAGACCCGCCTGGAGATGGATAGAGGAGCCATGTGTCAGTTCCTAAGACCATCGAAAATATGTGTTTTCCAATGGTCTTAGGCGACCCCTGTGAAAGGGTCGGTCGACCTCCAAAGGGGTTGCCACCCACAGGTTGACAACTGCTGCACTAGGCTGATGCTGAAAAAATTATTCTCGACTCCCAACATTTGCTTCCTTTGTCCAGAGAAAAGCTAAGAGTGATCACTATTTATGAACTGAGGGATCACTTCAGAGTCATTTTATCAGCAAAAATGCAAACTCACCCACTCAAAACAAGGAGACTTCACCCCTAAATTTAAGCCAATAGAATACACTTTGCAAGAGCACACATCTGCACACACATGCACAACCTGACAGTTCACCCACACTGTACCTTATGTACACCTAGAGTCCCAAAGGGCAAAGGTTTGCTTGTTTTGGTGTCAATCAGAAGGACCTCAGCATCCAGGATCATGCTCTGGCCCCCTGGGAATGCCTGGGGGATGTAGTCCTTAAAATGGGCCACCTGCAGGCACAAAGGGAGCTTAGCTCAGGGTTGCAGGGACAGGATGATCTGGCCACAGGCAGCCTCCCTCAGATATGGAGGGTTTATGGGAAAGAGAAACGTATATGAAGGAGAAGAAAAAAAAATTAGCAAATGGAAGCCCAAGTTTATTTATACATTACCTGAATCAGACATTTGAAAATATCTGATTTTAGACATTTCTGTTCATTCTGTATTGTAATGCCCAATCCTTGAGCTGGTGTTCAGTCTCCAGATGAAAGTCATAATGAGCATCATTGAGCACCCAGGGAAAAAGAAAGGGAAGATACTCTAAAGGCTTTGGGCCTGTGTATATACATAATCATGCATGTGAACAGGGAAGAAAAACAGATCATGTTTAAGTATGAAATAAGAAAGGAGGTGTCTAATTTAAGGATGGGGCTGAATATGGCCAGGTGGGATAAAAAAGAGGACTGAAAGTAGCCCCTGTACAAGCAGAGCTATACCCATGACAGGTGGGCCCTGGATGGAGCCTTCCTGGGCTTCTACCTCCTTGATGAAGCAGTGCATGGACATCAAGAATCCCCCAGATGGAGGTGCTCAGCAGGGCCGGCCCACGTTGGTCAAGGTCCTTCTAATCAGTCCGTAGGACTGTACCCAGAAAGAACCTATGTGCTCCATAGGGAACCCCCTGTGCTGACACTATGAAACAGCCAGCAAGCATGTGAATACCCCTTCATCACATGAAGAAATGCTGGCATCAGACAGCTGAGGGATGAATAAATGCTCTGAGGGGGAAGACTTAAGAAAATGCCTTCATCTGGAGATATTGGGTTCTTCCTTCTCTATTCTGGGTCATGTGAGGTACCCATTTCATACCAGGCTCACTGTGGAGAGTTCTGTGTTTGTGTCGTTTGGGTCACATCAAACAATCTTATCTAAACTAATAATGCCTGCCAGGAAGAGCCCTCGGGTCTCTTCTTGTGCTGAGATTCTACTACGCACATGAGTAGTTGGTGACAAAGCTGCACAAAGCCAGGGCCCTCAGTTCTGACTGCTCTCCTATCTGGGCTGAGGGTGGAAGGGGCACTTACTTTGTGAGGCAGGACAGGCTTGAGGCTTCGGCTGAAGTAGCTGAACTGATTCCCCTTCTTGTGCACCTGCACCCGCTCCCCGTCATACTTGATCTCAGAGAACATCCCGTTGGGACACTTCTTCATTGCGTATTCAATGGATTTGCAGGCCTCGGCCTGGAGAGAAGGGAGGAGAAGACACAGTCAGGAAGAGACAGGACCAGAGAAGGGTCCCAGAGGCTTCCACATAGGTCTTCACTCTATCCAGCTTGTAGATTCCCCTGAGTTTGGGGTAAGAACAGCCTGGAATTGCTGAAGGTGGAAGAGTTACACAGCAAACTCTTAGCACCTGATACAGTCAGGGAAAGAGTTGTCTTGATTAATCTAATATTTCGAAAGACATGATTCCTCTCTATGTGGTTACTTGCAGTCACCAATAAAGATTACAAGCCCCTCTATATCTCAGTATATTTGCTGTGGCCAAAAAAAAAAAATCACCCCAGGTGGCTAATTCACCAAGCATAGAAGGGCCACTACATGGAATGAGGCTAGTCCTTCAGGTGATAGAGCCCATCTCTCCAGCTTGGCAGGGCCTCCATAAACTCAGGGTCACCTTCAGGCCACAAGGAAGCACTGGAGCTCCACTTTATTAACTCAGATATTGGTTTACCCTGCAGCAGAGTCACTGTCTACTTTGTCTACACTGTCTACAGTGACTGTCATTTAATAATTTTTTATTTATCAGAATATACTAAAAAAAAGTGCTTTAAAAATATAGCAGGCTTCAGGGTCACTGCCAGGAACATCAGCTTGCCATGTGACACATGCACCCTGGTGACTGACTCTGCTCCCCAGACTGCCACCAGATAACAAGTCACTCTCTTTGTAAGCCCATAGTGTAGTGCACAGGAAATGGGTTGGGACTCCAAGGAGATGGCTACTCTGGGTGACTTTGGGGTGTCCTCATTTCTGAAACAAGGGAGTTAGACCAGTTCCTATCTGAGGTGACTTTCTCCTTTCTCCCAAAACAGGCTTCTAGTTGTGTGAATGTATCTGTGATTACACTTGTCTCCAACTGACCCACCACTTGGTTACCCAACTGGTAGAAAGCTGAATAGGTCCTTGAGATACGTCCAAATCCCCTAGAACACCTGAAATTCCTTTTTTTTAAAAATATTTTATTTTATTTATTTTAGTTTACATCATTCATTTCCATGAGACTTTGAGTTACAAATTTTCTCCCCATCTTTCCCCTACCCTCCCCCTCCCCCCACAACAGCCATCCCCTTGTATAATCCCTCTCCTAATCTAATCTCTCTTATGTCCTCCTCCCATCACTCCTCTAACCTTCCGATAGGGCAGGATGAATCTCCTTTCCACAGTGCCTGTGAATCTTAAGTTCCAGTTGGATGTAGTTAATAATAATAGTAATAATAATTGTATATATACACATATATATTTTTAACATTTGATTATAGAGCTTTAAATTCTAGATCTTTCTCTTCTTCCCTCATCAGCCACCCCCACTGGAAGAACAAGCCATCAAATACAGGCTGTACATGTGTAATTACGCAGAACCTCTCCACAGTGGGCACATTGTGAGAGACTGATTACATGTCCCTCCTTCCTATCCAACCCCTTCCCCCGCGCCACCCCCCCCCCCCCGTTCTACTCTCTACCCTGTCCCTATCCCTCTATAGAAGTGTGTACTTCCATCAACCTTCCCCCCCACCCTCCCCTCCCCTCCATCATCCTACCTCTCATCCCCATTCCCCCTATTTTCCTGTGTGGCAAGATGCCCAGTTTAGAATTTATGTCATTTCTTCCCTAAGCCAAGTTCAGTGAGAGTAAG
>CM053584.1:360996611-361016559 GCA_028627135.1 Pseudochirops cupreus
TTTTCCTGTGTGGCAAGATGCCCAGTTTAGAATTTATGTCATTTCTTCCCTAAGCCAAGTTCAGTGAGAGTAAGGTTGACTCTTTCCCTTTTGCCTTCCTGTTTTCCTCCTCTATTGTAACAATTATCCTTTGTCTCTTCCATGAGATGCTCAACCCCATTCTGCCTCTCCCTATTTCCTCTTAATCTAATCCTCTCTCACCTCAGTATTTCACCTTTTAGTATACTGTCCCTTCCTATTCAATTGATCTTATGCCCTCTATGGAACACCTGAAATTCCTTAAGGGAAACCACAGATGTCACTACGTCAGAACTGAGAACATCTTGGACACTAGCTCCATGATCCAGATTCTATATGCCACATGCCAACTCAGTCTCCTACATTTCTGGGAGGTAGGAAGCACGGTTTCCATGTTAAAGCTGGGGACAGTGGGGGTTGAGTGCTGGTTGATAAGACCACCACATAAAAGCCTCCTGGCTTCCTGGATTCAGCATTCCTCTCCCTCTCCATCTTACTTCAGCACCTATTCTCTGCCCCAAACATAAGGACCTGGGCCATGGAGAAGTCCAATGCAGAAAAGGGAAAAACCAACTAACCCTAAATTTCTGACAAGGTCAAGGAAGCCTCTTCAGCTATTCAGGAAGATCAGATAGCGATCACTGGCCATTTATGTAAAAAGTAGACAGTGACTCTGCTGCAGGGTAAACCAATATCTGAGTTAATAAAGTGGAGCTCCAGTGCTTCCTTGTGGCCTAAAGGTGACCCTGAGTTTATGGAGACCCTGCCAAGCTGGAGAGATGGGCTCTATCACCTGAAGGACTAGCCTCATTCCATGCAGTGGCCCTTCTATGCTTGGGGAATTAGCCACCTGGGGGTGATTTTTTTTTTTTGGCCACAGCAAATATACTGAGATATAGAAGGGCTTGTAATCTTTATTGGTGACTGCAAGTAACCACATAGAGAGGAATCATATCTTTCGAAATATTAGATTAATCAAGACAACTCTTTCCCTGACTGTATTAGGTGCTAAGAGTTTGCTGTGTAACTCTTCCACCTTCAGCCTTCCAGGCTGTTCTTACTCCAAACTCAGGGGAATCCACAAGCTGGATAGAGTGAAGACCTGTGTGGAAGCCTCTAGGGCCCTCAGTGAATTAATGTGATGGGAAAAGTATGAGACCAGAAAGATCAATCTCATTTCCTATGAAATGGGTAGGTGCTGCAAATAAACTCTGTGGAACCCAGATCCCTGAAATAAGAGGGAACTTTAGAGAGTCTGGTGTTGGGGGCCCAGATCTGTCTCTGATCTATGAGAACCCCAGGCAAAGCAGGCACCCTGATGCTAGAAATGAACTTCAAGGGCTCCTTGGTCCATTCCTATTCTTGACCTGGGCTTCTCACAAAGAATTAGGCTTGGAAGGGACCTCACCCAATATTCAGTCCAAGTCCTCATTTCACAGAGGAGGAACAGGAAGCCTAAGAGAGAGAAGGGATTTGTCCATGGTCACACACAAAATCAGTGTAGAGCAAGGAGCAAACCCCAAGTCTCCTGGCCCCATCTCCAAGGCTCAGACACTTTTTAGTATCCTTCAACTGTCAAATGGGAAAGTCTTTCCTGTCCCCCTCTCATTGTCTCCTCTAATCTCCATAGATGTAAGGTCATGGACCTTTAAACTGCTCTAAGTGTTCTGGAAACAAAATAAGGGGACAGGGTCAGGGTCTGGGCAGGAGAGAGATCAGGAGTGCTGGGGATGAGAGCTTTCCTCACCAGCATGGGCTGCACAGGGGTCATGAGAGCTGCCTGGACGCTGAGTGTCCGCTTCATGCCTGGTGCCTTCTCAGACTCTTGCTGGTTTGCCAGGACACGCTCCACCACATCTTGAAGGTTCCTTGAGGCCTTGAAAGCTTCATAGGCATTAGGGTCCAGGGCATCCAACCTGCCCAAAGAAGGGGAGACAAAAGATCCCCAAAGCAGTTACTTCTAAACATGAGAGCTGGGATCCTGGAGTAATAAGACTACCTCAGGAAACTATGGATCACTCCATCTGGTAATAGGGTCCATACCACTACAGAGAGGGCCTATAGTTCATACCAGAATGTACCAGAAGAGGTAGCCCTAGGTAATGGTGACTTGTCCAAGGGCAGAGCGTGGTGGCCCAAGCCCACTCCATGAAGCTGCCTTCATGGTGCCCACCAGGCAGAGAACCTGATACTTACACGTGCTTGGCACCTGAATTCATCTTGAGGTCATGCTTGATGAGTCTGATGATACACTTCAGGTCGTTGGCAGTACACCTAAGGGAAAGAAGGAGGAAAACTTATTTTTCCCTCTGTGTAATGCCGAGCTTCAAAAGGTGGAATTCCCTTGTGAGAATCAGTTCTCTAGTCTCGGTCCCTCCTCTAGCTGGCAGGCCACCACATTGGGGTTAGTTCCTCACCTGGAGGCAATGTTCTGCAGTACATTTTGCTGGTCATCCTCTTTTGTGAGTTTGGACAACTGAAGAAGGAATTCATCTACTTCTTGTAAAGTGAGAAGGCTCTTGGCTGCCGGGGGGAAGGATTGGCTCTGCTCGAAGAACACACGCACCGTCTCTGACACATCTCCCTGTCTCCAGAAACCAAAACACCACCACCACAATTCACTGACAAGGCCAAGAAATGGCAGAGATCTGCAACCATCACCCCAGGCTCTCCAAGTATAAAAGCCTCTCCAGAACACATCACTCTGCCCCCAAATTAACATACAGTAAAACTGTCTATCTGCCCCTCTTTCTGCACACTGACCTGCTCTAAATCCCGGATCATGTCATCCTGACTGCAGTTAAAAATCCGACTGAAAAGCTTCACAATCTGTTTGTCATTCAGATTATAAACACTTTTAATGACACCTGGCAGGAGTAGCTTCACTGTCAGGTACACATCGCCATGGAAACCATCTGGAGACAGGAAAAAAGGAATTCCTCATGAGAAATGACACTTACTTCAAAAAAGAAAAAGAAAAAAGGGAAACCCCAAGGGTTAAGGCATAGGTCTAGGAAGATGGAAGATTCTAGGACTGACTGGGAGTCACATGCTTTGGGATTTTGAGCAGGTCACATGTCAGTCCTTTGGGTTTCCTCAGCCACCACCACAATGAGAGAGGATTTTCCAGCTTGCAAGGACAGAGCAGAGAAGACCAGTGAACTCTACAAACAGAAGGCAGGGGAGCTGAGCTAAAGTGGACCACGTCTCATACCGCCACCTGATCCTTTCTGCAGGAAGTCATGGATAATCTGGGTCTTCACGTTGTAGCTGGGCTTGTCGGCCACCATGGCACACAGCTTCCGAAACTCTCGCAACAAGCAGTCCTTGTGCTTTGGGTTGCACCTTCCAGCTGACAAGGTGGGCTTGGGTGTGGGGCGTGAGAGGGGTCCCTCAGAAGCGCCTGGCTTAGCTGTTGGGGAAATGTCAAAAAAGGGAAACAAGAAGAAAAGATGACTTCCTCTCACCAAGGCTGACCCAGAGTGCCTAGGAACATTCATGAATTGAAATATTTATTAAATTCCTTCTATGTGCCAGGTACTGAGAGATGTAAAAAATTAAATATATTATCCTTTCCCTCATGAAGCTTATTACCTACTACGAGATATAAAACAGACAGCTCAGACTACAAAATCAGACCTGAGGGCACTAAGAGAGGTTTAAAAAAAAGTGTATGAGAGAACTAAGGTCCAGTGATACATTATTTCTGGCTAGGGAGGGATTTGGGAGGCTTCAAAGAATGCAGACCAGTGGTTCTCAACCTTCCTAATGTCGTGACCCTTTAATAAAGTTCCTCATGTTGTAGTGACCCCCAACCATAAAATTATTTTCGTTGCTGTAAAATTATTTTCGTTAACTGTAATTTTGCTACTGTTATGAATCATAATGTAAATATCTGATATGCAGGATGTATTTTCATTGTTACAAATTGAACATAACCCACAGGTTGAGAACTGCTGATGCAGACAGTGGCACTGGAGAGGTCTTTTAAAAAGTAAAATTTCAATAAGGAGAAGGGCTTGGGGAATGTGTAAAGGAGAAAAGGTAGAAGAAACATAGTATTCTAGTTAAAGGTAATGTCAGTAAAACAAGGGCAGTGGGGAAAGAATGGGGAGGGGCAGTAAGTGGTAGGATTCCTATTCCTGTGGATGTTGGAGGGGTAGGGTAGTATCAAATTACAGGGAGCTTTGAATACAAGGGCCTTTTGTTGGTAGCTAAGAGGGAGATGGAGGTTTCTGAGCACAGGAGCAGCATGAATGAGCCATAAATAGTCTACTTAGCAGTGGAATGAAGGATGGCTTGGAACGGGGAGAGAATAGAGCTGGAAAAGCTATCCCCAGGGAGGTCAGTACTTCCCCAGAATCTCTCTCTTCCTTCAAGACAAAGCTCCAGCACTGTCTTTTCCATGAAGCCTTTTGTCCCACCAACAGCTAATGCCTCCCCCAAACTATCTCATATTCAACTGCTTTCTATTTCCTTGTGTTTATACTGAATATACCTATCTATGTCCTTATGATGTCCCCACTGGAACTGTAAGCTTTATATCTGTATCCACAGTGCCTAAGGGCACTTTAGGAGACATTTAATAAATATCTGTAGATTGATTAAAGGCTTGTCCATTAAAGTACTGTACTATACAAGTACTGTCAAGGCAACTGCAATTATATGGTTGAGAGAAGAGAGACTATTCTAAGGGAGTAGCAGGTCGGATAGATGGCAGGCATGGAAGAACTGGAGAGAACAGAATGTGACTGACTGTGGGAGAAGAAGGATGAGTCAAAGTTCAATCAATCAAAACACAAGCATTTAATTAAGCACTTATTAAGTGGTGGGCACAGTACTAAGCATTGGGGGTACAAGCCCAAAAGGGAGACAATCCTTAGTTCCTAGCCATGATCAGAATGGTAATTTGGCAGCTGTGTGGGATAAAGGATTGGAAAAGAAAGAGCCATGAAAGTTTGGAGACCATTAGGGGACCACTGTGATAGGTGGGAAGTCGCAAGGGTGGAGGAGGTAGACTAAAGACTTAATAACTGAATGGAAATGGGAGGAGGGGGACAGGTTCAAAGTGAAGAGAGCATTAAGACTGAAAAGATGAGAAACTGTGCTAGGTGAAAAGTGGTGCCAACTATTAAAAATAATTAAGTCAGAAAATGATTTAGGGTAAATAAACTAATGAGAACATGCAAAGCGCTCCATTTACTTTAAAGACAGAGACACAATGACCTGACCCTTAAATAGCCAAGAAACTCAAATGGGGTAGCTGGTATACACCCTACAATCTCTTACAGAAAAACTAAGGTCCAACTTTATGCTATGGGAACCTAGAACAGAAGAGTGGGACTGATCTGAAAAAATCCCTCCCCAATTCACTATTCTTTCATCATGGATAATGGATGATCAATAAACAGAATTTTCTGCCAGATCCATGAAGAATTTCCAAACCGAATTATTAAGTGTTTTCCTTTTCTCCTGCTCCCTTCCAATTCCAAAGCAAATTTAATTTTGCGTGCTGGTAGCAATATCATTAGCAAATCTGCTGCTGATGCACGCTGTCCTCTTGTCTAATTTTTTTTTTTACAAATTCTTAATCCATCCTTATCTGCAATCCACAAGGCAACTGTTTCAAAGAGCATCCCTCAAGGGGGCAGGGGAATTTGAGGAACAAACTTTAAGGCCAATGTCCAGTCACATTTCAGGGTAAAGAGGACCTTCTAAATATAAACACGAAGTTTCTTTCATCCTATTTCCTGGCATGACTGGTCTTCATCAGCACCCCCTCTCTCTGAAATTCTATCATGGCTCACTCTTCACTGCAGCAGAGCTAAAAATTCCATTACAAAGCTAGCTTTTGTCTAAGGCTGTATCTTGAAGTTGTAATTGTACTTTACTGACCTCATCATAAGGAAGTAATAAAGTCACAGAATTTAAATCTAGAAGGGATTTTAGAAATCATCTAGGCTGGTCCTCTTCTTTTATAGATGAGGAAGCCCAGAGAGGCTTAATGGACTACATAAAGCCACACAGCTAGCAAAGAGCAGAGATGGGTTCTGAATTTAGGTCTTCTGTCTCTAAATTGGGACTATTTTCACTATATCACACAGACTTTCCCTAGTCCCCATAATATACTTCAACACAAACTTCTCTAATTACATGCTGTTTACAATGTAGGTGAGAAAAGGGTAGAAGAGAAATTTATAATCTTTTGTCTTGCCAACAAATACCATCCTTCAACTCTTCTTTGCCTCCTCAAATATTCAAGTTCTTACAAAAAGCCATCAGATGGCCTAGGAGTAGCAGATTTCCAATGATATTACAAAGCAGTAATCCTTAAAACAAGATGGTATTTGATCCGTGAGACAGACTAGGTACATAATATATTACTGCAAATGACCATAGTAATCTAGTATTTGATAAACCAAAGATCCCAGCTTTTGGAGTAAGAACTCACTATTAGACAGAAATTGCTGGGAAAATTGAAAAGCAGTCTGGCATGGATAGGCATAGACCAACATCTCATACCATATACCAAGATAAGATAAAAATAGGTATACTATTTAGATATAAAGGGTGATATTAGGGGATCATGGGAATTCACTTATCAGATCTATGGATAACAGAAGAATTTATGATCAAAGAAGAGATAAAGAGGACCATGGGAAGTAAAATGGATAATTTTAATTACATGAAATTAAAAAGGTTTTGCACAAGAAAAATCAATGAAGGCAAAATTAGAAGGAAAGCAGAAAACTGGGGGGAAATTTATAGCAAATTTTTCTGATAAGGCCTTATTTTTCAAATCTATAGTGAACTAAGCCAAATTTATAAGAGTCATTCCTCAACTGATAATTGGTCAAAGGATAAGAACATGCAGTTTTCAGATGAAGAAATAAAACTATCAAGAGTCATATTAAAAAATGCTCTAAATCCCTTAAAAGAGAAATGCAAATTAAAGCAACTCTGAGGTACCACCTCACACCTATTCGACTGGCTGACAGAAAAGGAAAGTGACAAATGCTGGAAGGGGTATGGAAAAATAAGAGACACTAATGCACTACTGGTAGAGTTGTGAACTGGCCCAATCAGTCTGGAAAATAATGTGGAACGATGCCCCAAAGGGTTATATACACCCTCTGACCCAGCAATACTACTACTAAGGCCTGAATCTTAAAGAGATCAAGAAAAAGGAAAAGGATCCATATGTGCAAAAATATTTATAGCAGCTCTTTTCATGGTGGCAAAGAACTGGAAATTGAGGGGTGACTATCAATTGGGGAATGGCTGAACAAGTTGTGGCATGGTTGTGAGGGAATACTATTGTGCTATTAAGAAATGATAAGGGAAATGATTTCAGAAAAACCTAGGAAGACTTATTTGAATTGATGCAAAGTAAAGTGAGCAAAACTTGGAAAACACTGCACATGGTAACAGTAATGCTTTAAGGATGATAAACTGTGGAAGACCTGACTACTCAAGACAATGATCAGCAACAATTCCAAAGGGATTTTGATGAAAAATGCTCTCCTCCTCCAGAGAAAGAACTGATGAACTCTTAATGTAGACTGAAGCATACTTTCTTCACTTTATTTTTATTGCCTTCCCAGCTAATATGGAAATATGTTTTACATGACTTCACAAGTGTAATTAATATATTAATAGCATGCCTTCTTTATGGGGAGGGAGGGGGAATTAAAGGAGAAAGACAATTTGGAACTCAAAATTTTAAAAAATGAATATTAAAAATTAATAACAAAGAGAAAGTAATTTTAAAAGCAACAAAAATCAAAAAAGCCATTAGGCAAGAAAAAGTAGAAGTATGAACAGAGATAGGGTGGTGTAGTGCAGTCAGTCCTCAGGTGTCAGTACAACAAAATAATTTTGAAGTTATGTGCAAGCCATAGTAAAGGAATTTAACAACTTGGTGAAGTCTGAACTTTTTAATAAGTTACAGATTCATAGGCAAAAAGACTGACAGAAAGACTATCATTAAGTTCTCATTCCATGCTACAGGTGAAGTGCCAAAAGCTTCCTGTTGTCTGCAAGGGTGGAGATCAGTAGTAATTCACCTCTGCTGGAGAGACGCCAAGCTACATTATAGAGCACTGAGCACATCTGTCTTCCAAAGCCCAAACTCCAGATAACAGCAGGAAATAAGATGAAAATACCCAGTCTGAAACTCCAAGGCCACTATCTTACCTGTGAAACCAGAAAATTTCCGGGGATTGGTATTAGTGACTGAGAAGCCTCCTTTGTGTGGAGAAATCACCTGGCCAGTGGGTGTCAGCTTGGCCTGGACCGTGGCTTTCTTTGTTGGTATGCTTGCTGCTTTCGAGGAGAGTGCTACAAAAAGGAAAGCCATGAGGGGAAGGCACAAAAAAAGACTGGCATATACTGAGGACAATCACCCATAGGTCAAGTTGATATTCAAATTTCATTTATTCAAATTCCAAGTCAACAGCCAGCACCACACACAGCTTCTTCCACCTTTTAGGAATTCCCTAAGGAGACAGAAATTCAGTTGGCAGCTCTACTGGTGCTTCACCATCAACAACTAGGTCTCCAGCTTTCCTCACTCCAGCACAGATTTTAAGACTGCAGATAAATCAAGAGCGGCCCCTTAGGAATCCCTGACATAGAAGAACATCTCCACTTTATAAGTGGGCAAACTGCTGGCAGACAGAGGGCTAGTAACATGAAGGTCATAGAGTAGTTTTTCCCTCCCAGAGCAGAGATTTTACTAAGGTGGGTGAACTTCAGGTGAAGTAAATCTCTTCACCAGTGCAAATCAGCAACTCTAAAGGTCTCTTATAAGCTGAGAATTGCCTGAGGCACTATGAAGTCAAGTAACTTGTCCAGTGGCACAGTGAGTACTGGTCAGACACAACTTTATCCCAGGTCTCTAGGACTCCAAGGTCAGCTTTCTATCCACTATGCTTTACTGCATCTCTTATAAACAGTAAGTTAAAAGAGCAGAAAGAGATTGAGAATACCCAGTGGCTGAATACACCAAACTAGATCACAAAGAATGGCTAAGAGCTGTCAGTGACATTCTTGATGGATACCCTTATGTGGAAGAGGAGGGGTATCACCTATTCTGGAAGGCACACAGGCAGGTTTGGTGGCCATTCTCCTGTAAATTTTTACAGCAGCCACTTTCCCCAGTGACTGCCACTCCCAGTGCCAGCAGATGGCCCAGCCTCACCTGCAATATGCTCACTGATCTGATCCTTCTCTGAGTCCTGTAGTTCTTCCCAGCCCTCGAGTTCTGTGAGGTCCTCAATCTTCTTGGTGGTAGCCCGTGCCCTTTCCAGCTTCTCAAACATGCACTTGATATGGTACCATTCCTTCATGTCACCTCCAGATTCTGAGAAGGGGTTGGGTACTACTTTGCCTATTCGGCACATACCTTTCACTATCTTCTCCTTGCATTTCTTGCAGCCAGCTGTGCTGCGCTTAGCATAGTCCACACAGAATCGTTGTTCAGCCATCTCAGAAGCGCTGGTGCAGAACCCCACATGTGACACTGGCAGGAAGGCAAAGCGGGCAGTACATGGTCCGGGGATGCCCCCCTTGAACCAGAGAGAAGACTTCCTCTTCACAAGGAGCCAGGACCCATGAAAATGACCAGCTCCTGACACAATGGAGAGTGGGCTACTTAACTGCCAACGTAATGGCCCTTGGAGCAAATGTGGTACTTCCCTTCGGCCAAGAACTCTGCAAGTCTGCTGGAAGAGGACAGCTAAAGCTAACGGCATACAGCTGCATGATAGGCAGAAAAAAAAGGGAGAAATGAGAACCCTGACTGCTTTACTTCCGGCAGTCCAGAGTTCTAGAAACAAAGCTGAATAATCAAACATTTTCCCAAATGTAATCTACTCCTACTCAAATAGTACTGAATGGAACTGGAGGGGGTCAGGCAAACTTATTGGATCCACTACAAATTTATCTTATCTAATCTACACCAAACCCTTTGTGCAGGAAGACAACTCCTCTCCAACTGATTTTTTGTCCCATTGCCCACAGTGTCTGTCCCTAAACTCTTCTCTCTTTAAGCCCCCCATGCTATTCAGGATCTCACCTTCAACCTTTACTGAGGCCATTCTCTACGAGCTCTCTCTTCTCCCTTTATCTGCATCTCACAACCCCTTGACTCTCATGTCTCATTATCTCCTTCTTCACTCCAGTCTCTGATGAGAAGGTGGCCATTCTTACCAAGGTGGAAGCGCATCCCCTCCTGCTTGATAAGTGCCCTCACAATCATTCCCTCTAGTCTCAATCTTCATTTCCTCTGTTGGCCAGTTCTCCTGATGTTCCTATTCTTAAAAAACCTTCCCTGGACTATCCCATCCCTTCTAGTTATTATTCTCTACCTCTTCTCCCTTTATCAACCAAACGCCTAGAAAAAGTTGTCTACAATCAATGCCTCCATTTCCTTTCCTCTTACTTCTCAACCTTTTGCAATCTGGTTTCAGGCCTTTATTACTTAATTGAAATTATTCACTCAAAGAATTCCTAATTGCCAAATTTGATGGACTTTTCTTAATCTTCATCCCTCTTGAGCAAATGCAAATTCTGGCATTGTTGACTTTCTCCTCTAGACAGTTTCCTTCTCTAGGATTCTGTGATGGGGCACCCTTGAGGTTCTCCTCCTACAGATCTATCTCTCCTTTGATCATCATCCATATTAAAGTCCCCTAATGGAAGTAAATATAAAAACTCTATTTTGATCCCCCTTTTCTTCTCTCTATATTCAGGGACCTCATCAATACCCACTGATTTAATTAACATCTCTATGCAGTTATCCAGCCCTAAGCTTTCTCCTGAGAAATAGTCCCACATGAAAAAAAAATATTGGAATTTGGAACTGGATGTTCTACAGGCATTTCAAACTCAACATTTCCAAACTAGAACTCATCTTTTCCCCAAAACCTACCTCTCTTCCAAACTTCCCCATTTCTGTTAAAGGAAAAACTATTCTGCCAGTCACTCAGCTTTCAAACTTTTGGTATCATCCTCAACTCTTCTCCCTGATTCCATAGGGCCAAACATTTGCCAAATCTTGCTAATTCTATCTCCACCACATCTCTTACATCTATCTTCTTCTTTCCATACAAAAGAGCCACTATCCTCGTTCAGGTCTTTCATCATCTCTCAACTGAACGATTGCTATAGCCTAACTGGTCTCTTGGATTCTAGTTCTCCACTCACATCAATGCTCTGAGAGAAATTATTATTTTGCTATTATATTAATAACCAATTATTAGATCAGGAGCCAGGATTTTCTTTTTATTTCCTCATTTTTAAGTCCCAGCTCCTATTAAAAATAAATCAATTTCTGAAGGACCTGGCTGATAGATGAGACTGTCCTAATCCTTGAGGCACATACTCTTCAATTATGGGTGGGACCCCACCCAACTAGGAGACCTTATTTCTGTTAAGAGTGTAAAAAGAATCCAGTCTTGGGTGGATCGCTCCCTCCATATAGTCCATAGTACACACTGGCCTTTTTATTGGTCCTCATAAACCACATTCTATTTTCTGTCCCCAAGTCTTGGTACAAACCCTTTCCTGTCCCCCTTAATGCTAACACCTTCCTTCTGAGATTATCTCCCATTTACCAGCATACATCTTGTTTGTAGATAGTTATTTTCATGTTGTCTCCCTCCATTGGACTGGGAACTCCTTAAGAGCAGAGTCTGTGTATTTGCCTTTCTTTGTATCTCGAGCTCTTAGCCCAGGTTCTAGTATAAATACTTGTTGACCCGTCTTGTTCTTCATGCCCAGCATGCTTACCTCCCTTTCCTTACCTCCCTCCCTTAGAACCTGTAGCTCCTTTCAGTTCCCCTTAAAGGATCACCTACTACCTAACAACTTTCCTGATTCCAGCCAGCTCTTATCTCCGTCCCCACCCACTTCTCCAACCCAATAGCTGTTATCTACTTTGCTTTTACTTAAAATAGGTACCTATAGATTCCTTAAGATAAAATGTAAGATTTCTGAGGGCATGGACTGTGACACTTTTGTCTTTGTATCTCCAGCAGCTAGCACAGTAGGTGTTTAACAAATGTTTTTGATTAATTCTTAATACAAGCAATTCTCTTTTCAAAGAAACCCAATATAGAAAAATCTAGTTTACCTGACAAATAATACCTCATATACCTGATGTTCATAATGATGACTCTTAAGGCACTGCAAAATCTTTAGCTGTCTTTTAAAAAACTGAGATTATACTAATACCAACATAATGTTAGTGTTAATCATACAATTATAATTAAATGTTAAGTTATAACAATTTCATAGAATCAAAGACAGTTAAAGCTGGAAAGGCCCTTCGAGATCATCTAGTTTCCCCACCCATACAACTACCCCCTAATCTTACAGAGGAGGAAACTGAGGTCTAGAGGTTATTAACTTGCCTAAAACCGCAAAAGTGAGTGACAGAGTTGAAATGAGAACCTAGATCTCCAGATATTTAGTCTAGAGCTTCACCACTACTGCTACATCTAATCCTTGAAAAATCAGTGGTTGGCGATACACATATTAATGTGTACTAAATAGAACACTCAACTATTTAGAAAAGATTAACTTAAATTGCAGTTTTTCTGGTATATTTAAAGGTTCAGTTAAAGTTCAGTAACTACTGAATGTTAAATGAAAATGATGTTGGTACTGGGTAGTAAAGGAAAGCCGGAAGAATTTACAGCAAAAGTGCCAGAATCTACTACCAACTGCAAATCAATCAGAAGAAATCTTCATGAAATCATAAAGCAAATCATTTAGAAGATATTTTTGTTCAATTTATACCAACTTTTCAGAGAAAGAACTACAGTATAAACTATGGCAGACTTTCTAAAAGTCTATTCCATCTATCTAAATGATGGAATAGAAAAGACTAGGATCCTCACCCACCCCACCCCCATATTTACGGTATGTGTAGGCTTCTAACCACATAGAAAGACTCCTGAGGTTCCTTGGCCCTCGGGTCTGGTAAGCAGTCCAGACCCAGTTAAGCCTTGTGTAAGGAATTTAAAAGGAAACCGCCGAAGCCACCCTGCCACTTGTCTGCAAGTCTAGAGAGTTTAGTCTGCTGTCACAGCTGGTCGCGCAACTTTCCGGCTTTCTTACTGAAGGGATTTCCTCTGATGCTTTCTAGAGAGAACAGCAACTTTTTTTTTTTTTGCCTAAAAGGGTAAAGATTGGAGCAGCTGGTTGGGGGCTGCATGAGAGGGGCGAGGATAAGAAGGAAGAACTGACACGAGAGGACGCACGGACAGGGTAAAGACAAGCATCTCCGATACTTTACTTCGGGAGACCCGAGGTGTAGACAAAGCCTTGCCCTTCTAAGGACACCCCAGAGGACGCTGGTCGGTGCCATCCTGCGGTGGTTGGGGAGGACTCGGGGTTTTCGAGAAAAAGCGGCTTCAAATGGGCCAAAGGGCATCGGTGAAAAAAAAAAAAACCCCGGGAGGGAAGAGGTCCGGTCCAGAGGTCCCGCCTGGGAGGGGGATGGGCACGGGGAGGGTCCTCCTCGTGACTGGGGAAGTGGGAGGACTGACAAGCCCGGTGTGCATGCGATGGGGTGACGGGTGTGCGCATGGGGGGCAGAGAGATGGCATAGGGGAGGGGCTACCCAGGAGGGATGCTATTGATGAGGTGCAGGCTCAAGGCGGGTCCTAGAGCCTACACCTCACCACTACGACTAGGTAAGTACGGGTGGGGCGGGGTAGGAAGGGGGCCACGGCGGGGGAATGGGGCTGACCCAGAGTGTCTGTGGGAGGGGCTACCTGCAGGGGGGGCGGGGTGCCACGTGTAGGTAGGTGGGGGTGCTGGGTACCGTATTTGTACGAGAGGGAAATGGAGTGACCCAGTGTAGGAAGCGGGGATACCTGCGGGGGGCCGGGGTGTGTGAGGGGGCACCGGGATGCAGTGGGGGGTGTCAGAGGGAAGGCTCTGGGCGAGCTCAGCTGGCGGGGAGGGGGGCGTTTCTGGTTTATTTTTTTTTAAGTGGAAGGGCCAGAAGGTGGGAGGGTCTCCTGGGGCGAAGGCCTCCCACTGAACGTGAACCCCCTCCTCAGGCGCTGCGGGCCCCGAGCTGGGAGGGGCCACCTGGCTTCCCCTTTTCTCCCTCTTACCTGTCTCATCTGTCTCCCGGCTCCGACCCGACCAGGCCCGGTCCCGGAGCTCACGACAAGCCGGAGTCTAGCCGGCAGACAGGCCTCGCGCCAGAGGTAGTTAAACCTATGATCAATTTAAATCCGGGTCCTTGGATACGGGGACAGCGCGCAGGCGCAGGGAGACGCGGGGCGGTGCTACGATCGGAAGCCGCTCCCAGAGCCGAGGGCCCGCCCCCAGGGAGGAGGGCCCGCCCCCAGCATGATAGGGAAAGGTTGCTCAACCGCCCTGCAAAGGGACCTGGAACCGGGTCATCTCTTCGCTTTCTTTCGCCAGTCTGGGGCAGCAGAGATCAAAGTAGGAAGAAGCGTAGCCAGCCTTGTGTCTACCTAGAAGCCAGAAGTCCCGGATACACTTAAATTTTTTTTATCAATATCTTTTATTTTTACATAATTTATAAAATCCCACCTTCTGCACGAAATCTTCCCAGCACCTCTTAATGCTTGTGCCTTTCCTCTGAGTTTATCTTCAGTTTGCTCTATATATGTCTTCTTTTATTGCATGTTGTCTTCCCATTTGATTATAAGCTCCTTGAGGATAGGGACTGGATACTGGGTTTGCAATTAATAAATGTTTGTTGACTCGACCTGATTCACATTTCCCACTATAACGCTCCCCTAACTCCTCCCACAGATTCATCCATTATAATAAAGAATTATAAGACAAATTCTGCCCCCTCTCCTTACCCCTCCCACCTAATCCCATCAAATCTCACCATATTTTTCAAAACAGTGGAGGGATGCAGGGGGATGATAAGAAGACATCATTTCCAGATAATTGGACCCCTAGGAATGATATCTGTTAATACCGTCTATTTTGCAGGATAAATAAATGTAATAGAATTTCACAAACGTTTTAGTTCTCTGCTTATTTGCTATCAGTTTCATCCTAAGGGAGCCCTTAATGCTTTCTACTCTGAAGTTCTGCATCTGTAGAATGGGGCCAAGATAGGGTGTCTGGGGGAAAATGGAAGAGACTTGGTAAGCCTTAATGAGATATAGGAGCCCTCCAGTGGGAAGAAAGGGAGAGGTGAAAGATAGGCAGAGTGTCCTGGAGCTATCTCATTTTTAGTGTGATGAGCATTTATAGCTTGGAAATAAGCAAATGCTCCAAATCAGGGCTTGATTTTGCTGACAGTTTAGACTTAAGAAAGGGATAGAGAAAAAGTCAATAATGTCTATTTAAAAGTGTTGAGACTGCTTCTCCCCTCTACGTCCCCGCAGCCAGTTATTAACCATTTACTAGCATGCTCCTGGAAATAGTTTTGCTCACTCTTTAACTCACATGTTATATTAATATCTTTACTAAAGCTGAAAGTGGCACAAAGATTTTTGGGACATCTTGTATTTATTAAGTTTCTGTTATATGCTAAGTGAGAGACATTGTGGATAGAGAATAATGGACAGAAACCTGGCTCAAGAGCTAGTTTTGGGTTCAAGTACAGTCTCTGATGTCAATATATGGGTTGTATGACCTTGGGCAAGTCACTTAACCTTTTTCAGTCTTTGTGCCAAGCACAGTGCTATACTAACTTCTTTTTTTTTTGCACATGAGGAAATTGAGAACAAGAGATAGTGACTTGATCCAGGTTCATACAGAGTGGAGCACCTTTATAAGAGATGCTGTAGGTCCTCAGGTAGCTTGGCATTTTCATCTGGAGAAAAGAAGATGCCAACATACTGCTTCTGTCAACTTTAAGCACTGAGGATTTTTTGACTCTCCTGGAAACAGGATCCTTCATGTTTCCATGTGTGGAGGACACACCATTCCAGGTGCTGTGTGTGTGTGTATGTGCCAAAACCCTTGCTACATTATGGTGCAATAATTTAGGATCAGCCCTCCCATTTTGCAGATGAGAAAAAAGAGTCCTACGCAATATGCCCAAGGTCACATAATAAGGTAGGACTTGAACCCAAATGCTCTGATTCTTTCCACTACACCACACTGTCTATATTCTATTACATTCATATGCCATAACTTGTTTGGTTATGTGGATAAACTGCTGGGCCTGAAGTCAGGAAGACCTGAGTGCAAATCCAGCCTCAAGACTATTGGAAGTCATTTAACCTCTTTGTTTCCTCAACTACAAAAAGAGGATCATAATAGCACTGACCTCAAAGGGTTGTTGTCAGGATCAAATGGAATATTTGTAAAGTGTTTAGCGTGGTGCTTGGTATATAGTAAGTGCTTATTATTAGTGGTTTTTTAAATCATTAATTTCCCAATTCATGGGCATCTACTTTTTTTTCCCTACAAAAGGTGTTACTTTGAATGTTTTGACATATGTCATTGACCTCATTGGGGTTATATGTCCAATAGTTGGAAAGTTGGGTCAAACAATATAAACCATTTATTAACTTATTTCTCATAAATCTAAATGGATTTCTGCCATAGTTTCAACCAATTTGAATCTCTATTAATAGCTTATCATCACCTTGTTGTTGCTCCATTGTGTCTGACTCTTCACGACCCCGTTTAGGGTTTTCTTGGCAAAGATACTGGAGGGGTTTGCCATTTCCTTCTCTAGCTCATTTTACAGATGAGGAAACTGAAGCAAACAGGGTTAAGTGACTTGTCACACAGTAGTTAGTAAGTGTGTCTGAGGCCACATTTGAACTCAGGAAGGTGAGTCTTCCAGACTACAGGCCCAATACTCTATCCACTGCACCCCCTAGCTGCTATTATCACCATAGCATTGACTAAGCACCCAGATGTTTTTCCTGTAGTTTTCTCCCATTACTGTACTGACACAGGAGATTAACTTGTTTCAGGGCCAGAGGTTGGTCTCATGGCAAAGGGGCCACCTGGTGGAGAAGGCCTTGTGGGCTAGCTACTGGGCAGATGCATGTGGTCTGTAGAAAAAGGAACTAAGTTGAAAATCAGAATGCCTGACTCATGTCTGTTCCCATGGAGTCCCCTCAAAGACCTAGGTTTTTGTAGAGCCCTCTAGAAGTCCTCTAGTTCATTCTCTCTGTCTTTCAACCACATCTCTGTGGAATTTTGTCCAGTTAGAGCCTCAGTTTCCCCATTTGAGACTGCCCCATCCTCGCTTCCACCTTAAAATGTTTTGTGGGTCTTCAAAATGGGAAAGCAACAAAGAAACAACCTTGGGAAATAGAAGGATTTCTGTTTCCATTTTTCTAGGCAACTCATCTAGAAAAGGTTGGAAACCACTGAGAGGAAGGAGGAAGATGTTTCATTCCTTGCCTGTGTGTATCCCCCTGGCTAACATTCTCAATGGGTTCTTTTTTTAATAAGAGTCAGGCTATGAATTCCATAAATCTCAGCAGATAGAGCTGGTTTTACAGCTTGGTTTGCTTAAAAGGCACATAATTAAAATAAGTTGTAAAGATGTTGGTGTCATTTGCCAAGATAAATATTTAAAAGGGAACAGCTGTAAGGAATACGTAACAACTCAAATAAGCTCCTGGCTCTCCCTTTCCAGGACAGAAATGGCTAGGGTTTGTCTTTGGTGGGGGAGGTTTTCTGGCTTTTTTCCTTCTTGTCCTTATATCTCTTGGAGGCAAGAAAGAGTGGGAAGAATTTTGACGACCCTCTGAGACCAGACTCGACTCAGTTAGACAAGCAGAGAAAAAGCCAATGGAAGAGCCATCCATCCTGGTATGATGGAGAGAGCACTGTATTTGGATTCAAAGGAGCAAGTTTCAAATCCCAATTTACTTACTGCCTGTGTGACCTTGGACTAGTCCCATAGCCTCTCTGGGTCTCAGTGTCTTCATCCCTAAAATGAGGGGATTGGGCAATTCAAGTAAATTGAAGAGAATAAGCACAGGCCATAAGGTAGGGTTAGTAAGTCAGTTTGGCTGGAGCAGAGTAGTGGAAAGTAATGATGAAATTGTAAAATTGTAGGTAGGGGGCAAAATTATGGAGGGCCTTGAACTTGAACGTCAAGATAAAAACCATGTGTTTTATCCTGGAGGCAACAGGGAGCCACTGAAGATTATTGAGCAGGACCCTAGTGTGTGCAAAGAATTTTGGGGAGCAGATGTTCCCCAGTTATTTCTCTATGCCCCTAGCAGAAGGTCTGAGAAAGTACTGAAACTGATGAGTTTAGAAATTTGCAGTGTGGAGTTATGGGGAACAGATTAGGATTAGGATTTTTCTGTTTTCAGTACCCATCTTCTCTTCCTTCCATCTCCATCTGCTGAAGTCCTATTTATCCATAAAAACCTATACCCTGGCACAGTGCATGGCACTAAGTAGGTGTTTTATAACTGTTGAATTAAAGAATTAATGAATGACATAGAAGGAGCAATGTCTCAAAGGGACAAATGTGCATGGCACCTTCCGTGAAGCCTAAACTTCATGGAAACCAAGGATGCTGGACTTTCCTCCATCTATTAAAACTGCTTCCACTGATAAGTCATTAGCCATGTCAGGGTTCTTGATGTTGCCATGCTCGTCTTCATAATACTTTATACATCATAAGTGCTTAATTAATATTTGTTACATTGAATCAAATCCAAAAACCACAGAAATATTATGGGTATTATTGCTTCCCCTCTTCCTGATGAAGCCTGAAAGATTACTCTACCTAGCTTTAAGTTATCTATATTCCTTAATATTTAATAGCCAATTTTCCTAAACTTAATTAAGAACTCTCTTTTCTATCTCCCCCTAAATAGACTGGATGTCATCATTGAAAGAAATCTAGTTTGGGAGATAAACCAGATCTAGTCCTTGGCCATCAGCTTGACTTCGGACCAAGGCACTCCACAATCTTGGTTTCGTTATTTGGCCCCAACTCTTTAGGGGATGTATGTTTTGAGGGTTAGGGGCAGGAGTTGTCAGGAGGCAGAGAAAGATCTTGTGAGTCTAAGGAAGTAATGGATGTCATTATGGTGAAAAAATTAAGAGAAAGACACAAATACAGGAAAAAATTCTATTATTGTTTAAAAAGTATTGACATTGTAGCTCTAATAGCCCCTGCCAAAGTCCCACCCATGACTTAGTATAGGATGAGGGTGACTTTGACCTTGGGCTGTCAAAGGCTACACCAGTGGAGCACAAATTCTGGTAGTTCCAAGTTGGGTAAGGTTTTCAGTGATAGACTCCTATCTGTTGTCCAAAGTTCAGTCTTGTTAAATTGGAGAGGCTCAAGTTTATAGAAGGTTGGTCACCTGGTATCCTGAGCCAACCCTGAAACAGGCTTGGAACTGGAATGAGATCAGTCAGTTGTGGACCATACAACACTTAACAAAAATGTTTACTTAACAATAGCATAGAAGGTACTCTTAGAAAGGATATAGTATTGGCCCAATTGGACACATCTCTGTACCCCCCCCCCCCCCATCTCCATGATGAGGGCAGTCAGAAAGGTTTGTTGGGTCAGGAGGGTATGTTGAGTCGGATGACAGTAAGACATCACCAAGTCTGATAAGGCACCAACTCCTTGTGGGCTGGGCTTTTTATACCCTGGGTGACCTGGAAATTTCATCAACAGCCTATGCCCCAATCTCCTGACCCAATCAAGTCTAGAGCACAGCTTCCCCAGCCTGTGTGGCTAGGACCTTAGTGGATGTTGCTGCAATATAGCATATTATCTAGATTTTTTAATGGAATGATTACAGTTAAATTCAACAAACATTTATTAAGTGCCTACTATGTGCTAGGCATCGTGTTAAGCAGTGGGGGTTATAAATAAGAAAAAGACGGTCCCTTTCCTCAAGGAGGTCACAATCTAATGAGGGAAGACAGCACAGGGATGTGATGTAATTTTCTTTTTTTTTTTTTTTTT
>CM053584.1:361017059-361122770 GCA_028627135.1 Pseudochirops cupreus
AAGAAAGATGTTAGCAAATGATAGCATTTTTTTTGAAGTCCCACTAAAACTTTCTTTTTTTAGTCATCTTACTAGGAAAAAAATGTCTCAGCTCTTAGAACTTCAGACTCTTGTCTTTTTTGTGAGTTCCCTGAGTTGGTTTGGTGATTTTACCACTATCCTCAGTAAATGTACTTAATGAGTACTCATTGGGTAGCCCAATGGGTTAAATGCTTGGGTTTCCTGTCTCTAGGCAAGAGCAGTGACAGACAACCAGAAAGCTAATTTAATTCTAAATTCTATGTATCAAGACTAAATGAGTTCCCCAGAGGTTTTCTAGGCCTGGAGTCTCAATCTCAAATTTCACATTTGTTTTAACTTTGTTCCCTTTTAATTTATGCTACTTTTGAGAGTTTTATTAACTGCATTCCATATTTATCTGGAGAAAGGGACAATAATATACCTTGGTAGATTGCAAGCAGCCTGATCTGGTTTGAGGTAACTGTTTCAGGCCATCATGGTACTATCCAGAATGGCTGGTTGACTTGTCTTAATCTTTAAAAGGTCTCTATCTAGTGATTTCTTCCCTTCTCATATGGTGCCCATTCAAATAAACAGCTTGTTATTGAAGGTCTTTGAATTAGTCCATATTCTCTGGCAGCAATTTTAAAGCCCTTGTGTCTCTTACTTTATTCTATCCAAATTTATCACCCTATTCAGATCCTAGCGACCATTTTCTACTTATTTCCATGAAATATTCTTTCTTCTTTGTCAGTGAATTCAGTTCCTGGCTCACTCTCTTCATCCTAACTCTTGCCTTTATATTGGGGGACTTCAACATATATGGTAATGTTCCCTAACCTCCCAGTTTCTCAGACTACTCAATTTTCATGATTTATTTCTTTGTTCCACCTTAGTTATTTAAAGGAATGGTCAGACTCTTGATCTTGCCATCACTCATAAATGATCCAATTCTATGATCAAGTACTCTTGAAATTTCTCTAAAAGACCACAATCTTTATAATTTCATTTCCCCCTATGCCTTGCTTCTCCTAAACCTATTCTTCATCCTCACCATTACCTCCAGGCTCAAGTTTTCATCCCTGTTCTTGCTACACTTGGCTGCCAAAGTGATTTTCCTAAAGTATGGATCTGTCTGTCACTCAGTAAATGCTAGTGATTCCCTATTACCTGTAGGATCAAGTATAAATTCCTCTGCTTGGCATTTAAATCTCTTCATCATCCTGGCCTCTTCCCACCTCTCCAATGTCCTTACATGATGACTCTCCTCTCGCACTATGGTACAACCATACTGACCTCTTTGCTTTCCCTACACACAAAGCTTTGTCTCCCATTTTCATGCTTGGGTATTGACTGTTTCCCATGCCTGGAATGCTCCTCTTTACTTCTGATTCTTAGAGTCCCTGAATTCACCCAATACTCAGCTCAAGTTCTACTTTCTTTAGGAAAGCTTTAGGAAGTCTTTCCTAGTCTTCTCTGCTTTTAGTATCTTCCTATTCAAGGTTACCTTATGTTTGCTTTGTATGTCTCTTGTATATACTTATATGTGCAATTTTATTTTCATGATAGAATATGAGCTCCTTCAAGGCAGAGACTGTTTCATTTTGGAAACTTCAGTGCTTACCTCAGTGCCTAGAAATAGAAGGCACTTAATAAATCTTGTTGATTGATCAATGTGCTTCAGTACTTAGTAAGTTCTCCATTACTGGAGGTCTTTGGTTAGAGTCTGTCTCACCACTGCTCAGAGATGCCATAAGGGCGATTTCTGTTCAGGTATGGGTTGGAGTAGAACATTGGTGTCAAACTCAAAGAGAAACAGGGGCCATTAATCCATTCCTGCAGGCTGCATATTGACTCAGAAAGCCACAAATTATTTATGTTCTATTGTATTTTTATTTATTTGGCTAAATATTCCCCAGCTACATTTTAGTCTGGTTTGGGTTGCCCTCAGGAGTGTTGTGGGGCTGTAGGTTTGACACCTCTAGACCACATGATTCATGAGGCTCATTGAAATGCTGAGATTCTATAAGCCAATGACTATTGTCATTTGTAGATGTTGCAGATCAATTTCTTCCTTTAATAGTTAGGGGAATTGTGATGAGCCCAGTGGGGAGGGGCTATCATTACATCATTCCCTAGTTTGGTTCTTATTTCCAATACAGCTTCATGGTGAGGTTCTCTTCGAAGTTAGAGAATGGTAATTAGAAGGAATTCTAGGTCCCAATGTAATTGTCAGAAGGTGGAAAGGAACTGCTTGTTTGAGAGTCTCTTTCTCTCTCTCTCCCTCTTTTCTCTCCCCATCCCCTTCTTTTCTTTCTTTCTTTCTCTATCTTTATAAATCAGTACCTATCTATCTATCTATCTATCTATCATTTCCCAAAGACCCTGAGTTGGAGCATCAGCCCCTAAGGTCAGTGGAAAAGTGGCAGAGACCCTTCCAAAGTGGGATCTGAGACCTATGCAACTCAAAGTTTTCTAATTCCTCTACTTCTCTCTCCACTGATATCCTTCCCCCATATGACGCAGGGCTTTGTAATAGGAAATGAAAGATATTTGACATCTCTAATGTCTAATTTCTTAGGGGAGCCCTTACACAGAGTTTGGGACCTCAGCTAGTCTCCTCTCTCATAGAATGTCAACAGCCTGTTGTTCCATCCTATAGAAAAGGAGAATTTGTCTTTGTTCTGGCTCTCAATAGGTGTAATGATAAAGATTTAAATTAGGGGTTCTTCACCTTTTTGGTGTCATGGACCCATCCTTTGGCAGTCTGGCAAATTCCATGGACCCTTTCTCAGAATAGTGCTTTTAAATGTATAGATTAAATTGCACAGCATTATAAAACCAATTATACTAACAACACTTTTATCAAAGTATTAAAAAACAAAGCAGGTTTATGGAACCCAGGTTAAGAATTCTTGACTTAAGTATATGGCTGTGCCCTAACCTCTCTCTCCTTATCTGTACTCTTCCTCTGCAGTCTTATGTAATCTTAGATATTAGGACCAATGTTTTGTTCATAGCTGTTGCTTGTTGCAAGTACCCTAATATACCTTTTTATAGGAGATCTGCTATGATGGGGTATATTTTATCTTACAGTTATTGGGAGGAAGAGCATATATAGCATCTTAACTTGTCTTCCTGCCTCCAGTTTCTACCCTTTCTAATGCATCATGTTTAGTACTGAAAGATCACTAAAAAACAGCATTTTTATTCAGAATTTACCAAATAACAAATAACAAATACTTCCACATACAAAGTAGAACAGAAAAAGAGGATTGCAAATGAAACTGCTAATATTTCTTATGTACAGTTTGCTTTTCCCTTTAAGTATGTGATAAATAAAAAATGTGACTCTCAAAATTGTTTTGATTATCTGTGTTTGCTTCTGGCCTTTTTATTCCCTTCTGAACATTTAGAAATGCTTCAGTGACCCTCTTTTTTTTTCTCCCCCCTCCCTTTTTTAGCAGCCCCATCACTAGTTCCTTTTCCCACCTACCTCTTCCTTTGAAAATAAAAGAAAAATGAAAGCAAAACTTTCCCAACAAATATGCATAATTAAACAAAACAGACTCTCACATGGGCCAAGACGCAGAATGTCTCATTCTATAGCTTGAGTGCATCACTTTTCTCTCGGGAAGTGGGTAGCACAAAACATCTTCAGGCCTTTGGATTCATGGATGAGAGTTCTTAAGTCTTCTACAGTTATTTGATTTTGTAATGTGGTTGTTTTATTATAAATCATTCCCCTGCTTTTGCTCATTCTGTAAGATCGATTTGCCAAAAGAACATTGTTCTTATCATTTCAACCCCTTGATAAAAATTTAAAAAAAAATAACAAAACTCCACAATAACAGCAACAACCAACCTACCTCCCCTTTGCCTGCAAGAGGTGGGAGTATAACTCTGTTAGTTTGGAATTAAAGTTTTTCCACAATCTGTTGCTTGCCCACCTTCCCAGCCTTATCTCACCCCGTCCTCTAACATAAACCCTTCAGACTAATTATAGTTGTTTTTGAATGTATGTTTTCACTGTCTTCTAATCTCTTCATTTTCCCTGATAATTATTCTGTCTCTCATCTCCACTCACCCAGATTCTACCCTTTCTTTAAGATCCTAATTAAATTTGTCTTCCATTAAATCTTGACACCCTCCCAGTCTGAAGTCTTCTCATTTCTTTGACCCAATGGGAGCATTTCTTTCTTTTGAAATGAACACATTTCCCATATGATTATCATATTCTAGATATCTCTTGTCTTGTTTATTCTCCTATGTATGTTTGTATGTCTTGTCTCCCCAACCTGAGTGTTAGTTCTTTAAGATTTTGTCCTATTAAATCTTTGTATCTCTCAGAGAAAGTGCCTTGTACATCATAAGTGTTCAATAATGATCTGTTAATTGGTGCAAAGAACCACTTATTCTACGACCTGGATCCATTAATCACCTCCTGTTTTCCATCTTTATTTTCTCTCTCAACACTGGCTGCTTCCTTTCTGACTATAAGACCTATCTTAAAAACAACATTTCTGGGAACCTGCTACCTCCTTAATGTACAATGGGTATGATGCTGGTCAGACTTCTGGATAGAAGTCCTTACACACTGCTTTCACCTTAGGTTGTTTATTCACTTGTTAACCCCTTGCAAACAGGATTTTACAGCCTACCCATCTTGAAATTGCTTTCTCCAAAGTCATCAATGAATTTCCAATCACTAAATCCAATGGGCTTCACATTTTTTCTTCCAGTATTTTCATTTTTGTTGTTCTGAACTTTGCAAACACCAACAAACATTCTAGTTACAAAGAACAAAGAAGATTGGCTGCAAAGGCAGGAAGTCAGCCAAGAAGGTGGAGTGACTGGAAATACAGCTGACCTCCCCTTTATGATTCCTCCACAAAAATCTAGAAAACACCACAGATGGAGCTCTGATCAGTAAATCAGTAAAGGGAAAAAAATCACAATGAGTAATTCTTTCAGCCCACATAGGCATAAAGAGACAGATGGGGGTATGTGGATACTGGGAATTGGGATCTAGCCACGAATGGTCATGAGCAACATGAAAGAAGGCTGAGGCTGAGCACCAGAGCAAGAACTAGACCAACAGAGAGGGAACTCCCTTTGTGCAGGATTCAGGAAAAGGCTACAACTGGCAATTCTGTTGCTTACTGCCCAGTTCCTGGTCACAGATACAGTGAGTGACTAAGGAGGAGATCTGCCCCAATGGTGGCAGTCTGGGGCAAGGAGCAGTTGGGGCCCTAGTTGTGTATTGAGCAAGGGGCAAGCACAGAAGCAAGCATTTGAACTCAAGGCATTAGAGATGGTCTTATTTTCAGCCCTTGGCCCAATATGAAGTTTATAGGGAAATAAACCAAATGAGCCAAGGAAGTCAAATCCTCTCATTAGAGAACATGATCCCAAGGACTGGACCCAGTTTGAACTTCATGCCTGGCTCCAGAGAAGACAGACCCCATTAGGGAGCGGGAATGGGTGTCATGGTCTAGCCTCCTGGGATTCCAAGGCAGGAATCCCAGATTAAAGGAGAACCTGCAGAGATTTTCACCTGGCTCTAGTTAAAAATAATTTACATAGGTTAAAAAAATACTGTGTACTCATAAACAAACCCAGCATGGCTGAAGCACTCTGGAGTAAGGTCATTAAGGGAATTCATTGCAATCCCACCTCAAGCAAGTGTCAGCCTGAAATGGATTTTACTAAAGTTTTAATTAGCTCTAGGAACCTGTCAAAAGTTTTTTAGTTGTCTTAAAAGTGGAGAATTGCATTGTTAATAAGGCTGCACTGCCACAGTGCTTTAAAATTCAGTTTTAAGGAGAAAGTAGAGCCAAGGTGGAGCAGCTAGGTGGCTGAATAGATAGATAGAGCGCTTGACCTGGAGTCAGGTAGACTCATCTTCCTGAGTTCAATCTGACAGACACTTAAGAGCTATGTAACCATGGGCAAGTCACTTCACCCTGTCTGCCTCAGTTCCTCATCTGTAAAATGAGCTGGAGAGGGAAGTGGCAAACTGCTCCAGTACCTTCGCCCCCCCAAACAAACCCAAATGGAGTCACAAAGAGTTAGACACGATGAAAATGGCTGAACAACAGAGAGCTAATGTGGCCAAGGAGCTGGAAGTAGTCAGAGGCTCCTCCCCTTCCCCACCAATAATTCCTCCAAATAGGCCTAGAAATAGGAAAATTCAAGAAAAAAAAATCACAGTGAGTTATTTTTCCAGCCCAGGTCCACATTGGAAGGCAGTCAGAGATGTCTGCAGTCCCTGGTGATAGGATCTGGCCAGGAAGCAGAGCACAGAGCACTCCAAGGCAAGGAGAGGCAGTGCACCAGGGCAAGAAGAGGTCCCATATCCACCACAGAAGGCCTAAATTTGTGCAGCATCCAGAGGGGTACAAACTGACAACTCTGTTGCTTATCACTTAGTTCCAAGCCAAGACTAAATTGGAGGGAGAGTTGGTGTGTGGTTTGTTTGTCAATGATTGTGCACTCAATGCAGCCTCTGAAGCTGAGATGCAACAAAGTATGGATCGCTTCTCTGCTGCTTGTATTAATTTTGGCCTGACAATTAACACCAAGTAAACACAGGTTCTCCACCAGCCAACACCCATATGTGGAACCATTGGTTATAGCAAATGGAGAAATTTTGAATGTTGTGGATAAGTTCACTTAGTTTGGTAGTGGGATGTACACATAGATGAGGTTGACACAAATATTGCCAGAGCTAACTCAGTGTTTTGGAGGCTCCAAAGGAAAGTGTGGGAGAGAAGTTATTACTGTCTACCAAACTGAAGGTCTACAGAGCTGTTGTGCTGACCTCATTTATTGTATGCCTATGAAACATGGACACTATAGCAGTGCTATGCCAGGAAATGGAATCTCTTCCATTTGAATTGTCTTAGGAAGATTCTAAAGATCAACTGGCAAGATAAGGTACTGGACACAGAGGTCCTTTCTTGAGCTAAACTGCCAAGCATTCAAACTCTACTACAGAGAGTGCAATGCTGATGAGCTGGCCATGTTTGAATGCCAAACATACATTTGCTTAAAAGACTATTTTATGGAGAACTAACACAAGGCAAGTGCTCACGTGAAGGGCATAAGAAGCAATACAAGGACACTCTTAGGATCTCTCTGAAGAACTTTGGCTTGATTGTGTAACATGGGAGATGCTGGGACAGAACTGCCCGGCATGGCATGCCCACATCAAAGAAGGAGCTGTGCTCTATAAGTAAAGCAGAATTGTAGTAACTCAAAGGAAACATGAAATGCACAAATTTAGACATCTTCACTCCAAATGTTCATGTGGACCATTTGTGCCCAATCTGTGGTAGAGCCTTCAGAGCTCGTATTGATCTGATCAACCACAGCTGGACACAACATACCTTGATGCTGACATAGGGATGTCATTTTGGTCCTCTTAGAGAATGAGACACCAACCAATCAACCAACCAATGTGAACCCCCTTGTCCTATTGTATAGCATACTCTGCCAAACCCCAGTCTTGGTTGCTCATGCCATCTGCTCCCTCTTCTCCTATTCATCTAGCACCAAAGAGAGCTGGAGAAAATCTGCACAACACTGTGCCGACTGGATACACTGTCAATGTGCTGTGTACATCCAACTGGGCTCTTTGCAAGAAGGCAACCATTCTATTCCTCCCTATCAATGTTATGTCATTTTTCTTAGCAGCTACCTTTTCATTGCTCTTCAAGCCTCCCACACCATCTTCTTTTTTCAGTCTTAGTTGAGGACATTATTTCACTGAAAAAAATTTGTTTCTTCTCTCTTCTTTGTCTCCTCTCACTTAGACATCTTCCCCCACCAGCTCTTCCTTTACTCTAGTCTCAGATAAAGAGGTGGCACTTCTTGCCAAAGAAAATCCCTTTATATGTACCTTGATCCCATTCCCTTCCTCCTTTTCCTAGACTGCCACTGCTTCTTTTCTACTACCTACAAACATGTCTGTCTCCCAGTCCTTAAAAACAAAACCCCTCACCTGATCTATCTTTACTATTACCTTGTATGTTTCTACCCCCTTTCTAGCTAAACTTAAGACATTTAAACTGTTTCCATTTCCTCCCCTTTCACTTCTAAACCCTCTAAAACCTGGCTTCTGACCTCATCATTAATGTGAAACTGCTCTTTCCAATTTTATCAATGATCTCTTAACTGCAAAATCTAATGACTTTCTCAGTACTCATCTTTCTTGACCTTTCTTTTCCTGAATACTCTCTCAAGTTTTTGTCATTGGTCTCTTGGTGCTCCTTCTTAGCCTTCTTTGTTGGTTCTTCATTTGTCATGCCCACTAATTATGGGTGTCCCCCAGAAGGCTGTCATGAGCTCTCTTCTCTCTATATCTCATTCGGGTTCCCATGGGTTCAATTATTATCTTGCCAGTTAAATAATAAACATTTACTAAGCACCTATGTTTCAGGCCTGGTCCTAAGAGCTGGGGATACAAAAAGTGGCAAAAGACAGTCCCTGCCCTCAAGGAGCTTATAATTTAATTGGAAAGACAAATAAAAATGTATAAACAAGTTATATACAGGATATATAGGAAATAACAGGGAAGGGTTGGGAAAAGCTTCCTGTAGATGGAATTTTAGTTGGGACTTAAGGGAAGCTAGTGGGTAGAGATGAGGGAAAGCATTTCAGGAATGGGAACATAGCCAGGGAAAATGCCTGGAGCTGAGATGGGGAGTAGGGTGTGAGAAGACTGGAAAGATAGGAGGGCTAGGTTGTGAAGGGCTTTGAATACCAGAGGATTTTCTATTTGCTCCTGGAGGTGAGAGGGAGTCATTGCAGTTTATTAAATGGAGAGACGATGTATTTGGATTTTCACTTTAGGAAAATCACTTTAATGACAGGAGGAAAGATTGGAACAGGGAGAGACTTGAGGTCAGCAGACCTACCAGCAGGTTATTGCAATAGTCCAGGTGTGAGGTGAAGAAGGATTTGCACCAGGGTGATGGCAGATTGAGAGGAGAGGATTTTTGGGAGATGTTGCAAAGGTTAAATCAATAAGCCCAAGGAACAGATTGTGTGTGTATGTGTGTGTGTGTGAGAGAGAGAGAGAGAGAGAGAGAAAGAGAGAGAGAGAGAGAGAGAGAGAGAGAGAGAGAGAGAGAGAGAGAGAGAGAGAGAGAGAGAGAGAGAGAGAGAGAGAGAGAGATGGTGGTGAGGAATCCAGGATGACTCCTAGCTTGTGAGCCTGAGGGACTGGGAAGTTGCTAGTGTTTCCCTCAACAGTAATAGAGTTTCAGATGTCTACTAGTTATCCAGTTCAAGAAGTCTAAAAGGCAGTTGAGATGGGAGGTCATCAGAGAGATTGGGGCAGGAAAAGTGATTTGAAAATCATCCAGCAGAGATTAAAGATTAAATATTTGGGAGCTGATAACGTCATCAATTTAAGTAGTATAGGAGAAGTCTCTGGACAGAACCCTGAGGGACACTTATGATTAGGCAGATGTAGGGCAGCTAGGTAGCATAGTGAATATAACGCTGACCCTGGAGTCAGGAAGACCCGAGTACAAATATGGCCTCAGACACGACTCACTTACTCGCTGTGTGACGTTGGGCAAATCACTTAATCCCAATTGTCCAGCCTTCCCCCCTCCAAAAAAAGAAATTAGACAGATGAGCAGCCAGATAGGGAAAACAGGAGAGTGGAATCATGAAAACCTATAGAAAAGAGAGTATCAAGGAATGATCAACATGGTCAAAAGCTGCAGAGAGATCAAAGTGAATGAGGATTGAGGAAAGGTCATCGGATTTAGGCAACAAGATCATCGGTTACTTTGAAGAGAGTTTTGGTGGAATGACAAAGTCAGAAGCCAGATTATAAGGGGTTAGGAAAAGAATGAGGGGAGAGAAAATAAAAGGACCTATTTGCATCTCTATGTGACTCCTAGACCTGTCTACCCACCCCTAACCTCACTTTCCTGTTTTAGTCTTCCATCACCAACTTCTCTCCTCTCCAACCCATCCTCCCGTCCCCTGCCAACAATTTTCGGAGAGCACAACTCTGTCCGTGTCTGCCTCCCTACTTAAGCTACAGGGGACCCATAAGAACTCTAGGATCAAATACACCTGGCGTTTAAGGCCTTTTTCTACCTGACCCCCCTCCTGCCTTTGGAGTTGTCTTTACCCCTCTCCACGTAAGTAAAATATGGATCTGGAAATCTTGATGCTCCACATGCTATCTGTCTCCCAGGCCTGGAACAGTCTCCCTCTTGTCCACCTCCATGCTTTCCCAGACTCAGCTCAAATCCCACTTTCTGCCCCTTGTACTGTTGGTGCCCTCCACCTACACTGTATCCATCTTAGAGATGCAGCCATTGGCATGTTCTCTCTCTATTAGAATATGTGCTCCTTGAGGGCAGGGACTTGTTTGTCTAAGTGCTTAGAACTTAAGTCTTGTGCATAGGCTTAGGAGGTTCATTGCTTTTAAAATAAAACACAAACTTTTCTCTAGCTTTGAAGAGTCTTCACAACTTTGCCCCAATTTCCCCCACCTCACTGCACGTTATTTATTCTTCATGTTATAATCAAGCTCAATTAGCCTTCTCTTTGTTCCTCAGAGGATGCTTCATCTCACTGACTACATCTCACTGACTACGCAATGTCTTGTCTTGGATGCCTAACCTACTGAAAACTTCCTCAGTGCCTCTGCCTCATAAAATTCTTCAAGACATAGTTCAAGTATCACCTTCTAAATGAAGTCTTTTCCCCTCCCTTAATTACCTTGCATTTATATATTTATACTTCTGCCACATACAAGTGTATCTATGTATATGTTCACATACACACACACATGCATGTGCATCATATACTTGCATCCCTGTTAGAATGTAAGCTAATAGGGATTGTTTCTTTCTATCTCTAGTAGCAAACAGCGCCTGAAATGTAGGAGGTGCTTAATAAATGGTTGTTGATTTTTCCATCTCAGAAATGGTTCTTGCCTTCATGCCTTCTTTTTCTGTTCCCATTCCAGGCCACCGTTCTTTCATTTTCTTTTTGCTCTTTCATCAAGTTTTTTGAAGGTGGGGAGCTAAGTTTCTGGTTTTAGTGTCCCCTAGGCTGCCTAAGACTTAAGTCTTAGATGGTACATGGCTGGGGGACCATGTTTGGGCAGCTTCTCCGTTTCTAACCCTCTATTTTCCCTTTTTAGGCCCTCTTCCTCTGATGTTTAGAGGTGCTTGAAGTGATCCACAGGGCTGTTTGGCAATCATTTTGGAGGGAAATGTGGAATGAAGGGGCTAGTGTCAACCTGAGAAAGTAGTCATAATTTTTTTGTTTCCTCAGCTACAAGGGGTTCTCTAGCTTAGTACCTAACTTACTGTGTGGCCAATTCTATTTATAAGGCCAGAGATTCTCACTGAGAAATTATTTGCTTGGTTACAGAGATGGAACGGAGAGTTTTCACTTACGGGAATGAAGGCAGTGCTCATTGGGAGGTGGGGGGTGGAGGATCATAGCGGAAGCCCTCCCACAATTCAGGTACCTTTATTACCTTGCAAAAACTCGAATGAATTTAGAGATAATATATTTGTTGCAAAGAGCAACGTCCTAATGCCATTTAAAATTGTTTCTTTTTACCCTCTGACAAGTCCCTTCCCCATTATTTGCTTCTAGTATACCAGGCATAATTGTTGTCTACTCAAGAAAAGCCAGACACAGATCTATCTGTCTCCTGACTCCTACAGAGGTGGGTTCCAACAAGCCTAATTCTTTGGACTCCAAATATCTAGTATTGTTGCATATAAACTGACTACATCTCTAACCCTGAATCAGGGTTAGGAGGACCTTACAGCTGCTTATTAGTGGTCACGTAAGTGCTAATGAGAATGTGGCTGGCTCAGCACAAAGCCTGTTACTACTAATCAAAAGACAGCTCAAAAGTACATCACATGTTAACAGTGGACATACACTCATAAAAAACACAAGTTTGGAGTTGGGAGAAAACAGAATGCAGTTATCACCTTACAGAGTGGATAGTAAATTTATGGAAACTATTACCTCAAAAAGTCATAAACGCTATAAATATAATAGGTTCAAAAAGTGTTTAGACAAACTGCTGATTGGATAGTTTCTTAATAGGTTATTAAAGGAAGCTGGGAATGATTGGGCACACATCCTTAACCATTTCCTCCAGTGTCCTTGGGCATCTCTGTCATATGAATATTGAATTACCCAGCTAATGTATCTGACTTAATATGACATTGTCTATATTCTCGTCACAGTCTTTGAAGCCCTCACGTCAAACAATCTATTAATGAGGTTTGTCCAAGTACTGACATTTACTCCTCGAATGATAGATCTGTCACAGCAGCTGGAGACTAGGAACATTAAACCAGAAACGCCAACAGCAGATATATTTAACTTTGTATAACATTTACAGTCCCCCGAGTCCTCGAGCTTCGGCCCCCCCCCCCGGGGCTCGGGGCGCTCAGAGCAGGGCCCCCTTGACCCGCCAGTCCTGCGACAGCAGGTCCTGCAGCTCGCCCTCGTCCTCGCTGCCTCCGTTCTCCTCCTCCTTGCGCTGCTGCTCCCGCCAGGCCAGCGCCTCCCGAAGCCGGCCCTTGAGCACGTCCTGGCGGTCCCGCAGCTGCTCCACGCGCCGGTAGCACTCGATCTGCTCGTCGATCTCGCCGATCTGCCTCTCCAGCCGGCCCTCCTCATCCTCCTCGGCGACGATGGCCTCCGAGATGCTGCTGACCTGCCTCATGGCCTTCTGGAACTCGTCCCACTCCTTGTCCATCTGGTCCTTGGGCGCGTCCACCTTGCGCACCTTGGCGTCCACCTCAGGGTCGTCGAAGAAGCCCTCGGGCAGGGCCTCGGCCGTGTTCTCCCGCCTCTCCACCGCCTTTTCCTGCACCTCGGCCTTCTGGATGGAGCCCGAGTGGAACACGACCGGGGCCGTGGGGGCGTCCTGGTCAAAGAAGTCGGGAGGCAACGCGCTGGGCCCGGGGGCTTCTCCGGCCGGGGCCTCTCCCGCTCCCTCCTCCTCCTCGTCCTCGTCGTCGTCTCCGTAGTCCGGGAGCAAGCTGAGCCCTGACGCTTTGCGGGGGGCCTCCTTAGTGCCCGAGTCAAAGAAGTCCACGGGCAGCCCGGGGGCGCCGCCGGCTCGCGCTTTCTTGGCGTCGGCCGGGCCGTCCGGCTCGGGGCCGGTTCTCTTGGCCGGCGGCGGCTGCGCGGGGCCCGGGCCGGGCTCCTTGGGCCCTTTGAGCAGCGCCACCTTCTCCTTGTGCTGCTTGCCCAGGACGTGGGTGGGCCACAGCAGCTCGCTCTTCACGGGGACGCCGCACAGCGCGCAGCTCAGCTGCCCCAAGCGGTTGTACTTGGCGAAGGGGGACTCCACTCGCTTCCGGCTGGCGCTCAGCCGCTGCTTCTCGGACTTCATGAGCCGCCGCAGCTCGTCCTGCTTCACCGTCCGCTTCCCCGCCGACGGGGACGACGCCATCTTGGCGGCCCGACTCAGCGGGCGCAGCTTCCCTTCCGCCTCCCAGCTCCGCTTCCACAACATCCTCCCGCGTCGCTTCCGGACGCCGCCGCGGCACGTCGGCTCGCGGATTGGCCGGGGATCCGACCAATGAAAAAAGGGGCGGGCTGTTTCTCGCAGCCGCCGCGGTCGAGTGTGGGCGTTGCTCACCGCTGTCTTCGATTAAGCTCATCTGGATCTTTTTCTTCTCTTTTTTTGGCCTTTGTTTTTAGAAGAGCGCGGGGATGGCGGCCGTGAAGGCGCTCAACCCCAGAGCGGAGGTGGCACGAGCCCAGGCCGCGCTGTCAGTTAATATCTGCGCGGCCCGGGGGCTACAGGACGTGTTGAGGACCAACCTGGGGCCCAAGGGCACCATGAAAATGTGAGGGGAGGGAGGAGGAGGTGTCGCGCGGTCGGGAGGCCGTTTAGAACGCTGGGGGCGTGGCTCGAGGGAGGGGCGTGGCTCGAGGGAGGGGGCGTGGCCTGTGGCTTGTTCTGATCCCTGAGAAGCTGGAGTGGGTTTAGGGTTGATGAGGCACCTGATGAGATATTTAATAGCCTCAGCCCCTTCCCCCTCCCAGGATATTAGTGGGAGAAAGCACTGGATCTGGGGTCCGAGCACTAGGTTTCAGACATCACCTTTGCCAATTACCCCGTGTGATCGTGGGGTCACAGCCTTTTTGGGCCTCAGGTTTCTCAGCTGACAAATTAGAGGGTTTATTAGATAGCCTACTAGGCCTCTGCCAGCTATAAACCTATATAGAAGAAAGGAAAGGAATAAATACCTTTTAAGCACCCATTATGTGCTGAGCTCATTACAAATATCTGACTTGATCCTCACAATAGATGCTATTATGCCTGTTTTTACAGGTGAGTAGACTGAGGCTGGGATGCTAGGTGGTGAAGTAACTAGAGAGCTGGGCTTGGAACGGGAGAGACTCATCAGAGTTCAGATTTGGCCTCACTTACCCATGTCTTCCTCAGTTTCCTCTTCTGTCAAATGAACTGAAGAAGGAAATGGGAAACCGCTCCAGAAAGTCCCAAATGGGGTCATGAAGAGTTGAAAACACTGAAAAATGACTTAAACTGAGGCAGATAGGTTAAATAACTTGCCCAAGGTCACACAGTTAACATCTGAGGAAGAATTTTAGCCCAGGTATTTCAGACTTCCAGCTCAGTGCTGTATTCACTGCACCCCCTAGCTTGACTCTATCCTGCTGAAAGAAGCAAAACCCTCCCTGACTCCCATTTTCTGTATGGCAGCCCCAGTTTTGAACTGCCTGCCCCATGGAGGGCTCTGTGGTTGCTATTCCCCAAATGGGCAGCAGACCTAGCCCTTGCAGCAAGGGAACTTCCTCCCTGTGATCCAGGGCTGAGAAGAGTAAGTTTAGGGTCACAGAAAAATGAGAAGCAACTTTAGATCATGAGAGCATAGAACTGAAATCAGAAGGGACCTTTCAGGTCATTGAGTCCTGACACCTCATTTTACCGATGAGAAAATGGGCTCAGGTTAAGAGACTTGCCTGAGATCACACCAAGTGACAGCCTACTGGATTTAAACTGAAATAATAATAATAATAACTGTGGAATAAGCATATAATAATATAGTACAATAATATTTGCAAAGTGCTTTCATCTCATTTTATGCTCAACTATGGGAAGAAGGTGCTGTTATTATTTCTATTTTACAGATGAGGAAACTGAGGCAGACATGTTAAGTAACTTGTCCAGGGTCACTATAGCTATTAAGTGTTTGAGGCTAGATTTGAACTTAGATTTTCCAGATTGTAAGTCCTCTGTTCTATCCATGGTTCCACCATTCTGCCATTCTAGTCAAAGTGTTGAAGAGTAAAGATTATAAAGAGATAGGGACTGGACTTGTAATTTCATTGTTATAAAGTGCTCTCTGAATAAGGAAAGTCACTCTCCTCGCACAGGTCGGCACCTTTGCTGCAATTTAAAGTCAGAGAGTTGCCTGGATCAGTCATAAGTCATGGGAACATAAACCTTTAATAGTAAAGAAACTAGCTAGAGGGGGTATGGAGGAGTGGAAAGGACATATGATTTGAAGTCAGGACCTGGGATGAAATCTCACCTCTTTGTATACACTAAGTTCTTCCTGATACACTAAAGGATGTATAAGGGGTGTTTAGGATTATAGATTTATGACTAGAAGGCCATCCAGCCCAAGCCCCTAATGTTACAAATGCAGAAAGGCAGGCATGAGAAGGCTGTGCTTTGCCCAGTCACACAGTTAAGTGCCTGAGTTGGTCTCTAGGTCCAGTGCTCCATTCCTTATGCCAAATTACCTTTTAAGTATTTGCACAGCCCTAGGCAAGTCCCTTAGGGCCTCAGTTTCTTTATCTGTAAAATGAGGGGCTGAATTAGAGAAGCAGCTGAAAGTAATGGATTGAGAAAAGGATTTAGAGTCAGAGAGAGCTGGGCTCAAACACTGCCTCACATAGTAGTTTCTATATCCGGAGAATGAGAGTGTGATAGCTACTCCATGGCTTTTAAGCTGCCTTCTAGCTTCTAAATCTATCCTGCTTCAGTTTTGCATAATTGCTGATGGTGTACTGTCACTGAGACTGGCACAGGAATAGCAAACCTAGCCTGTGTGCCTGGCAGAAAGCAGCATTGCAGGAAGTCAAGCATTTCCTGAACGAAAGCTTCCTTTTCAGTTGCTGGCGGAATAGAATGGCAGGAGACTGACTATATTGCTACACTTCAGTTGGGGATATGGGGATGTGACTTCTTGCCCTTCAGCAGCATAAAAGATTCTGAGGGCCAGCAAGTGAAGTGCAATACCGTGAACTACTTTTTTTGTTTTTAATTCAGTTTTATTTTTATACTTGCATTTTTCCTCCCCCCACCATACTATTGAGAATGAAAGAAAAACAAAACCTGTCACAAACATGTGTAGTCATAAAAATAAATTCCTGCATTGGCCATATCTGAAAAAAAAAAGTGTTGATCTGCACATCACCTTTCTGTCTGGAGGTGGGTAGCATGTTTCATCATGAAGTCTCAGGGTTGTGATTGGTTATTGTATTGATCAGAATTCCCAAGTCAAAGTTATTTGTCTTTGCAATATTATGTTATTATGTAAATTATCATAAACTATTTAACGTGGAATGAAATAAATAATGATAAACCTTTAGGTGAGCACAAGATTTGCTTTTTGGTAGCACTTCTTGTCCAAGGATGAAGGATCTGAATGGATGGATGAATTAAGGTCTGGGAGAAAAGGGAGTAGGGAATGATCATATATTTATGCTGAAAGAGGCTTTAGAGGTCATCTGGTCTAAACCTTTCATTTTATAGATGAGTAAACTAATCCCTAGAGGAGTTTCTTGATTTGTTCAGGGTCACAAAGTTAGTAAAGTAACAGAGCAGAGGGGGTTCTATGACCAGGTTCTGTGATTCCAAATCCAGTATTTTTCCTAATATACTAAATTTTTTGGAAGCAAGGGTACAGGGAGAAAGAGAGAGGGACACTGAAGGAAAGAAATATTAAGAGAGGTGAGATAAAGAGAAGCTTGGTGGGTTCCTAGATACATCTGTTTCATTTACTTACTGTGGTCCTTTAATTACTCTTCTCTTTAAACCTATAGGACCTCCATTTTTGAATGAGATGGTTCTAGCCCCTCACCTATGTATTGTCAATGGGATTTAAGATCTTCCCTGCCTGTTGATAGGCCTCACATGGAACCTGTTAAGGGAAAATTGCTTGTAGGAAGGCTTTCACAACTTTTGCTAATTTCTAATTAGGCACTGAGTCAAGAGGGTTGTGATGCATGTAAAGTGTATAGTTGATTCAGGCAGTCAGAGCCATGTCTGTTGGTCTTTATTTCTCTCCTTGTATTTTCTCTGTTTTTTTTTCTCTAAAGTTCAGGCTGCTGACTTTACCCCTTAATGAGTGAATGTAATTAATTAAAAAAGATTGTTGACTCCTTAAACAGGTATCTTTTCTAGTAAAGCAGGCCTAAGAACTTGGCTAGCAGCTGTCCTGGGTATGCCAGTGTGGTTGCTGCTCTAGCCTAAGAGAAAAATTATTTTCTGGACTACAGTGGTGGTGGCCAGAATAATAGGACTATCCAATTCTTTGAATTTAAGTTGGGTTGCTGGGTGGCAAATGATGGAGGAGTACCATATACGTTTATTAATATTATTAATTAATAAAAATAATATTAAATTGTTCTTTGAACAGGCTTGTTTCTGGTGCAGGAGACATCAAACTTACCAAAGATGGCAATGTTCTGCTCCATGAAATGGTGAGCTGTCCATGCTTGCTTTTCCCATAATATTTATAAGCAGACATTAATTAAGAAAAAAGGGAGTGCTAATCTAGATTTTTTTTTATCCAAGATAGGCAGTTAAATACTGTAGTGTTAAGATAAATTAGATTAAATTCCACTTGTCACCAGCTTTAAAATTTTATATGTATCCTGAAAAATGACTGAGGAATACCTTTAAGTTAAAGTCATTTTAAAAACACACTATATCTTATTCTATGTGATCAGGGAATCCTTTGCAATTTTAGTAAATGCATTCAGCTTTGAAATGGAAGAATTTAATCTTATCTTGGGAGTGTCATGTCAACATAATACATGCCAAAGCAATTGTTTTATTGTGTATTGTTCTGCAGTCTTGAACTTTGAGATGGGTGTACTAGCCAATTAAGTTCTTTGTTTGGCTTGTTTCAAATTAGTTCTGCTCGCCTAATAGATAGGGAGAGTTTGTAAATTTGTGAAATGAAGCTCAATTTCATCCTTGTGTTTGTTGGCTGAATACAGTATTGATGCTTCAATTAGCCTGCTCGTTGCTTTGCTTTTCCTTTTACTCTTCACTTACTTCGTTTTAAAGAAATCTGTTTCCTTCATAGCAAATTCAGCACCCAACAGCTTCTTTGATAGCAAAAGTAGCAACAGCCCAAGATGATGTCACTGGTGATGGTACTACTTCAAATGTTCTGATTATTGGAGAGCTCCTGAAGCAGGCCGATCTCTACATCTCGGAGGTATTTACATTTCATGGTCTGTGTTATTCTGAAAGGAAAACCATGTGTGTCGAGTCAAATGACTTAAGTTTAAAGAATAACCTTGTATTTGTAGAATTCTATGTTCTCTGAGGTTTGATTTATCCATTTTGGCGAAAGACTAGTTCCCAAGTAAATTGTGTTTCCATGTATGTTTATTGACTCAATAGAACGTAAATAAAAGAAAATGATAGTGCAAACAATTGAGTGACTTTTTATCGAAAGAGTTTTGTAACTGATTTTGCAGTGTGGTTTTGGCCTATTTCTAACCTTCTCTTCTACCCATATTAGCACTGTTGCACTTAAACACCCAATATTTAGTGCCATTTCTGTGCCTTTTTTTCATGCTCTTCTTCCCACCTACAATGTCCTTTGCCTTTCTTTTCAATATCCCCATCTTACTGATCCCTCAAGACGTAGCTCCGGTCACATTTTCTAACTCTCTACATCATACTTGGAATAAGCTTTTCTTCCTTGTAGCTTCTATAGCATTTATTGTCTATACTCTCATCTCCCCTATACTGTCTTGTGACATCTTTCATATTATTGTCTTGTATTTCTATTTAACTTTAAGTGAAGGTCTGTCTTGTTTTCCCAGCTAAATTGTAACATCCTTTAAATCAGGAACTGTCATCCAGCTCCACAGCTCTCTATCTTGTTCAAAAGAATGTCGTGGGAAACTTTGTCAGATGCCTTGGTGAACGATGGATATACTGTGTTTATCTTCCTGATGCACCATTCTCATAAGCCTGTCAAAGAGAACGAAGTTAGTTTGATATGATTTTTTTCTTAGTAGAACGATGTTTGTTTTTAGTGATGAGTACTGATCTTTCTAAGTCCTCATACAGCATTCATTAGTAATTTGTTCTATAATTTGGTTGGTTTAGTTACAGAGAGATTTTTGTAGTCTCTGGAATACGCCATTTTGAAAATGGAGACTACATTGGGTTATTTGCTTGGCCTCCAGTCTTCTTACACTTCTTTCTTCCTCCAAGTTCCTCAATTGTTCAGTAATAACCTCTACAAGTTCTTTTTAATAAAAGGATAAAAACTTGGGTCAGGATACTTGAACTCATTTAGAACAACTTGCTGTTCTCTTACTAGGTCATTGGGCTTCAGTTCCCCCTTAACTATTTTTGTTTTACCTTTTACAGACTCAAGATGGTTTTCTTTGATAGAGAGGACAGACTAGGAGCAGGGGGAAATTTGAGCAGCTGCTCTCTTTCTGTCTGCTGGTGTGACACCATCCTCCTCAGGCACAAGACTTAGCCTGCCCTTATTCTTCTCCTCCTAAATACAGCCCCAAAAGTTCTTTGTCCTAGTGATGGAGAGCGCTACCTACTTCCCGACAAAGGCGTAATGCACGCTGACGCACACATTTTTGGATCTGGCCAATGTAGTAACTTCTTTAGCTTGACTATTCATTTTTGTTATTGGGGTTTTGTTTTTGTTTTCTTTTTGGGGGGTGGGACAGGAAAGAAATAGAAGAGAAAGAAAATAAATACGTGTTAATTGGGAAAAAATTAATTTAATTAAAAAAACCCTTTGTCTTATCCTTAGCATTCTTTGCAAATTTTATTTCATTTCTTTCTAGGCTTCATCCTTTCTAAAATTCTTATACATCCATATTACTTTTTTTTCCTTTTCTTCCTTGGTTATGCGCCTTGGTGTCTATGTTTTGTAATGTTATTTTCTTTTGTGAATTGGGTGTCTTGTCTGTTTTTTTTTTCTTTCTATGTCATCCATTATCTCTATAATATATAAATTTACAGTTTTATCTGAGAATTCTTCTTTCTCAATTTTTAGTTTAAAGTCTTCTTTATATACTGACAAGTTTTCAGTAAAATACATTCTCCTCAGTCATCATGGAATGTATTCTATCCCCAGTGAAGCATTCATTATTTCTAGTAAATCTAGAAAATCAAATACCATTCTTTAACACAATCTACATAGCAAGCAGTACACTTCTTATATTTTACTTTCTCTTCCAAAGTTCCAACCTGCAAATGGAAGAAGAAATGAAAATTAACTGATGTCCTTTGATTCTTCATTTTCCTGCCTAGAGGACTTCATCATTCTAAGATATGTAGTCTCAGAGTTTCTTTTGGTAACATCATATGTCTTCACATGAGTCACTATAGCTGAATAATGGTTGGTGGATTTGTTAAATGTCACCAGACTTTCCTTCAGGTCCTGGAAATGTCTTCCAGGTTTTAGGGGTCTGGGGCCTTCTGATATAAGTGTTGTCTTAGAAATAGGGCTGCCTCACTTTGTGGGGAGATTCACACATACAATAAAGCTGAGCAAAAGGAACACTTTACATCACAAGTGAATTCCCAAATGAATACCTGTGCCTTCCTTCCCCAAATTAACTACTTCTTTTAGCTCTAGACACACAAAAACAGTGATAGCCTTTGCTCATCATCTTCTACAGACAGAACTATTCCCCTTGAGGGCTTGATCAGCAATCGAGACTTTTGGGGAGATACAGATACACTTATAAGAAGAAAAGGGGGCCAAGGTCTCCCCCAAACCCCTCCAAATACCTTTAAATAATGCCATAAAACAATTTCTGAAGTGGCTGAAGCCATAAAAGGATGCGGTGAAATAATTTTTTAGCCAAAGACAACTTATAAAGGTTTGCAGGAAAGGTCTATTGCACCTGGGTGAAGTGGAGCACAGTCCAGCACAGGGTGCACCACGGTAGAGCTACTGAATCAGTAGTTGCTGCTTCTGAGCTTTCAGCCCACAGATGGTAAAGGGTTTGAATAACTGATCAGAAGGATATTACAGAAGTCTCTTTGCTGGCACTGGGGGCAGGACTCTGTTGCTTTGCCCACACTCAGATCTGGGTTGCAGTCCTGGGTAGTAGTCCCAGGGTGAGGAGGAGCATTAGCAGGTCCTAGGAGCTTGTGGTCACAGTGGAGCCGGGACCCTTGTTCCAGGGCAGAAAAGTATGCTTGTGGTCATTCACAGACCAGGAGAGTAGTAAATGCACCTCTCCTTAGATCATACCACCTTGGAAGGTCTGAAAACTTACAGGTCCCAAGAAATATCTCTGAAAACAGTTGCACAAACCCCCTAATTCTTAGGACAGTGTGCCTTCCATCCTAGAAGAAAGCCTCACTTTAACAAAGAGTCAAAAGTCAAGCAGTGCATTGGAAAAGTGGGCAAACAGAAGAAATTCTGACCATGGAAAGTTGCTATGATGACAGGGAAGATCAAAACACACACTCAGAAGGCAATAACAAAATCAAAGCTCCAACATCCAAAGCCTCCAAGGAAAATAAAAATTGGTCTCAGGCCATGGAAGAGCTCGAAAAGGAGTTTGAAAATCAAATAAGATATGTAGAAGAAAGATTGGGAAAGAGAAATGAGAGTGATGCAAGAAAATCTTGCAAAAAAATCCAATAGTTTGGTAAAAGAGACACAAAAAAATACTGAAGAAAATTACATCTTAAAAACAGACTAGACCAAATAGTAAAGGAGGTACAAGAAGCTAGAGGAGAAGAATGCCTCCAAAAGCAGAATTGGCTAAATGGAAAAAGAGGCACAGAAGTTCACTGAAGGAAAAAACTTCTTAAAAAGTAGAATTGGCCAAATGGAAAGGGAGGTTACAAAAGTTCACTGAAGAAAAGAATTCCTTAAAAATTAGAATTGAGGAAATGGACTTTATGAGAAATCAGGAAATGATAAAACAGAACCAAAATGATGAAAAAATAGAAGACAATGTGAAATATTTCTTTGGAAAAAACAACTGACCTGGAAAATTGATCCAGGAGAGATAAATCAAGAATTATTGGACTACTTAAAAGCCACTTTCAAAATAAGAGCCTAGACATCATCTTTCAAGAAATTATCAAGGAAATCTTCCCTGGTATTCTAGAACCAGAGGGTAAAATAGAAATGGAAAGAATCCACCAATCACCTTCTGAAAGAGATCCCAAAATGAAAACTCCCAGGAATATTATAGCCAAATTCCAGAGCTCCTAGGTCAAGGAGAGAATGTTGCAAGTAGCTAGAAAGAAACAATTCAATTATTGCAGATCCATAGTCAGGATAACAGAATTTAGCAGCTTCTACATTAAAGGATCAGAGGACTTGGAATATGATATTTTGGACGGCAAAGGAGTTATGATTACAACTAAGAATTGCCTGCTCAGCAAAAATTATCAGGGGGAAAAATGGAAATTCAATGAAAGAGAGAACCTTCAAGTATTCTTAATTAAAAAAAAAAACCAGAGCTGAATAAAAAATCTGACTTTCAAATACAAGACTCAAGAGAAGCATAAAAAGGTAAACAGGAAAGGGAAATCATAATAGACATATTAAGGTTAAACTGTTTTACATTCCTTTGTGGGAAGATGATACTTGTTACTCATAAAAACTTTCTCATTATTAGGGCAGTTGGGAGTATATATAGATAGAGGGCACAGGTGTGAGTTGAATATGAGGGGATGATGCCTAAAAAAGTAAAATTAAGGGGTAAGAAAGAGGAATGCACTGGGAGAAAGGGAAAGGAAGGAGTTGAATGGGGTAAATTATCTCATGTAAAAGAGGCAAGAAAAAGCTTTTACAGTGACGGGGGAAATGGGGAAGAGTGAATGAACCTTACTCTCATCAGAATTGGCTCAAAGAGGGAATAATATAGACACTCAATTGGGTATAGAAATCTATCTTACTCTATAGGAAAGTAGGAGGGGAAGGAGATAAGAGAAAGTAAGGGGTGATAGAAGGGAGGGAAGATTGGGGGAGGCAGTAGACAGAAGCAAAACACTTTTGAGGAGGGAAGGGTGAAAGGAGAGAGAATAGAATAAACAGGAGGTGGTGGTGGAATAGAATGGAGGGAAATGCATTTAGCAATCGTAGCTGTGAAAAAATTTTTAAGCAGGTTTTTTTGATGAAAGCCTAATTTCTCAAATATATTGAGAACTGAGTCAAATTTATAAAAAAGCCATTCCCCAACTGATAAATGGTCAAAAGATATAAGTTTTCAGATGAAGTGATTGAAGTTATCTATAGCCATATGAGAAGGAGCTCTAAATTGCTGTTGATTGGAGAAATGCAGATTGAAACAGTTCTGAGGTAGTACCTCATACATATTAGATTGACTAATAGGACAGAAAAGGAGGACAAATGTTGGAGGGTATATGGGAAAAACAAAACATTAATGCACTGTTGGTGGAGTTGTGATCCATGTCAACCATTCTTTTTTTTTTTTTTTTGTATATGTGCCATGTACTGCTGAGAAGAAGGTATATTCCTTTTTATCCCCATTCAATTTTCTCCAGAGGTCTACTATATCTATCTTCTCTAAGATTCTATTTACCTCCTTAACTTCTTTCTTGTTTATTTTGAGGTTAGATTTATCAAGCTCAGAGAGGGGGAGATTGAAGTCCCCCACTAGTATAGTTTTGCTATCTATTTCTTCCTCTAACATCCTTAATTTCTCCTTTAGGAATTCATATCAACCATTCTTTAGAGAAATTTGGAACTATGCCTATAGGGCTATAAAGCCATGGTTTTATACCCTTTGACCTAGCAATACCGCTCCTGGGTCTGTATCCTAAAAGAAACAAAAAAACAAAAAGGAAAAGGACCTGTGCGTACAAAAATATTTACAGCAGCTCTCTTCTGGTGGTGGGGAGTTGAAAATTGGAAGGATGCCCATTAATTGGAGAATGACCGAACAAACTGTGCAGTGTGATTGTTATGGAATGCTATTATGCTATAAGAAATGATGAGCGGGATGCTCTCAGAAAAACCAGGAAAGACTTGCTTGAGCTGATGCAACGTGAAATGTATTGCAAACAAAGTAATAGCAGTTTTGTAAGATGATCAGCTGTGAAGGGACTTAGCTATTCTCAGCAATACAGTGATCCAAGAAGACTCTGAAGGACCTATGATAAAAAATACTGTCCATCCCTGGAGAAGGAACTGGCGTGCTTCGATACAGACTGAAGCACACTTTGTTACTTTATTTACTTTTCTTGAGGGTTGTTTTGGTCTATGTTTTCTTTCACAATATGACTGATATGGAAATGTTTTGCATGACTACACATGTATGACCTGTATGGAATAGCTTGCCTTCTCAGTGAGGGGGTGGGGAAAGATAAAGGGAGAGAATTTGGAACTCAAAACTTTGCTTTTTGTTTTTTTTGGGGGGGGGAAGGCAGGGCTATTGGGGTTAAGTGACTTGCCCAAGGTCACACAGCTAATAAGTGTTAAGTGTCTGAGACCAGATTTGAACTCAGATCTTCCTGACTCCAGGGCTGGTGCTTTATTCACTGTGCCACCTAGCTGCCCTGGCACTCAAAGTTTTAAAAATGAATATTAAAGATTGTTTTCATATGTAATTGGGGAAAAATAAAATACTAAATACATTTTGAAAAAAAGAAAAAAAAGAAAAATCCCACATACTGTGACTTTCATGTGAGAGGGAGCTGGCTTCTTTAATCCTTGCCTCATGATCCAGGCTTTTTCAAAACCATATCTTTCCAGACAGATAGTGATGGCTTGCTATCACCAGCTTGTCACTACAACTGATTCCTTTGTTAAATATGCTTCAAGCCACTGTGATCCTTAAAGTGGAATTGCTAAAAGTAATTTCCTATGCTAATCAGCTTTGAATAACCAATGCCTTCAATAGTACTCAGTATACCCTAGTTGTGAGGCTCCTGATAGTGTCCTTTCTCTCAGATGTATTCTTACCTTCTGTTCCCCAAACTAGCTCCCTGAGTTGGTCTTTCTAGGTTACTTTGGTGGAAGTATTACCACGTTGAGATCACATATGTCCTTTATTCCCTTCACATGAATTCCACATCCCTCAAGTACCACACTGTTGCCTTTTGACAGTCTACAATCTGTTTTACCCCTTATATTCCTTCATTTCCTTCTTGAGGGGCACAAATCATTCTTGTTATGTATTTTCATGGGAGTTCCCCTGGGATACATTGAATTTGGCTATGAAACATGAAAGAGTGAATCTTTCTCTCCTGAGAAGGTATACCTCATGTTATTCAGGTCCACCTCCTTTATCCCTGAATGAGCCTAAGGAATAGATATCTAAAGTTTTGTTGGGTCTGTGGCACAAACTTCTGAATATATATTGTGGGAAATGGGTTTGTGTTGAATGACATTTCTCAGTTTTGAAGAAAGGGTACTTTACAATCCTTTGTCCTCCTGGCATGTTCTGGGTTCTTGGGCCATTACCCACTGCACATCTTGCACCTCAGGTGTAGAGGCCTTCCTCAGTAGTTGTCTGGTCTTATGCATGTCCATGAGACAGAGGCATCTACAGATACACTGTGGAAAATAGCAGGCCCCCCTACATGGCATGGAACATGTTTTGAGTAGATTCTACCATGGGGAGAGCTCGGGCCTGTTGCAGATGGAAAGTATTAGCCAGCAGGGAGAGCTTGGTGTCCTTATTGCCCCATTATACCTGCATAGCCCTGGTGATAGATATGGAGTCATTGTACACTTAGCTTCTTCTGAGACTGCCTCCAGAATTTTATATTAAGTGACTTATTTAAGGTCACATAGATAGCAGAGACACAAGCCCAGCTTCTATAACCCTAAATCTAGTGTCCTTTGAAACCCCTCATGCTTCTCTGCTGGCTTTGAAGTCATCATGATTGCTCAGAGACTGAGATGGGATAGCCTGTTAAGTTGGCAGGTAGTGTGTCCTTAGAATTGGGATAAATCCATTGCCACTTGGGAGCAGGGTTGGGTCAATATGGAAAATGGCTGTAGGAGCTTCCTTTGCCACCTTATCCAGGACTTCTTGGTCCTTTGGCATCTCTGACATTCCCTGTGACATACATTTTGGGCTATGCTGGGCCACCAGTAGTACAAGACTATGTGATGACTGCCACAAATCTTTTGTGATAGCTCAACCATACTCTTTTTCTGATCCTCCTGGTTCAGATGTATAACCAGCTTCTGCAGTGATCCCTTACCCTCTGCCAGCATGATGTTGGCTCCTGATAGGTACAAAGAAGGAAAACAACACCCAGTGCTCATGCCAACAGCGCAAAACATAGACTTCTTTGCAATATAATAGACTTTGCTGGTCAGTCATCATTCTAATGACATGTCTGTGCTAGGCCCCTTTAAGGTGATGTCAGACCTTTAAGGTACTTAAAAAAAAGTCTTATTTATGATTTTTGTTTTTTTATACAAAATTCATCTGCTAATATACCTCCTGACACAAGAGATTGCTCTCTTGTAACTAAGAAAAACAGGCAAACCCAACTGGCACAGATCTTAGGATACATGCCATTTCAGTGTGCTGCTAAATGCAAGGGAGGTTTGCTTCATCATGTATCTACTGGAACCAATATTAGTCATTTCATCTGATCTGAATTTAGCTGCTTTTTGTCATTCTCATTTATGTTGCTGTGTCATGTATATTATTGTTCTGGCTCTGCTTTGATCTGTATCAGTTCATGCCAGTCTTCCCATATTTCTCAGAATTCTTCATATTCATTGTTTCTTAAGGCACAATAATAATTCCATTAATTCATGTACCATTATTTGCTTAGCCATTATCTAACTGATTTATTTCTAGTTTGTTACTAAAAAAAAAGTGCCACTCTGAATATCTTGGCATATATCAAACCTTTAATTTTTGCCTTTGATCTCCTTGGAGAACATGGTATAGTACTGAATGAGTAAATTGCTTTAGGAGAAATTGTCATTTGACAATGGTCTACCATTGAGCAATTAACATTTCTCTAATTAGGTCTGTCTTTATTGCTATGTAGAGGGTTTTGTAGTTTCTTTCCTATAGTTCCCATGTGTCTGGTACATAAACTCCTAAGTATCTTGTTATTAATCATAATAATAGCTAGTATTTGTTTGGTACTTTATGGTTTGCAAAATGCTTTACAATTATTATCTCATGTGATCCTCACAACTTGTAATGATAATGTAATTTGAATTTGAATATCCCTTTGTATTGGCAAAGGTAACAGGTACTTAGCACTTAGTAATTAATCAAGCCTCGGTTAAAGAAACAGAAGGTATGACCCCCTGTTGCTGATGTAACAGGAAGAAGCTAAACAGGGAGGGGCAATACTGTATATAAGCAAAAGCCCCAGAGAGGGAGAGTCAGATCTTCTTAGAGAAGGCTCCACAGAGGCAGAAGCTGCTACCACCAGGGAGGCTAAAGAGGAAAGAAGCCCTGCACCCCACCCTTGCCAGGCTGGAGAGAATGATTTTGCTTTTGAAAACATGGATGGAATGATTTTGATTCTGGGAACCAGCTGAAACTTCTACTGAGTTTGAGGGCCAGCCAAAGCTGCTAAGGATTTTTGAGGGCCAGCCAGAGCTGCCAAGGAGTTCCTGAGGATTTCTGAGGGCCAGCTGGAGCTGTCAAAGACTGAGGAAGCATGACTGTGATGCTGGCATCTTGCATGAACCTGTTGATGGCTTTGTTAAGCCTTGTCTTCCCAGGAACAGAGACTGTGAAGAATTTGAGAAGGACTGGATACTGTGAGCTCCAATATGGAGCAGAAACTGCACAGAGAGCTGGACAAGCACCTGGGAGCTGTCTCCCTTTGAACCCAGGTGACAGTTTGGTGAATCCAGGTAGGATCTGGGACCATGGAAGGGGATCCAGGGAATCTGAGAAACTACCCCGAGTCAAGCTGAAAGAAGACTTTATTTGGATACTGTGTACTGACTAAGAAATTGTAAATTTTCTAGTAACTTAGGGGTGGAGGGTCTGTATATTTTCTGATGATTGAATAGGGAATGATGAGGGATGATTGAATGATTGATTGACTAAATGGTTGTACTTAGTGATTGATGACTGAATAAGTGACTGATTGAGTTAACTTAGTGTGCCCCATGAGTGGAGAACTTTGACTATTATATTTGTGTTCCTTGAGGAGGCAAAACTCCTTAAGGATGATTGAATGATTGAGTTACTGAATGATTGTTCTTTGTTGAAAACTTTGTGACCACTGTGGTGGAAACTATGTGGCCATTTTTTGTGATAAGTTGTTGTGAAGGCTATATTTTGATTATCTGTGATAAGATGTAACATTGTGAATGCTATACCTTGATTTACTGTGAATGTTTTGCTCTGATTTATTATGGAATAAATAGTGTTTACTATACTGTGTAATCAGAACCTTAAAAGCTGTTCACAGTAGCATTCTTCTGGAAAGCTGCTCGTGTTTGGCTTTATACAACTCTAGGAGATGGGCATTATTATCCCTATTTTCAGATGGGGTAACTGAGGCAGATATAGACTAAGTGACTTGCCCTATTAGATAAATAGTAAATATCTGAGGTTGGATTTGAGCTCTGGTTTTCCTGGCTCCAGGTCTAATACTCTATCCACTGAACCACCTAACTTCCCCTTTTAGTATATTCTGTTGTTATTTGAAATGGAATTTCTATTTCTTTTTCTTCCAGCTTGGTTGTTTTGGCAGTATACAGAAATATTAATGAATTATGTGGATTTATTTTGTATCTTTCAATTTTGCTGAATTTATTAACTTTAAATTACTTTTTAGTTGACTTTTTAGGTCTCTCTAGAACTCAGTGCTTCTTAAACTGTGGGTTGTGACCCACAATTTAAGAAATGCTAAAGTGACCTTGAGCAGAAAAAGTTTAAGAAGGCCTGCTCTAGATAACCATTGTAGTATTTGCAAAAAGTGATAATTTTTTCTTTCTGTTTGCCTCTGTTTGCTGCTATAAACTTTTCAGCCTAGAAGGCTACTAGACCTACTACTCTTTAAACTCACCTCACCACTTCTTTTTGTCTGTAATCTCAAGTTGATTTATCCATGTTTTAGCATCAAGAATTAGTGCTGCTCTGTCAATCACTAGACAGAAACAGAAGAAGACTACAATCCACAAACATAGAAACTGCTGGTAAAATACTCTAAAATCAATACTCTCTTTACTTGGGAGCCTGTTAGGGGCTGCTGTCTCCTGTTATACTTTTTATATACTCCATAGTATGCTATAGTATAGGTGATCTTTAAATATTTGTTGAATTAAGGAATGAGCATAGCAGAAATTGGAAAATGAATTCTACATTAAAAGTGACACCTCCCCTGGTATTCCATTCAGTGTGAAAAAGGATAGTACAACTCCCCTCAGTCTGTTTTTGAAATTTGTATCTTGGTAGCACACTGAGATCCTCTGACAATAGTAAGGAAAAAAAAACCTTCTCCAAAACAAGGGAACTTCAGAAATTTTACCATATTTTAAAAATAATTGTTTGCACCTGTGTGTAGTTTAGAATTCACACTTAGCCTCAGGGCAATTTGGAGACAAAGGAACCCCAAGGTGTGCTTACAACCAAGAAAAGAAGACCAATCTAGGCCTTTTGCTAAAATTTCTTTTCAGGAGATCCCAGGAAAACAGACTGCCTCTAAAGAAAGTAACACTGACATCTGTGTAAATGGATCTCATGAGTAGAGTGGTATCAACCAAAAATATGGTTATGGAAACACAAATGAGCTGTACATAAATGCCCCGGAAATAAAGCTTTTCTAGTACTCTTTGGAAAAAAAAAACTAAGACAACTCTTTAGAGGAACAAATAGGTAACTCTTGCCAAAATTTGCTAAAACGGTTTTATTTTTACCTAAAATTTGGGACCATTAACCTTCTGGTAGGCTTCTTTTCTCCATACTTACAGTGGGGGAAAGATACCAGTTTCTAGGTATGGAAAGTGAGGAATGTCATATTCATTTAAAGACTTAAAATTCTCCTATAGAATGACATTCCATCTTACAGCAGTTTCAGCTATTACCCCTAAAAGACACTCATACTGAATTTTTGCAGCCACAGGCAAACATTAAAGAAGAATATAGAGGAAGAGTTCTTAAAGTTAGATCCTAATGGATGGACAGGGAAAAATAGCAGCAAACAAATCCCATGGAAAGCTTGGGCAAGAGCTGCCTTTTGTTGCACAGATAGTACTGATGTTGCTAAGTTCCAGTAACATTTGGAAAACATTATTTTGATCTCAATATAGGCTGTTTTTGACTATAGATTTCCCTCCTGATACCATTTAGTAAGGTATATAATGAAAAATAATAACCATGTTTGGTTTATATAAAATTACCATATAAAAGATATATTTGCTATAAAATGTTTTTTCTTTTAATTTAAATAAAATGTTTTATTCATCATTACTGTTCTCTTAGTCTTTATCACTTTTGTTTTCTTATTAAGAACCATGATTTATAGGCTGTACTCAGTGTTTGTTTAAGTCAAATTTCGAGAAAAAAAATGACCTGTATCTGTACCAATATGGTATTCTTTCAAATGATGCTAATTGTAGGATTTTTGCTACTGAACAAAATCCTGGTAATATTAATTTGTTGATACCTAAGTATGATTTGTGTTTCCTTTGGTTTAAACTCTTTGTTAAGATAGTATTTATACTTTTCCTTTGCATTAAAAGGAGTCTCTTTTTCTTTCTCTGTAAAATATATGTAAGTTAACATTTTCATATTCAGAGGGGAAGTACATGGCAAACAGTACTATTATTGGTTTTAGAGTAATAATGAATTACTTAGCTGTTTTACTTAGAGATAGCCTCCTGTACCGAATAGAGGGCTGCCTTGGTTCTAGTTTTGCCCCTGACGTGTATTAGCTATGTGTCCTTGGGATAGTCAGTTACTTTCTCAGCACTCCAGGTAACTTTCTAAGGCTGTAAGTGACAGAAAAGTTGCTGACCTGCATTAGTGGTGGGAATTTTTGCACCAGAAATTTCCCATACCAATGAAAACTCAGATCTGGACCAAAAAAACCCACTTAATTACTCAGTATGCATGGTTATTGGTGATGACAAAGAGCAAATAGATGTACTTTACATTAAAATATTATATAATCTCTGACATACGAAAATGGTTGCATCTATTTGGATGGCTTTAATCATAGTGATTTTATGACAATATGATTGTAATAGGGTCTACATCCAAGGATAATAACTGAAGGCTTTGAAGCAGCAAAGGTGAAAGCACTTGAAGTTCTTGAGGAGATTAAAATAGAGAAAGAGATGACCAGGGAAATCCTTCTAGATGTGGCTAGAACTTCTCTCCACACCAAAGTTCATGTGGAGTTGGCTGATGTATTAACAAAGGTATGTGTTCAACTCTTGCTTGAATAGTTAGTGTTTTCTTAAGCCACCTTTCAGATTATCACAGAAAGTTTATTAAAAACTTAATAACTATTGACAAGGACAAATAACCAAGTAAACATACAAAAGAACATCTAGAACCTTATATAAAACTTATTCAAGAATGTTTGTTGGGGTGGCTAAGTGGCACAGTGAATAGAGCACCAGCCCTGGAGTCGGGAAGACGTGGTTTCAAATCTGGCCTCAGACACTTAACACTTACTAGCCATGTGATCTTGGGCAAGTCACTTAATCCCAACTGCCCTGCCTTTGCCCCTCCAAAAAAAAAAAAGAAAGAATGTTTGTTGTTATTATTATTCGTTGTTCAGTCATGTCTGACTCCTTGTGATCCCATGGACCATACATAGCATACCAGGTCTTTCTATCCTCCACTGTCTCCCAAAGTCTGTCCAAGCTCATGTTTTTTGTATTTATTACATTATCTATCCATCTCACCCTCTGAAATCCCCTTCTCCTTTTCCAACATTGGGGTCTTCTCCAGTGAGTCCTGTCATCTCATTAGGTGGCCAAAGTATTTCAGCTTCAGCAAAGGTCCCAGATTGAGAGGTGGAAGGTCATAGATGAGGAACAGCAAGGCCAGTTTGGTTGGATTTATGGAGTGAATGAATAGGAGTAAAGTATAATAATAAGTGCCAAACAGAGGAGTTTACATTTTATTCTAGGGCCAGTAGGGATTTTATTGAAATAGAGGAATTGACATCATCAGGAACCTATGCATATGGAAAATTGTGGACAATTGGTTGGAAAGGGTAGAGCCCTGAGGTTGGGAGACAATTAGGAGGCTATTACCATAGTCCCGGAGGACTAGAACTTGAAATGGGATGGTGACTGTTGATAGAGTGACAAGGAGACAGGTATGAGAGATATTTTGAAAGTAGAAACCACAAGATTTGGCAACAGATAGGTTTGTGGGGGTGAGTGACAGTGAGGAGTCAGGGACGATATTGAGATTGCAAACCTTTTTAACTGGAAGGATGGAGGTACCCTTGACAGAAATAGGGAAGTTTGGAAGAAGAGTAGGTTTGGGGAGATGGGTGGGAAAGATAATGAGTTCTGTTTTGAGTATACTGAGTTTGAGATGAGAATCTGGGTTTGAATCCTGGATCTGTCATTATTACTTGTGTGATCTTGGACAAATTGTTTAACCTTTCTGGGCCACCCTTATCTGAAAAATAAAACAGTTGGACTTCATGATCTCCAAAATCCTTTTCAGTTCTAAATCTTATGATCCTGGGATGTTACAAATTAAGGTCAGTTTCTGACCTCTAACTGAAGATGCCCCTTCCAACTCTAAAAGACTTTACTATTCTATATCCCTGCTGCTGGACAGGTCCTCTCCATTGTTTGTAAGGTCTTCTTAGCAGCAGTTAGAGAAACACTAATTGTTGAGTTTGTCTTTGTGTTTTGGCTACAGATGAATTTTTAGGAATGTAACCCTCTGTTTACTACAGAGTGCAACAGAACTTAAACATAGATATGTATAGTATTCAGCATTTTAATTTTTGCATCTGGTCTTGTATAACTTGGAGGAGAAGTAAGGGAATAATTGGGGCAATTGGTTGTAATTTAAGAGTCCAAATTATTCATGCCTGTATCCGTTTCTGTTATTATAGGCTGTGGTAGAATCTCTTTTGGCCATTAGAAGACCAGGTTTTCCTATTGACCTTTTCATGGTAGAAATAACAGAGATGAAGCATAAGTCAGAAACTGATACAACGTAAGTCATTTAAAATGTTGATAAGATGTGGCCAGTATTAGATTTAGATAAATACCTTCAACTTGGCTTCAGTTAATTTTATATTTTACACTGAATGTTAGAAACTTTTTTTTTGCTAGTCTTCTGAAAACTAAGCTATTTTCACATATAGGTTGGAGTTAGAACACCAGTAATTTAGAAATTTTCCAATTATTTTGAGCAGACATTAAGGGAAAAAATCATGTGCTTGACTTTATTTTGTCAGATTGAGCCATATAACTTAAAAAAACAATTCTGTGGTGATATTCTAGTAGTTAATGTAGTCACACTCAACTTGGGTCCTTCTTGAATGCATTATTATGGTGTGGAGTTGACCATGAGGACGAGAAGACTATGCCAGCACTTCAAGAATTACACTGGCAGGCCTTTACTAACTGAAAATACCTTAAGTATGGGCCTGGTGATGGACTGTCTATCACTTGAGAAGACTGGAGCAGTTTAACATGGGGTTCGTCATGGCAATGGGTTTTTTGGTTCCAGCAGCTTTCAAATTCATGGAAGGGTTTCAATCTGAAACCAGTGGAGGGAGCGAGACTCACAGATTTTGAAGTGAAGTAATGTCATTGTGCTGTGTTAAATAAGATTCTCTTTAGAAATTCTGCCAAGTTTATATCTGATTTGAAGTTGGGTTGACTATTCAGAAGTTGTAGCAATTATGTTATGAATGATACTAATGAAAAGAACACTGGACTTAGGGCTGAAAGAGTGGAGTTCAAGGCCTGGCTCTTCTCATTTCCTGGTCATGTGGCTATAAAGCCAAATTGCAGAATTGTGTCTGTAGTTTATCATATGTATGATCTTGAGCAAATCACTTCACCTTTCTAGGCCTTAATACTTTCATCTTTAAAATGAGGGGTCAGACTAGATCATCTCTGTGATCACTTCCAGGACTAGATCCTGTCTGATCTTTAGTTTCTTCATGTGACAAATGGTAATAATAATATGCACACTAGCCTTCCTCATGAGCTGGTTATGAGAATCAAATGGCCTGTCAAAACATGTCAAATCTTTGGTAACTCTGAATTGTCGTCCAAATGTGAGGTATCAACATCATCATCATGAGAATGCATTTATTATGTTGTTATCTCCTGGAGTATTAAAGAAAGGAACTGAATTATTTTGCCAGGTTGATCAGAGGCCTAGTTTTAGACCATGGAGCTCGTCATCCTGATATGAAGAAAAGAGTTGAAGATGCTTTTATTCTCACTTGCAATGTATCCCTAGAATATGAAAAAACGTAAGGAGTTGTTTTCTCTTTATAATGTAATGAAAACTGAGGCTTTTCTTTCTTTCTGAAAGTCTTTTTTCCTTCCCATTTCTCTTGCATTTATTTGTTTGTTGCTGTGTATATGTTTACAATTCTCTTTGTTCTTTTAGAGAGATGAACTCTGGTTTCTTCTATAAGACTGCAGAGGAGAGAGAAAAATTAGTAAAAGCTGAAAGACAATTCATTGAAGACAGAGTAAACAAAATAATAAGACTGAAAAGAAAAGTTTGTGATGATGGAAAGAAAGGATTTATTGTTCTTAATCAGAAGGTGAGAATGAAATTTTCAACATCTAAGTAAGTATATTTAAATGCTTGTAATACTTAACTTGGCAGTGGAGAGTGCTTAAATCTTACTTGTAATTTTTCTATTTGATTACAGGGCATTGATCCATTTTCTTTAGATGTACTTGCAAAAGAAGGTATTGTGGCTCTTCGCAGAGCTAAAAGAAGGAATATGGAGCGGTAAGCTTAGTATGTAGATAAAATAATCATACATTCTAAATAATTCAATGCTGGGAGCTGGAATTATTTTGCACTTTTGTGTGCTTTTTTTTAGCTTATTCAATAATGTTTATCATTTCTACAAAAATTTAATTGCCCAAAAGTTACCTAATTCAGGTAGGAATGAATTACTATATTATTGTAACTACAAAGTTCTGTAACAGGGTTTTGAATAGTGGCAAATGAATGAGTTATCAAAAAAATGCACTTCAACCTGTATAAAAACCTTCTTGAAATATATCAGAATTTGAAAATCTCCTCAAAACTGATTATTAAAAATTTAATTTAATTTTTTTAATCGTCAAAAATCTGTCTTTTCTACTGTCTCTCCTTCCCCAGCAATTTAGAAAGAAAAATAAACTTTTGTTTACAAACATACAGTTAAGTAAAACAAATTCTTGCATTGGCCATGTCTGAAAAAATATCTCATTCTGTGTTCTAAGTCCTTTACTTTTCTATGAGGATATGGGTAGCATGTTTTAAAATGAGTTTTCTGGAATTGTGGTTGGTGATTAAGCTAATCAGAGTTCCTAAGTCTTTCAAAGTTATTCATTTTTCAATATTGTTGTCATTGTATAAATCATTCTTGTGTTTCTACTTACTTCAGTCAGCATCAGTTCAGACAAGTCTTCTCAGGTTTCTTTAAAACCATCACATTCATCCTGACACCATTGTATTCCATCATATTTATATACCATAACTTGTTTTGTCATTTCTCAATTTCTTGTTGCTCTTTTAGTTTCCAATTCTTTGCCACTGCAAAAAGAGCTGCTATAAATATTTTTTGTACGTCCTTTTTTAAGAGTTTGTTTTCCCTAGAACTAATCCCTCTCTTAAACTACTCACCCTATTATTTCCCTCTCCCTCCTGTCTCCTGTTGAATGAAATGTATTTCTTTATCCCACTGTGTATGTGTATTCTTCTCTCTTTTGATCAGCTCAGAGGAGAGTGAAGTTCAAGTGTCACCCACTTCCTCTATCCACCCCCTCCTCCTTGTTTGTATGGGTGTCTACTTGCCACCCTGATTATGTGAGATAATTTTCCCCAACCTTTCTCTCCTTTTCTCTCTGTAGTATATTCATTCTTCCTCCCTTTCCATCCTTTTAAGATCATGACATAATAGAACCACTCCCAACCTTTCTATTCAGTTGGACTCTCTCTATGGCTCCTGTTGGTGATAGAGCTCAGAGGAGACAGAGGTCTCATTTCCCATATTAGAATGTAAAAAGTTTACCCTTGTTTAATCTTTTATGATCAGTTGTTCATTTTTACTTTTTTATGTTTCTCTTGATTCTGTGTTGACTTTTAAAGTTTCTGCTCAGTGCTGGTCTTTTTATCAAGAATGCTTAGAATCATCTATTTCATTAAAAGTACATTTCCCCCTGTAGGATTATCCTCAGTCTTTCTAGGTAAGATATTCTTGGTTATAAGCCTATATTTTTTGCCTTCTGGAATATCATATTATAAGCTCTTTGCTTCTCTAAAGGAGTGGCCGCTAAATTGTGTCTAATCCTGGCTGTAGTTCCTCACCACTTTTATTCTCTCTTTCTGACTGTTTGTACTATTTTTTCTTTGACCTAGGAGCTCTGAATTTTGACTGGGAATTTTCATTTTGGGGTTTCTATTGGGAGGTAATTGGTAGATTCTTTCTATTTCCACTTTACCCTATGATTCTAAGAGATATGGGCATTCATCTTTTATGGTTTCTTGAAATATGATGTCTGACTAGGCTCTTTTTATGATAATGGCTTTCAGGTAGTCCAGTGACTCTTAAATTATCTCTCTTGATCTGTTTTCCAGGTAAGTTATTTTTGTCGAGATACCTTATATTTTCTCCTATTTTTTTTTTTTTTAGCTTTTTGGCTTTATTTTAATATTTCTTCTTATATATGGAGTCATTGTTTTCTTTTTGGTCCCTTCTCATTTTCAGGCAGTTTATTGCTTGGGCAAACCTTTGTACCTCCTGTGCTAACCTGTTAATTCTCTGTCCAATTTTTTCTTCTATAACTCTTATTTTTTTTTTTTAGTTTTTTCCTCTAGTCCTTTCATTTCATGTATAAAAAAATAAAACTTTTTTTTTTGAGGAGGGGAGGTTAAGTGACTAAGTGTTAAGTGACTTGCCCAAGGTCACACAGCTAGTTTTGTGTTAAGTGTCTGAGGCCAGATGTGAACTCAGGTCCTCCTGACTCCAGGGCCAGTGTGCTATTCACTGCGCTACCTAGCTGCCCCCAAAATGAAGTATTTTCAGCTCTCTTAAAAATTCTTGCTTTATCTGATAACTTTCAGGAAATCTAGTTAAATTTGGGCCTAAGTTGTGTTTTCCTTTGAGTCTGCTTGTAGATCTTTCAGAGTCATCCTGCTGTTATGTGTTTTTGTCTTGAGTTCCCTTCTCACCATAATAGCTCCTTTTGTTGTGAATTTTTTTTTATTTGTTCATTTTTCCAGCCTGACTTTGGGCTTTATATTAGGACCATCTCCTTTTGGAGTGAAGGTCATTTCTGGTCCTGTTACTGCTTTCTTGGACTGTTGAGCCTTATATTATTTCAGGATCTCAGGAATAGCTTAGCTGGAGATCTGCAAGCTTTCACTGCTTCCAGAGTGGTCTACTCAGGGTTAAATCTGATTGCTTTCCTTCCTGGTCTGAACTCTGCAAGCTCTTGACATAGGTTTGGGTTTGAGCACCAGGCCTGTGAGCTGGCCTCATTTGGAGTTCCAGTAGACTGCTGCTGCTAAATCTCTGTAGGCTCAGGGTGACAGAACTGAAGGCTTCCTTTTGGTTATTCCATTGTATACTTCAGACTGATCTGGAGGCTGGACCTGAGATCCTTCTCTGCTCCTAGGGTTCTAGACACACAGATGTTGCTTGCTTCTGAATTTGTTCCTTGCTTATAATACAACCTAGGGCCTACTACCAGTCCCTACCCTGAAATGCTACCCCTAGCTGCAAATACTCCCTTCAGTGTTCTTTGAATCTATGAGCAAGATCTGGGTGGCAAGCAACATAGCTTCCAAGTGCAAACTGGACTGCACTTTTTCCTGCATCCTGGACAAATTTAGGCCCTTCTGTGTTGGATATGGGACGTCTTCTTGCCCTGGTGCACAGCCTCTCCTTGAACTTGAAGAGGAGTGCTCTGTGCTATGGTTCCTGACCAAATCCCATCACCAGGGACTGCAGACTTCCTATGTGTCTTCCACTCTGACTGCCTTCCTGTGTGGACCTGGGCTGAAAAAATAACTCACTATGGTTTTTTTTCCTCTTGGATTTCCCAATCAGGATTTCATCTGCTACATTTTCTAGGTCTGTTTGGAGGAATTGTTGGTGGGGAAGCAGGGAATCTGACTATACTTCTAGTTTCATTGCACCTTGGCTCTATCTTCTCCTTAAATCTGAATTTTAAAGTATTGTGACAATGCTGCCTTGTTAGTAATATGACTTTGCAGTTTTAAGATGATTAGAACAGTTTTGGCTGCTTCCTAGAACTAAAACTTTGGTAAAATCCGTTTCAGGCTGACTCTTGCTTGTGGTGGGATTGCAATGAATTCCCTTGATGACCTCACTCCAGAGTGCTTGGGCCATGCTGGGCTTGTTTATGAGTATACATTAGTGAGTATTTTTTAATTTCAGAATTAAATTATTGAATACTAATCATGAAACTGTCAAGTTGCGCAGTTTGAAATCTGCACAGTACATCAACTTATCATGTAAATTTCGATTGTGTTCACATATAAGAACCAAAGATAATTTTTAATACTTTTATTTTTGTCTAACAAGAAGAACCACATAAAGTTTGTGCCTACAATGAATTTTTTCAGTTTTAGGGGAATTGAATGTATTTCATAACCATATGGAAGGACATATGTGACATCTTGGTTATGCTTTAGGGGGAAGAAAAGTTCACCTTTATCGAGAAATGTGATAACCCTCGTTCTGTAACCCTGTTGGTGAAAGGCCCAAACAGGCACACACTCACACAAATCAAAGATGCGATCAGAGATGGACTGCGTGCTGTCAAAAATGCTCTCGATGATCGTAAGCTACCTTTTGTTTTGGTCGTGAACTCCTTAAAGGCAATTTTAAAGTAATAAACCCACTCAGAGATAGTAGAGATAGAGAACTGGTCTCAAGCCTGGGAAAAACTGGGTTCAAGTCCTGTCTTTAATACAGCCTGTCTATGACACCCTGGGCAAGTCACTTGACTTGCTTCAGACAGTACTTCAGGCTTCTCAACTGGCAGAGATGCCGAGTTCAAAGGAAGTGCTGACCTGCATTGGTAGAAGGTGTTCTTTACCTGGGTGTTCCCTCTACCAAAGAAATGACAGATCTAGTCTCTATTCCTAACACTAAGAAATCTAGTGTGATACTGTGGCATCCTGTTTTTGGTATGCTATAAAGTGAGACCTATTACTGTGCTAATTTCATCAGTGGTTTATATAGCTGGACATCAACCTAAAATAAGTACTTTCTATTTTAATGATAGACTCCTTTTTAAATTAGTCTGTGATTATGAAAGACACAAAACATATTTTAATTTACTTAAAATTGCTTTATAGTTCTTTATAGTTTTTCAAAACACTTTCACTTACTGGTTCATGTTTGATACTTCTAGTTACCCTCTAAGGGAGGCCAGACGGATGTTATTATTATCTCCAGTTTATAGAGGAAGAAAGCAAACTAAGCTGAAGTTTAGGAGAAGCTGTGAGCATGGGCAGCGTTCTGGAGCAGTCCTGGTGTCAGGCCCCTTGCCTGGTTTTCTGACTCCACCCACAATGTCATTTTCATGACAACACGCTGTCCTGGCAGTTACTTTTGAAGGAGTTTGCTTTTAAAATTATCTCAAATCAAGAGTTCAATTTCAGCTGACCACCAGATAGCTTATCTGCAAAGTAGCTTTAAGAGAGTGGGAGAGAAGGGAATAAATCATTCTTTAAGAGACATCACCTCTGAAACTTAATCATAGAAGACACACTCTGAAATGGAGCAGAATAGCTATCTAGAGCTTCTTTCAGCCTCGGCCATGAGGGAATAAACAATGAAATAGGAGAGAGAAGGAAAGGTTCTGTTTGAAGTCCCTTGTCTGTACCGTGTTTAATTATTTATTTAACCGCATCTACCTTTAGAGCTCCATGAGGCAGCCTCGTAATCACTGAGCTGTGAAACTTCCACTTGTCAGATTTCTGTTCGTATTTAAATACCATTCAGATATCTGTGCGAAATAGCACACACTTGACTACGCTAATTGCTTTCTTTTATATTTTTTCTGCATGATATGTCTTGTCAATCGTTTCTTTTCCTTTCCAAATAGACTGTGTAGTTCCGGGTGCTGGTGCAGTTGAAGTGGCAATATCTGAAGCTCTTGTCAAACACAAATCCAGTATCAAAGGGAGAGCCCGTCTTGGAGTCCAGGCTTTTGCTGATGCATTGCTCATTATTCCAAAGGTGTTGATCTATCCTATTGGTCGGAGGAGAGGTGGCTAGAAAGATGCTTAAGTAATCACAGGGTGTCTCTGATAGCTGGCATAGTAAAAAGATACTATATGTATTTACTTGTATTTACTCACAATTTCCCTCTTCATTTGCAGATATTTTGCTTCTAAAATGGGGGAAATTATGTGGTGATAGCTGTGAACACTGTGAGAAGCTTCACGAGGGAGGGTAATTTCTCCCCTGGGAGGCTTCTTAGATAACAGCATTGGAAGTTCTCTTCATAAAGGGTTCAATTTGAAAGGGTACTGATAATCACAGAACTCTTATCCTCTGTTGGCCAGAGCTAAGGTATCATCAACTTAAATTTCTCTTCAGCACCGAAGGGTTCGGGCCAGTTAGCCTTCTCTCCTCTGCCCCCAGTTACTAGCCTGATTGATCGGGACAGCTATGACTTGAGATGTTATTTTCATTTCTACAGAAAAAGGAGATGCCAGATTTCTTTTGGGAAACAGAAGAAATACAGAGGAAACCTTCTTTGCCACAATTTGGATTCAGACTACCACTGGAAGATAAATGCCGCCCCTCCCGCCTTCTAATTTTTTTCCTACCCCTTCTAATACAGTATTTTAGGCTAAATTCAGACTTTACTAGGAAATCAAGTAAATAGCTCTCCTTTATTCTGAATACTGCAAAAGCTATCTATTATTTGCAAAGCCCTGAGTTAGAGATTGAACTCCCCGCATTAAACAGCAGGAACAATAAATAATAGTCTCCTAGGTAATACGTATCTGTTACCGTGGCTAAGATTTATCATAGGAAGCACTCACTATCTGCCAAAAAGGGGAAACCATAGAGGGAGAGGAACTCTTGAATTTTCCATTTGGAACTTGGAGTAATGAGTGTGTGCTGAGTGAGTAAATATGGAATAAAATTTATTGTTGACAGACTCCACTGCATCATGATCTTTTAAACCATTATTTATGGTTATTTCACATGTACTCCATACGATTTAAATAAACAAAACCCTGACTCTCTCTTGAGGGCACTGCATCTATTGTACCCTCCCTCCTGGATCCCACTCCCCATCCCCTCCTCTGACTTGAGGCCGAGAGGAGGGCCTGACACATTCCTTTTTCCCCCACTACTGCTTCCAGACCATACCTCTTGCCAATACATTCAATTATTTTTCTCTTTGGAAGTATGTACAGTTCATTTGTACCAGCCTTTTCTCACCCTTGATGCTGTCATATCCAGACCTGTCTTCAGTACCCATATCATGGGGGGATAGGCTACTGGACCTGAAGTCAAGAGACTTGGATTCAAATCCTACCTCTTACTAACTCTATGACCAGGAGCAAATCACTTAATCTCTCAAAGCCTCTGTTTCCTCATCTATAAAACTTTCCACTATTTCCCTTAAAATATTGTTATGAGGAAAGTACTTTGAGAAACTTAAAGTGCTACATAATTGAATTAATTTTGTTGTTGTTCCTTTTTCTGCCCCTCAGATGAAATGTTTGTAAAGCTCTTAGCACAGTGCCTGGCATATGATAGGCTCTTAATAAATGCTTGTTTCCTCCCTTCCGTTTTCTGTCGGCATCCTCATGGACTTCATTATGCATACTGATGATTCTTCTTAACAACCTGAGCACACAATTCTTCAACTCCAATTACTTTCTCCAATCCACTTCAGCAACATATTAGTGTGGTCACACCTTGGACTTCACCATCATGGAATTAGGACTTCTGTAAGATCTTGACTATTGAAATCCCAGTGGCTGATGCTGGCTTTCTGTCTTTCCACTGCTGTCACACAATCTCCTCACACTCATCATACCTATACCTGTTCTCCCAAACAGGCTTTACTAGCCATGATGCTAAACTTCCTTCTTCCTCCAGCCTTATTCTGTTCCTGGCCTGCTGAGCTCTTTGGGTAACTTCCATCATCAGGTTATTTTTCTCTTCCTGTTTCTAGATTTTTGAGTGTTTTGAGAAGTCATGAAATTGAACTGATTTCACTTCCTACAGATTGATGGTACACAACCTCTGTTTGGCCCTTATAGCATCTGGACCAGCTTTCTATTCTGCTCTTCCAGACTCCCTGTCCCATTCCTCACAATGACGATTTGAAGCCCTTTATTCTATCATCAAGTCTCCAACAGCATGTCTGCACCTCAAACATAACAGTAGATGGCTTTGTCACCTAATTTAGTGATATTTAGACTATTTAACATGAGAAGCCTTAATTCCCTTCTTTCATTCCTGAAACACCTTTGCATCATTATCTTTCTTCTCTTTCCTTCTGGTCATTTAAGGTAGTCCAATATCTATGACTTCTCATCTTCTTCTTCTTCTTTTTTTGAGGCTGGAAGGGAAGGCAATTGGGGTTAAGTGACTTGCTCAAGGTCACACAGCTATCGTGTCAAGTGTCTGAGGTTGGATTTGAACTCGGGTCCTCCTGACTCCAGGGCCCTTGTGCTGTTCATGGCGCCTAGCTGCTCCCTTTCTCTTCTTTATCCCTCTGAAGTGAATGTTCTCCAAAGGTCTATCCTTTGTCTTCTTTCATTAGGCAAATGCTTTTATTCTCAAGAATTCACCCGCTGCTTTTCTGCAGATAACTACCCTTATTCTTATCTCCTCTCTCTCTTTCTTCTGTTTCTTGTATTTTCTTTTTTTAAATTCTGATTTTTTGTAGACAGCTTTTGTCTTTATATTTATTTTCAAATATGCCATCTTGCAAGCCATCCCTGGTAACACCAACAGAAAAGAGGAGTTCAGCAAAACTAACCAATATCCTGAGTCTTGATAGCGTATGCTGCGTTCTCCACCCATAGTCTCCAACCTTTGCTAAGAAGGAGAGGGGCTATCTTTTACTGTTTCTTCTTCAAGGACAAGCATAAACATATGCATTGGCAGGACTTTGGTACTTGGATATCTTAGTGCTACCTCAGACTCAGCCTGCCAAAAGACAAATTTATTATCTTTCCTCCTAAATGTTTTTTTTCCTCTTGATTTCACTCTTTGTCAGTGACACCAGGATTTATCCACTCTCCCATTATATATCATTTGCCTTATTTACACTGAGGATCAGCTAAACTAGTCTTGCTGTTTTTAGGATGTGTTCCATCTACACAGGCTGTCTTTCATTCTTGGAATGCGCTCCCTCCTCATCTCTATCCCTACATGCCTTCAGAGCTTGGCTCAAACACTGCCTTCTGTGAGTCCTTTTCTGTCCCCCCAGCTGCTAGCACCCCTAAAAATTACTTTGTACTTAACCTTGTATATACATTGTAATTGCTGATAGGTATACATGTTCTTTCCACCCAATAGAATGTCAGCTCTCTGAGGGCTTTCATTTTTGTGCCTAGCACACAGTAGGCTCTTAATAAATGCTTTTAGATTGATTGATCCATCCTTTCACTTCTCATCTTCCAGCAGTTTTCAGTTTCTTCCAGTTCTGTCTCTACTGTCGCTAATACTTCTTCCTTTCTACTTCAAGCATTACGTTCATTATCAGCTGTCCAGTAACTTCCTACTGGGTCTTCCTGTCCCTGCTCTCTCCACCCTACAATTTATGTGTGCCATTGCTCAATTAGTACTCTTTATACAGACATGGAATCATATCCTTTTTCGTGAGGTCTTAGAAATGAATTTATTTTCTACGCCAGTGTTGTCTTTTGCTATCATCTCTGCACTTGGCAGTCAGTCAAATGTTTGCTGACTCAGGTGCTTTCTGTGCTTCTTTGCTCTTAGTATGGCAATTAATTTACATAGGCTGATCTTCTGCATCAAAGTATTATAATTATTGATGTGATTTTAGTTGTTCATTTCCTGTTTGTCATGACCAGTTGTTTAAATATTCCAATATTGAATTGTTTCAATTGTATGACATCTGTTTCTTATTCTTCTTGCTTTTTACTTATTCTCTTATTTGTTTGGTTAAGTCAGTGGTCTGACTGTATGCAGAGAGATAATTTAGGGATAATTCTTATATCAATGAGTTACTATCTGCCTGTTAAAGTAGAATCAGTTTCTGTTTTTGGTATATTAATTGGTGCTCATCATGTCCAGAGCCTACAGATTTTTTCTTTGAAGAAAATGTTTGTAATGTAAAGGTATGAGGTTTCTGTGGAGTCCATAAGTCTTTCATTCCTTCTTTCTGAGCCATACTTTTTCAAATATTTCTCACCATTCTGATCTCTGTCCATCTTTGTGTTAAAGTCATCAGTATCAGAGTACTTAGTAACTTAATTTGGAGGGTTGTATCCACTTTCCTTTAGAATTTCTCTACCTTTTCATCCCCTGTAGCTGTTGGCTGGTTATTTTTATGGTGGTCTTTCTGCAGATATTTGCCTAGAGGACTACAATTCAGCATGATCAAATATTCTGTGGAATAATATTTCTAATTTCCTTTGTATATGTAATAAAAGTAATAAAATAAAAATAAAACCCAATTTCTCAATTTCTTTCTCAAAGGAATATCTGTGAGCCAGCCTTCCTTTGCTACAACTTTATTTTTGTTTCTGATTTTGTTGATAGTGAGAATATTAAGATCGATGATTCAGCTCTATTGGTGGTATGTCCCACTTGTTGGTCATTGGATAAGTCCCTCACATTTAGAGTATAAACATTCAAAATTATAGATGGCCCCCAAATTGATTCTTAGTATGCTCTGTACCTTCCTCCCCTACTTTTGCCACTCTGCCACCATCACTGCAAAATTGAAAGGAGGCTGCACAGGACTGGGAGACATTTTGTATTTTAGTTTGCGTCATAGTTTGCCATGGCCCAAGATGTCATCGCCAAGTGGTTAGCCTACTGGTGATAAGGCCCTTTGTCCATAGTGAAGCTAGTCCTTGGAAAGCAGACTCCTATTCAATTCCTGACAAAGAAGTGATGAACTTAGAACACAGCATGAGATATATTTGGGTAATGTGGGAGCTTGCTTGCTTTGATTACGTGGATTTGTTACCCTGGTTCTATTTCTTTTCCAGTTTTTGAGGGGAGGAAGGAAAAGTAGGGGGGAAAGTGGGACTAGGAATAGGATTCTGCCATTTCCTACCTCCAAAGAGAAAAAAACAGAAAAAAGGCCCTATGGAAGCACATAAGCAGGAATTTACATACTTGAAAAGAAAAGCAAGCTTTATGTAATGGAGATTTTCAGTTTTATACACAGTTCTCCCTTGTTCTACAGTGTATACGGAAATACTCATATTGTCCTTATTAATAGACAAATCTAAGCCTCATTCCTCATTCTTCTTATTGCTGACTTCCCTGTCCTCAGGGACTGTTTCTCTTTTCTGTGTTTGCTTTTGACATTGCTGTCTCTCGTTCCTCTTTTTTTTACTGAGCAATTGCTCCTCTGTCTGGAGTCCTTTAAAAGTCAGTAGGTTCTCTTATCTAATTTGAAGGTTGCATCAACTTCCATGGGTTTAATTATCATCTCTATTCCTTGGAATCCTTAGCTTCAGTCCCATGTCACACCTATAAATCCAGTCAGTTGCCAAATGTTATTTCTATCTCCAGCTCTCACATGTGTATTCTTATTGAATAGTCAGAAGCCACCACCCTAGTTCAGGACTTCATTATCTCCTCAACTGTTAAAATAATCTCCTAATTGTTCTTCTTCCCTCAAGTCTCTCTTCATTCCAACCCATCTTCCATATAGTGGACAACTTAATTTTTCTGAAGTATAGGTCTAACTATGTCACTACCCTGCTCAGGAAGCCCTAGTGGCTTCCAGTCCTTAAAGAATAAAATGAATACTTCTCTGTTTGACTTTTAAAACTCTTAATAACTTGTTTGAACTACTTTTCTGGCCTGAAGAATCAGTGTTACAATCATTCTATGGTCTAACCAAAGCAGCCCTCTTGCAATTCCTCAGACATGGCATTCTACCATGTCTGTGGTTTGCACTGGCTGTCGCTCATGTCTAGGATGTATTCTCTTTTCATCTGTGTCTCATAGAATCCCTAGTTTCTTTCAGATTTTGCTCAAGAATCACTTTCTACATGAACCTTTTTTAATCTCCACCAAACAACCTTGTATTTATTCTGTATATATTTATATAGGTACATGTTGTCTTCTTGATTCTCTCTTCTCTTTGGGTTTTCATGAGACTGCTGTATCTTGTTTCTTCCAGCATATAAAACTCCTTTACGATTTGGACCCTTTTTATTTTTGCTTTTGTTCCCTAGCTGTGTCCCCTGGTCCATAGTAGACATTTAATAAATACTGATTAGAGTCAAATGGAAACTTGGTGTTTATCTCTTTCAGCCTGAAGTAGGAATTTCCTCTTGAATGCAGGAATTGGGTTTCTAAAAATAGATGTATTATGATGATATTTTGTGTATATATCTTTCATAGCTAGAGAACAATGACCTATTTTTAATTTCGCCATTAGATATTCACATATATACTTTTTTTCTCTCTTTATTACAGGTTCTTGCACAAAATTCTGGCTTTGATCTCCAGGAAACTCTAGTAAAAATTCAGGCAGAACATGCAGAAACAGGAAAACTTTTTGGCATAGATTTGAACACAGGTAATAGAAATGTAGTGATCATGAACAAAACCATTGGATACTTACTAAAGAAATTCATTTTAAGACAATGTAGGAAATTGCCTCCTAGAAATTTTGATATGTTGTTTTATCATTATAATTTTCTTTCACATAATTTTTAATTGTTCCTAAGACTTGCTTTTTGATCAGCTCATTACTTAGGATTTCATTGTTAACGCTCCATTTGAGTCTATGTCTTTTGTTTATACTTCTTGAATTCATTGTTTCTTTTTGTTGTTGTTGTTACATTGTAGTTTGTAAAGGATGTATTTACTTTTTCTGCCTTTATCATTTATTTGCAACATCTCTGTGTCTTAATACAGTCAGTTTTTGTAAATGTTCTTTGTGGTGCTGAGCAATTTGTATATTCTTTAGCAGACCCATTTAGAAAATGCCATATGTCTTTAAGCTCTGATTTTCTAGCAATTTTGTTCAAATATGTATTTTCTCTTTTGCTTATCTTTTTCCTGGATTTGTCTAGAACTTTGTGTCCTGCTGCTATTGTATTTACTGTCTATCTTCTTGTATTGAGTTATTTCTTCTTTTGTGATTTTGGATTATAGGCATTTGGAACATAGAAGTTTAATATTGATATCAGCTTGTTGTCTGTGCTTTCAGCATGATGTAATTTCCTTTTTTTTTTTTTACCTCTTTTAATATTGTAAATTTTTGTTTTTGCTTTGTCTGATATCAGGATTGCAATTTCTTTTTTTGGATTTATTTGATCATAGTATATTTTCTTTAAGCCTCTTATCCTTATTTGGTGTGTTTCTTGTCAGAAACAGATTATGGGAGTTTTATTTTCTTATCCAATCTGTCACTCTTTTTAGTTTTATTGGATTGTTTAACCCATTCACATTTAAAGTTATGAGAAGTAGGCTTTTATTTTCTTCTCTTTTTCTCTAATCTTGTCTTTTTTCCCTTGGAATAGGATTTTCCCACACATCTCAAAGTAGCAGATTTTATATGGGAGAATGCTTGGCTATTATTTGATTTTAGCCTTTTGGAAGAGAGAACATAGAAGCATGGCAATAATATTAAGAGACTTTATTTTACTTTCTAGGTGCACCAATACTACCAGCAGAATCAGGAATTTGGGATAACTACTGTGTGAAGAAGCAACTCCTTCACTCATGGTAAGGTTGAATTTCTATGAAGAAGGGGAAAAAGCCTTCATGATCCTATGTGATGGCTTTTTTCTTTTAAAAAACAATTATAGTTCTTTATGAACTTTTTCAGTTAGATTCAGAAACAGAAATTGTGGCATTTTCCAAAAAGTTTGATATTCATCATTAGATTGTGCTGTTTTTTCAGTAACTTTATTTTCACTTCTAAGAGGAAAACTTGGTTTCTCTGTTCATTCGATAACAAGCATTTATTAAGCACTTACCATGTGCCAGTCATTGTGCTAAGCACTGGGGATACAAAGAAAGGTAAAAATAGCTCTTACCCTCAAGGAACTTATAGTCTAATGGGAGGATCTTTAAAATAATGGCATTGCTAAATCACTAATGAACATATATGTACATAGATATATATGTTCATTATATATGTGTATATGTTGGAGAAGGAAATGGCAAATCACTCCATTATATTTGCAAAGAAAACTCATATGGGGTCACAGAATTAGACAGGACTGAAAATGGCGAAAGGGAGGGAGTGAGAGAGGGAGGGGGAGAGAGAGAGAGATCAAACAGATTATAGGGCTTTAAGTTCAAGTCCAAAGGTCATATCAATAAAGGTACTTTAAACAAGAAAATAGGGATAGTATTTCTGTTTTTAATAGCTTGCATTAGCTTTGGCCCACAAAAACCTTATACTAATGAAAAGTGAAGAATGAAGTTACCAATGTAGATTGGTAGGGGAGGGAGGAAGGATAGGTTGGTGTGCATTACTAAATCTGTCATCTGTTTCTTTAGCACCGTGATTGCTACAAACATTCTCTTGGTTGATGAAATTATGCGAGCTGGTATGTCTTCTCTCAAAGGATGAATTGAATTCTAAACCAGCCTTGGAAGTTGTTTCAGTACATCTGTGCAGCAGTTGCCCATATATTTCAATACATTCTGAATTTTTACAAATAAATGCAGTTTTTTTTTTGCCTTCAGTGGTTTTAAACTAGTCTCAAAATATTTTTCATGAAAATTCATAGAATGAAAAGTGATTATATTAAAGATATTGTGATAACAACCTTAATTGTAGAATTCAAATCTCCAGTCGAATAACACAGCGTCCAATATGGTGATTACAGTGTAGTATGGTGGAGAGTGCTGTACTTGGAGTAAAGGAGAAATCTAGGTTTGAATCTCACCTCTGACATTTCCTAGCCATGTGACCATGGGCAAATCACTTAGACTCTCTGACCCTAAGTTTGCTCATCCGTAAAATGGAGGATAGTAATACCTTTAGTAAGTACTTCAGGGTTCTTGTAAAGATAAAATGAGATAATATAAGTGTCAGCTATCCTCCTCCTCCTCCTCTTCCTCCTTCTCCTCCTCATTCTTACCAAGATGAGTTTACGTACCATAATCCTTAATATCATATCATTCCTCCTTAGGAAACACTCTTGTTGGGAGTGATATGACTTCTTAATTGGGCTTCTAATTAGTAGGAAAAAGTTGTAGACTGAAGAGATAAATAAAATTTATTATAAGCTAATTTGTTAAAGCATCTTATACATCTCCTGGCTATGTAGTTACTAGTTAGGGATAGAAAACTAGTCTGAGGTTATATATTGTACAAGTAACCAGTAATATTACTGTAATATTAGTTCAAATAACTACTTTATTGGGTTCTGGGATGAAACAGGTTTCAAGTAATTTAATGTTCAAAAGTTGCCACTCAGCAAGTGGCTAATTACAGTAACTGCATTCCCAGATGTTAGGCCCTAAAACCTAGAAGGGATTATTTTGGTCTCCTATACAAATGCAGTTTCTAGATATTCTAGCTTTTTTCTTGTTACACTTGGTACTTCCTACTAAATGTCCCTGTGGTAACTTCTTTTCAAGGGCATGCACTAGTATTTGACTGAAATAACAAACTTGCACAAATGGAGCTTCAATCAGATTCCACTCTGTGTGCATAAAGGATGTAGGGATGTAGACTGAAGGTTTTACTATTTGGTTAGCTATTCCCGTTTTCCCAGATCAGATGTATACTTGGACACGGGAGAGATCCTCTCTTGACTATAGTGACAAATTCAATATATCTTGCATCTGGTTCTCACCTCTCCACATTCAGAATGAATAAGATGAATAGGAACTGTGGGAAAAGGAAATGGGTTGACTGTGTAGCAAGAATGAGACAGCAGCTTGAGTGGTACATTGGTACCCCTGAGATACTAAAAAGAACAAGAGAAAAATCTACAGCCTGTTGGTTAGATCCTCTGGAGGATTTCTAGGAATAGTAATAGCACAGGATGATAAAGGCATGAAAAGACTATGGTAGGAGCAGCATTTGCTGTACATCTGATTGGGACCCAGGGCATTAGGTCTTGTTGCAGAACTAGAAATTTATCATATGTGTTCCAAGAAGAATGGAATGTCTCTACCACATAGGCTAGTTTTTCTCTAACAAGACAATGTGTCCTTGAGACCCAATTGGTCTAGCAGCACTTCTTGAACTGTGGGTTGTGACCCCATGTGGAGTTGTGAAAAATTTGGCAATAGTACAAGATTTTTGAATGCAAAATGACCAAAATTTAATTAAAGATTAAATGCATAATGAATCTGAGCTGTTTCTGGCAGCACTTGCCCATGGTGCATCATGCAATTTCAATGTAGCCTTGGTTCTGAACACAAAGCATGTGCACTTTGCACTGCACATACCCTCAGGCCACACAATGCCAACATCTGCTACTGAAACCAAAAGGGGAAAAATTTAAGAAGCCTTGGTCTAGGATACTAAGGCTCAAATCACTGATGTTATTTTACAGTTGCTTAAGGCGTAAAAGCTCAGGGTATGAATATTTGAGAGCAGCTATGTTGTGCAGTGGATAGTGTGCTGGACTTGAAGTAAGGAAGACATTTTCCTGAGTTCAGATCTGGCCTCATGTGCTTACTGACTGTGTAACCCTGAGCAAGTCACTTAGCCCTGTTTGCCTCAGTTTCCTCACCTGTCAAATGATCTGGTGAATGAAATGGCAAACCACTCCAGTATCTTTTCCAAGAAAACCCCAAATGGGGTCATGAAGAGTTGGACACAACTGAAAATGACCAAATAACATGAGTATTTGGGACTCCTTGGGTTGGATGGGCTTTTCACTGCCACGCAGGATAACATACCTTTCTGACTAAGTACACCATCATGACAAAGAGGAGCTATGAACCAATGCTGAATCTTTATTAAATATCCTTTCCTTGATATTGTTGAGTAAACTTTTTATTAAGTTTATATGATCTATGAGTGTCTCATTTTGTTCTAGTCCTGAACTTGAACCACTAGCCTGACCTGTGTCAGAACATTTAGTGTGGCAGGAAGGATTGTTCTGGAATGACCTTGTGGCTAACCTCATGGTAGTGGTGGGGACAGAAGAGGGCTGGTGACTGGTTGATTGGGTAGCTTGATAAAGAAGTTTGAGACTCTGTGGTGACTGAGGAGAGTCTTCATATGTAGAGGTCTCTCAGCTGGACAGAGAGGGGAACCCTAGTGACCCAGTGGGTTTAGCCTGCTAGGTGTTTAAGGAGATTAACAAGAAGAATAGAAGTGCCACCAGGGGTAGCATTTCCTGCCTAATGCTGAAGACAAGAAGAGCTGTATTACTAGCATAAGGAAAGTGAAAGTAAATTGCCCATAGATACCTGGTAACTGGAGACAGAAATATATGTGCTCTTGGCCTTTAAGGCTCCTGTTCTGAAGGCAGAGGAGCAACTCTTGGACTTGGTAACAGCCCAAGTAAAAGAGCTGGAGCAGGGACCAACTCGTGGGTGGCAAGTATGGTTTGTGATTGAAAGGCCCCACTGAACATTATGCTGAGTTGATATCAAGGCTAATGAGGGAAGGGAATGGGAATGGAAGGGAGGCTGAGAGTTGGGAACCTGTTTTAATGGTGAGAGAACCTTGGGTCTACCTATTATTGCTCCCCAGGGGTGACTTCTTCCACCCGGAGGTTAAAAGTGGAAGGCCTTTCACCACCAAGGAACTCAGAAGGATGAAAGACAAGTTTAAACAACTTAGTAAGGCATTAGAATAATGTTTATTTCTCACCAAACATAGCCTGATGGGGTCAATGTGGAGATCCTCTTGGCCACAGAGTTCCATTGATTTAAGGATCTGATAGAAGTCATTTACAAAGCCATTTAAGTCAGTCAGAGGCCCTGAATGGGGACAGTCATTTGTCCCTTTTTAGGTGGCTAAAATGAGAGCTGCTTAAACCACACCTACTGTAAAGATGAGTTCCTTTTGCAGCCAGTTCTCCAATATGTGTGAGCAAGAGATAGAGTAAAATTCTGAAGAGATGGGCTTGGTGGTCTGCCTCTGTACCACCCTACTTGGTGGGGGGGGAGGGGTCCATGTTTTGTGATCAGCTGGCATTATAAGCAATTAGATCTTGCCTTCTGGGTAGAATCCAACCAGAATAGTGAGTAACGTCAGGCTTTAGCCACGTATCTCCCCTAGCATGCCATCTTATAGGCAACAGAAAATCAACTAGTGATATTTGAATGGGAAATCCAGACCGTCCCAGCTGTTGATCATGCAAATACAGTTGACTAGTCAAATGGTGGGATGAAACTTAGGAGTTTCTGCCCCTCTCAGTAAGTGGAACTCTTCTACAAAGAGCTTTGGGTGTGGCTCCTGAAAGATAGAAAGGAAAAGGAGAACAATGGCCAACTTATGGTGAGTAGGAAAACTAATACTAAATATCTGAGTTTGGGGCAGTAAGGGCCTGTCTGCCCTACCTAAGCTTGAGGTATCCCCCAAAACTTTCAACCCACTTGGTGTTCTGGAGTCATTTAAGTCCCTTTACCCAGACTTGAGAAATTTCTGGGATGAGTCCTTCTAGTGCAAAGGCAGAGGTTCCCTCAAGTTCAGGTGGCTTCTAAATGTAGGACAGAGTGGGTGTGTCAATGAGCATTTGTTAAGTGCCTGCTGATGCCAGGCACCATGCCAAGAATTGGGGATGCAAAATAAGGCAGAAGACAGTCTATACTCCCTAACTCGTGATCTAATGGGGTAAGGGAGGACAACAAGCAAACAAAGTGTATGAATATGGTATATATAGAATAAATATAAAATAACAAGGCACTGGGATTAAGAAGGATTCTTGTAGAAGGTGGGATTTTATCTGGAACTTGAAGGAAGCCAGGAGGCAGAGATGAGGGAAAGCATTCTAAGCATGGGGGACAGCCAGTGAAAAGGCTTGTAGGTAGAAGATGGAGGGTTGTGTGTGAGGAACAGCATTATATTTGTTTCTGAAGGCAACAGGGAGCCACTGGAGTTGAGGAGTTACACAGTCAGATCTGTACTTCAGGAAAGTCACTTTGGTTGCTGTGTGAAGGATAAATTGGAATGGGGTTAGACTTAAAGCAATAGCCTAAGTGAGAGGTGATAAGGGCTTGATTTACAGTGGTGATGTTGTGGTCTAGGATTAGTAGGAACCCAAAATCCGAGGGTATAGGGTGAGGGTCTGCCTTGAAAGAATTCAACCACTCAAGCCTTTCAGTTCAAGTAGCAAGTTTATTAAGACACTGGTTGGGGTAGGTGGTATTCCTAGTGAGTGTGCTATTTGCAGGCCAGACTTTTAAGGAATCTGTGTAATTTAATGGGGGAAAGATGGACACTTTTGTACAGAAAGACTGAGAAGATCTGGATGGGATTAAGGAGTGGCAAGTAGCCTGGGGTAGGCCAGGTGCAGACAATGAAGGCCACAGTGAAAGGGCAGTTAAAAGGATTACTGACTGGGGTAGGTGGGTGCCAGAGATCTGGGTTCAGGGGCTTTGAGATCCATGTCCCAAAGACATGGTCTTTTTTTTTAGGAGTCCAGTGTGAATCCCATCCTCCGTCACTGGCTGTATAAATGGAGAGAAGAGGACATTTCAGAGCTGTTAAGGAGAAAGAAATGACCAGATGTGGCAATGGCTAAATGCGTAGAGTGAATGTGAAGGTGTTGAGGAGGCTCTACAGTGAGGCTACAAACCTGTGTAACTGGGAGGATGGTGTTACCCTTGATAGCCATAGGGAAATGCAGAAGAGGCGTGAATTTGGGGGAAAGATGAGCTCCATTTTCTTGTGTTGGAGATGCCTCTGAGACATCTAGTTCCAAATGTACAACAGAGAGTTGGTGATATGAGAAAAAGATTTAGGGTTGGATTTATGAGTGTGGGACTGATCAGCCTGGAGATAATAATGGAGCCCATAGCAGTTGATGAAATCATCGTCAGAGTCTAGAAAGAAAAAAAGAATAGAAAAGAAAAGAAAAGAGGGCCCTAGACAGAACCTGTGGGAAACACTGGTGGGTGTGACATGAAGCTCTAGTAATAGAAACTGAAGAGTGGGCAGACAAATAGGAGAAGGGGGGGAGAGGAGGGCAGTGTCCCAGAAAAAAAAGACAAGAGTATCCAGGAAGGAGAAAATCCGCGGAGGAGGAGAATGTGACCCAGAGAGTGAAATGCTGCAGGTTGGTCCTCTTTGAGAACAAAGGACAAACAACAATGGGGAGGATGAGGACTTAGAAGATGCTGTTAGATTTGGCAATTTAGAGCTTAATGGTCACTGGAGAAGGCAGTTTCACCTGGATGATGATGAGGCTGGAAAACAGATTGCACAGAGTTTAGAAGAAAACCAGAGAAAGGAAGTGGAGGCAGCAAGTATACAGGCCTAGTCCCCCAATTAGTTGGGCCTAGTGCTGCATGGTGTTTTGGCAGAGGGCTTGGCTTTTTTTTTTTCCTGCAGACCTCTTGCAGGTAAGTTCCTTGTGAACAGGTAGGATTTGAGTAGCCTTGTTGGACCATCCTTTCCTCCAGACACTCTCTGTACCCTAATTTTGCTTCTTGAGCCCTGTTAGGGATTTCCATCTACTGACTTGTTAGATCTCTGTCCTGGGACAAGCCTTCACATTATTAGATCTATTTTCAATAGAAATTATAACTCATTTCCCCCTTTGGGAAGGGCAGCTGACTTTTAAGTAAATAAGGAAATAAAGACAATCATAATTTCATTTTGTCTGTTTAAAATTTAGAATTACTTCATAATTCTCTAGAATTCTCCTAGCACAAGCCAAGAAGCGTAATCCCCTTGCCTGCCATTCTCCTAATCGTTTGTTTCTTACCTCTCTGTTTTTACTGACCTTTTTCTAACAGTGACTATTTCGGTGAAATCACTTTATGGGTGCTGTCTCTGTCGCTTTATGCTTTGATCCTGTCTGATAGTCATACATTACTACCATCCCAGCCTCCCACAGCACCATTGCCACGCCAGAGGTTTGGGCTCTTGAACATAATTCAATTTAATATCTCCAAGTATTAGGGCCTTGTAACAATCAATTCCCTCTTCCTTTACAGCTGCCTATATAATTGTCAAAGAGATCTAGGGGAACAAGGATACAGTCATTAAGACATCCCCAGCGACTCTGTAAATATTCTGTTTCTTTTACCCCATTCTACATCAAGGTCTTTAAGCTTATCAGACAGAAAGCCAAGCTCACCATGAATTAGATTTCCTCTTCAACTAGGCTTTTCTTAGTGGAAAAGGCTGCCTACAATAGTTACAATGGGATATCTCTGGAAGGGACATAGTTTCACAGTTGTCTCAGTTAAAAGTTTATTTAAAATAAAGCTTAGTTGAATGAAACAATCCCATAATCCTGTGAATTTACCCATGGTGGGCCTCAGTTTATGCTTCTATAAAATGAGGTCATTGGACTCAACAACCGCTAAGGTCCCTTCTAGCTCTAGAGCCATGACCCTATAAACTCTGAGGGGCCTTCCAACTTGCAGACATGAGAGTTCATGCCAGAAATAGCTCATGTTCTCCTAGAGCTTAAAATCGAGTTGAGTGAGGTAAGACCTCTAAATGGGGGGGCTAGGTGACACAGGTGATGGAGCAGCAGGCTTGGAGTCAGGAAGACTCAGTCTTTCTGAGTTCATATCTCGCCTCAGACACTTACTAGCTGTGTGACCCTGGGTAAATCACTTCATCCTTTTTGCCTCAGTTTCCTTATCTGTAAAATGAGCCAGAGAAGGAAATGGCAAACCACTCCAGTATCTTTGTGGAGTCAGATATGACTGAAAACAACTAAACAACAACAAAAGACCTGTATTCAAATTAATATGACAAGAAGCATTTATTAAACACATACTGTACTATGCAGAGCGTGCTGTACTAGGTGCTCAGGCTATGAAAACAAATTCCAGTTAAACTATAACTGAATATAATAATACCAAATACACAATGAGTATATACACAAAGTATAGAATCTCAGACTTCAGAGGCTTTAGGTCTAACCCATATACTATAGAAATCCCCACTATAACATACCCAGCAGGTAGGCCTTCGTATCTTCATCTGTAAAATGAGAACATTGAACTGAGTAGCCTCTAGGGTTCCTTCTAGCTCTAGAGTTAAGATCTTATGACCTTCTTGGCCTTCCATTTACTCACCTTTAGAATGATGGGGTTCTACTGAATGGCTTTTTTGAGATAAATCTCTTCCAGCTTTAGAACTATAATCCTATTCTTCTATGATTGTGATGCCTAGCTACCATATGAAAACCTATACTCTTGCTGTACTTCCCCACCTTATATAGGGGTATTTAGCTATGTAGGTCCATACCCTATATTGTGGACCTGGGGGTGCAGAACTATTTGATACAAGAACTTGGTACAATTTTATTCTTCACTCAGGGTGTGTGTGTGTGTGTGTGTGTGTGTGTGTGTGTGTGTGTGTGTGTGTATAAGTCAGCATATGCTCCAAACCCAACTCAATTCTATCCATTCATGTGAGGACCTATATAAGATCCTCATCCTTTCCTCCCTCCTCCATCTCCTTTCTCAATTATTCCCCATCATAAAGTCAGCTTCCTTTGCAAACATAGTTATCCTTAAGACGAAGCATCCCCATACATAGGAAGACAATATGAACGTGCAGCTTACCTCTTGCCTTGTTTGATCGAGTGCCTTGTTGAGTGCAAGTGCCTACAAATTCTATTGACTCTATATCTGGGATCACCCTATTCTAATCCTAAAACCAACCCCATCCTTTGGGGTTCATCCTAATCCTCTTTTCATAATAAAACCAGCCGGTGTCCTGGTAGATAGTTAACAACAGACTCCAGGAAAAACAACAACAGTGTGCCCACAACACAATTTTCAATTCAGTCTGTGTTGTAAACATCTTCTCCATCACTTTCTTAAGTCAGGAAAATTAACAAAACAATAAATCAGTTCTTGATTGGTTGCATTTGCCCTTCTCTGAGGTAATATTCGCACTGATATTTCACAATTGCTTCTTGCTAACCATTTGAATTGACTCTAGTTTACCCCTTACAGACTCACTGTGTGCCCAGGGGTACAGTGAAAAGAACCAAGTCTTTGGAGACAGACAACCTGGATTTAAATCCTGGCTTTTACTGCCTATTTGCTATCAGTGCTGGATTAGGTGTTAGTGAACTTCCCAGCTTCAGTTTCCTTCTCTGTAAAGTGAGATGGTTGGACCAGATGACATCTGAGGTCCCTTCCAGCTTTAAATCTTTGATCCTGTCCTAACACTCTGTCCTTTAGTCATTCCTTGTAAACAGTTTTGTGAATTGGTCTTGAGAGGTGAAAAATACTCAGAGGGGGCTTTTAAGACAGATTTTGATCAAGAACCATAGGAAGTTCCAGAAGGTGAGTGATACCACAGAGAATCCACCACCACTCCCAATTCTACCCCATCTCCCAGTAGTAGAAGGAAGGGGAACATCCTTGTGCCTAGCCTGCTATTTCCCTCAGGTATACCCTACACTTGATCATGGCACTAACTAGCCAGCTGCCTTTGGTCTTGATAAGGAATGCCCTTTGCAGCCACCTTCCATGTTTTCAATTACCCATCTATTAGATCTTGGAGAGAAAGAAAGAAAGAAAGAAAGAGATAGCTTTTCTGACATTTCTCAGCATCCTAGTTCCAAGACAGTTGGCACAACCTCCTGTCTCTTCACTGCTTGGACTTAGTTCTAGCCAAATGTCTTGTTGGACAAATAGCCAGTGGGCTGGGAACTGGCTCCTGCCAGCACCTTGGAGATGTATCTACTGAATCAGTCCTCATAGGTGGAGGAAATCAGGAGGAACAGGTGCATGCCATATGCTTGTCTGGCAAGTGTTTCATGAAGTAGGAGTGGTATAAGAAATGAATTGGAAAGCAAGTCAGTTTAAGAGGACCTTTCCAATACTCCACCTCACAGTGGAGTCAGCTGCACACTGTGTTATGTTAATGGAATCTGGACTTTTAATTGTTCTGGAATCCACTGTCAGAGACTTCTCATTCTGGTCACCTCATCCAATGCCTGTGCTAAATCCCAAGTCTAGCATGTAATACCACCTCACCCCTAGGTGCCCTTTAGGGCTTAGCTCAAATTCCACCTCCTACAAGAGGCCCTTCCTGATGCTCCCAATTAGTAATTCTTCTCTACCTCCCATCTAATTACTTTGCATTTGTTTTGTGCGTATTCCATATTTTTTAAAAAAAAATATGTGTTCATATTGTTTCTTCCCAATAGAATATAAACTCCTTGAGGGCAGGGACTGTTCTCTTTCATTTTTATCTTTTTATCCCAGCATTTTATTCAGGATCTGGCACATAGAAGATGTTTAATGAATGTTTGTCAAAGTGTTTAGGGTGATAGAATGTGTATGTACTGTTCTAAAGATAATGCTATATAGACCTAATGGCACAGGGAGGTATCTTTTCAGTAGTGGGGATCAGCAGGTACTGAGCTGGATGTATAGCCAATAGCATGTATTCAAGGGTAGAGATGCATTCTGGAATAAGAGAATAATTATAAATCACATTAATCTGGTTCTTTAAGGTTGTAAGAAATACATTTTTATTGACATCTTTTGCTTTTAATATCACCAATGTTTCCCACTGTATCCTCCCCCACTCCCCTCAGAGCCAACTATTATAAGAAAGAATAAAAAGCAGAACCGCCCCCCCCCAGACAAAACTAACTCATATATCAAAAAAAAGTCTGACAATATATTCAATGGTGAACAGCTCTAGCCCCTTGCCTCTGTAAAGAAGTGAAGGTAGGTACTTTCTCCTGTCTCTTCTTTGGGGCCAACCTTGGTCATTGTAATTTCACAGCATTCAGTTTCAAGTATTTTATCCTTTTTTTTCTTTATTAATTTGTTTACTTTTAATTTACAAGATTCAGTTTCACAATCCCTTGAGTTTCAAATTTTCTTCCCCCCCATGTCCTTCCCACCCTCCCCGCCCCATGGCAGCATGCAATCAAGTATAGAATCTGCATCAAGTATTTTATTCTTGTTTTTCCTTTTTACATCATTCTAGTCCTTGTGTATTTTGTTTTCCTGGTCCTGTTAATTTCACTATATATCAGTTAGTATAAGTCTTCCCATGCTTCTCTGTAGTTACTATTTCTTACAGTGCAGTAATATTCCATTCATGTACCAAAATTTGTTTAGTCATTCCCCAATTGATGAGTTTCCATTTCATCACTACTATAAAGAAAGCTGCTATAAATATTTTGATGTATGTGGGGGCCTTTCTTTTTTTGATCTTCTTGGGGAATATGCCTAAAAGTAGAATCTCTGGAACAAAAGGAATGAACATTTTCATCACTTTATATCATTCTAAATAGCTTTCTAAAATGCTTTTTCAGAATGGTTGCACTAATTCACTTGCTCTAAGGTTTGTAAAGTGCACTACTCACAATAACCCCCGTGAGATACATAGTACATTATTTCCATTTTATAAAGAAGGAAATCTAAGCTCAATAAGGAGAATTGAAATGTCTCTGGTGACAGCTAAGTGGCAGGGCTGGGATGTGAACTCAGGTTTTTTGACTCCAGAGCTCTTTCCACACCACCATGCTGACTCTCTCCAGGGTAAAATGAAGCAGTTCATATTTGTGGTGATCTTGGCCCTATGCACCTACTCTTTAGCTAAGGAACTGTCAGAATTCCCTTGTTGTTAATTAAGACTGTGATTTCCCCAGTGGAGACGCTGGTCACTGGAGCCAGTTTGGATAGCTTCAAGTCCAGCTGCCTTCCAACAAAAAATGATAATACAAAAACATGGAGAGCCATGTTTGTTGTGGGTTTGTTGACTTATCTTCGGGGGAGGTCAGGGGTTGAGGCAAAGGGTTCAAACCAACTCAGAGGGTACTTTTGACTTAGACTATTGGCTGCCTATTAAATTGGCTCCCTCAGCCTTTTCTACCAGGCACAATCACATCCCTGCATACAGAGAATTCAAGCACCATTTCACTCATCCCCTAATATGATTTATTCTCAAAATGGAACCATACCTTGTCCCCTAATGCCATGGCATCCCTGGACATCTTCTGTGCCCCCATCACAACCCTAAAAGGGGCTGAAACATTGTCTGCCCTTTGGGGAAGTTTTGTCTCTGTGTCATTTGATCCAGGGGGACTTGTGGTCTACCTTTCAGAAGTAAGAATCTGAGAAAGAGTTCAAATTTTTCAGCTTTAGGACAGTACTGGAGGATGGAAGTCCCTCACTCAAATTAGGGATATCAACATTTCTACTTAACAGAGAGGCTAGGATCATGCCCAACCTTATTTGTGAAAGGTATAGGCCTAGATTCCCCTAACGAGAATTCTTAACTTGAGGTCTATGAATATGTTTTTAAAAAATATTTTGATAACTGTATTTCAATAGAATTGGTTTCCTTTGTAAGCCTGTATATTTTGTTTTATGGGCTTAAAAGTATTATTTTGAGAAAGGGGCCATAGACTTCACCAGACTGCCAAAAGGGTCCAGATGAAAATAAAAGGTGAACTGCCCTAACTTTTCTCCAGTGCCTTATCCTGGCCTGGAAGTAGCCCTGGGCTCTTGAAGACTGTCAGGGCACAAATAATGCCAATCTGGGAAGACTTCAAGGGAGCACTTGATAATGGGTGGTATGTCTAGAAGGGGTCCTTATTCAGGTGGGGGTTAGACTAGATACCCTCTGAGGTCCCTTAACTCTGAAAACTGATTCTGTGTGACTCTCCCTTCCAGTGACGTAGATGGTTAACTCTCATCTGTTACACATGAAAATAATAGGCCTAGAGCTGGAAAGGACTTCAGAGGTCATTGAGTCTCCAATCCATTCATTTTATACATGGAAAGCCTGAGACCCAGAAAGAAGTGATTTGCCTGAGGTCATGTAAATCAGTGACCCAGAGAGAGTCTGAATTCAAGTCCTTTGACTAAACATTCAATTCTCTTTCTTCTGCTCCACAACAACTCTCTGTGTCTTAGTAGATCAGTCCATCGATTTCTATGGTCAAAAATATTGCTCATCAGCCACCCTCCTGGGGATGAGGCTCTTGATACTTACTAGGCTAGTTTTTTAATAATATGAATACCCAGTGGGTCACCAGGCCCACACTCAGAGCATTTCAGACTTGGAGAGACCAGCTAGCAACAGTTCTCAACCTGTGGGTTATGTTCAATTTGTAACAATGAAAATACGTCCTGCCTATCAGATATTTACATTATGATTCATAACAGTAGCAAAATTACGGTTATGAAGTAACAACAAAAATAATTTTATGGTTGGGGGTCACCACAACATGAGGAACTGTATTAAAGGGTCACGGCATTAGGAAGGTTGAGAACCACTGAGCTAGAGTGTATACTGTTCTGGAATGACCTTTGGGAACTTGGAGTTGTGTCCACAACCCAATGCCCTGTTAGAGTAGGACTTTACTGAAGGACTAAAGAAAAGATAAAAAAAACCCATCAAAACAAAACAAACCTCCTACTGCTTCAGCCAGTGTGTCCATAAGGAGTTTAGATTTGTCTTCCTGCCAGCTAAGTCAACTTTAATGAGGAAGGCAGTCTGCTGAGAGAAAATCCCATAATGTTTCCAAAGCCAAAGGGAGAGAGCTGCTGGGGATATTAACTAAGCTGTTATTGTCCTTTCATTTGAGTAATTGAGATCAACCTTTCTAAGTCTCTGACCCCAGGTACTTGTAGGGCCCCTCTACTTAATTTGGCCCTCCACCCCCCATCTTTCAATCCCAAGACTTGGGTACAAATGAGTAAACTGCAGGATTTTGATACCATCTATTGTTGGGCTATGTTCAGAGAACAGAGCAGTTTGTCAAATCAGTGAGGTTTACTTTTTACAGTGTTTGTGGGATTGTAGACTTTAGAACTGGATGAGACCTTAGAGACTATTGAGTTCAGCCCCTTTCACTTTGTAGTGGGGGTGACTGAGGCCTAGAGAGAGGTTAAGCTATTTGACTAAGGTCATATAGTAAGTGACAGACGAAAGATTCAAAACCACTCCTCTGATCTTATTTTGTTACTCTAGCTGAAAAACCTTGGATTTGGAAAAATCCAAAGTGTCAAGTCCAAACTCCCTGTCTGGCTTTTGAGGACCTCCACAATCTGTCCCTACCCCACCCTCCTTGCCTGATCTCTCCCACTCCTCCCAGTACCCACTTGCTGCCCCATTTAGGCCAGCCTTCTGCACACACCATGCTCATTGTAAACTCCATATTTTTATGTGTTGTCTCTTTCTCAATCAATTACATTTTGCCTCCTCTTTCCCCCATGGATATCAAATTCTACATGTTCTTCAAGACCCAGGTGAAATCTTGCTTCCTCCAGGAAGCCTTACCTGGTTATTTTTAACTTCCTAGTATGTACCACCTAACTGTATGCTATTTAGGTATCTTTTTAGTCTTATTTCCTCAACCAATCTGTAACTCCCAGGAAGCAACACTTATTTTGAATCCCCAATTGCATCTAGCACAGGGCTGGCATCTAAGGCAGCATTTACTATATACTTTATAGGAATCCAGAGTTGAAAGGGACCTCAAAGACCATCTAAACTAGGGGTTTGTATAGAGCTTCCTAACCTTGTTTCTGTCATGTTCCCCTTTGGCAGTTTGGCGAAGCCTATGGATCCCTTCTCAGAATCACGTTTTAATTTTTATTAATTTTTTAAAATTAAGGTTTTATTGATGTGTTTTGTTTTTATATTTATAAATATTTACAGATCACTCCTACCCTATGAGTGGGTTCTCGTAACAAAATAAAATAATTAAGTAAAACTAATAATACAGTGATCTCATCTGAAAGTATATACAATATTTCACCTCTGTAGCACCCTATACCTTCTATTATAAAAAAAATTAACAGAAATCTATTATCTCTCCCTCTTACTTTTTACCCCATTGGGAAAGACAAAAGAAAAACAAATTCCTCATAACAGGTATACACAGTCAAGCAAAACAAATCCCTTCATTGACTCTACCTATCTGTCCATTTATCCATCTATCTATGTGTGTGTATATATATATAAAATGTATGTATGCATACACGTATACATATACACATTCATATCTACAATCTAGCTCTATCATCCAACACCTTAGGAATCAATAATAGTCATTGTATTGATCATAGTTTTTAGAGCTTTCAGAGTTGTCTGTTTTTACACTGTGGTTGTTATTGTATATGTTCTTCTCCTGGTTCTGCCAGTTTCATTCTTTGGTTTATGAAAAGTCTTCAAAATTGTTCATTGAATTGATGTCATAGCATATAAATTATTGTTCTGGGTTTGCCTACTTCATTCTGCATCAGTTCATATAGGTCTTTCCATATTTTTTAAAAAAATCACGTATTGTATTTCATATATAACAATGTTATTATATCACATTCCTATACTACAACTTATTCAATCCTTAATTGATGATCATCCCCTCAATTTCCAGGGTTTTTTTTTCTATCATGAAAAAGAACTGCTATAAATATTTTTGTACATTTAGGACCTGTTCCTTTTTCTTTGATCTCTTTTGGATATAGGTCTAGCGGTAGTATAGTTAGATCAAAAGGCTTGTATTCTAGTAACTTTTTGTGAAAAATTCCAAACTGCTTTCTAGGATGGTCATGATCTATAAACCAATGAGAGTCAAACCAAAAAAGAAAACTATAGACCAATATTCCTAATGAACATAGATGCAAAAATGTTAAATAAAATATTAGCAAAAAAGCTAAAACAGCAGATCACAAAGATTATACTTTATGACCAGTTTGGATTTAGACCAAGAATACAGAGGTGGCTTAATATTAGAAAAATAATAAACAATGAACTAATTAACTATATTAATGAACAAAGATTATATGATTATATCAGTAGATCTAGAAAAAACTTTTGATACACTGTGCTACTAAGTTCTGTAAAAATACCAGAAAATGTAGGAATAAATGGATTTTCCCTTAAAATATTACATATCTAAAACCAAGAACTACTGTTGCATATATTAGAGACAAATTAGAGTCCTTTCCAAAAAATTCAGGAGTGAAACAAGGTTATTACCACTTCTATTTGACATAATAGTAGAAGTGCTCATTATCCCAATAAGACAAGAAAAAGAAATTGAGAGAATAACCATAGATGAAGAAATAAAATGGTCACTTTTTATAGATGATATGATGTTATACTTGAAGAAGCCTAAAGAGTCAGTTAAACTTAATTGAAATAATAACAAACAAGCTTGTAGGATATAAAACAATGCCTCTCTTAATGAAGCCTAAGATTGTATCAGCTTTTGGGGAGCTGCCGTGTTACAGGGTTGACTCATCTTGAGCTTGTAGTCTCCTGAAAATTTTTTCATCTGTATTGTTATCTAGCTGTACCTTCTTCATATAGTACTTGTACATTAGGCATTTTCACTGGCCATTCCCCATTCCTGGAACTCTCTCCCTCCTCATCTCTGCCTTTTGGTTTGCCTGACTTCCTTCAAGTTGTCTCTAGAATCTCCCCTTCTACAAGAAGCCTTTCCCAATTCCTCCTTTTCTTTTTTTGGAGGGCAATTGGGGTTAAGTGACTCGCCCAAGGTCACACGGCTAGTTTTTGTGTCAAGTATCTGAGGCCAGATCTGAACTCAGGTCCTCCTGACTTCAGGGCTGGTGCTCTGTTCACTATGCCACCTAGCCGCCCCTCCCAATTCCTCTGAATGTTCCTGCCTTTCCTCTGTTGATTATCTCTGATTTCTCCTGTATAGAACTTATTTGTACATAATTGTTTGCATGTTATCTCTCCCATTAGACTGTGAGTCCTTGAGACTGAGGACTATCTTTTGTTTTTCTCTGTATCCCCAGTGTTAGCACAGTGCCTGGCACATAGGACAGGAATGAGCATTTATTAAGCCCCTACCACGTGGCAGGCACTGTGTGAAGTGCTTTTATGCATATAATTTTATTTGAGTAGGCTCTTAATTCATGCTTATTGACTATTTCTGAAGCTAAGTATATGACTTGAGATCCATTTCTATTAAATTTCATCATATTACTTTCAGTTCATTGTTCTAACCTGTCAAATTCATTTTTACCCTGATTCTGTTTACCAAAGTGTTAAGCTATCCTCCTCTGCTTCATGTCATGTGTAAACTCAATAAGTATGCCATCTATGCCTTCATCTATTCTAAACTATTGATAAAAAGAATATCGAACCACACTAAAGTTCAATCTCTGGGAGACTCCATTAGAGACCTCTACTACTTCGAATTGAACTACTTTGGCTCCAGACATGCTACTGTTTCTGAATTCACTCTGCTGTACTCTCTCCTCCAGCCCTCATTTCTTCATCACGCACAAAGAGAACATGAGAGATTTCTGTAAAACACTTTACTGAAATCTAGGTAAACTATAGATGGTATCATTTTAGCAACTCCTGGAAAAAAGGTAGTGAGGTTAGTCTGTGCAGGTCATGTTCTTGTCAAAGCCACACTGGCCCTTTGGCTCGTCGCTTCCCTCCCTTGGTGCAGACTAATTTTAATAATGCATTCTAGGGTTTGGCCAGCTATGGCTGTCAAACTCACTGACCTCTTCCTTCTTTTGAAAAGTAGGAAATCGTTTGTCCTTTTCTGGTCCCGAAGTACCTCTTGTAATCTCTACTATCTTTCGGAGATTGCTGACTGACCCAGCAATCTCACTTTTTGCCTTTTTCACTTTCCTTGTTAGCTGATTGATTGTCCTCTGGCCCTGGGAGCAGATTCATACTGATCTCTGGCTATTGAATCTCCCTCCTGCTGTGCTCTGCTCCTGCTTTGCTAGAGCTGGGTCTCTTTCCCATCCCCTAGCTCTGGGATTTCTATTTCTCCTCCATGCCCTAACAAGACTAAGAAGAGAGGATGGGGGAGTCCTCGGATTCCTCCCCTCCCAACTTGTTCTCCTCCTTCACCCAGATTACTTGGGTATGCCAGTAGCATGATGCAATGTACAGTGTACTGGCTTAGGAGTCAGAGGACCTGAGTCCATTTCTTTTTTTTTTTTCTGTTTAGTATTATCAAGTTCTTTTTTTTTTCTTTTTCTTTTTTTTCTTTTTTTATTTTATTTTAATTTTTTTTGAGTTACATATTTTCTCCCCGTCTTTCCCCCACCCACCACCCCAAAACAGACATTCCAGTGTTTCCCCCCTCCCCCAGTCTATTCTCTCCTATGTCACTTTTTGGTAGGGCAGGATGGATCTCCCAACTGCAGTGCCTGTGTATCTCAAGTTCCACTTGGATGTAGTCAATAATAATAATAATAATAATTGCATATATATATGTATATATATATATATACAAAGATAGATAGATAGATACACGTTCATAACATTTGATTATGGAACTCCAGATTCCAGATTCTTTCTCTTCCTTCCTCACCACCCATCCCCACTGGAAGGACAAGCAATCAAATACAGGCCGAACATGTGAAATTATGCAGAACCTCCTGAGTCCATTTCTTAGTTCTGCTACTTAAAGGAACTGGGTGGGCCTGGTAAGTCACTCCTCCTCCTTAGAACTCAAATGAGGTATTGGACTAAATGACCTCTGAGGTCCCTTCTAGCTTGAAATCTATGATTCCATGACCTTTTATGATAAATTTCTAAAATTCTGTAACTTTATGGATTCTCTCCTTAAGGTTGAGTCTTTTAAACTTTGTGCGGTCCTGCATCCCATTATATGTGCACACACATATGTACATACAATTTAAACCCCTCATCTTGACCCCATGTTATCTCTTTCCAACCTGTAGCAGGCAGCTAGGTGGTACAGTGCATAGAATGTAGGGCTTGAAGTGAGGGAGACCTGAGTTCAAATGTAGCCTCAAACACTTACTATTTTTGTGACCCTTTGACCCTGGGCAAGTCATTTAACTCTATTGCCTCAGTTTCCCCTATTGTAAAATAAAGATCATAATAACACCTACCTCTCAGGGTTGTTATAAGGATCAAATTAGATACTATGTGCAGTGCCTGGCACATAGAAGGTACTTAATACATCCTTCCTTCCTGTGGGAAGACCTGGCTTCTGATTCCATCCCTAACTGTTCCTAGTGCTAGAATCTGGACAAGTCATTTACCTCTCAGAGTTTCAACTTCCTCATCTGTAAAATGGAGGTGTTGGATTAGATGACCTCTAGGGTCCCTTCTTGACCAACAGCTATAATCCTGTCTATTCCTTGCTTTGTCTCACACTGCTCCCCTACAAGGTCTACACTCCAGACTGTCTACGCTCCAAGCTGACTGGTTTACTCCAATGTGCTTCTTGTCCCTCATGTACACCATCATCCTTCCATTTGGGATGCCTCCCTGGTGGGCTTGCTGCTCTTGGGAACCTCCCTTCCTGGTGTAGCTTTCCATTCTGTGTCTCAGTGCCAAGGAACTGGCTCTTTATGCTATGTAAAGTGATAATGAGCCAACTGGGGAATTTAATCCATGAACATATGTGAATGAAATAGGGTTGGCAGCATGTGTGCTTCAGAAGGGGCCTTCTGTAGACAGTACCCTTTCCCCTTTGCTATCTACCCATTAGTAATTAATAGTGAAAATTTCAAGCTAAGTATCTGATCAAGAAATTTAAATATACAGTTATTTCAGGATAGAGAAAGTACTCATATCTAATGGGGAGGTGGAGAGGTGTCAGAAGAAGCCTCATTTGGGAAGTGACCCTTTGGGAAGTGAATGGAGCTAGGGAGTTGAAGAGGTGAAAGTGAGGAGGCATGGGGGACAATTTGTACAATGGTATGTAGGTGGGAGACAGGATCTTGTGCTTCATGCCCCACCATATGCTCCACCATAATGCCATTTGCCCTTTTCTTGTAATGGAGGAGGTGGGAAGGAGAGATGGTCATGACCTGAGCCCCTGGGAATGGTGAGGCCAGGGGCAGATGGGGAGAGGGGGCCAGCAGCCCTCTTCAAAGTAGCAATGCCCCTCAGGACAAATGCTTCCCTGAGATGATGCAAAAGATAACTTCTGATAGAATTGATCATTTGCCTCCCTTGTCAGCCCCAAATCTATAGTCAGAAAACAAAACAGACCAACTCCTTTCTCACAAGACCTCAGCAGATGACAAAGAAGCTGCCACCTTAAAGTCATTTCAGAATTTCTGGGGCCCACCCTATGAAGAGGTATCACACAGGAAAACAGTGGTAGCAGCCAGACCGGTCTGGGAGGACGTGAGACAAGCCAAACTATGTGACAACTGGACACACAGAAGTAATGATGGCTCTGGCATTTTGGCTCAGTTTATCCTATTCAGGGAAAAAAGTCTACACAGAGGACAGTGTGGGTACCATTTTTGCATTGTAGCTTATTGGTGCTTCAGGGCCCTTCATTGGCAAGGGGGATATGAATGAAGCTCATAGTGGTTTGAGGCTGGGTGGTGTCATGAATATGAAATCAGAAGCCTGGGCTTGCTAGTTACAACCTAAGTGACCATGGACAAATTAGAAATTTCTTTGCCTCATTTTACTCATCTTTAAAATGGGTTTGATATTCATTTTCAACTCTTTGAAGACTGCTGCATTCCATGTCTTGTGGCTATGCAGCACTTAGATAACATTAGTAGTAAACATGTGGACTTAGGCTTCTGAAAGAAGCTTGAGATCACCAAAGGAACGTGGTAGTTTTCTGAAGGCAATCCAACCTGCTCTCTACCTCTTGCGGAGAGGCCTAACCTGCTGTCCACTTGTATGGTCTGTCCCAGATATTCATACTGATGGACAAGCTCTAAAGGCTTGTCCATCAACACTCTCTGGGCAAGAGCCTTTCATCATCCATTTGATCTTGGATGATTAGACCAAACTCTTTCTAGTGACTGTGGATTTCCTCCAGCAGTATTGTTAGTATTCCAGGGCTCAGTGTAACAAGTAGAATGTTATCTGCAAACAAATACACCTGGAGGACTTCCATAGAAAATCCTTCGTCAACCTATACTCTACCCTGGATCTACTTCCCAAAGACTCTGATCACAAAGATATAAAGGTACAAAACAGGGCCATGCAATCTCACCAAGGTGGAGATAACAACCTCATCTTTCTTGGGGCCATAATGGGCCATTTTGAAGATCAAAATGAGTTAACATATATGTGATATTGGTAATCCCAATGGACCAAGTGCCTTGTGGAAGATGGAGCAGGGGTTTGGCTCCTTGCTAAAGGATGTGCACAATTCCACATGCCTCTTCCTACCTCATGACAGGGTACTGAATCAAGGAAGACTGGCAGCTAAATGAGGAGGAGTAGTCCACTTGATAGAACTTAAAAGAAATTGTTCTGCCCTCTGGGCTTTTCTCTTTTCATTGGTTGAACGTGCAGAGATTCTGTGAGACTATCTTTTGGACTTTTTACAGGGAAGGGTTCCTCTCCCTCTTCCCATCCCTATGCCTCCCAGCTATGGCATTTTCTTGCATATGACAGTGGGTACATGCATTGCCTGGGTGACACTGCAGTTGAACCTCTGGCCTGTGACTGCCTCTTCTACCTTTTCCTGAGCATTGGTGACCAAACTGATCTTGAGAGATGGGCTATTTCAGGAATGGTTTACCTTGGCAGTTCAATTATTCCTAAGTTCCATGGTCATCTAATTGGTGACAGGAAGACATTTTTGTGACTACCTTCTTCTTAGACAGATAACCATCAGGAGGATGATGCACTGATTTGGACCTTGTAAGAAATGTTCAGACAGTGCAGAACTGAAGTGAATGTGACCTACCAACCATGAAGTTCCATAAGATGAAACTTCTTAGTAAGTATTAACAAAAAAATATTTTAAGTATTAGCTAAGAATTCTGGGTTACTGTTTCATGTTTTAAGTCATTGTCAATGTATCCTTATGGGTCTTTTGTGTTTTAAGCATTTCTTTTAGGTAGAGGAAGAAAATAGCTGTCCTATACCTGATTTACTTTATATACTGACTACTTTTCTATAAAGGACCCTGTTGATCTCTTTTGGGGAGAATCTAGATATGAACCAAGCCTAAGTTTTCATTAAATGCTTTTCTTCAGGGCTTTAGGAGTGGGGAGAGGGTGCTATATAAGCCAGAGACAATGAAAAACACCACAATTCCTTCTTTTTAGGTCTGGGTTTTCCTAGGATTGAACTCTGTGCACATGAGCCCAGAACTGGGGTTCCCTTAGTGGGGGAGGGCAGTCCCCTAGTGGTTACATCTGTAAAGCTCTACAGCAACTTGACCATGGGTACCCTCTGCTTTCTCCTTTCCTGACTTAGAGGGAGAAAGGAAGGAAATAAGCTTTTATTAAGTGCCTACTATGTGGGCTCTTTAGAAATATATCTTATTTAACTCTCACAACAGTTCTGGTAGGTTGATGCTGTGATAATCCACATTTTACAGTTCAGGTAACAGGCAATCAGAAGTCAAATGACTTACCCAGAATCACACGGCCAGACAGCGTCTAAGGCTGGATTTGAACTCAGGTCTGACAGGTCTCCTATAACTCTAAGTCCCCTTGTTTTCTTCTCTCCTGACTTGGAGAATTTACTTCTTTGATAAGGATGATGCTTTCACAACTATTGCACTTTTTTTTTCTTTTTGGAGGGCAATTGGGGTTAAATGACTTGCCCAAGGTCACACGGCTAGTTTTTGTGTTAAGTGTCTAAAGCTGGATTTGAACTCAGGTCCTCCTGACTCCAGGGCTGGTGCTCTATTCACTGCGCCACCTAGCTGCCCCAACCATTGTACTTTTTGATCTTCACATCAGCCCCTTTCCAAGCAGTCAGGACAGAAATTATTAACCCCATTTTACAGGGGAAGAAACTGAGGATAGAGAGGGTCACTGATTTGTCCAAGGTGGAGATCTAGTAGAAGGATGAGGACATGAGGGAGCCATGAAGGTTCACTCCAAAAGGCCTGTAAAGTTCAAGGGCTTTACCATTTTTCTCTAACATGGTTTGTCATGCCCCAGTGTGGGACAGCCTGTGAGACATGTAGGTCACTTCTTTCTTTTCTCTTCCTTGGTTTAGGCCAGGTTTAGTACTAGTGTTGCTCAAGGTCCAGGTGCTCAGGCTACTGTTACTCCTTTCCCTGGCCTAGAAAAGGACACCCAGGGCAGGTTACTCCCGTCACCTTCCCACTTCTATCCCCCACACCCAGGACTATGCCTCTGGTCACAGGCTCTTTGGGGACTTGCCCTTAAATGCCTGGGCTCTGGGGTTCCTGGCCTCTGGCTTTAGCTACAGGCTATTAAGTGCCCCCATCTGCACTCTCCCATTTTAATTAAAAATACAGCGAACCATCTGCTCTCTCAAGGAAGGAGGAGAGGGGGGAGAGGCCCTGCCTGCTAGCTGCAGAGTTCTCATTTCTTTAGCTCAACTTTTATTTAAAAAAATGTTTTAAAGAAAAATCCCCAACTAGATGAAGCTCTCTAGGGCTGATGATCCCTTTCAGCAATCAAGGTTACATGAGGTGGAGGTGTAGGGCAGAGAAAGTGTTTCGCCTGGTGCCTGCTAGCTGTTCCATGGCCATGTGTAGCTCATTGAAGCCTAGAAAGCCCCTGGCCAGAAGAGCCTCCCTGAGGTGCAGCTGGGAAGGCCAAGCAGCTATTTTTAGCTAGCCTAGGAGAGGGAAATAGGGAGGGAAGGAAAAAGAGAGAGAGAGAGAGAGAGAAAGAGAGATGCAGTGGGGCAGAGAGGAAACTGAACAATGGAAGGTAGGAAAGGACAGGACAAGAAATAAAGACTGAGAGACCAAGACAAATGCATCATAAGATCATAGCTGGAAGGGAAGAAGTCCTTTTGAAACACCTACTGTGTGCTTCTGGTCCAACACCATCATTTTACAGATGTGGAGACAGAGCCAGGGCAATGAAATGATTCCCCAAAGGTCAGAGGGTGGTATGTGGCAGAGCTGGGATTTGAACCCAGGGCCTTTGTCAATCAATCAATCAATAAGCATTTATTAAGTGCCTGCTCTGTGCTAAGCCTGGAGATACAAAAAAAGAGACAAAAGACAGGCCCTGCCCTCAAGGAGCTTACAATCTAACGGAGCAGACAACATGCAAACAGATATATACAAAACAAGCTAGATATGGGATAAATAGAAAATAATGAACAGAGGGAAAGCGTTGGAATTGAGGGGCTGGAGAAGCTTCCTATAGAAGGTAGGATTTCAATTGGGACTTGAAGCTGGGGAAGTTAGTAGGTAGAGTGGAGGAGGGAGAGCATTCCAGGCAAGGGCGACAGCTAAGGAAAATACCTGGAGCTAAGAGATGGAGGGTCTTGTTCTTGGAACAGTCAGGAAGCCAGTGTCGCTGGGTCGAAGAGCACCTGAGGAGAAGTAAGGGGGAAGAAGACTAAAAAGGTAGGAGGGGCTAGGTTAGGAAGGACTTTGAATGCCAAGCAGAGTACTTTGTATTTGTTCCTGGAGACAATAGGGAGCCCTGCAGTTTATTGAGTAGGGGTGGGGTGGGGTGGGGTGGGGTGACATAACTGGACCAGAAGGGATCATCAGTGCTGGAGAGCTTCATCTAGTTGGGGATTTTTTTTTCTTTAAAACATTTTTAAAAAATAAAAGTTGAGCTAGAGAAATGAGAACTCTGTAGCTAGCAGTCAGGGCCTCTCCTCCACCCTTGAGAGAGCAGATGGCTCACTGGGTTTTAGGAAAATCACTTTAGTGACTGAGTGGAGAATGGACTGGAGGGGGAAAGACTTGAGGCAGGAAGACCCTCTGGTGGGCTGTTGATATAGTTTAGGTCTGAGGTGATGAGGGGGGTGGCCGTGTCAGTGCAGAGAAGGGAACTTGTTTGGGAGATGTTGCAAAGGTGAAATAAGACAGGCATTGGCCACAGCTTGGATGTGGGGAGGGGGAGAGATAGTGAGGAGTCCTGGGTGACTCCTGGGTTGTAAGCCTGAGAGACTGAGGGGATGGCCTTGCTGTTTACAATAATAGGGAAAGTAGAAGCAGGGGGAAGGTTTGGGGAGGGATGATAATGAGTTCTGTTTTATATATAATTGAGTTTAAGATGTCTGCTGGACATCCAGTGGGAAACGTCTGAAAGGCAGAGATGCAAGATGGGAGGTCAGCAGAGAGACTGGGGCGGGACAGGTGGATTTGAGAATAAAGATGGTAATTAAATCCTTGGGGGCTGATGATGGCAAATCTAGGGTGCCTTTCAGCACCCCATTCTACATATCCATAACTAGTCATTTTTTGCTTCTAGATCTGGTGGTTCTATCCATGTTCTTGATTCTTTGGGGATGAAGTTTAGCACAAACTCCTGGGCTATTACTGGGGAGAGCATTGTGGAGGTAGTAGCGGGAACTAGGTGTGACTGGGCCAGGGAGAGCCTTACCTGGGTGTGACCACTAGGGGGAGGAAGGCACCATCTGATCACTTTCCATTTTAGGGAATGATTCTTGCTAAAATAGTCTCTGATTTCACTTGTTTCTACTCTGTGAAAGAGAGTGTTCTCAATGACCCTCTAAATTTGACAGAACCCCTTTGTCCCAAACAGGTCACAGCTTTAGTTTGATCATTGGATTGATACATGGAGCAAAGATACATTGTCTACAGCTTGTTTGTAGAGCTGGGTTTGTTGTGTCCAGCCTTGGACTGTGACTGTGAGCTCCTTGAGGGCAGAATCTGTGCTTTTGCCTTTCTTTGTATCCCTAGCACTTAGTACAGTACCTGGCACGCAGTAGTTGTTTAATACATGCTTGTTGATGATGGTATTCTGAGAAAGAGAAAGGAGACTCAGAAAAGTCATAGGAACAACGGAAGACCCTTGGAGATCATCTAGTCCAGCTACCTTGTTTTACAACAAGGAAACTAGGACTAGAGGGATTAAGTGACTTTTTTCATGTCACATAAACAGTAATAGTGGAATCAGGATTTGAACCCAGATCCTCAGACTCCAAATACAGGTTTTCCCCCACTACAGAAAGGGAGAGAGACAGAGAGGAAAAAAAGAGATATGCAACAAGTCAACTGAAATGCTTTCCCTCCAAGATCATCTTCAGTTTATTATATACATATATATATGTGACCTATATAAAAATATATATATCTTATCTGTACATATTTGTTTGCATGCTGTCTCCCCAATTTAAACCGGGAGCTTCTTGAGGACAGGGAATGTTTTTGCTTTTCTTTGTGGTCCCGGTGCTTAAACCTGTATGGGGGCACTTAGTAGGTGCTTTAAAAAAATGCTTGTTGACTTGAAGGAAGAATCAATACAAGGGCTACAGAGCAGGTTGTGAAGGCAGGGACGCTTCCTAATCACTCTTTACTTTTTCATGTGCCAACCCACTCCCTCCTGCCTCCCACCTGCCCCCATTAAATGGGAAGAAAGTGAAATGAAATTTCTTGAATACTTGGACTGTTCTAGGATCAAGTTATATTGACTCTTTCTCTAATCCTTTTAAAATGTTTATTTTTTGTGTGTAAGTTTTATAATGTAAAGGATTATTAGTAAATAATTTAGAAACAGGTAAAGTAGCACATATTGAGGGTAACAGTCAAAAACATCTACATGTCTACACATATATATGCACATATATGTATATATAAAACATTCTTTTAAATTTTGAGTTCCAAATTCTCTCCCTCCATTCATCCCCTCCCTCACTCATTGACAAGACAAGAGATAGGATACCTGTTATACATGGAAAGTCATGCAAAACAGAAAAAGCTTTTTTAAAAAGTTGGTGGAGTGCATGATTTAAAAAAAATTAATGTCTTCATTTAGGGGAACTAAATGTCCATTCAGTGATCTGGAAGACTGGGATAGATACCCAGATTTCTCAAAGAGATCAGAGCTATAGACAGCTGGATGAACTGTACAACCAGTCTTGGCACATAGGTTCTTAAGCTGACCCCATATAGGGCTAGAATCACCCTCTCCTGAAACCTTCCTGGGGAGGAAACAGGACTTTTAATGGTAGAATCTAATCCATTCTTTCCACAATAATTGAATCACAGAGGATTATAGCTTAGAAACAACCTTAGAAAACATCTTAGTTCCGCACCCCTCTACCCCTAATTTTTTTAACAAAGGAGGCAGCTGGAGCCCAGAGAAGGGAAATGACTTGCTGAACGTTACCTGGAGAGCTGCTCACCTACAACCCAGATCTCCAGGTTTTAGGCTCTTTCTGTGGTATTGGGTTGCTTTTTTTTTTGCCCTCAGTTGGAACCAAGGGCAGATGGATTTTTGCCACTTAAAATGGGCTTCACGTAGTGACAATTTCTCTCTATCTAATCTTCCCAAATCAATTTGCAAAACTTCCATTAATACCCGTTAGGAAATCTGCAAGCTGTTTGAAGCCTGGACAGTGGCTGTTACTGCTGGAATAATGGCTGCCTGGGGGAAGGCAGACATTAACAGGATAATTAAAGATTAACATGGCCTTGGGCTGTTCAACACATTTACCTTTCTTGGCCCAAAGGTGGAATTGCATTATTCTCTCCCTTCTTTTCTTCTTTCCCACCCTCCCCCCTACCAAATATTTACACTGTTAGGTGTAGCTATACTTCTCTAACACCCTTCTCTCTGCATCTGAGCAATCTAAAGATCTCAGGGTCTTAGATTTCGAGCTAGAAGGGATCTTTGACTCTACGGAGTCCAATCTCCTTATTTTAAGATAAGGAGATTGTAGAAAGAAGAAATGACTTACATAAGGTCACACAGGTAGTAAGTGACAAACTCAGGGTTTGAAACCAGGTCTTTTGACTCCATATTCAGTGTTTTTCTATGGGGGAGCCACTTTCTTAAAGAATTTCTCCAGTTTGGCCAGATAAACTACAAAAGAAATGATAATAATAGTAATAGATGAAGGCAAGAGTCTTTGAGGGAACAGCTACTAAATTTTTTTTTTTTTACTAAATTCTGGGGGTTAAAAAAAAGCAATCCCTGCCCTCAAGGAGTTTACATTCTAATGAGGGAGATACAATGCAAATAAATAGGTTCATACAAGAACCTATAAAATAATTGATAGAGATAGAGAGATGACTAGAGATGGATGGATGGATAGAGATGAAAGAATGGAGATAGATGGATAGAGACAGATGGATAGATGGATATTGATGAATGGATAAAACTAGATAGATGGATAGAGATAAATAGATGGATAGAGATAGAGGCAGATAGATAGAGAGACAGATATTTACTAGGCACTTACTATGTGCCAGGCATGGTGCCAAGCACTGGGGATATAAATACAAGACAACAAGCTGGTCACTACTCTCAAGGAACTTCCCTTATTATTTTAATAGGAAAAGACAAATCATAAAGGGAGCAAAGTAGATCCTTAGAGAGGAAGTTTTGGAAGTTGAGAGGATTGGGAAAATCTACAGAAAGTGGTGGTCGAGCAGAGTCTTCAAGGAAGACAACAGATTTTAAAAGGCATAGGTGAGAGGGCAGAGTATTCCAGGCATGGAGGATCATCATTGCAAAGGCATGGAGGTGGGAGATGAAGTGTTATGTGCAAAGAATAGCAAGGAAGACAGTATGGCTGGATCATAGAGTATATGGAGAGAACTAAAGTCTAAGAAGACTTCAGGTTGTGAAGAGCTTTAAATACCAAAGCAAATTTCTATTTGATCCTGGAGTTGCTGGAATTTATTGAATAGAGGGTAAATAAAATGATCAGATCTTAGTGGGAACAGACTTGTTGCAGGAAAGTTAATTAGGAAGCCATTGCAAAAGTCCTAGAGAGAGGAAATGAGGACTTGATTGAGGGCGACATACTGTGGGAAGGTGAATCTTCACCTAGAAGGCCATAAATAGCCAACTCCAGATATGGGAAATGATTTGGAGACCTGGGTTGGAGGTGATGTGAGAGGAAAGACTTTAAAATGTGAAAATTTCATTGAAGAGCAGGTGGCCAACCTTGGTTGCTGAGGGGAGGTCCTGCAAAGGGAAAGAAGTATATCATCTTGGTTAGGGTATCTACCAGTGCCAAGATAGCATTATGCTCATGGGGCAAAAGCAAGTGTATGAATGATGATAATAGTAGTTAGCATTTACTAGAACTCTAGGATTTGCAAAATATGTTACATATAGATATATATGTATATATACATATGTATACATACATATAAAATCTCATTCTGTTCTCACAACAATCCTGTGAGGTAGGTGTTACTGTTTTTTTTTTTTTTATTTTAGAGATGAAGAAACTGGGTCTAGGAGAGATGAAGTGACTTGATAGGGTCACTCAGGTATGAGGCAGGATTTGAACTCAGATCTTCCTTATTCCAAGTCTAGTGCTCAACCTACTGTATGACCTGACCATTATCTACAAAAAGAAGGGAGGTAATAGGGAGCACAACATCCTTCTTATGGTAGATACAAAGAATTCCTTATCCAAGCTCACCAGAGGAGTGTACAGACACAAGTGGGGGATCATTGGATCATAGATTTAGAGCCAGAATGTAACTTAGAGATCATCTAATTCCACCCCCTCACTTTGAAAAAAGAAGAAACTGAAGCCTAAGAGGTTGAGTGAGGTGTTCAAGGATACACAGGTAGTAAGTGATAGGGACAGGATTCGAATTTGGGTCCTCTGACTAAGATCCAGAGCTTTCTCCCAGTGTCCCACCCGGCCTCATTACTAGAGCCCATTGGAAGCTGACCCTCCCTTAGCTGTAGGCATTTTGCCTATTTGCAGGTTGGAAGCCGGATTTGAATATGTTTCTGATACATGCTGTGGATAGATTAATGTCAACTGAAGCTTAGTGACTAGAAAGCTTGTAGTCTGTTGTGGGTTTCTTGGAAGACTAAATGTAGGTTTTGGTGCCAGCAGTCAGAATGTGGATTATAATCACTGGGAATATAGACGATGCTGAAAAAGGTCCAGTGGTACTACTGGAGCTGCTGGGTGTTCTGCAAGTACTTATGTTTTTGTAGCTAACATGGATAATGATGGGGTGTATCTTTCCTTCAAAATGCCATAATCTTGTAAGTATAATTACTAAGCTCAGAAGGAGCTGAACATGTTGAAGAATGTCAAGGACAACAAAAACGAGAGTGTTTCTTAAGAAACTTTTGGGGACAGAAAATAATAAAAAAAGGGAAAGAGCTATTGGGATGGATGGGATGATGATAATGCATAGTGGAAAGAAGTCAGAACTTCTCGTTTATTTATTCATTCATTTGTTTATTTTGCCTCTGTTTTCCCAAGAAGAATGACCTTAGGATTGGAAATGATAAAACAAAAATGACTCATAGGGAGCTGATACCCAAGATAAAATGGGAAACAGTAAGAAGAACATTTAACTGCCCTTAATGAGTTAAAATTTCCCAACTCAGACAAAATGTGTCTTATGGTATTGAGACAACTGGTTGGTGTGGTTACTGAACCACTGTGATCTTTGAAAGATCATGGAGAAGGGGAAGGTCCTGTAGGTAAATGCTGTTCTGATTTTTGGAGAAAGAAAACCAGAAGAAGAAGGCAAGAGCTTGATTTTGATGCATGGCAAAATTCTCAAAGGCATTATTAAAGAAATGGCTACAGATCATCCTGAAAGGGGAGCAGGGGTCACAGAGAGCCAGCATGGCTTCATTATGAAGAAGTCATGCTGGACCTAATGTCATTAGCTTTATTGGGATGTTTGCTCTGCTGGTAGAGCAGAAAAATGCTTTCTAGTTTAAACAGATTTTAACAAAACATTGTATAACCTCTCATGCTATTTTTTGGACACAATGGAGATGTATGACCTGGGTGATAATACAGTTAAGTAGAATCAGAACTGATTGAATGGCTGAACCCAATGAGTGAGTAGTCATTAATCATTCTATATCAGCATGGAAGGAGGTCACTGATAAAGTGCCCCAGAGAGCTGTCCTTGGTCCTATGCTATTTAACTTTTTTTTTAATGACTTAGACGTAGGCAAACATAAAATGTTTACCAAATTTGAAAATGACACAAAACTTGGAGGAATAGCTAATATTTTGGATGACAGAATGAGAATCAAAAGAAGTCTGGCTAGGTTAAAACATTGAGTCCAATTGAATTAGATGAATTTAAAAGAGATAAATATGAAGTCTTAGATTCTGGTTTAAAAATAAACAAAACATGGGGCGGCTAAGTGGCACAGTGAACAGAGCACTGGCCCTGGAGTCATTAGGACCTGAGTTCAAATTCGGACTCAAACACTTAACACTTACTAGCTGTGTGACCTTGAGCAAGTCACTTAACCCCAATTACTCTGATTTCCCCCCTCCAAAAAAAAGTGAAAAACAAAACAAAAACAAAAATAAATAAAACAAAACATACCCTTGAGTTTGATTTCAAGGTGCAGAAATAGGTGGACTGTGGGGCAGGATGGTGGGATGAATGTGGTTTTGTCTGGGAATGGGTGACGGTGGTGGGCAGATCCCTCTACTGCCCAATATATATGTATATGCGGTAGGTAGAGGGCAGGTTAGTTTATGGAGAGTTGCCTGTCTGAGTGAGACTTCATGACTGGGCAGTGGGCATGGACTGGACACAGTAGGGAGAAAAGGTGGATCTTTGTGAAAATAAAATAAAATTTAATTAAAAAAATCAACTTCATAATTACAGGGTGGAGGAAGGTGTGGCTGGGTAACAGTTTGCCTACAAATCATTTGAGAGTTTTAGTAAGCACAAGTTCAATATAAGTAAAAAAGGAATATGGCAACCAAAAAAGCTAATGACATTAGGTAGCATTGAGGAACATCATGTCCACAATGAGGATGAAGATAGTTCTCCTGGACTTTGCCTTGATCGGCTCACACTGGGAACAGTGTTTTGGTTCTTGGCCTTTGGGTTTGATGTCAGACATTGAGAAGCTGGAGGTAAACCAGGATGGTAAGGGAATGGGAGAACCTGCGGTGTGAAGATCAGGTGAAGGAAATGGGGAGGAGAGAAGACTTAGTGAGCACAGGGCAGATGTCTTCAAGTATGTGAAAGGCTGTCATGTGGAAATGGGATTAAATTTGTTCTGATGAGTCCTCAGGGAAAGAACTAGGAGTGATTCCTGGGTGTTGGAGTGAGATGGATTTTTCTTCACAGCACTACCCCAAAGAAGAATGGGCCACCTTAGGAACTAGGGAGTAAGCAAGCCTTTATTAACCACCTACCACGTGCCAGGCACTGTGCTGAGAGCTTTACAAATATCATCTCATTAATCCTTATAGCAATCATTGTTAGGGATATAGTAGAGGAAATTCCTGTTCAGACCCAGACTAGACTCAAGGTTCTCTGATGTCCTTTCTAATGCTGAAATTCTGGGAAGTTGGTGACTCTAATCCCTAACAGGCTTTCACTGTATAAGCTGTCCCTGCTTTCTTCTCATATTGCTCCTTCCTGTATGTGATAACTTGTCAGAGAAGTAGGGATGGGAACAGGGTATGGAGGAGGGCTTCCTCCTTCCTTCCCTCCTTCCCTCTTTCAGTCATCTTCAGTGCCTTGACTGGGCTAAGTATACCTGGTACTGAGAAAAGAGTTCTGACTGGGGACTGAGCCAGAGGATATGGTTGGAAATAGCATGTCACCATTTTAGGTAATGCATCCAGAAGTGCTGGGAGCAAAAAATGATTGGCAAATCCCCTGCAATGACTGTATTGTGAAGCATCAGCCAACTGATCTGAGGGCTTGGCAGTTTCACAGAATTACAGAGTAATGGAACTGGAGTTGGAAGAGACCTCAGCAACTGTCCGGTCCAACTCATACACCAAAGAAAGCCCTACTATAATAGAGCCTTGAATTTGGCCTGTGGGTAGGATGGTGGAGTGAATGCTGTTTGGTTTGGGAATGAGTGGCAGTGGTGGGAGATCCCTCTACTGCCCCATATGTAGCAGGTAGAGGGCAGGCTAGTTTATGGGCAGTTACCTGTCTGAGTGAGACTTCATGACTGGGCATGGGGCATAGACTGGACACAGCAGGCTCCAACTTGCAAAGGTGAACTGGAAGATGGTTGGATGGTCTGCCCCAGCTTTAACCAAGACAGGGGTGGGGGGGACCTGATATACACAGCTCCATAGACCTAGATCTGAAAGAGACACCAGAGGCCATCGAGTCCAGCTTCCTTATTTTTACAGACAAAGGAGCTGAAGCCCAAAGACCTAAAGTAATTTACTCAAGAACAAAAAGGGACTTAGTAATGCAGTCAGTTCTCTGTCCACTGTACTACACTGCTTCAAAATGTTGGTAGGTAAACATGAATAAGGTCAATAATTGCATCCCCTAGGGCTAATTAATCCCAGATGGGTGTGGTCAGTTTAATTCACCACATCTGGAATATTCTTTGTTAAGTCTCAATCTAGGGCCTGGAAGGAGCAGGTATGTTTTCTGATTATCCCTTTCACTGGACCTGAAAGATCTAGTTACAATTCTTGGCTTTGAAGGGGGTGGTAAAAATCTCCTCAAGTTACTAAGGAAGCCCTCCCTCCATTTAGTCCAATGAGGGACTATTTTCCTTGCACTATGAAGTAACCCAGCTGGTAACCTGGTGGGTGACCCAGAGGTTGCCTCTCCTTCCACTGGAATTCCATTGAACAACTTGTATTGGTCCAAGAATCCTGTGAAGTCCCTGTTCCCCCAGAGAAAGAGTTAGAGGGACTTCATATGCCTCAGCACCCAGGAGAGCTGATTCCACCATGAGTTTGTTTTCTGCCGAGTTACCAACATACCTCCCAGCACAGCCTGCAGATGTCTGTCCCAAATGTTCCTATAGCTCCCAGGTCTCTGGAGTCCTTTGCTGGGGGTGAGGCCTGCAGTACAAACAACAGGGTTGCCATTATTAGCCACAGGAGGTCTGTTGTTGTGGTTTTTTTCATTTAAAATTTTGTTTTTTTGTGTGTATTTAAAAATCATTCACAAACATTTCAAGATACAAAGAAGAACAGGAAAGAACAGGGAAGACTGCTTAAGAAGCTGTGAGCTTCTGTTATACAGGTTTTTTTAAAAAAGAGAAATAGGTATATTTTAATCTTGATAGAATAGTAACAAAATGATTATATTTGTGTTGCCTTCTGTACTTTTCTCTTATGTGCATTAAAAAAATGTTTTTTCATGTGTACTATTACCCACTAACCCATCTCCTACCCTGCTGAGGGTCACAGCCCAGTTGCCAGCTCACAAGGAAGTCTCCTACGAGACTGCTCACTTGATGAGCAGCAGCTGACATGACTGGTTCGGCCCCCCTCCATTGGTCCATACCCTCTGTGCATGAGGAGATCATGCTTGAATCATGTTGCCCTTAAAATATAAAAGGAGAATGCCATTATGAAATTAAGGACAGTTGCTGTGTGCTTCTCTCACCTCTGGTCTCTTCAGTCCCTCCTGAGAATACAGCCTAAGGCTGGCCCTTAGGCTACTGAACTGAGTGGCCCTTGCACTACCCTTCTTACCCTCTCCCCTATCTACCAGGCCGTTTATGGCATATTGTCGTATCTCTCATGGGGGAATACAGGGGCTAGTGATTGTACCTTGTACTAAAGGGGGAAAATTTCGACCAAATGAAGAAGGGGAGGGTCTGAATCAGGATTCACAACAGTCATAAAGCAAAAGGATGGACAAGGTCAGTCAGTCAATCAGTCGACAGACATTTATTAAGTGTCTGCTATGGGCCAGGCCGTGTTAGTAGCAAGGGTCAGTCTACCAATGAACAAGTATTTCTTAAATGCTTACCATATTCCAGGCCCTGTGCTAAGCTCTGAGAACATAAATACAAGTAGAAAAACAGTCCCTGACCTCAAAGAGCTTACATTCTAACGGAGAAAGATAACATGTAAAAAGAACCCGAAAAGGCTGTGGTACCAAACACAGAGACTTGGCAAGGAAAATCTTCAGTTCAGCCTGGAGAGGAATGAAGACATGACTGGCCTTAAATGGTTTCTGGGGGGATCCAACCGTCCAGAGAGAAAGGCCACAGGGGCAGAGGGTTCTTTCCATGTGCATCCTAAAACGAAAGGTGGAGTGGGGAGCTGGTTACAGGAACAGATGATTCAGACTAGGAGGCTCGTACCAGATCAGTACACAAGGTATCGGGAGTGTTAGGGAACTATTTGCCTGATTCAGTCTGTTTCCCCAGAGCTTTTGGCCTTGAATGGCTGCTATGGATATTTGCCCCTACTCAGCACTGATGTCTCTGGCTGAATCTACCTCTGCTCTGATCAAACCTCACTAGTAAAGCTATGGGCCTGGACATTTGGGGATTGGTGGTGGCCATCACTACTAGTGATACTGGGCATTACTCAGCCCTATGAGAGCATTAGCAAAGGCCCAGAGGTCTTTCGTCCATCCATGTGCGGGCTTTGTTAGCGGTTGCTGGAGTGGCATTGTTAGCATTTCTTCTCCTTGTGAATTCCTGTTTTCAGTGCCAATGACTATGTGTATATAGTGATGTGATTTCTAGGATCAGGTTTTTTCCTTTTTATTATGTGCTTAACATACATGGAATCTAAATGTACAAACATATCAAATGCATCTCCTGAAACATGCTCAGAGGTGCCCTTCTTAGTTGATCATGTTGGAGCTTTGGGGCCTGCTCTAGGACGTATGAGCTCAGGACTAAAGGGCTTGCACCTTGAGAGGATTAAGGGTCCTCTGGCTGCAGTACTAGAAGAATTATGACTGAGTGGATGTCTAAGGGAGAGCAGCCACCTCTCAGTCTCATTTCTGTGCCAGCTAGGGATTGTTTTAGGACTGCTGTGATCTGCTTTCTAAGAGTAGAGTGTAGGGGAAAGGGCAACTTGACCTAAACCTGTTCCCTTCCCCCCAATCCCCTTCCATGTAGCCATCACCAAATGGTATCTAAAGTACATGTCCTGCTTACAAAAGCTGGAGCTTGAATTTGGCCTGCCTTTTTTGTGATGGAAGGATCTAGGTTTAGAGATGACCTTGTGAATTAAATAGAACCAGAGGTCCTGGGTTCCATTGAGTCACAGGATGCATGGTGATAGGGGAGGAGTCTCCAGCAACTTTTGTTGCTGGACAGAATGGCCAACTACAAGAAGGCTCCCCCAGGCCTGGCCATTTTAGCAGTAGACGTGCACTGTTAATTGTTTGGATGATGCAGAATTGAGGTGAAATGTGGAATGATTAATTAGCATTCCTGCTTTATACTTTGATGAGGTTTAAGCATCAGCCTCTCAGCAGATTGTAGCAATTTGTTATAAGTTCAGTTACTGAATACTGTCTTAGGACATTCTTTTAATGCCTGCTGTGAGTCTTTATGCTTAGCATTTCTGTTGTGATAGGAATAAAACACCTGTCCCATACTTTATTTGTATTGCACGTTTGGTACCTTTTTATTCTGTTTTTGGGGAACCTGAGACATGGGCCATAGCACAAGCTTTAAATAATATGTCCCCAGGGCACTAGAGTTGGGATTTAATGAGCTGAAGAGTATGAGGGCCAGGAGCCTAGGTCCCTACTCCCCATGATTGAATTGGTCTAAACTGCATTCCTGGGTACAGAACAAAGAGTAGGCAAGTATCCCAGGCCCCGGGCGCCCAGCAACTCTTTGTCAATGGCGGCTAAAGAAGACTTAATATGAAGTTGTGTGTTTCTCTCATGAATAATGTTTTAAAAGTACATTTTAAATTTAATAATGGTAGCAAAAAACCAAAACAGACTACATGAGTGTTCTCTTCTGATTTTCCTCTGCTCTCTGCACAGTGATGAGAATGCTGGGCCCAGAGCCAAGAAGATCTGAGTTCAAATATAACCTCAGACACTTATTAGCTATGTGACCTTTGGCAAGCTACTTCACCTCTGATTGCCTCAGTCTCTTCAACAGTAAAATAGGCATTAAAAATATCACCCAACTTCCAGGGTTATTGTGAAGATTCAAGTGAGATAATATTTGTAACTTAACATGGTGCCTGGCATATTATAAGTTCTCTAGAAATGCTTATTTCCCTTCCCTTCCCCTTTTGATGTCCTTGTTAATTTTTAATTCATATTCTTTGCTATATTTCCTTCTTTTTTCACCATTATCACTGCCCACCAACTTCTCCCTCCCTTAAAATGAAACTCACCCTTGTAAAAACAGGCAGAGTCTGGCAGAACAAATCAATGCATTGGCTATAATTGTAAATTACACCTTTAGTGAGTTACCTCTTGGCCAACATGTGGGAAACTTGCTTTTGCAGTCTTCTGAAGCTATAACTGGTCACTACAACTGATCAGAATATTCTGAAATTTTTCAAAATTGTCAAGATGGGGTTTTTTCCCCAGTTATTTTTAAGCAATTAAAGGCCCACCATGCTTATTCTCTCCCTGTTTGCATTTCTTATTCAGATTCCTTTCTAGTGATAAGGATGGGAAGGGATGAGCATTTACTGACTACCCACTATGTGCCAGGTACTGTGCTAAGCACTTCACAAGTATTATTTCAGATGAGCCACATAAAACCCCTGTGAGATGGGTATGATTATTATCCCCATTTTATAGCTGAGAAGACTGAGGCAGGCAGAGATTGAGTGACTTGCTCAGGCTCACATAGTTTGTAAGTGTCTGAGGCTGGATTTTTCTTCCTAACTCCAGGCACTACCCCACCTAGTTGCCTCTATCATGGGGTCCACAGTGGCATGGGATCTTGTTAAGAACACACAACTCTAGACTGTACAATTCTATAAACAAGTACTACAGTAAACAACCAAATAGCCTCTGCCATGGAACTGGATATTTCCTTGTGTTTATAGTATTGGTTTTGAGGCATGTTGATGGTTTTGATGTCAGAAGGGCCCAAGTTACAGCATCAATGGTACCGTTCCTGGGCCTGGCTTTACCTAGGACATTTGGTTACTGTTCATGATGACAGATTATCACTGGTCATTGAATGTCATTGAAAAGCACCTTCAGGGGTTATTAAATAGCAACTTCTAATATAAATGTGGCACAAGGCATAAGTAGAAGTTCTTGCTAGCAGGTTCAGGAGAAAACAGGAAATGAATGCTTTAGAATATCAGCAGATCAAATCAGACACACCGAGAAAACCCTGCTCAGACTATGGGGAGACATCGTCAATGCTCAGCTTTTAGGTTCAGGGTTTCAGAAGGCAGGTTTGTGCAAAAACAAGGGCCTCTATAAGAAGGAAGCATAGGAGCTCTTATGGAAATTCCTAGCACTCAATCTGCCTACCTTGTTTATCCTTATGGCAGTAAATCCCTGGAGATGTGGCACATTTGGAGAGTCAATGATAGCAGATCTTATGATCGCTCACTAGCTAGGCAAAACATTCATTAGGCACTTACTGTATGCCAGACACGGTGACAAATGGAAGCAAAACTAGAAACTGTCTCTGCCTTTAAGGAGCTAACATTCTAATGGGGGAAACAACATATACAAGAGAACTTGAAAGATGAAAAGGGGAGAAAGATAGGAAGTCACCCGAGCAGGAACAGAGATTGAGAAGTTGTCTGGGGAGTCAGGCTGAGCTGGAGTTGTACTGAGAATAGTGTACAATGTACAAGAGTACCCATCCAAAGACCATGAGTTCAAAATGGAAGTCAACCCCAGCTGTGTTATGTCAATAATGTGAAAAGAGACCTTGTACGACCTTTAGTCACATAACTCATTGCCCAAGATGTTGGGGCTGGCCATACTTTCTTCAGGACAAAGGTCACCCAGCAAAAAGCTGAGATGTGAAGGTGTCCAGATGCCTCCTTAATAGAGAAATTTCCATTTATCACCACCAAGGGATAGTTCAAAAGCTTAGAAAGAAACTTTTTTTTCCCCTGCCACTGAGTATCAGTGATCCATCCATTCATACCATTAAAACAACCCAACAAGAGGAAGCTGTCAATAGATTTCCCAGAGTATTCTCTAAGAAGCTGGGAGTTTACAAGGGGGAGAGGGAACCTGCTCTTCCATCTGAATCCAGCTGATGCACTAATTCCATTAAAAGCTAGGACAAAGTATCCTCCAACCAGCTCCATTTCTCTTGTGGGCTCCATCGGTTATACCAGCTGCTGGCAAGGTGAGACTTTGGGGGAGGGCCGAGATGAACACACTTGAGCAGTTTCTCATGTGGTAGAATGGAAGTAGTTTTTGGCGTCTCAGAACACAAGTTAAAATTCTGATTCTGCTGCTTTTACCTGTGAGACATTGGGCAAATAATTAAATCTCTGGGCCTCAGTTTCCTCATATGTAAAGTGTGGGGATTGGGCTAAATGGCCTCCAAGGTCCCCTTTCACTGTTGTATAGATCTATAATTCTATGACCAGTCAATTCCTTATGATTCCTGTCTTTCCTGGCCGACATGGTTCTCCTCTTCTTCAGATATCACTAGAGCAATTTGTCCGAATTTCTCCTTTCCACTTTCATTCCCTACTTTGTATCAACTCATCTGTGTGTCTTATGACACTCTGTCAAGAAAATGTTTTTTGAGGTAAAGCGTTGTCATTTTTTTTCTTTGTGTCCCTAGAATCTAGAACATCTTACATATAGTTGTTCAGTCATTCAGTTGTATCTAACTATTCATGACACCCGCAGACCACATTGTCTATGGTTTTCATGTCAAAGATACTGGACTGATTTGCCATTTCCCTTTCCAGTGGATTAAGACAAACAGAGGTTAAGTGACTTGCCTTGGGTCGCACTAGTAAGTGCCTGAGGTCAGGTTTGAACTCAGGTCTTTCTTGGCTCAAAGCCCTATAAGCTTCTTGCCTGTAGCAACACTTGATAAATGTATGTTGGGTTGAATTGAAAAGACTTGGAAAAACTTGGCTTTGCCCACATTTGCTAAAAGTTGCTTGCCAATGATGCAAAATAATGATCACTCCTCATCCTGAATTAAATTGGTATTTTTGTTTCCTCTAGAATGTTCATTATGACCTTGGGCAAGTCACTTAACTTACCTTTCATACATTAAATAGGGATAATAAGGTCTGTAGTACTTACCTCACAGTAACTGTGATACTCAAATGAGATAATGAATGTAAAGTGCTTTGCCAGCCTTAGAGCACTATATAAATGTCAGTTTTAAAAAATTACACTAGGCCCACTTTAACCATTTTCACTGTCAGCTGCAATCAGACGGTTCTTCCCTTGGAACAATCTTGAAAAATGAACAGAGAGACCTTGCTTTAGAAGGCTCCTGCTTTAGGACGTGTGACACCATATTTCAACAACATCCTGATCATGGATCAGCAGATGATGGATTTTCAGAAAGATTTCAGGATGTGCTGCACCCATTGGGCACATCGGGTACTTAAGTGAAAAGAAAAAGGAAAATGTGGAGCTGAATGGAAGGCTAGGGTGCTACATCTGGGAGAACTGGGATGACATATAAGGGACAGGCAGATGGAGCATTCTCTGATTGACTCTGCTCATGTAGCCATGTATGGAAGAAAATGGTTTTTGATTGGCTGCAGAGGCATTCAATCAGCTCTGTCAGCTTCAGTCACAATCTCTCCAACTCATTTGCTATTGGAGGGATTTCTGTGACCGCTTAATTCATGATGTCTAGAGAAGGGAGTTGGATCTGCAACTTTGAGAGAGCAAGTCACAGGAATATGGAAGTCAGGATCAAGGTTGGGTTTTATAGTCAATGCAGCAATGATGTATTATGGAGCAAGCACTCTTTGAGAGTGACCTTCAGGATCCCAGCCCAGTGGAAGGATTCATCCAGCAATTGTACCGCATTAGGACATGAACTTTGTGGAACCAATGTTACAAAAGAACATAGTTAAATTATGAGCCTGATTTTCTCTCTTTTCCCCAACCAAAGTGGCATAGGGGAGATCACACCCCCAAGCTGTTGGGGAAAATGTTTATTTGTTTGTTCTTGCTATTATCTGTGAAGTAGACATCCCTTTATAAAAACTGCCTGATGTTATATGGTTAAATGGAACTGCTAGTCAATTAATTAATGCAATATGGCTGGTGGGGACTTGAGCTGATAGCAGAGGAAAGAGAAAACCCAGTCTTTGTAGGGTATATGGGAACTCCGAGGGGGAGATGTAATAGCCTGACCCCAGAGTCAGTCATGTTACACAAAGATGCCCCCATTACTTTGCTAGATTGCCCTGTCAATACTACTGGTATTCATTCACCCAGGATGAGGTTTATGAGGCTATGATGCACACACCTATTCCAAAACAAAACTAGAACTTTAAGCCTTCCCCAATGTTGCCCAGTTTCTGCCATGTTTCCCTTCCATTAAAGGTAAGCATTTTTGAGCCACTTCATTTTAAAATAGAAAAAAAATGACATTCTGTTTAACTGAACTCCCTGGCACGAGAACATTTTCCAGAATGCCAAGCAGTTACTTTTTTCTGGGTCTGAGTCTATGAGGGTTAGGTAGATAAAGTGGACAACCTTCCGGGGTTCATGCAGGCAGAGAAAGGACAAAATAAGAGGTAATTTTTGTATACTTTTAGAATAAATGCATATATTTGAATGCTGCAAAATCCCTTGTTCAGCTGCACATGGATATTTATTTTGTCATATGCCAAGTCACACCTATTACATGGAATGGGGAGAGCTGGGAGTGGGGGGTGGTAGAGGGGCAATTGCCCAGAGCACACAAATGACTTGTTCTGGCTCTGGTCTGTGTTATGTTATGATGATAATAAATCACTGCTTCTTATACTTTACCTTATGATGCTGGAGTGATACTGGGCCACATATTGACAAATGGATCTGAAGCAACAATTGCTTTCCTTTCAAGAACAGTGTCATCTCTAGGATCAAACTATTTACAGAGGGACAAAGAAGTCCTTACTTATATAGCATAATTTCTTGATCTCTGTGCCTGTGCTTTTATAATTGGTGTGGACACAGAGCTCCTCAGAGACTTGTTGTTTTTTAAAAGGATGATCCTACACTTCAATTTTGCTGCCACTGAGCTGCTCCACTCTTCAAAATGAACCATCAGAGACCCTACTTGGCAGGAGCCAAACCACATACTGAGCTCCCTTGTCCTCATCTTCACCCTGACCATTCCAAATTCTGCTCCACCCCTCAAAATAGACCCCCTCCCCTGAAATGATGTTATGGAGGAACCAAGCCACTAGGAACCACATCCCCTGTGGTCATGCATCCTCAACTTTAGCCATTTTTTTTGCCCTGACTCTGTGTGTTCTCTCTCCCTTCTCCTTTTTACCTCTTGCTCTGAGGAATGTAATCAAATCAACACTATCATTGACTGCCCCTGGAAAATGTGTGTCCCTAGGGTGTCTACTAACCATTCTTGTGATTTCCCAGTCCATAACTCCATCTCCTGGCCATCACTCTCCCATATGTGTTCTCTCCCCCATTAGAATGTAAGCTCCTTGAGGAAAGGGACTATTTTGCTTTTGTGTTTGTATCTCCATTGCTTAGTTATTGGCATATAGTGCTTAATAAATACTCATTCATTCATCCAGGTATGTAGCACTGGAGTCTTCTGCTCAGCTTTTATAATTGACTGTATATTAATCTATGGGCCTGGAAGAACAACATCAAACATGGTTGTCCTGAGCCATCTGATGCAATAGATCCCAGGTTCTGTTATGCTACTTCCCTGGAATCATTGATGATGAAAGAATTCCCTGACCCACCTCTTTAGAGTAACCAAATCACACAATTAACTGAGTGGCATCAGAGTGGCCTACTCTTAAACTGAGTAATGAGGGGGTGCACATCAGAGAAGCGGAAACACTGAAACTCTTAACCATCAACATGAGTTATCTATGCCCACAGAGACAGCCTTTGTGTGCCCAGAAGGTGGTCACTTTGTTATCTTGGCCATAGCGAATGCAATGTGTCCTAGAATTGTTCACATGAAAGCAATGGCTTTGTCTGATGGCCTGGAAATCATTCTGATACTGAAAAAACTAAGTGGGTGTAACACGTGCCAGAATGTCCAGCATGATCTGCCAAAAGTGTCTAGTTTTCTGTAGCACAAGGCCAAAGAAACCTTGGTTAAGAATTTGCGGTGTTGTAGTAGAAAGAACATGGAAGGCTCTTTCCATGAGTTGGAATGGGTTAGATTGGATCAACTGGGATCCCATCTTTGTCACTTATTACCTTGATGATGTTACCTCTCTGGGCCTCAGTTTGCTCACCTAAAAAACGAGAGAATTAGACTCAATTGTTTCTAGATCTCCTGCAGTTCTTGATGTTATGATCCATGTTAATTTTGCAGGATTATTCCAAAGGAAGAACAAAACCAATTTTAAAGTGGACATAATCTTATTTATTATTAAAGTTAAATTTTTTGGGTAATGTTTTGATTGCACTAGATTCCAAAAATGCTTGGAGTGTGCCCAGCTTAATCAAAACTGACATTTCTATAGCACTTCAGATCTAAAATTGCTAAGCACTTTACATTCTTTGTCTCATTTGAGAATCTACAGATCATCAGTAGGAAAACATTTATGAAGCACCTACGTTGTACCAGGTACTCTGCTAGGTTCCAAGAGTCCAAAGATAAAAATAAAACAGAATTTGCCTTCAGGGAGCTTAGATTCATCAAAAGAAACAACATGTATATACCTGATCATATGATTATAATATACATTTACAAATATGTATATGCACAAAATGTAAGGGCATACACATATATGTATACACATATAGATTACATACATGTATAAATTTATATACATACGTATATGATTCATAGGATTATGGATTTGGGGTTGGAAGGGACCTTCGAGATCATTAGGTCCAACTTCCTCGTCCTATAGATGAGGGAGTTGATGCCCAGAGAGGTTAAGGGACTTATCCTAGGTCACACAACTAGCAAATGCCTGAGGCAGGATTTGACTCCAAGTCCAATGCCCTATCAGTTACACTCCCTACCTTTAAGGCTGAGAACCTATGACTGAACGAATGGTGGTACCCCCAATAGACATAGGGAAGTTAGGAAAACGAGTGAGTTTGGGGTAAAAGATAATGGGTTCTGCTTTGGACTTGGTGGGTTATCTATGAGACATTCTGTTTGAAATGTTCAATAGGTAGTTGGTGATGTCAGACAGGAGTTTGGGAGAAAGACTAGGGTTGGATATAAATAAATATGTATGAATACAGAGTGTTGCAAAAAATCTTGGCATAGTTTTAAGCTAAGCTTATACAGCTAAGTATATATGTATATGTATATACACTCACACACACGTATATACATACATTTATATAAACTAAATATAAACATACGCATATTCCCCGTTATTATATCATATCCTGCTAAATATATTTGGAAGGGAAAAAAGATTTATTAAATACCTACTGTGCCAAGCATTCTGCTAAGTATTTTACAAATATTACTTTGTTTGATCCTCAACAACACTGAGAGGTAGGTGCTATTATTATCCCATTTGACAGTTGAGGAAACTGAGGCAGACAGAGGTTAAGTGAATTGTTCAGGGTCACACAGCTAGTAAGTGTCTGAGGTCACATTTGAACTCAGGTCTTCCTAACTCAAGGCGCAGTGATCTGTGTACTGTGGCACTAGCTGGCTGTCTCTGGAAGTCATCTGCAGACAGATGATCATTACGTCTGTGAGAGTTGATGAGGCCACCAAGGGAGAGAATGTACTACAGTAATTTCACGACATAAGTTTTCTTTGTATTATTATATCCATTTTACAGTTGAAGAAACTTAAGCAGACAGAAGTTAAATAAATTGTCCAAGGTCACAGCTAGCTAAGTGTCAAAGGCAGCATTCAAATCCTGGGCTTTTCCTGACTCCAAATCCAGTGTCCTTTCCACCATACACACTGCTTCCTTTTGCTCTTAAACCTCTCTTTGTTTCAATGAGCACAGCTCTATGAATGTTATTTACGATGGGTGGATCGTTGAACATTAGTTTGTCACAGTGGGTCTCCATGCACCTTGGTTGAATTTGAGGGATTTGTGAACAAGAACCATACCTGAGCTGTCATAATCACCCCTTGCTACTTAGCAAAAAGTTAAGATTGAAGGATGATCCAGACCTCTAAGGTTTCAGAGTCTTGTTGGAGGTCATGGATTGGTAAAGCTCGACTGCCTGCCCTGTCTTCTGGTGAAGATCGTCTTGCTAGGTGGGATTTGACCAGCAGGTGGAGCCAAAGAACGTCCTCGTCCAATGCTAAGACGGATTCAATGGCCTTGGTGGAAGCTGTCCATTTGATGGAGTGAAGGACCAAGCATGAAATTTATGAGGGAGAGGACAGTCAGTAACCAAGAGTGAGGGAGCTAGCAGATAGCTACAGGTGTGGGCCCTTGGATGTCCAGAAAAGATAACAGAATTATTGTATCAGAAATTCAAACCAGAGATGGAAAGTGGGAAATGAAGGGAACAGCCTGTCCCTTCCCCCTCCCTAAATGTACTGAATGGGTACTGAATCTTCCATTCAGTAGGGAGCATATGGACTCAAAGACAAGAGATTGTAGAGGTCAGCCAAAGGAGTTCAAAGCTCGATGGGAAAGAGGTGCTATGCACCAAGAATCCCAAACAGGGGGAGGGTGGCCTGCTATTTGTCATGTTTAGCAGCAAGCAGCTCACTTAGGGTCTAAGGAGTGGAAATGAACAGGAAAAAATGAACTGATCAGCAGTCATTCACCCAAATAACTGAGAAGTTTGGGCAGTGAGATAAATAAGCCAGAGTTGAAAAACTGGGAGAAACCAGGTATAGGAGTGGAGACTGTGGTGGAAACAGCTTGTGATGCTCCCAGGTAGAATAATCTTCTGTGCTGAAGTGTTGTGCTGGCCAAGACCCCTGTGCTTAGTGTAACTCTATTTTCCCTACTCCCATGGTACCCAGAAAGGATCAGAAATTGAGTGGTTTGAGATCGGCAGATATATGTTCTTCAACCTGTGGAATTGGACTGGTTTGGTCTTAAAGGACTTTTTCTGGCATATATTGTATGGAACTTTATTTGGCTGGTTGGAGGTAGAGCCACTTTCATCTATGTTCATCTTGTGGGGTGTCAGGTGAGTCTGAGGGATTCTAGGATTCTTCTTGTTTACACTTTGTTTTTGAAGAGGACCAGTGACATCATGGGGTGATATCTTGACTCATTCATGAAGTGGATTTCAATGAGGCAGAGTTACACAAAGTTGTCAGCCTCACTCTCTCTTCCAGAATCATCAAAGTCCAGTGGTAGGACAAAAGTCAAGGTGACTGGTGGTGGCCCAGGATGAAGTGAATGACCTTGGCATCTTCAATGCCTGACCAAGCTCTAAGGGGAAGACTATTGAAACAAAATTGTTCTCATCTTCCCATTCTGCTGGGGGAAGTCTCCAATGCTCCGGGTAGCCATTCCTCTAACTCACCAATGGGTTTGAGGTCTCAACATGGTTTGGCCCATCTGCTAAGATGATTTTAATGACGGGTGGCTGCTGCACATGCTATAGCTTTTTGGAGCTATAGATAAAGATTTATAAAATGTATTAGGTGTTACGGAAACACTTTTCATATATTTTTATCATGCAAGTTAGTCTTTGCTAAGGCTGTTGAAACTGATTAAGGTGGGTCTTGCCACTATAATTGAGGTCACCAGGACTGTGTTATATAAGATCTAGGGTAAGGAACAATGTGGCATGATCATGTCAGTTACCATTAGAAGCATTTCTTCTAGAATAATTTGACAGCAAATTTTTGGCATTCAACCCGACGAGTAACTGTTTCAAGTCATTTTCTGAATACTATAATTGTGAAAGTAGAGTCACATGATATTTCTAAACTCACTAGTCAAGTAGTGCCACAAAGGGTGCCTCTTGCTGGGTAAAGATTATATTGGCTAAAAGAGAAGGAATGTTTTCTTTGTACTAGGGCAGAGCCCCAAAGATAGGAGGGGAACAATACTGATTGGTGGGAGAATGAATAAATACTCACCTAACTCACTATAACTGGCCCCGGATTATGCTCAATAGCCAATCAAGCGATCCAAAAGGAAACCAGGGACTACTTAGCCTGGGCATCTTGCCATCTGCCCTGCCCCTTTCTTCTTCCTACTTCCTTTTTTTCCTTTCTATCTCTTGCTCTGGGAACAGTAATTGAAACAATGCTGACGTTATTACAGGAAAGGATATAATAATGGACTCCTTTGACTTTACTCACAAACTCTGTGACTTCCCAGACCAAAACTCCCTTCCCTGGCTCTATTTATCCTTTTTTTGTATTGTATCTGTCTCTTAGAATGTAAGATACTTCAGGGCAGGGACACTCTGGTCTTTGTGGCTCCAGTAACTGACACATAACAGGCGCTTAACAAAATGCTTGCTCATTCATTATTTATATCGAGTGGTGTTGTGGTGGAGTATTAGTGACTTTCTCCATTTGTGTTGCTATTGTGGCTTTGTTCCTTTTAAACTTTCATAGTTGCTGCGGTGCTAACTCCTAGGGCAGGCTTTAGCTTAAAGGAGCTCTGCAGCAAAAAGATGACTATTGTGTCCCTCGCCTGTGTATTGGTATCTGACACAACAGTATGTGTGTGCATTCATGGTGTTCATGCTCCTGCTTCTGCTATAATTTTGTCTTCTTACAGAGAAATGTGTCATGTATAGCATGAGGCTGTCAGTGCAATATACAGGCTGTGTGCTTAGTTCTTCTGTCTGCTTCATTTCCTCCCACGTCTTGTCATATACCTGAAAAATCCTCTACACCAAGTCATATTTTCCCTCCCCCCCATCATTCGAATTGCTACTGAAATCTCACTTTCTCTAAGACAAACTTACTTTCTTTCTATGTGAAAGAAGAAGGTGGGACTATCTGGTCTCTGAGGTCCCTTCTAGATCTGACTCTCTATGTTCTAACATTCTGTGTTCTGAGGTATCTCTTCCTGCTTTGACATTGTATGAATATATGGATCTTCCAGGATCTGAGGAATGTGACGATTTTCTCATGCCTCAATGAGGCTGGATCTGGGTCTTCATGCTCACTTTTCATAACCAACTTCCTGACCTGGAAGTGATGGAGGACAAATAAGTTTAATTTTATGATATCTTAAGGTAGTACATAATCTGGAAATGCTCTTACAACCTCTTACAGTCACAGGTCAAGTCTCCAGAGTGTGGGTAGTTAATTACTTGTCCCCTCATAGTTCTAAAGGTAATCCTAAGGGGATTGGTGGAGGAGTGTTTTTCTAATGCTATATTGTAAGCCCCTATTAGTGTGCTCCCATCAATTATCAGTCAGATTTAATTAGCTTTACATTAAAGATATTTACTAAAGTGGAAGGGTAAGAACACTTGATACAAAACATCCCTCCTCCCCAAAGTCTTCAACATACTTTCTCACAAGAAGGGACAGAGTCTGAAGAAAAGTAGGCTCACTCTTAGAGAACACGTGTATAACAATGAGGGATAACACATCTCCCTGGTTGCTAGAAGTTCTTTTCTCCCCTTGGTTGGGGTAGACAGCTAGCATAATGAATAGAGTACTGGATCTGCAATCAGGAAGACCTGAGTTAAAATCCAGCTTCAGATACTTACTAGCAATGTGACTGTGGAGAAGTCACTTAACCTCTGTTTGCTGCAGTTTCCATATTTATGAAATGGGTACAATAATAGCATCTACCTCCCAGGGTAGTTGTGATTGTAATTGTGAAATAATATTTGTAAAGCACTTTTTAAATCTTAATACATTACACAAATGCTAGTTATAATTATTATTACACTGTAAGTTCCCCCTAGGCATGTTGTAGTTTTCTACTAGACTCCTTGTAAAGTGCTGAAGCTGCCTCTCCTCATTTCATCTAGTTTGTTCTCAGTTTCTGATGCAGACACCACCATCAGTTGTTCCGAGGATGGTAATAGGATACTAACGGTAAGTACAAAATCTTATGAACCCTTTGAAGCTCTAACCAAGGACAGGAGGAGGAAGAAGCCATCGAGATTGAAGCCTAGGCTCTTCTCTTCACTCCCCACCCAATTTCCTTTCCTTTCTTTCCCCTCCCACCTGGTGATTCTTTCTCAGGGGTTTGGTTAGAACAGCTCCTCCTCCTCCCCCCACTAAGCTGCCAGGTGTTCAAATGCCTGGATCACAAAGTAGCTTGGTATTTTATACAAGACTCACAGGGTGTGACCAAGTTTCCACAATCAATCTAAATGGACTACTTGAACAAAGTTTCTCCATTTTATCCAATAGCTTTCCATACATGTAAATTAATCAATAATTTTTTGCACCTAGTCTAAAGCCTTTGATTGGCTGATGGCTGGGCCTTGTTCATACCTGTTTCTCACTTCTGGTTGATTCATTCACTCATTGGACTGTGTTATCCCCTGACAAAGGTATTTGAGCATAGTAGCATCTTGTCAGTTACTCTAAGTGTATTGGGGGTAATTTGATTGATGATTAATTCAATGGACCTTACACGTAAAATATGTGTTCATGTGTGATAGTGAAACAGTGCTTCTCTCTTCCATTTAAGGAGATGGATCATGTATTTTGTGTGGTGCCTGGCCATGAAAGACTTGATAAAGCTTTGTGGTAGTCTCCTATGCCTGGAATCTTCTCCCTCCTCATCTTTACCTCCTGGATTCCCTGACTTCCTTTAAGTCACAAATAAAATACTGCTTTCTACAGGAAGTCTTCTCCAACCTCTCATACTTCTCGTGCCTCCTCTCTGTTAATTATTTCTTATTTATTCTGTATATAGCTTGCTTTGTATATATTCATTTGCATGTTGTCTCTTCCATTAGATTGTAAGATTCTTGACTGTCTTTTCCCTTTCTTTTTATGTCCCCAATTTTTACAGTGCCTGGCACATAGCAGGCTTAATAAGTGTTTACTGATTGATAAACACCCAAGGATATTAGAATATAAGTTCTCTATGGGCAGAAGCCATTTCTTCTTTCATATATTCCTTCAGTTCTCTCCATGCAAGGGGTACCTGGGGCATCTTCCAAGGCTTAACTCAAATACCATCTTCTCCATGAAACTTTCAGACATCTGGGTTCAAGTACCACTTTTGACACTTATCAGGTGTGTGACCATTGACAATTGACCAAGCCAATTGACTTCTCTGAACCTTGGTTTCAGATTATTTGAAATGGAACTAACATTTATAGAACCTACTTCACAGGGTTGCTGTGATGATCAAGTGAGATAATGTATTTAAAGTGTTTTGTATACTTTAAAAATTTTGTAGTTAGGAAGGGTGTTGATCAGGAGACCCTGATCAGTGAGTCTCCTAGTCCTTTCTGGAAATTATAGTCTGTAAGGGACCAGCAACAACAAAAAAATGAGATGGAATATGTGTCTTTTTCAGGCTTTGGCTCACCCATTTGCATCTTGTAAGAGCCTTTGCTCAGATCCTAGGGGGCATGTCAGCATGGCAATACTCAATGTTCGCAGAGTCAGGCCTTAGCAATGTAAGAACCCATGGCCATTATCATTGCGTCCTGGTCATCTGAATACAAAAAAATCATGAGGAACTCTAGTTCTTGCCTGATACTTGTCTGTGGGACTACCATGAGCAACTCAGAAGTAGGGAAGCTAAATCAGCACTTGGTGTCTTCATATCATTCCCTTGCTCTAAGTACATCTCCTTTTGTTAACTGTTAGATGTATGAGGAATGTCTCATTTCAGTCCAATCTTGAACCTATACTATCAGAAAGCTATCCTAGTCAAGCCTGGCTTGTAACAACCTCCTTGGAGGTTGGAGGACCACTTGTTGAATGTGTGATAGTGTGGATTTCTTTCATGGTGTTAAGGGTGGGCGTGACTTGGTCTGGTATTCTTTTAATTTAGGTTTCATGTTGAAATAATATAAAATGCTCATAAGTCATTGAACAGTTAACAAAAGGAGGTTTACTTGCTTTCAACATAGAATCAATATTCAATAAGGATATAATAGCACTTAGCTTGGGCAAATTCAGCCCCCTGTTGTCCATATGAAAACTTATTTGATCAGCAGGACAGAGTATGTTGACTCTTGGGATAATCTCAAGTCTTTGGAAATCCACCAAGTCTGAAGGGCCTTTCTTCTTTCTTTATTAGATCCTTTAAATCCAAATGGTCTGTCTTTTTTATACTCTTTGGTGATTAGGAAACTAAACCAATGTGGCCAAAGGTTACCAGGGAGCTGCATCAGTCACAGAGGACACAGTCTGAGGCTAATCAAGTCCCAGGGACAGTTTTGTTATCTTTCAAAGAAAAACTAACCTAACACATGTGGCAGAGAGGTATTAATTTATCTCAGACATGGTTGCTGAAAGGTCAGACACCTCACCTGGGAAGTCAGGTACATGATAATGGAGCTGCTGATTAGCAGGGACAAAGCACTTATCCCTGATATGGGGTAAGAGTTCCATTTTTTCCAGTATGGGATAGGTTGAAAGTCACTTGAATTAGGCGGGTGCTGACATTTATACATCATTTTATAATTAATTTTAGTCTCACTATTCTTGCCCTGTGGGGCAGCTAGGCACAGTGGATAGAGTGCTGGGTCTGGTGTTAGGGAGACCTGAGTTCAAATCTGGTCCCAGACACTTCCCAGCTGTGTGACCCCAGACAAACCATTTAACCCCATTTGTATCAATTTCTTCATCTGTAATATGAACTAGAGAGGAAATGGTAAACCACTCTTTGCCAAGAAAACCCCAAATGGAGTCAAAGAATCAGACATGACTGAAACTAACAAAGAACAAAAATTCTGTTAAGTAATGCAAGCGTTCTTATCTTCATTTTCAGATGAGAAGACTGAGGGTCAATTTGCCTAACGATCACATATCAATAAATTGATAAGCAATAATTAAATACATACCATATGTCAGGCAATATCAAGGCACTGGAGATATGAAGACAGACAAAAATGAAATATCTGTCCTCAATGAGCTGACGTTCTACTAGGGAAGACAATAAGCAGGCTTTGCACATGATTGGTTCACCTATGATAGAGGAAACCATGAGGTAGATGGCCGGGATCTGCTTCTGGTAGAAAAATTCTTCACTTTCCACATTGGCTTCTTAGTCAGAACAGGTTGAATCTTTATAATTAGTAGAATCTCACTGTCTTTCTGGCGGTGTCCAGGGGGTTAAGCTGTGAACCCAATTCCCTTCTGCTCTCCAGAAACTGGGGTGTGTAAAGGGGAGGGGGATTATGTCCTGTAGCTGTTGGGGAGGGGAGATGTTTATATGTTTGTTCTTACAATGCCTTTGAAATAAATATTCCTTTGTAAAACTAGTTTAATTATTAAAATGGGTTTAGGGGACCCCCCAAATAGGAGAAATATAATAAGTGAGGGCTTGAGCCAATGGTGGACAAACTAGGTGTCCCTAACCCTCTTAAAAGTACCAGAGAACCCTGGGGGAGGGGTAAAATGTAGACTTGGCCTTCAGGTAAGGAGAGCCAGGATAATCACTGTAACATATATTAATAAGAATATATAAAAACATATATGTATGGAGATATGTATATACAAGGTAAATGTATGTGCATGCATGCCTGCGTGTGTGTGTGTGTGTGTGTGTGTGTGTGTGTGTGTGTGTGTGTGTGTGTGTGTAAGGGCATTAGTAGCTGGGAGGGATCTATTAAAGCCTCATATGAGAGGTGGTATTTGAACAAAGTTCTGAAGGAAATGGAATTCTAAGAGACTGAGATTATGTAAGAACACCTTTCAGGCACAAGGGACAGCCAATATAGAGGAATAGAGAGATGAATGAAGTGAGAATGTGTGAGAAACAGCAATTGGACTTTCATTGGACTAAAGGATGAGGGAAGGATACTAATATTTAATGAGGTTGGAAAGGTAGGTTAGTACCATGTTGCAAAGAGGTTTAAAAGCTAAACAGAGGAGTTCATTGTTGATCCTAGAGCCAATAGGGAGCCATTGGAGTTTATTGAGGTAGGGAGTGACATGATCAGAATTGGACTTGAGGGATATCACTTTGGGGGTGGGTTGGAGAGGGGAGAGATTTGTGGCATTAGAAGGCTATGACAGTATAGGTATAGCTAGTAAATGGGTGAACTGGGGCTTGAATTCAGGTCTTATGACTCCAAGTCCAGTGTTCTTTCTACTATCCCATGCTGCCTGTGTTGGGTGAGCTGTGGGTGGAGGCAGATGGGTTTCCTCAATTTGACCATCTCTTGCCAAGGTCCCTTGGAGAGTAGTAACGTGTGCCACCACAACTGAGCTTACTTAACTTGTCTGGTGGACCCTTTTCCTGTTCCCTTACTCTGGTATTCACATGGTAGGACCTTTGTAGGGAGCAGACCCTTTGGTTTTGGGGAGAGAGGACGATCTAAGCCTGAAGATTAAGTCTCTGGTGGGGAGCAGGAGATCACATATGTGTAAGGGATGATTAGCAGGACAAAGCAGAGAATCGGGGATGAGGGAAGAATGACTCAGGCAGCAAAAACTGCCTGGATTGGAGTGACTTGAGGGGACCCTTCTCCTTTCTTCCACCTGTCTGGCTCAGAATGTCTTTGGCTTGCCCCCACCAGTTCCCTCCCTCAAACCTCAGACATACTTGAGGTTTCCTGAATGTCCTAGGTCTCATTTAGCTTTATTCAAGTCCACAATTGTAGTATCATAGCACAGGGACTCCCTTAGAGATTATCTGGTCCAAACCTCTTATTTTATAGTTGAGGAAACAGTGCCAGAGATATTAAGTGAGTTGCCCAAAGTCAGTAAGTAGCAGAACCATGATTTGACCCTGGATCCTCTGACTCTAAATCCAATCCTCTTTTTTGCTGTGCCCACTCACCCCTCCTCTCTGATACCATTTTTTCAGGGCAGAGTCTCTTGGGAACCACTTAGCAGTTCTAATGGGTTAGGAGATTATTATTTTTTAAAAATTGGTGTGTTTACCCCCTTCCCAATATATCTGCATTCTCTAGCTTCTATCAGCTAGACAGTAGCAGATTCTCAGGTCTTTCCCATCATAGCTGCTCCCTCTCTGCCTTCATCTCATACCTCAGCCCAACAATAAGCAAACACTACATGTGCCTCCTGCTTTATGCCTGAAGGATTAGACACTTGGATGAAAAATGAGTTTTCTCATTGTTTTAGGAAACAGAGCATCAGAGGGGTGGGAGGGAGAAGGAGAAAGAAATTGAATTTGTGAAACAATTTATCTTGTGCTAAAGGGATCTGGACAATTGCTCCATGGATGCAAGTGTCCACCAGGCTTTCCCTTCCCTCCTCCCCCCTCATTTATCTAAGAGGTGATTAGTGAGGGCAGTGATAATCCCTTGAGCTCCTCCTGCTCCTTCAAGGAATCTCAGAACTGCAAGAGATCTTGGAGATCATCTAACCCCTAGTCTCTGAGCAAAGATCCTTTCTACAATAAGCCCTATGAATGTGATCATCTGGCTGGAAAATTTCTGGGGAGGAAAACCCCAGCACCTCCCAAGGCAAAAGCAGTTCATTCAACTTTGGAGAGCCCTAATGATTAGAAAGTTTTTCATGACATCAAGCCGAAATCTGCTTCTTTGCAATTTCCAGCCACGATTCCTAGTTTTTCCCTCCAGGGATAACCAGAATAAATTGAATCCCTCTTCCACGTGATAACCCTTCATATGCTTGGAGACAGTTATCATGTTCCTCATCTACCTTCTCTCCCACCCAAGTTTTTCTTCTTTAGGCTAAACATATCCCATTCATTTAACTGATCCTTATATGATATGTTCTCCTCTCACCATTCTGGTTCTTTTCTGGGTGCGTTTCACTTGGTCTATCTTTCCTAATATAATGAGCACATAGGGTGGCCACCCACACTATACAGTGCTTCATGCTTTTCACACAGGGTATGGGACACTCATTCACTTTTTGATCTGGTTTACTCCAACTTCCTTTCACACTGGCAGGTCTCTCTTGGAATCTCAGGATAACCCTGTTCCTACTTATCACTTTAGCTTTTGAACTCCCGATGGTGCCATTCCATTTACACAAAAGAACCTCTAATGATAATGACACTTTTAGATCTTAAAATATTTACTTAGCAATAAAGAAAAAGAAATAAGGGCAGCACAGGTATTCATACATTAAAATAAATTCAGGAATAATAAATATATCACAATCTATACATAAGCCTAAGTCCCATTGTCTCACTGATGTGCTTAGTCTCTGTGAGGGAGAGTAGGTACGGACCTACAGAAACCTGACAGGCAGGCCCATAAGAGGAAATCTCTTGTGCTTGGGATAACTCATAACTCTGGACTATAGGCTGTGATGTATTTGGTCTATTTGGGAACATCCCCACCATATGGGGATGTTTCTCCTCTAATTGCTCTTCCTCTGGTTCTCACTATGGCTGTAAAAACCTTTTTATCTTTCATTTGAGCTAGTGAAGCATTTATAAGCTCTTCCAAACTACAATAACACCAGAAAAGTGTTGCACTCTTGAATTGGGTGGTAGTTTCCTTTCAATCAGAGAATGACAAAGCCCATTAGACTTACTCTTTCTAGGCAATACAGACAAACCCAGACAGCTATTTTCTCCCCAGAATGTTGTGTCATCCAACTGGATTTGGATTTCTTCCATCTCTTCCTATACAGCAAAGAAGCTATTTAACTTGCCTTTCCCCAATCAAACCTGAGAGGACAGCAAAGAGCAACAAACACTTTCTCAAAACTTCGTTCCTCTCAAATTTGAGCTGAGTGTGGTGGCGTATCTCTGTAATGCCTGCTACGGAGAGTCTGAGGCTGGTTCATCTTTTGAGTTCAGGAGTCTGGATCTACAATGGGGCAAGGCAATAGTGTGTCTGCACTAATGGGGCCATTGGTTTGCCTAAAGGAGGAATGAATTAGCCCAAGTTAAAAGCAGAATGGGTCAAAACTACTATGCCAGTCAGAGTGGGACCAAGTTAGTGAGTTACCCTTGCATTTTCAGCCCAGCTGAAATACAAAAACAAATAAAAAAACCCTCTCTCAAACTCTAGGTGACTTTAAAGGGCAATAGCCGACGCTGAAATTCTCTAATCAGTCTTTCTTCAGGACTAAGGAGAGCAGCCTTCCAAAAACCCAGGTCGCGTCTGAAATTCGTTCGCGGCTTCTTGTGTGCACCTGGAAAAGCCGCCTGTCTTCCTCAACCTTGCAGCCTGCAAAGGCAAAGCCGGAAATCTTTTTGAAAAGAATGCCATCCCAATTTTGCACTTATCTGCTGTGGATGTGACTATTCAGGACAGACTTTGAAGGACAAGCCAGGAAGCTGCTAGAATTAACGGAAAACTTAGTCAATCAGTGAAAGTCTTCTGTCATCTGACTACTCCAAGCTGTTGTTTTTTTCCCTCATTGCTATGATATTGTTGACTTTTCTATGACCGGGGAGTCTTTCTTCTCTTACTCTCTCTTGACTATTCTAGCTAGACTTCTTCAACTTCTTCACTATTCATTCCATGACTCAAATCACTGCCTTCTGGTACTCACCTTTCACTCACCAAATTGCCCCAACAAAATAAAAAAATCCTTATTTAATAATCCTTTTGTATCCAAAATTTATATGATTTTTCATTTGGTGAGTTTTACCTTCTTACATCTTAAAACAGTTACATGCAAATGAGCCAAGGGACCACAGTGTTCTGCAGCTCCAGTCATTTACCTTGTCTCAAAAGTTATCTTTTATATTCTGTGTCTGGAAACTGTGTTTCTTCACTTACATAAGTTTTTAATAATCAAAGGTTATGCTTCTGTCTCTTCTAACCACAAAAATGTTCACATATGACAGAAAATTATCCTACATCTTTTACAAGGTGATTTGTCTTTATATTTTTGTCCTAGGTCATTTTTTTTTGCCCCAAACTCTCACATCCCATCTAAAATCATTACATATGCATTTTAAGCCATTTTAATTAAACCAAAGTTCTTTTCCTACTCTCTTCTGACACCTTTTCGACTGTCAATCTTTGAAAGAGACAATACTTCACATCCTTTACCAGTTGATTTAATTTTTCTTTTCACTAAAGTGATTTTTCTGTTCCTTTCAGCACCAAACTGCTCCATACCAAAGAGAAGTAACTTAAAGTGAGTATAATACTTACTGTATGTGTGGTTTATCTAGAGAAGAGCACAACAGAATTCATTTTTTTTAATGAAAGGGTGTGAATTGACATGAGCTTGTTTCAAGCAGAGAACCATAATAGATTCATAAGCCACTGGAGATTGAGAAGGAAAGACAGAAGAGAAATTGGGAGTTTTGCTGGAGGGGATAACTTTTTAAAAAATTTTTATTTATTTTAGTTTACATCATTCATTTCCACGAGATTTTGAGT